>OU383775.1:25389871-25989871 GCA_910950805.1 Acrocephalus scirpaceus scirpaceus | reverse complement strand
TATTGAATTTACTTTAAATGTTACCTTTGTATCTGGTGGGCTGAGTATTCCTAGTGCTACCAGCTATTTCGTCAGATGATATTTTTATTGTGAGTCATTTATGTATACATTATATATATATATATATAATGCATAGGTAAATGCTTTTTGATAGTAACATTCCTGGATCTGTAAAAGAAATGCAGCTGTAGAGACTGTAGAATAGCATGCACATGAGCATTGCTGTTACTGTGCTCTTGTTATATTTTAGCCTTTCATAAACACTGTTAAATAAATATCTGATACTTCAAATGTGAATAAAAGGAAGCTGTATCCTAAGTTCATATGGAGTAAAATTGACATGAAATTAATTACCTGAGAAAGCTATGGAACTGTGTTGAATTTAGAGAATGTACATTGACTGTGGTTGAAATATTTCCTTAGGTGCTGTGTATGATATAAGCCATTACAATGCTTTGCTTAAAGTCTATCTTCAGAATGAGCACAAGTTTTCTCCGACAGAATTCTTGGCCAGGATGGAGGAAGCTAATGTGCAGCCCAATCGAGTAGGTACCCTTTTACATTCTTAATAGCAGTCTCCATTTATTGAATGGAAATAATTAACTTCCCCTTTTTGTTTTCTGTAGGTTACATACCAAAGGTTGATTGCTGCTTATTGCAATGAGGGTGACATTGAAGGAGCAAGGTATTCTTTTGCATTTATGTTTAAAGGGATTTCCACAAAATCTGTTTCTCATATTCCCTACCAATGATGTTAAAACTGATTTCAGTGTAATTCATAGAAATTGAGCAAAGCAAAGAAGGATTTTGTATAAGTGTATTTTAACCAGGCAATGAAGAGCAATTTCCTCGAGTCTGCTGAAACCAACACAAACAAAATAAAAATAAGTGATAGACCAGTGTGTTCAAATCAAGTTGCATTCACATTGCTTAGAAAATAACTTGTTTTTGTCATTTCTAGAGCCATCATAAAAAAGTGTGAGGTTATGAAGGCTTACTGCCTTTGTAAGAAAATGGCTACTGGGAAAGGCATTGGAGAATAAAGTGGACTAAGGAGCAAATAGTAATAATTCTGGTTGCTGTTGTTACACAGGACTTGCTGGGTATCTCTTTAACTATTTTAGCAAGGTTAAGCTGTAACTGTGTGATTGAAGGGCATAAGAAATAAGTGAAAGGAAGATTAAAATAAAAACCCAGCCCCACCTTAGTGTCTGCATATTCCAAAGTGGCAAATAAAAGTTGTTTTTTATTTTGCAGTAAGATTCTTGGATTTATGAAGAGCAAAGATCTCCCCATCACTGAAGCAGTATTCAGTAGCCTTGTGAAAGGACATGCAAGATCAGGGTAATGTTTAATACCTTTTATTCCTTTTGTTTACTGTTAGCTTTACTAAAATATAAAGTGATACTGTACAGAAAAAATTACATGCTGCAGAATAGTGTGATGGTTTTGAATAATAATGGGTAGAAGACTGTCTCTACATTTATGAAGCAAAAAAGCTATTTAACAAAGGAAGTAGATTTTTTTCTTGTGTCTGGAAATCTCGTATTTCAAGATAAATTACTGTACTTTTGTAGTGTTTGAGAAGAAATTTGCTGCACTTAGTTCTGAACTTTATCATTTGTTAAAGTTGAAAGAGTAGTCTAAATAATACAATTATTAAAAAGATTTGCACTTTCACCTTTCAGGATTTGCTTAGTTAAAATAAGTTTCTCTAAGCTTGTTGCAGTCTTTGTTTCCAATTCTAATTAATTTAGTGAGGAAATTTAGAAGTCACAATAAACATCATTATGATTAAATCTACTGAGGGTCTTGCTTTGAATTCTTTTAGAGATATGAAGAGTGCAGAAAACATCCTTTCAGTGATGAGGGTGGCTGGTGTTGAACCAGGTCCAGATACCTATTTATCACTGCTGAATGTGTATGCTGAAAAGGGTGATGCTGATAATATCAAAAAGGTACTGCAAATTTGAATTTAAATACAACTTGTTTGATCTTTTGTTCAGTATAATTTTGGAATGCTTTCTGTCCAGGCAGGAGGAATAAGAAAGAATTTTATAATTGGTTTCCTCCTACTTTGAAGTAATTAACAATTTTCTTTTAATTGCAATTGAATGGCTGGTTAACTGAAAGCAATGTCATAACTTCTGAAAAATACTTCTCTTTGGATAGTGGCATTTCTCTCTGGGAAGATAGATTTGTTGGTGAGTGATTTAATAATTTAAATCTAACTTTTCTAACTTTCACTTAAGACAGTGCATGTGGAATATCTATATATTTATTTATGAAAATAAAAAGTAAACCTTGGTTTTTCTTCTTCTATTGAGCCATCCTTTGGCCACTGAAACCACAGGGTCTTTCCAGTAAAAACAAACTTTTTTTGAGAATTCATACAAACAACTTAGGCATTTGTAAGATGAGGCTTCCTTACAGCCCTTTGTGTAGCTGAATTTTTTCAGGTATTCTCTCTTACTTTTTTTTAAATCAAAGAAATACTCACAAAGCAATGAGGAAAGATCAAACCAATTTTCTTAAGCTGTATCAGGAGTTTAATCAGATGTAGAGGAGCAAATCAAGGAAGAGGGTTATGGAAACACAATTTTCTTCTGTGACTTAAACAAATAGTCATCAACCAACAGTCTTCCAAACAGTAACAAAATGTTTGATTAGTCATTCTTCCCTTTACAAAGTAATTTCTTTTGAAAGTGATCTCACAATGAGAATATCTCTGGTGTTTTCATATATCATTAGATATTAGAAGGAAATTACATGTTATATCCCTTTTAGGTGTCCCTTTTTCTTTTTACAGTCTAAAGGTGTTTGAGTCCCTCTTAATACTTCCTGCTTATTTTTTCTCTCTACCGTGTTCCATTATCTAAATCTGTGGATTTTAAAAAAAAACCAAACAAACCAGGTTTTTGTGTTTGTTTTGTTTTGATGATTTAAAAAATATTCTGTTTTGAGTCACTTTGGAATTGATTCAAGCTGAATTTATTTTGGTTTTACAGACTCTAGAGCAGGTTGAGAAGACTGAAGGGTACCTTATGGACAGGATTTTGATGCAGGTGATTTTTAACCTTGCCAAGGCTGGTTTTCCACAGCACATCGAGGATATTAGACGACGCATAAGATTTGAAAAGGAATTAATTCCAGGTATGTTGCTACAGCAGAGTGGAGAGAGAACACTTTTTCCCTTTTTTTCTTGTTTTGTTTTTTTGTTTGTTTTTGTTGTTGTTTTTCCTTCTTTCTCCAAAAATAGGTAATTTTGTAGTTTTGTCTTGAATACTGAGGGAAAGAAATATTTTTGCCATTTGTTTGTGGATTAATTTGTGTATTTGTGTGGTTTAGATTGTATTTTATAAAATCTAAATATGAAACAGCTTTAATAATTTGCATACAAAAATTAATTTATCATTTTTTAAGAATTTCTAAAATTCATTAAGGGTTTATAAGGGAACAGCAAGTGTGGAGTCCTTTCTTCAAATACCACTGTTAAGATTCCTGTTGTGAGAGCTCTTCATGACTATAAAAAGGGATACTAAATACTGAACATAGGTTTTTATTACTCACCTTTAAAGTCACTTCTGGATCCCAGTATGTTTACTCTGATTGATTACTGTTAATTACACTTCATCCATTTTCATCTTTCTTTGTCATGTCTAGAAATGAGTTCCTCTTTTCCTTACCCTTCTGTCATGCTGCAGTGGTGATACTTCTGTAATTTTTGACCTAGTCTTTTTATGGGAAAAGTAATTTTCATTGATAAATAATAAATAATTCTAGAAAAGGTAGTCTCAAGTTTGGGTGGTGAAACTTGTTTAAAAGTATGTTAATGGTACTTGTAAAACATTTACTTTTCTAACTTTCACTAAATTTATTAGCATAAGGTGAAACAGTTGTGTGCACTTTATTAATATTGTTGTTCTCTGTTTTTCAATTGCTAGATGTAATGAACCTGTGTTTGACTCTGATAACTCATGGCTTTGAAGATATCAGCTTCAGCATTTTGAAGTCTTTAAGTCATTTATCCCGTGAAGATATGGACCAAGGTAGCTTCTTCTTGCAACACTGTGTAAATAGAGATCTGGTAAGCAGACCAGTAAGACTTTTTTTCGTAATCTAGTAATAACAGTATATTTATTTAGTTTAATGCAACTGTGAAGATTTGAAAGGGTGAGTTGTTGCACAGTTCTTCAAGAGGAAAATAAGAATTTTATTATTTTGTATTAACTTGAATAGTAAATTGAAATTCACAAAGGAATTCTGTTTGGCTTGTGTAATACCCATTTTCTAAATGTTAGAAGAATCTGACATTCTTAACAATTTGAGAAATTAAGTTAATTTTTGTAATTGTTTGCAGCCTATGAGCAAGCTGAAGCAATTCTGTAAGGAATTAAAAGAAGCAAAGATGCACTCGGCACCGTTACCATTTATCTTGCGTTGTGCCTTGGAGGGCAACAAATCGGGTACTGTACTAACTCAGTTATTTTACCTGTGCTCTTTGGAGTACTTGGTCACTGTTTAATTATTTTGTGAATGTTTTCAGCCTTGGCCATTGATGTGATGAAGATGATGAAGGAAGAAGGCTTGCCACTCAGACCTCACTACTGCTGGCCGCTGCTAGTTGCGTACGAGAAAGAGAATAATCTTAAAGGTGAGTTGTCTGATAAATGCTCTCATGGCATTATTGCAGACCTAGTGCACAAATCTTACTGCTATGAGATTCTTCAGAAATTAAACGAAACCCTTCCTGTATGTCTGACCCTGTTGCAAGCAATTTTTCCTTCAGAAAGACTTTTTTAAAACCTCCTTTCTTAGTTGATTGTGATACAGTTTTACAAATTTCAAGTCTCTCTTGACATAGAAAGATGTGAGTGTTTAGTTACCTTTTTAACTCTTCACATTCTTTCTGCATTCCAGTGATCTTTATGCTGCTCATTACAATTTACAGTTTACTCTTGAAGAAACTGCAATCCAAGTGAAGAATTTAAAAGTAAGGTTATGTTATTATAGCTCTCTTGGACTGCATACCCAGTCCTTTATTCAAGCCAGCTTCTTATTATTTGCCTGATGAACCAAACGTGAGTTTTGTTACAATCATAAAAACTGCAGGAGAACTTCCATTGCTGAATGTGTGAGCCTGACCTGACAGCATACTGATTGAAGGACAAAAATGCTCAATCTTTGGGATTCTTAAGTAGGTTTAAGCATTTAGCATACTTTCCCCTGTTACACATGGGGATGTCTACAGGATATGAATAAGAATTGAACAAATATTAAATTTTAGAGTACAGTATCTAATTCTTTGGTTTGCGTTATTGGTAATTCAGAAAGAATGGTATTGTAAAAAGATGCTTTTAACAGAAGTACTTCCCCCTTGGGGAAACAAAAAACTGTCTTTTTCATCTTATCTCACAGTATAATGTGCTTTAGAATGAGATGCAGAGTTGTTAGTGTGACACTGGGTGACAAACAAAATGCACAAACAAAAAAAAAGTGCTTTTAGCAGACTCTTCCATATCGCAATTTTATCTTAAATATACAGTCACATTCCAGTTTGGAAGAAATGCTGAAACAAGTATTCCCTAATTGTTTCTGGCTATAAAAATGTCTCAAGTCTTTTTCAAAAAGCCTTTGTGAAAACAATATTCAGTTTTTATTAACTCCTTAGGCTCTGTTCCTGCTAGACTACTGCCCAAGTTTATCTTCTCCCAGGTTTTCAAATCCTTGAAAGTTCTATGATATTTTAAAAGTCTGGCAGTGTTGTTTTAGTTGAGTCCTTTGTGACTTACTTGAAACACAGTGTTGCCAAAAATAAGTAAATGGAAATCGGTGTTATACTTCCTGTGTGGATGCTGCATACTGAAAAAAGCTGCTTTCTTTTACTCCATGAAAAATTTCACCTCACTAACACAATTCTGAGAGGTGTTAGAAGTATGTTTATATTTAGACTTGGCTCTCAAAATTAAAGCAGTATTTGAGTGTCAAGAGAAACTTAAAGAGAAACTTCCTTTAGGCTTTGTCAAGACCAGAGGTTGCCTTAATTTGGACCCCCTGCTGTAGAAATGAACTGTGCTTTTGGCAACTGTACTTGCTGCTGGGAGTCATGTAAGCAAATTGGTGAGAGAGAAGTGATGAAGGACCCCTCAGTTCTAGCATTTTTAGCCATTTTCCATAGAGCCTTTTTCTGTCTGCAAAGGTATTGCATACACATACTTCTGTATGGCTGTAAGATAATGCTGTGAATTTGCAAACTCATTTCTGTAGCCTATCCAAGTTTATCACTATCCAAGTTTATATTCTCAAGTGGAAGCACTGTACATGCCACACAAGTCAGTGATTTTGCAATTCTGGAAATATATTAGGTAAGAGGATACCTACTCTGTTGCTTTTCTAATGAAGAACCAGTGTAACTATTCTTGCTGAATAGTGAGACAAGTTGTCTTCTACCCTTACGTAAGCTTGCATTCAATTTTTTCTGCATTAATAACAAAAAAACTGAATAAATTATTTTCAATATCTAAAAATACAATCAATACACTTGAAGAAAGGTAAATGGAGTGAAAAAACCTCATTCACCCTGGAATTGTTCCATAGACATAATAGAGCAAACAGTCATGCTGCAGTGAGAACCTAAGGGTGACAGCAGATCGTAAATGAATAGGATGGTGCTTTCTAGGAACAAAAAGTAATGTCAGCAGAAGTACAGATACGGTATCACATCTCATACCAAAAATAAGGTAATTGATTTCTCAATAAAGTAGTAATGCCCAGCCTAATGTGTGTAGTTTTGTGTCTTGTTATAGGCAAGGCTGGTAAAGGAAGAGAACTTTGAGGAAAAACTATTAAAAATACAGTAGGATGTAGACTGGACTAAATAATCAGAATAAATGGAATAAAAGCAGCAAGCTATCTAGAACTGCAATGTGCAAATGTCTGAATCAGTAGATATAGTGTGACCCAAACAATTAAATAAAAAATAGCAGTGTTTAATTACATGTTTCTCTAATGTTTATTACAGCAAGATCTGACACTGGATATCAAAGAAAATTCTGTAATTTCTGTATTACGGAATTGTGTTAGGAAGAAGAGTAGCAGTGAAGTGGTGGCTAGGAGGTATGAAACTAAGGGAGGCCATTTTTAAATACACCATAACCACTCTGAAATAGCAAACAGTTCTTTTCACTCATTTTACACAGGCAAATAATTTCAGGTGGGGCATTGCCTTTATGTATATCTGTTACATGAGTTGATACATACTTATTTCCTTAGTATTTATTAGGCTTCTAGGAAAGAAAAGTACTTGGAAGGTTTAAAAGATCAACATGCAGTAGATCTGTTACTGGCACTGAGTGTCATTTTGTATCAGATTATGCACTAAAATCAGGAGAGCCTAGTGTAAATATGCAAAAATGTTCAACTTAGGCTTATTCCTGAATATTTTATAGCTCCCCTTTGCCTTTGAATGATCATATTATTTTTAAGAAGACTTTTTACAAGTGTGTATTTTGCTTTTGGGTTCTACTTGTTGTTGAGCTATTGTATAAACTACTGTCACATGAAGAACCCGTGGTTAGTGAATGGTATGTCAGTTTTTACTTCAGAAAATAAGAGTCTGGATCCAGAGGGGAATAAGAGTGGTGATTTCACAAAGTTACTGCTTGAAATCCTGTTCTATAGACAGACTTTTCTGGCAAAGAACATTCTGAGTGGATCTGAAATTACCAGCACAGCAAAAAGAAATACTATGTTTTCCTGAGCGTGACCTTACTTTTTGTGATGCCTTGAGAGGCTGCCTAGAACAGAGGCTAGACAGTGATAAAGGAATAAAGTTGGTGTTTATTAGAAGGCCTTCAAAGGATTCACCTTGGGCAGTACAAGATCCAAGGCTCCACCCAAGATGGACGATGGGTCACACATTTTCACACTTTTGTACGTTTTGGTCCATTACATATTTGGGTTAATTGACCAATTACAGCTTCAGCTTATGAAGTCCCATCCTCCCAGATTGCTCTCCTCAATTCACTCTTGTGTACACTTTCTGGGCCTGAAGCTGCAATGGTGTCCTTGGTTCTGGGGCTAGATAAGGATTGTTTTGTGTAACTAAACTGCGAAGAGAACTTGCTAACACTTTATATGAAGTTCCAAGTCATATACCAATGCAGTACAGAAGCTGGAAAATATGAAAGCAAAAACTTAAGGCATCATTTGAGCTGAAGTTTTGGGTTTTTGTTTCCTCAGAAAACTGCTTAAAGCCAAATTTAACTTCCCTTGCACATGTAGAACTGTACATAACTGCCTTAAAAATTCCTTCTGTTCTCATGGGACTGCTGTAGGGAGTAGGCATGACTTAACTGTGAGAACCTTACAAAATGAGTGGTAGACTGAAATGCAAACCTCACTTTTCAGTTTTTTAAAAGGTACTCTACCATATAAATATTATGACCACCTCATAGTTCATCTCTCTTTTAAATTTGTTTTTCAATATACTGATTTGAGGTTGGAATCTGTTCTGTTGTGGTGTTTGACTGCTGTTTCCAGTATTGACAAAAAGAAGTTGTTTGACTTCTCTTTTGTTTCCTATTTCTGCCTTCTTTCTACTCAATTATTTGATTTTGTATACTCAGCTCCTGTGTACTTGCATATGTCAGCCTAAGATCTCAAAAAGTCTGTTCCTGGTAAAGCAGGGAGATGACCAAAAGACTTTACTGGGGATTTTAGTCATGCCCAGTCTTCTGGATCAGTGGTCTCCAGAGCGGGGTGTGCAAGGCAATCCATTGAGTTGTGAGTGGGCTGTTAGCAAATAAATATTTTATCCTTTTTGGCTCTCTATTTTTGTGTATGTTTGATAATGCCCACAATATATCAGTACAGTTCTATACATGCGAATAATTTCTAAATCAATATACATGTATATTTGGAGAGGGTCTCCTCAAAAAAGTTTGTGAGACCAGTGTTCTGCATGAACATGACTGCGTTTTTGTGCCTTTCTTTTTTAGTCTGTTTTTGGTTGGGCGAGAGAAGAGGTCAGTGCATTTTCCAGTATGAGAAGCAAAGAATTTATAAAAGCCCATGTACATAATGCTTGAATCTCTTTAACTGAAATGGAAATGTTTCATTGCTTAGTATTGTGGAAGGTGTTTATTTGACTATAAAGTAGTTCTGCTTTTGGTGAGGTAGAAAATGTATGCAAAGCTGTAGGACGCTGTGTTGATTTCATTAATCTTGTGTCCCCCCAAAAATTGTACATCAGCCACCTTAAAAAAAAATGCTGCCACACATATTTTCATTTTAAGCTTGTGATTGCTTTGGCTGTGCAATTACTTTGGTGCAGTATGGTTGTGGTATCTGCATCTTGCTGTTGTGCTGATGTTCTGTTTCTCACACCTGCCCTTTCCTGCTCAGGAAATGTGTCCTAGTCTGTCTGCTAGGGGGTGAAAATGCTTAACAAGCCTGTTTTCTGCACTTTCTGCATACAGGCTTTGGTTCAAATCTCTCGAGTGCACCACACCTTATTCACCATGGAATCTAGTTCTTGGTCTTCAAACTTTTTAGTGTTACAGTTATTTTTGAAAAGGTTTCAGCATAAGAGGACTTAATATATTTTCTGGGATGTTGAAAACATGAAATAGAAACTAGCTGTCAACATTTGAAAGGTATGAAGAAGGACTTAGTATAATTATTCTTTATTCATATTTTTGCAGATTCTGGTCCAAAAATCAGAGTTTTGTTTAAGGCAAACTCGAACAGATGATGCGACTTTAATCTAGTGTGACTTGCCTGCATGTATTTTCAAGTGCTCAAAGGGAATTCACATTTGATTATTTGCACCATAGTGCACTGCATAAAATATTCATGGAAGTGTCACTTTTCCATAGGTGGCACTCCAGGGCAAAGACAGGGACTTTGGACATTTTTAAAGTAATAAGTATGAAATGCAAGTTGAAAAAAACATATGCTGTTTGGTACTGGTGTCCTGCAGCAACTGACAAATCATTTTTAGACCAGCAAAAAATGATTATACCTGTATTGGTTTTGACAGGGGTTCAGAGTTTGGTAGCTAAGGTTACTGTAAGAAGTTTCTGCAAATCAGAAGAGTGTGAGCAATTAAAAAGAATGACATATACTCTAAAACTACACTTGCGTTGCTGGACTATTTGGTATCTGGTGTTTTCAAATGTGACTCTACAGAAGTGATACACAGTCTAGTTGGGTGACATGATGTGAACCCTGTAAAAGTTACAGTGTAGCTTCACTGGTCTTGCGAGACTCCAGGCTTTTTCTGAGCTTCCGGTTTGAATCTGATGTGTTGTAGAGTAATCAACCAATTTGACTACAAACATGTTACTACTTTCAAACAGGTCCAGAGAAAAGTCCTGAACACTAATGCTAATATCCGAGTTGGATACTGGGAATGTAGGATGTGTTGAAGAATTTGTTTGTACCTTGAGTTTAAGTACTTTACATCAAATTTCAGATTTGTTTTTTATGCACAATACAGACATTTTGATACATAAGATGTTCCGCAAACATGACTAACTCATATATTTGCTGTGTTAGAAAATAATTTTGTATAATAGCATTTTCCAAACAGAACTTTAATGGTTTTTATAGTATGGCACAGAATATGAAGTTTTGTAAATCTATTTTAAGTTTCACAGTTAAGCATTCTATTAATTCTAAGAATAGAAATGCAGGATTTTTCTTGGCAATTTCAAGGAGGGAAATTGAGGAGACAATTCCTTTTTTTGTAAAGCAACATTTATTTTTACATGTTGATTGTCAATTTTTCATTTTTCTGAATGCTTAGCCTAATTAATTTTGCCTTGATAGGTATCTTTGAGGTCCTCAAATTGATGCACAAGTTGGGGGTGGACCTTGATGCAGAAACATATACAGACTATGTTTTTAAAAACTTCACTGATACTGAAACTGCCCATGCCCAGCTGAAGGTGAGTTTTCATGTAAAATTTGTAAAAATGACTATTACAAGGCTTCTTATATTATGTTCTCCGTGAGGGCTTTAGATCCCAGTAGTGCTCCAAACACGAACCTGGTATGATGAAGCCTGTTCAGAATATTTAGAATATTTTTTAAACAGTTGTTGCAGTGATGGTTTGTTTATCATGTCTTCTTCCTGCTGCTTTTCTTTTTCTTCTTCAGAGCTAACCAGAGTATTTTGCTCCAGACCTATTAGTTTTTTGTTTCCTGAACTGGAAAAGTAAATGAAGGAATAACGCCCTTTTTTTTTTTCACTGGGGACTGGAAGTACTACAATTGTTTCTGGTGATTAGGTTTTTTTTACTCGCTAAAGTATTGGAGACCAAATTTAAGTGTCCCAGTCTTTCTGCCTTTCCTAACTTTGTCTCTTGCAGTTGATTTCAATACAAAAAATTTTTGATCAGTAACAACTCATTTGGCTGCCATATAGACTTCTGTAGAGCACTTTCTATGTTCTCAACAGCTACCTTGGGAATGAAGTGTTTAAAAATAGGAAGTATCAGAAGGTCTTCTCTGTGTGAAGTTCCGTGGTTGATTGCTTTTTCTCTAGGAAAATGGCTGCCTGTTTGAAAGTGTTGGGCTCTATGTAGCAGAACTAAGAAGTGAAGCACTACAGGGGAGACTGGACAGAGTTCTTTCTATAAGTGAGTATTTTTCATGTTACTTGTTATTGTGTACTTGGTGATAGTGTGGATTGGTTGTAGGCTAAGTGATTTATTTGTATTAATAAGTGAGGTTTCAACATATGTGGGGAACTTGAGCAAAATGCTTATCATGTGAGGTCTTCTACGATGACTTGTCAGATTGAAACTACCAATTCTGAACCATAAATCGTAGTTTAATTCTTCTTTAGTATTGAACCTGGCCATAAGATTTACATACAGGTTATTTGCAAATAACAGCTTTAGTGTGATTGTGACAGGAATGTGACACTCTTGTACTTAGAGAGCTTAAACAAAGAGTTTGTTTTTCACAAGGCCTTTGAGGTGGTTGGTGCTGGGATTACTTTTGTTTGAAGCATCAGTGACTGCAGAAAGTAAGGAACAATACAGCTCTGAAGTACTACAGAGTTACTCATGAAAGAAGCAACTTTAAAGATCTGATGGTCACTGACATTAACCCGAGGGTGTTGTGCTGCTCTCTTGGACATGGAAGTTGTGTATAAATGTGATTGGTTAATTAGGCATTGAATTGTAGCATGTTTAAGAGTTTTCTCCAAAGACTGTCCTGATGCTCAGTGCTTGCAAATGTTAGTTTGTGCCACTGACTGAATGTATGGGATGGGATAATTTGCTTGGTTAAGTAGGAATATGTGATTATCTTCAAAATTTAAATAAATAGTTTTTATATTCCTAATATCCTGAGATATTAATAAAACACCTAAACTTGGGCTAAATCTGATACAGAAAAATCTCTTTGTAAACAACAGTTTAATTTATCCAAGGCTCAGGGAAGAGCTTAAGCAGTTGCTTGCTGCAGTTGTCCTTAATGGTTTTATTTAACAAACACAGAAATAAGTAGTCTATTTACCACGACTCTGGGAAGCTCTTCTGTTGCAGATGAGAAAATTGAGTAGTTACTAATCAGTGATTTGATTTTGGTATTGGAGAGTTATCAATTAGTGAATCTTCAAGATTCACTTTACATTCTGCCAGTATTTTGTTTGGTTTTATTACAAAAAAAAAGGCATAAACCCAACCATTGACCCTAAAAAAATGAAGTACCTAAAAATATTTTTGAAATTTTATTCAAAGGAGGACTGTTAATTAACAACAATGAAATCTTTTCTAGAATGTGAAATAGTTTGGTGTTTTTTTTCTCTGTGAAAATGTAGACCACTCCATTCATTCTGGTTAACTGAAACAGGCTGGTTTTTATGTGTTGTAAGATGCAAATGCATGTATGCCTAATATATGTTAAATCTATATATCAAAAGTATGACACAGGCACATAAAGTCTTACTGTCTTACTTACATGTCTTACTGTCACAAAATTAGTATCATATAGTATATTATTTAGCCATTGTCTGTGAGTTTAAATCTTGTAGTGGTATTTCTGTTTACAAAGACCAGGGTTAATAATTCATGGAGACATATCAAATTTCTTTGAACTTGAGCTTTAAAGGAAGCTACTCCGTAAATAGTTTACCAGGCTGAAATGAATGCTAGTAAATCTAATTAGCACCTATGTGATGATAAGGCACAGATATTAAACAGCTGATTTTTTTTTTTTCTTTTTGACTTGTCTCCTTTTGCAGTATTACAAAGAGGGAAAAATAGATGCAGTATGGAAAATAGTTTGAGATTGTCTCATCAGTGTAGTCAGAGGAGGCAAAGGTTGGTTATTAATGCTGGCTGCTATCTAGGTGTATTGATTCAGCTTCTTATGCCTTTTAATGCATAGATTTCTGCTACTGACAAGATGAAAACTCCGAAGCATCAGCTGAGGAATCTGGGCACATAAGGCAGTGTACATGAGAGCCGCTTTTTCCCTTTATCATGCCGTTCCATTCCACTTCATTGTCAGCCCCTTGATTTTCTCAGACTTGTTTGTTGCTAAGGAAACCAGGTTGCCGATTGTCAGCAGCAGCTGAGCATACTAACATGCTTTTCTGCTCGTCTTTTTATGAGCAAAAAGTTTAATATACTGCTGAAGGAGAATTTGTATTGAAGGTGTCTTGAAACCAACTTTACCTGAGATTTCCAAACAAAAAGAAATGTTCCAGCATTTAAAACTGGAGTTAGACTAAGGGAGTGCTCTTAGCATGTTCTTGCCTTTGACTTCTCAGGTTCCTTTAGAGCTAGTATTTTTATTTTGGTTATCTTCTACCATAAATCAGCCCTTGCTGAAAGGGCCCTGTGCAGTCAGGTTTTTACAGTAGTTAATTCCATTGTGGAGCTGAAGTGAGATGATGATAACTTCATACAGGACATAAATGCACCCACTACTGTATTTTTTCTTTGCTGGTCTACGGTGCTGGAATGAAAGACAGCAATTCTACAGGAAGAAGGTAGAATGCTATGGATTATTTAGTCAAGAAATGATGTAAAGATGAGGACATGAAGTGTAACTGTAAATGACCTTTCAGGGACATCTAATTTTAAGTGATTTTGTAGTTTCCTTTGTGTTCAAATATTATTGTTTATAACAACATATAGAACTGTATATTTGTCTCTTTTTTCCCCTTAGATTTAATTTAATTCAGTGGATAACACTTTAGATGGAATTAGTTTTTCTTTCTTGTCAGGGAATTTATACTAGCAGGAGCAAACACTTGAAGTGTTGTGCCATTGATTTTTGCTTGGATTTTTTAAATTTTATTTTTACTACTATTTAGAAAAATAAATGGCAAAAATTTAAACCTATTTTAAGGCCGGTGTTCAGTCTGAAACAATTAGCAAACCATTTGCCTTCAGTGGATCTTTTTCTGTTCCAGCACTAATATTAATATCTCTGGTTTTCTTGATTAGTATTGTTTGAGGTTTGTTTTGCTTTTTGGAATTGGTCTTGTACTTTCTTACAGATAAAGATGCTTTATGCAATTAATAATTCATATGAAAAGCTACTTTATTATATATTGACATTGAAGGCAACATAATGGAAAACTTCTCACTCTCTGAATATTTGATTGCTTTTGAAATGGATCAGATTTAGAGCTGATAATACCAGGACTGTTGCAAACACTTTGATATTTTAAATCTTGGTTTATAAATGTTTGCCAGCATTTAGTAAACTATCAAAATAGCTTTCCCCAGTGATGGTCTGTTTACATGATCTGCTGAGTTGTTGCAGTTCATGGATTTTTTGACTGACTTGAGAAACATTGCTTTCATTTACAGTGTCTTCAGCAAAAACACCTGCCGTTGATTGTCGTCTGTTTAGGAACAGCCTCATTTTGGGTTTTAAAAGGTAAGGTTGTTATATGAGTACTTTTTTTTCCTGTGTAATGAAGTTCCCTCTCTTTTTTGTCTCGTTGAGCATAAGTCTGTCCGGAGTTTTGCCCTCTGCTCCCTGTTCTAAAAGTAGCTCTATGTTTTAAAAGTAGCATTCCATGCCTAGTAGGAGATACTGTTGTTCCTCCCTGCTTTCCTCATTTTCCTTGCCTCTGCTATATAAGGGCATACATATACCAGATGAAAAAGAATTTCATTATTCTTTGTTCTGTGCTATTTGCCAGTATATGAACTTAGGGTAGTAAACGTTTGGGGGTTTATCTTTATTCACTTTTTTTTTATTAACAGCTGTGCTACTGTAAAATTTCCATAAAGAGGATCACTATTAACCAGTAAAGTAATAGGGTGCTTGATGAAGATTAAGTACCAGTAGGAGCCTGGCATACTATGCTACATCTGCTAACTTTCTGTGTCCTCTGGGTTGATATGGCTCCTGAACACTCAGATGAACACCTAGCTCTGAGCTACATTGCCAGGACTTTGTATTCACAGTCATACGGTTCCGTTCTGCAAAGAAAGTTCCTTGTGAGTTTGCAAGGTTGTCTTAAGCTTATGCAAGTATGTGTGAATTACCAAGCACTTCCATCACGCACTGCTTGCCCCAGTCAAACCTTTAGGACTGGGAATGGTAGGGGTTTTTTCAGCATGCCTACACCACAGGGAACCAGAGAAGTCACCTAATACTACTCAGGATGAGGGTTTGAAGGCTGATTTTGTTATTTCCTGGAATTTTGTAATGAGTGTGAATTAAAACTGTGTTTGGGTTGGATATTAGTAAAACATAACAGGTGAATATGACCAAAATAATTTCCTAGTAAATTGCATGTTCTTTCTTGCTTGTCCTGTTGTATCATGGGAAAAGGAGGAGAAAAAGCAAACCAGGGTTGAAATTTGGTTTGTTAGCTAGGCCCTAGCTGGCCTTGGCATCCAAGGGATAAGTGAAATAATGTTTTAGATCCAGTAGGAGTATATTGCTATTCCTTAGTCAGCCCCAGAATCATCTGTTTCAGATGTATTTATTAACGTAACAGATTTTATGAATACATTTTCTCTCTTTAAGTGTAGATAAATATCCAACTGAAGTAGGACTTGCACTAAAAAGCAAACCATGCCAGTGTTTACCACACACAACCAAGGCTAGCCTGAAATACCCCCGCCACTGGGGAGCTGTGGAGGTGGTGCAGAATGTGATTTAAAGGGTCTTTAAATGTCATCATCTTGCTAGCAAACTAGTTGCTAAAAATTATGGTCTGCTCAAGTGAAACAGGTACTCTCCTGTCTAAAACATAGTGGGAACAGTTCCTGCTGTTCTGATTACAACAGTTAGTGGACCTCTGGGCTAAAAACTCAAAATTCTGATGGAAATTAAAGTTAGGGGTCTTTCGATGTGATTTTTGGGGGGGATGGAGTGGTGGTGGGTTTTTTCACTTTTTACTTCAGCTTTCCTTGCCACTTTTAAGTGTGGCATAAGTTTTATTTATCTGTTTTACTTTTTTTTTTTTTTGCCTTTCTTGCTACCTGGTGTCAGACACTGCATTCAAGGTCACCTGTGCTCAGATTTTACCCTTACATTATTTCTGAAAGCATACCCACTCATGTTGCTTTTTCTGTTTTAAACTTAATGGCTAGAACAGCCTGAGCATGAAACTCAAGGGTATGATAGGAGAGAAGAAACAATATTTGTAGGTTTTGTAAAGACCACAGCAAAATTTTATGGCTAAATGCAGGTCTTGAGTGTTCAAATGAACAAAGTTCAGGATTGGAGTACAAAAGTACAGGGTAGGGCTGTGCCAGGGATGCATGAACAATGTCTGTGGCAGACTAGTTTATGGATTTCTGTTGAAACTGCTCTTCTCTAGTAACTGTTTCAAAGTATTCCCATTCTATTTGCCTGATGTACCATTACTATTTCAGAGTCAAGTACTTTAGGAAATTGATGCATTTGATATCTGCAGTTCATTGTCATCCTGTCAGTGGTGGAGTGAGTTCACCCAACAAAGCTTAACTAACCTCACAGATGGCATTTTCTTTTCCCTCTGTGTGGACCTGCATTTGACTCATTTTCAAATACAAGTGGCAGTTGCACAGAAAGAACAAATGTTTCATAGGCTTTAACTTCCTAAGTAAAATCCTAAACTTCTGTGAATGCGTTGAAGCTTTTGTGCATCTGTTCACCCTGACATCTTATTTTCCTCTAATGAGAATTACAGGAAGATAAAATTGTGTCGTAAGTTTTTGTTCTCTTACCCTTGCCTATGTTAATGCTGTTTTATAGCTGCCAAAAAGTTACAGTTCTTGAAAAATTATAGCTTCTAATGAGAATTTTGAAGTTCTGCAAATTACAGGAAAACATCAGGTTTTTAATACTTGAGACAGCTGGTTTACTGTAAGATGTCAGCGGTTTTATACTTTAGTGAACTGGTTGACATGATTTTTGGTTGTAACCTCATCATGTACGGAGACATGTTCGTCCTCAAGTTCTGTTTCAATCTATGAGGGGAGAAATTCTATGTTTTGTTTTCTACTTTTTGAAATACTACCTGTTTCTCTCACTGTAATGAACATTATACCCTAAGAGATTTGATTACTTTCTTTTTTTGCATAGTATAAATGCATTAATAGCTGCCTGTAGTTTTCTTGGTGTATTAAAAGTCTAATGCACAGGAGAGCTAGATTTTTTTTTTCCTAGCAAATTCTATATATCAAGTGTTTTCTAGGTAAAGTGCAGCTTGTTTGAGTGAAGCTTATTTTCTTGAAATGCTAAATAGAGAAGTATAAAACAAAAAACCATATTTAGGATATGTTAAAAAATTGAACTAAGACCAAAACTAAAACACTTTCTAATTGTAATTGATCTATTTGGAATGTTGCATTATTTGAAGTTTTTTAGCAGAAATTATGACCATATTGAATATAGTAACAAGTCCTAAAGTTATTCTGTACAAAATTAGTTTAAACATGTATGTGGCAATTACTGTATTTCAATTTCATCTAAGTAAGATCCTCAGTGTTAATGTTCTGTGTTGTTTTAAAGAAAGCTACAAGAGTAAAATCATTTTATTGTTTTTAATTTGTTATCCTTTGCTGCCCTCTTCAGCTCAGATGATGTACATCTATGGAGCAAGGTAAGTGGAGATAAAACTGAAAATAAAATCAAGCTTCTTTTGGCATTGCATGTTTATGGTGTGTTATTGTAAATCTGAATTCTGAGACTGAAAATTGTAGACCTGATTAATTTGAGCAAGACTTCTGTCAATGGCAGATCCAAGAAGTATATCAAAATGAGTTTTCAAATTGGACAGTTAAGTGAAATTGTGAAATATCACGCGTGGTGTTACCTTGTCATTTAGCTTATTCTACTGCAATTTTTAGATCAATGGAGCTACAGCTGAAGGTGGTTGTAGCTTCTGGAACAAAGTCAGCCGTGATTGTGCCATCTGGCATCAATTCACTTTCCTGCCCTCCCTAAACTTTCTTCCTGTCCTCACACCGGTGCTAATACAATAGCAAGGTGGATACAGCTTTTCAAAGTTTCTGTTATATGACTTAAAGCACCCAAGTCAAAGCCAGATAAAAGAAATTAACTGGATGAACTGAAAGGGAAGTTACTGATCATCTTGCTGACCCTATGTTAGGGCTACATTTGGAAGACACTGCAATATAACTTGGTCATTACATTTTGCACAGCATTAGAGTAGAAGAGATGTTGGCAGGTGCTTGAATGTGGTTTCAGAATTTGGGAAGGGATACACTGTGCTTTTTGTTGTATTTCTTCAGTACCCTAACTGCTGATTAATAGAATTACATTTTAGATTTTGCAAAGAAATCTTGGAATGAAATGGAAATTGAGATTTAGGAAGTCACTGATCAATGATTTGCATAAAATCAATGCAGGGTTTTTTAGCATTTTACTACCTTTTACTGTTATGTGATGATTCTGGTGAGAGGATGTTTTTGTCTGCAGCCTCTCTCCTTCCTTTTTTGCATTTAGAAAAAAAGGGAGAGCAAAGAAAGAAAAAAGGAGGTCTCTTATTGGTCCCATTATGAAAATAATTTTTAAGGACAGAGAGCTGAAGTAATGGTGGTCTGCGTGTGAAGTAATATCTAGAGTTAATTCTGCTCTTCACAATGGAAGAAAAATAGATTTTGTTGTCTTCACTAAGTTTAAGACTAAATACATGCATTGAACTTCTAAAATAAGAAATGCTAACTTGGAAAATGAATAGACACCTAGAAACAGAAATAATATAACACTTTTTTTCTGTAATTCATCCCTTTTAGTATACTGACATTTGATTCAAAAGAACTGTTGTGACTTCCTTGGATTTTATTGCAGTGTGTATTGATTTATCATAGGAAGATGAGGGGAAAAGGGCAGAAAAAGAGCTGTAGTTTAACTGTGAACAGTGTCCGTGGCATTGGTGGAAAAGTAATAGATAAGATATTCAGTTTGTCATTACTTAAAACACAGCACTTAGGCAGTGAGAATCTCCTGACTCTGAGACTGCATTCTAGCATTGTAGCAGATAAAACAAAAAGTCTTGAAACACAACTTCAGGTTTTAACTGAAGATTAAATTAATAAAAATGATTTAATTTCCTTAAGAACATTCAAATGATTTAAAAAGTGATGTTGTTTAGGTTAAAGTATTTTTAGGTAAGATGTGGGGGCTTTTGGGTAAATGCTTTTTTTTCAGAGGAAGTAAAATCTATATATTTCTTTGGTTTGCATAATGGATCAAACGAGTGCTAAATGTAGTTGAATGTAATTAATTTTTATGAACACATGTTTTGTTATTCAAAACTGCACTTATTTACAACAGCTTATTTACTACTAGCTGTCCTAGCTACCTTAATTCTAGCCGAGCATGATAAATGTTTTTTCCTTTATTATTATTCCTTTATTATTTTTTTGTACTTGCTTCTTTCAGATACAAAAAATAAGAAGCTTTTTAGGACAATTTCAGCCTTTCGGTAAATTGGAACATAATTGTAGCATCTTCAGGAGTGACATGCTTTAAGCAGTGTCTTAGGATAGCTAACTTCCTGTAGAATGATATATGAACAGAATACTGGAGTGCTCTCTGTCTTAATGCTATACCTCAGAAAGCATTTCTGTTTGCAATATTTTTTCAAAAAAACCCTATTATTTACCAAAAAACCCCTTTGTGTTTCTTAGGGAATGACTATGATGTGGTAAAGAATAATACTTTAACAGAGAGATGCTTTATTATTTTGAGAATTCAATTTCAGATACTGTTTGTCCTTGCTTGCTTCTTTTGGCTGCAATGTACGATTATTCTGTCTTACCAGATAACAGAACGGTTGTACACGGATGAACGTTATTGCCTGACGCCTCCAGGACCAACTGGTAGAGTTTCAATTTCTATGATTGTAACTTATCCACAAATCCGTTCTTCTGTGTAATGATGGGTTTGAGGGATTACAACAGTAAACACTGATTGCTTCTTTTTGAAAGTGAAATTTGAAAACATGTTGGGTAAAATCCTGATTCAAATAATCAGAGCATATTCTGTGAGATCCATGAGATACTTTTTTTTAAGAATTATAAACAAATCTTGCTGATAATGATTTATTTTTCTAAATTTATAGGTCAAAACAGAGATTCAGAAGGAATACAGTATCACTGCTTAAATACTTAAAAATAAACCAAAAAAACCAAACCAGTTTTTCAACCTACTTTTACCTTTAGTAGTACAGATACTGATTTTGTGAGGCAAAATGTACTTAATATCCCAAATCTTCCACCTTGAAATAAGTATACTTTTTTTGTTAAATGTGTTTTTTAAAAAAAGTTTTGTTTTTCCCCCTCCTTTCAGAGTCAGAGGGGCAAGGAGGGCTGAGGACAGCTAACCTTTGAGAAAACAATACTTGATGCTCGTCCTGTTCTGGGAAGAGCTGCAGGACTCCACATATTTTTGCACTGCATAGATAAGAAACTTAGCATAATTTGGTGAAATCTGTTCATCTTGACCTTCATTGGCTTATAGGCAGTTTCTTCAGTGTTACTTGCTCAAATGGTTAAAATATTTTTGTATGCTGTTATATTAATATTACAATACTTAATGCAGCTTGGTAATGGAATATAATGGGTAAAATGTACAGAATAAATATGCAAAGTGTTGGAAATCTGTTTTTTCTTTTGAGCAATGACAAAATATTTGTGGCAACTATTTGGGGTAGCAGGCAGGAAAGGGGGGGAAGGCCTTGGGCAGTACCACTTCTGTCACACAGTAGTGGAAAAAAATAGATTGAAGTAAGATTCTGTACTGAAAAGCTGTCACTAGGTCTGAAAATAATTAATATTCCTTTCACTCACCAGTTAGATATGTGCTCCCAAACCACATAATCTCTATGCCTCAGTGATCATTGTTGCCATTTCAGAGCCTCTCATCAGGGTGACATCTCACACCAAAATGATTTCTTATAAATTAATCTTGATAACATGACAGTCTCGGTAATTTTAGTGGAATGCTTTCTCTTGTTTTTTTCCACAGAAGCTGTTGGCTATTTTCTTTATCACTTGATTGACAGCATGAGTGACTCAGAGGTACAGGCCAAGGAGGAGCGTTTGAGACAATACTTCCATCAGCTGAAGAAGATGGTACCATTTCATTTTTGCTACATAATGCCTGTCCTGCCTGACATGTATCTATTAGGTTTGAAATTGCTGCTTTTAAGTACAACCAGACCACTTCTCAATGACATGCAAGAGCTGGAGACTTGAATTATGTCTGAGATAATTTCTGTTAGACAAATTTCAGTTTGGTTGTGTTTCAAAACTCATATAATTTTTTTCCCCACCTCTTGGTACAGAATGTAGTTATCCCTACAAGCCACTACAGCGGCATTTGCAGACTGCTGGACTCCTCTCAAGTTCCTGAATTAATTAAGGTCTGTGGTTCTATGGCAATTACTTTGAATCTAAAAAAATCTCTGAATATATTCTCCTTTGCAAAATAAATATCTTCATGCAGTGATTATATGTAAGCCTTTTAACCTTTCTGTGATTTTTCACTGTTGTAGTTGGTTTCATTTCTAATGTGGAAGGGATACATTTAATAAGTGCTGTTTCAAGTCAGTGTAATAATGCTGCAGAACACAGCTTTTTTTTCCATTGCTATTATATAATTACCTTGAACCTTTTTAGTGTGATACACTTATTTAGAGATTGAACTTTGGGGGAGATAAGTGATATTTTTGTCTTACTGAATTTCAGGATGCAAGGTTACTGTGTCATAAAAAATCCCTGTCTACAGACAACATTCCAGAAGTAAGTAAATTCACAGATAGCTATGCTTGTTCTTACTGTAATAACACTGTTTGGATATGGCGTTTAGATGAAGTGTAATCACTAGCTTTCAGGTCATGGAAGTATATTAATGTTATTTAAATCTACCATTTGAAGTTCAGAGGTTACTTTCCGGAGTAGGAGTAAAGGCTATCCAGATTTTCACATAGACCTGATACTTGACCTTGGAGTTGGCCGAGGTTTCATGCCTCAGTTTCCCTGTCTGGTAGATATTTTTTTGAAAGTTCTAGTTAGTTAACAGTAGTGGTGTGAGTTTGTGAATTACAGTGATCCACTTGAGTGGCAGGAACCACATAAATCCATACTGCTTCTAATGGTCGCGTGTCAAGTCTTTACTTGCTGATCTGAGCAACGTGGAGATGGAAAAAGAAACAGGCTTCTATTCCCTACTTCCCTGAACACAAAGAACTGAGTGTGAGAGAAATAGTAATGTTGACCTTTGTAGATATGTGACTTAATGTTGGGGTTTTTTTTTTACTGTATTCTGATTCAAGTCTTCAATTAGTAGGTACTATTTAAACAGATAAAAGCACCTTAAATGATTAAAAAAATTCTTCGAGTATGAAAGAAGAGGATTATTTTGTCTGTCTTTTATTAAAGTGATCCGACAAGTTGTTCAGGGAAGGGTGTTTTTGCAATTGACATTCTTTCTGTTGCCTCCATTTAGAGTGCTAAATCTGACGTGTCTGCTTTGGAGAAGAAACTAGAAAAGCGAAAAGCTGAAAACCAGCCTATTACAGATGTCTTGAAACAACTCATACTTGCTCTTTGTGAAGAAGAGGT
This sequence comes from Acrocephalus scirpaceus scirpaceus, assembly GCA_910950805.1. NCBI lineage: Eukaryota > Metazoa > Chordata > Aves > Passeriformes > Sylviidae > Acrocephalus > Acrocephalus scirpaceus. The sequence continues at coordinate 25,966,802 of OU383775.1, read as the reverse complement.
ATTGTAAGCAATGCAGAGATAATTGGAAACACATAGCTATATTTTTAAAGGGACATAAATGACTGTGTTATGGAAAGACATAGTTAAGCAAAGATAAGTGCAGTGCTTCAGGTTTCATGGTTTGATGCTTATAAATCAAACATAAGTGCAAAAAGCAATTAAATCAAAAGGTTAACTAATTTCAGCAACACCTTGAATGGCATGTTTTGGGGTTGCTGAAGTTTGTTTACAATAATCTGCAAAGTGAATGATAGTAACAGCTGTGATAGGTTTATCATACATGCCAAATGTCCTTTCAAGCCATGGCTCCGGTCTCTTATATCTAGATTGTCAAGCAACTGATACATGCACTAGTCATTTGCAATTCAAATATTACTAGGTTGTTAATGCAGGGATTGAAATTCCATTTTCCTGCAGGAGGAAAGCTCTTCTGAGATAAAGGGTCTCTTGCCTTCATTCGGCAGGCGTCCAGCTGTAGTTTACATTCATTTAGTGTGTGTCTGTAATTTGTGGGGTATCACCACACTTTTGTTCGGTTTCTTGTTCAGTATGATCCTGCCTATGAAGCTGGATATATAGGAACAGTAACAGTTGTGCAGATGATAGCACAATATTCTCTGTTGCTACGAACAGTTTAGAAAGAGTTGTATATCTCAGCTGTGTATCTCTACAGTTTTGCATATAAAATAAACCTAGATGCAAAAACTATCGCAAGTTCAAAGTGGTCAAATGTATGAATAAGAACTTAGAGAAAAATAAGCTTTCTATGGAATTATTAAGTAGTTTGTTATTCTTTAAAAAGTAGTTTTGTTATGTGTTTGGCAGTGTACCAGGTGAAAATGGTTATGAATTCCAAATAAATAAGAACTGTTTTAGAATGTGGGTTAATCATGTTCACAGTCTTGAGATTAAAATAAGTGTCTTACATTAAAAAGTGCAAGAAATATAAATGCAAGGCAAGAAAATTTGTTTAGAAGTCTATTCTCAAATTATTGCAAAAAGTGTTCTACAAAAATAATGCTTGCAAAACAACTTTCACTCTTAAAATTTGCTAAAGGATTGCAGCAGTGTGTTTTCATATGTGATCCTATACTACTAAAAGCACTGAAGCAGTCATGTAACTGCACACTGAATGTATAAGATTCATAATGTCAGATTGACTTTTCCTCTAGTTCACATCTTTGCTTTGTTCCTTTTTTAGAATATGCAAAAAGCCCTTGAAGTGAAAGCCAAATACGAACCGGACATGGTTGTCGGTGGCTATGCAGCCTTAATAAATTTGTGCTGTCGACATGATAATGTAGAAGAGGCAATGAACCTGAAAGAAAAAGTGTAAGTACACCGGCACTGAAACATGTCACAGAGATTTATGCTGATACACAGACCTTGTTGAATTAAGTAGGTTGAGTATTAACCCCCTCATCCATTTTTAATTAGTTTTCCCCAACAATGTATGTGCATTTAAAACAGTCATGGGTGTGGTTTTTGGAAACAAAAAATTTGCTTTGTGTAATTGAACATTAGAAGCAGCTACTTTGTGTGGTCAGTAATATTTTTTTAATTTTTATTTTGAAAAAAGCAGATTTCTACGTAAGATGTGTTATATTTTTATTTTAAACATGCGTAGTGTCTAAATTGAATTTTGGCTTCATTTACAGTTAAAGATAGGTGCCTGTATTGTGTGTTACAAACCGCCTAGAGTGTGTTTAGAGTGCAGGACACCTGTATTGTTTTAGAATAGCAGTGTTTGAGTAGTGTTACTTTAAGACTGTCAACAAACATTCTATTTTAAATTTTTATATTCAGTTCTTTGTATCTTAGCTGTAAAAATTAGCTCCCAGCTAAAACATGCCATGCATGACTTAGCCTGGAGCAAATTCTTACAGATGATCCTTTGATTTGCTCCTTTCCTTTTTCCCTCGACAGGCTCCTTTTGGTCTGATGCAATAGTAAATCAAAAACAAGTTATATGTGTTTCAGGTTCTCTCTCTCTCACATACATGCACAAAGTACTTGCTTAGGTTTTACAATAAGCAGGTGCTCATTACACCCTGCTAGTGTTAGAAATGATGTGAAATGATTGAGCTGTGAGTATCAAGAATTTCGCCACTCTACAAATAAGGGTTGTGTATTGGCTTTAGCTTCACTTCTGCTCTCACACAGTCTCCAGAGTGAGATTGCAGGAAGTGAAATTCAGTCTTCTGCTGGAGTTTCATTGCAGTAAGGCATTTTTACTAATCTGCCTCAAGCATAGCCTCATATTGCAAAGAAGTGTGTCTTTGGATTGTTATACAAAGAACCAGCAGTGGAGGAATTAACTTCTAGTACTTCCAGAGAAAAGAAACAATGCATATCAGAAACTTCAAAATAGTAGCCTTTAACTTACGTGAATAATTTCAACCTCTCTGTCCAAGAGATTATAGCCCTGTTCCAGTCATCTGCACTGTTTTCTTCCCAGGCTTCTGAAAAATACCCTATTTTATGCAATAACTACTCAACAATTAACTAAACCATCTAACTCTTTCTCAGAAACATAAGCTTTGGTTTTTGAGGTTGGGAAGGTGCGTGGATCCTATTTTTAAATCATGTTCCAATGATGCATCTTTTCAATTCTATCAGATTTTTCCTTTTAGACTTACTATCATTTTTAGCTGTTAGTGCTATTGTTGTGTTATGTACTTTTAAAAATAAATCTTTAAGCTGAAGCTATAAAATGTGAAGCTCTGTTGATAAAATTCTTAATGCTTTAATTTCCAGCTTCCCTAGGAATTCACCTGTTGCTCTTGACAGTGGAAAGTACGTAGCATTGGTAGAAGTCTTAGAAAAGCATGGTAGACTAGAAGGTAATCCATTTGCTTTCGTTGTGTGTTTCTGCTATATAATAAAGGTATCTTGCCTCAAGAATAAAAATGTGAGTTGATATTAATGGTATATCATGTCCTGAAAAGTGCTTGAACATTTTGCATACAAATTTGCATGTGAATTCAACCAGAGATGCTTGGACAGTGCAGGCCATTAGTTTTAATGGATTGGCAAGCTTGTCATTTACATTTGCACAGCTCAGTGCTTTTTGCATTTCTGCAGCTAGTTTTTATTAGCATTGCTGTTTGGATTGAGTTTGAAGATCATGACTTATGGCACAAATTGCGTATGTGCCTAGACTAATGGCTTTGTTTTTGCTTAAGAAGGTCTGAAGGCTGAACATAAAACCCATAAAAATAACCTTCTCATAAAAGCAAAGTACTGCAAAAAAATAATTTATCTTTTCATAAAGTATATATTTTTTGTTACTATTCTTTTTTGTGTTTGCTATTGAATTTTATATTCAACTTGTAAACTGCCTGGAAATTTTGGCTTTTTAATGAGTGTTCTGCGAACTGCCTATTTCATATTTCTAGATATTTGTATTAAGCTGTTAGCTCTTTCATTCTTTGTAATTTAGTCTGATACTGTTCTGTGGTTTACGTGGTTTGGTTGATCTTTGAAAAGAACTCCAGACTGCCATTAGATTTAAAAGGCGATTCTGAATATTAAGTTCCACGATTTAGTAGAGTAACAACTATACTAGCACTAAAAAACATGGTCTAAGACAAAATGTAATGGTTTTATTTAAAACACTGTAAAGTAAAACAAAAGAGCTAATACAGTTTTTTTCGTCTAAGATCTTCCTTTGAAATTTGTCTTGGCCTCTTATTAAGTTTACTTTTAGAAGAATAATAAACAAAGCTGATGTTGTCCAAATCATAATAAATCAGATCATGTCCACCTCTATATTAAGCAGTTTGAAATTATGAGCTTGCTTTTAAGACCATAAATGTCCCTCAGAAAATAAAATAATTCAGAAATGTAGCCAAACGTAAAGTGGTCAAAACATTCTGTCTACGCAATAATTAAGAACATTATAAAAATGCACTTATTCCATATACAAAAATGTTTGTTTCCGCCTTACTAATGAAGCTTAATGAACCTAATGTTTTAACATGCAGTCTGTTAGAAGGCTTTCATTGGCTCTCCTTGGCTAATTAGTATCGACACAGCAAACAGGCCCTATCGGTATCAGACCATTAGTCTGGCTGTATATACAGTGTAAACATATCTTTATTATCTGGCCTCGTGACAAGCCATCTGCTGAAGAAACAATGGAGTGATTTAGCAGATGTTAGCATTGAACGATAAAAGCATCCATTTAGTAGAATCTTGCAGCTATAGGGCAGACTGTACGGGGTTATGTGGTGCAGAGTGGGCACACAGTTCCTATCTATAATTTGTAGTCAAAGTTGCAGCAAAATGATAAAACCATGCTATTGTGGATTTATAATTGTAGTCTCGTTTAGAAATGCAAGTAGTAATTAACTTGAAATCGGCATTATACACCAGAATTTACATTCCTGCTGGGTTTGAAATGCTGTTTTAATAGCAGTTTGTTTTCCCTACATGAAATTACCTAAGGGTCTTTTGTGTTGTTTCATTGTAGATGCTATTAACATTCTAACGGAGATGAAAGAGAAGGATGTTCCTATCTCAGGCAGAACAGTTGCATCTTTTCTCCGCATTCTTAATGCCGCTGCCATGCGAGGTGAAGTTGAAAGAGTGAATCGATTACATGACTCCATTGCAAACCTGGGGTTGGTGCAAACTGCTGCCCTTCATGCCCCTCTGATTACAGTTCACCTTGAAAAGTAAGCTATGCTTGGGCTTCAGATGAAACAAGTTATATTTATTTGTTTTCTGTGACCTGTGTACGCAATTCACAGCTGCACATACGTGTCTGTGCAATTACTGAAGTGATCTTGGAGTAGTAATGAACAAATATGTTTTCTTAATTTAGCAAAATCTCTTTTCATCAGCTAGACATCATGTCATGATCTCTGGGAGCAACAGCTGTGTTTTACAGGCACATCAGAGATGAAGTGGCTATATGTTGGAATATGCTTATGAATTAGTTTGTTCTAAAGTCTGTTTGACAAGATAGCTATTCAGAACATGATAGGTGCAGACTCAGCTCTTGTGGTTAAGTGGAATATGTTTTCACATCAGAACAGCAGTATTTTGCTGTGCTTTCCCATATATCTCAGGTGAGTTGCAGGGCGGTTGTTGAACACTGAAGTATTTTTAATTCACATAAATCAAATAATTTGATATCATTGCCAGTAGGCTGCTGTGTTGCTGAATTTAAAATGCAAAGAAAATATTGTCTGGTCTGTTACATTTGAGGGGTTGTGCCTATATATACTTTTAATATCATTTATTAGAGAAAAGGAATTTTGTACAGGCATCATGGTAGGAAGTACCTTTAATTCCATGTGCGTTATTCCTTTGCATAAATTTTCATTATGAGGTTAGGATATTTGAATTAACATATGGATGAACTCTATAACAACTTCTTACTAAAACTGAGGCAAGAATCCCTTTTCCTTTACCATATGCACAATCCTTGTATTATTCTTTTGTGTGTCACTTACATAGTTCCTGGATTTTCAACACTTGTAGCTAGAGTTTATGAATCAGTTTCTTGATATTTGGTTCATGTAAACAAAATGTTATTGGTGTAAATAAGCCAATATTTATCGTGAAATATGTGAATTTTTCATAGTATTGTGTAAGTGAGCCATGTAGGGGTTTTTAGTTCTTGTAGGTATTCTGGGTATGCAAGGCCTGTGTAATATTTCTGTATTGAAAATTCTTGAAAAAGAGGTAGCTCTTGGTAGATGTGTGTACATTCCCTTTTGAAAACAGTGTTTAGTGAAGTGGTCAACAGTTCACAATATAGTGAAGTGTCAGATCAGTGTCAACAGTTCAGAATATAGTGTACATCTTCTCAGTGAGTGACTCTGCCTTGGTTGCATCACAAGCCAGGCAGATGTTTATGAAAGTAATTTAACTGCAATCATATGTAACTAATGTGTCGGAAAAATATCTGATATGCTTTGCAGTGCGCATAAGAACGGCTGCATTTTACATAATTGCTTTATGCACATTGACATGCAAGTTGTACCTGGTGCTACTTGGGCTCTTTTCACTTGCGATGTAGTGTATGATGATGCAGATAAAAGTGTGATCATGTGCAGATGAAAAGGGGGACAGTAATGTGTGCTATTTTAATTTGATTCCACATAAGTTCTTGGGAAAACTTTATAAAAAGTTGGAGATTTTTTATTAACAAAGGGAGTTTTGATGAGACTAGATTCATGAAGGAGAAAGTAGTTCCAGACTCTGGAATTGTCTGGCTAGAAGTCATTGGTCCTCACCTGTAGAGGTGCTAATATATTTCATATATAAATAAAACACAAAGTAAGCTAATTTATTATGGATTTTTTAACCACCTTATGAGTGGAGAGACTGCATCTTCTCTGATGGTAGACAGAATTTGGGAGGTTTTTTTCTGCATAATTTACTTAGGAGGAATAACTGCATTTTCACTGGAGTGTTTATTTTTTGGTGAGGGGGAGGTGCTGTGGTTTGGGGTTTATTTGTTTTCCTTAGATATGCTAAGAGTATTTTGAAAGTTATGAGTGACTGAAGTAAGTGTTAATAATTTCTTTCAGTAGTAGTGCTTACTATTTACCATCCTACAGCTCAAGTATCATGCTGAAATGTTGTCATTTAGCTACAGGTCATCAGCATGCCTCTGAAATAAGCTCTGGGGTATTTTTAAATGTCCCACAGTAGTGGTTGTACTAATGTTTTGTGTTCCTGATTTATTTCAAACTTTTTAATTGCTTGTAAAGAAATCTGTGGTTCACTTTTGAAGATTTCAACAATTAGAGGCATGAGATGTTTTCATCTACCCTTTTTTTCCAGTCCTGAGTATTCTTAAGTTCATGTTAAGTCCTAGTGCAAGTTTAAAGTTTTTAACAGAGCATGGAAAAGGAAAAAATGTTGATGATGGGCAGCATAACTTTACAAAAGCCAGCATTCTAGAATGGACATTTTGCCTTTAATATTCTGGGAAACATTTAACTGAATTAACTAGAGAAAGAACTCATACTTATCTTGTGGTTTTTCTGACACTGAGTAAGGGGAACTACCCCTCTGCTGCGTTGTATTGTCCGATTTTTATTTCTGAGCTTGAACAGTTTCTCAAGATGGGAAAATCACATTAAAAATTGAGACAGTCCACATGGTCTTGGTCTGTCATATAATGTGATAAACCTTGGATTGTGTTGCAAAAATCTGCAAGGATATAAAGAACTTGTACTTTGTCTTAAATGTCTTACTTTTGAACTGATTCTTCGAGCTGCTGATAATTAGAAAAACTTGTGTTATCTACACCATGTAAAAGTTACTAAGATTTTTAACGATTGTAGTTTTGGCTTAAGTTCCCTACCAACTCACCTTTGAGGAAAGAAACAACAAAAAAATCTTTAGGTTTGAAATTTACTAATTCCTGGTATAACAAGTGCTCTTAAGCAGAAGGAAGAAAATTTGCTATGAAAGCATTATGTTACAGACCATATGAGTAAAATATTTAGTAGCTTTAAGTCAGAGAATACAAGTAGTTAATATCTGTATCTTAAATGATAAAAAGGCTATAGTTGGATTGGTTTTTTGTTTTTCTTTTAAAATGGTTAGTGTATTTTAGTACAGCATTGTCCAGTAGGGCATTGTGTGCTCATTTGTCATTAATCTCATATAAACCCATTTTGATTAGTTTCTTATGTAGTAGACAGAGCATGAATGCAGTGCCTTGACAATTTTCCTGCTGTTGTTTTCATGGAGTTAAAATCACCTGTGATTCTTTTTGAGATCATTCTGTAGCACTTAGAAGTTATTTGACTTTCATATGCACTTTTAAAAATAGGCATCTCTGTAAATTTACAAAGTGGTGTTTTTAGTAGGGGACACATCTCTCTAGTGGGGAGAGGGTTTTTTCCAATTTTTTTAGCAGCCTTATTTCAGATATTGCATTAAAACTCCTTATCTGTTGCAATGAAATTAGCGATGTTTGGCTCTCTTACTCCATTATTGCAATTAGGAATTTAGCATCATCAGTGCCAAAGGACAAAAGTGTCTCATTTGCCCTATGGGGACAGGACAGTGATAAGATGATTTTTCGTCAAGGATCATTGGGTCGTAATTAAGTTACATTCATGGCTATTGCTTTTTGAAGGATGATTGGTAAATGACAGGCTTCATGTGCTTGCTATGGACAGTGTTCACTAGGGTTTTTTCTCCCTCTGTCAGAAAATCCTGTTGAGTCTGATAATGTAAATGTGGCATTTTATTCTGAACAAAAGAGCAGGGAAATGAGCTATCTTGTCTAATCATTCAGTTGTTTAACACCGACTTCCAGTTTAGACTCAATTGGCTGGAAAGCACTTGACATGTGAAGTTAGTGCTGTTCGGAACGCATGTTTGAGTAAATTTTAAAGTAAGTGACAGCTAAATTGTACCTAGGGAAATTACAAAGCCTTCAACACAGTTAATTTTTTGGGGAGGATTAGTTGTAATTGCAACACCAGTCTCCTTGAAGATTCCTTAGTACAGCAAATGAACAGAAGCACATTTAGCTCTTTCAAGAGCCCGTTCTCTTTTAACAGAATAAATTTTGTAAAGCTGATTGTACCTTGCTGAATTGACTTCCCTCTACACTAACATCTGCTTCAGATTTGTAGAGAGGGATTTGTTTTACCAGGCTACCCTCCACCCCCCCCCAGAGAGTCCCTTTTTTCTTTCTACCTCTCTAGTGATTTCAGGTTTGAGAGCTTTACAATCAGTAAACCCCTTAGGTAAATTGCCACTTCACTAAAGCTTTATGCATAATGTTGCAGCACTTCATTCCAATTAAAATCAATATTTGGAGTCTTATTTTTATCAGGCAGACTCTCTGGTTGGGAAAGTTGTTTATTACAAGTAAAAGGGTTAGATTTAGTGCTGCATTCTTAAAGCAAGAGGGGAGTGGTTTGTTTAAAGTGAAGGGGAGTGAAATCCCCAGGCATGGTATAGCTAGTCCTGCTACAGAGTGTGTCCTGCAAACCTTTCAACAACTGAGTAATTTTGGCTCTGCAGATAGCTTTGTGTGATTAAAATTGCCCACACAAATATTTTGGAAGTTTGGGCCCATAATACCTTGGACTTCATAGCCATTCTAAACAGAAACCAAAAGAAAAAACTTGGTGTCTTAACCTGAATATCACTGTAGCTGGAAAATAATGCCAAAGTAGGACTGACTCTTCTGGGCCAGGCAGAATGTACTCATGGCTGAGGCTCCTTCTGTCATTCAGAAAGAATAGTATATCTTCTTTTTTAAAAGAGGAAGTTTCAAAGTGCCAGAAAAACACACCTAATCCTTAAGTGGAACAGGTCTTAGTCCTGAACAAATAGTATTCCTGAATGACTTAAAGCTGTAGTATCTGACCAACTCAAAATGAAGCATGGATCATCTATATTCACACTTCAAATACTGTTTATTCCAAACTGATGCTAGAAATCCAATTTTCCAATGTGGCAATGAGTATATGGCTTTTTTTTTTTTCCTTTTTGACTTGAACCATATTAATTAAATAGTAATTTTAGACAAGGCTTTTAATATCTTAGAGTAGTAAGTATCCTTTGGGAAGATAAAAGGGCGTTTGACATGCATAACTTCTTACAGAAAGACTCCCAAATACTTTCAAATGTACAGCTGTTCGTTAGTTTAAAATCCTTATGTCTAAATAGCATTTTCTTAAAATGTAGAAATGCTGTTTTGTGCTGCTCTTTTTATTATAATCGTTATAAGAAACACATTAAAAAGTTACCTCTACTTGAAATTCGAAGCCTACAGTGAGTTCCTTGTTTTCATTTTCTAAAAGCATTGTAAAAACTGCTTACAAAAGTAGCTGCTTGTACATACTTGGAATTAACTGCAGTTTATGACAGTTAAAAAATGCTGCAGATTGTTCAATCACAGAATCTCAAGTACACACATAAGCTTGATCACTTTTTCGTTGCAGTAGTGGTACCAACAATCTTTGTGGACTCTGAACTTCTCTGTGCTTTATTGTTTTGTGTTTGTCTCTGCCAGTTTTAGCTTTATATATTTTATAAACCCCATTCTCTAATAAACTGTGGATGACTGGTTGGTTGATTGAATGCAACTGAACAAATACATCTGATTTCAGTAGATGCAAAACAGTTGTAAGTGTAGGTCAGTGTGTAAGGTACAGAACTCCGTAAATGCAGACTCGCTCAGCCCCTTTGAGCATTAAGTCCCAGTAACAAGTACAATATTTCCATTTATTTTTGTCTCAGGTCTTAGCTGACTTTTTTTCTCTGCGTGTGCACTATTAATGCCTTCAGAAGTATACATGTAGAGGCTAAAAAACTGTTAATGCTACTGCTTGAATGACATTCCAATTATTCATTCATTTATTGATAGCTTTGACCTAAAAAGTCACTTTAATCGTTTAGGAATACAGCCGAGACAATACTGTAGCTGTTTGAGCATCAGTCTGAAAAGCTAGATTTATCACTGAAAACTTTAATTTGAATGTATAAATGTTGTTGTGCCTCCTTAGAAATTGAGTAGTTTCTGTAAAACTGTTTTTTTCCTGGATGTTAACTGAACTTGCATCTAAAGCAGGAGAAAATACTGATTATATAAATCTTTATATCTGACTATGGTAACTACCGTAGTATTTCGCTTTTATGACAGTAATCTAGCCTGCAACATCTACTTGCAGTTTTGAAATTAACCTGTAATTTAGTCTTCACCCCAAATGACAAAAATTCAAATGACTCCATGGGGTGCCAGAAGATGCACTGTAAACAGGGCTCAGTAAGGGGGATAAGGTAGAAATCCATCATCTTAGGTTCTTTTAAAGAATGCGAGTATTACTGAATAAAATTAATTCTTCTTCTGTGTTTTATTGTTAAAATTTTTAAAACTATTAAGCCTAGATAATGATAGTAGTACATAGTAGTTTAGATAGTTCGTTCTTTGAAAAAGCAAAATCTGTGTTGCACAAGAAGTGCAATGTGAGGAGAGGACATCTGAATCTGGCTTGTTTTAACAGCAATATCATGATTTGTTAAGGTTTTGTTGATGAAAAATAAGGTTGCTTCAGGAATGTTAAATCATTTCAAGTCAACCTTTCAGCTGTTGTTAAGTGATCTTTAAAAAAATATTTATTTCCTTTGGTAACTTGCATCACCCTTATCAAATAAGGCTCTTGAAATCTAAAATGCAGCCTTACTGACTTACATTTTGTGTGTGCAGTCTTGGTTTGTTTCAGCTTAAAGCTTACCCTTCAAAGAATAACTTGACATACTGTTTTACCAGTGTTTCTCTGGTTGTCCTTGGTTGTTTCTGGTGGTTTTGCTTTGTTTTGTTTGGTTTTGTTTCAAGATTGGGTTGTAATCCTTTGGAAAAAAGGTCTGCAGCAGATGATTGAGTACAGTTAGTTACACAGTATGGAAGGTTATTTTGTATTTGTTGTTACTGTGATTGTTTTTATGACTTTCCAGTTTTGCATTTTAATTATGTATACTTCTGAATGTGTTAATAGTGTATACATGGGGGAAAATTCAGCGAAGATTTAAGGTACCAAAAATGGAAATATTCTGTGTGTTACTTCTACTTGCTGCTCAAGGGCTCCTGACTAAACGCGTTTGATGCTGTCTTGCACACTTACATACTACTACATGGATTTACACTAATGCCACATCTCTATAATGTGGATAGGCCAGCACAAAACATGTTTTGATACCATACTATACCGTTGAATTAATTGCAAAAATTGTATTTTTTAAAGTAGAAAATATCTGTTGGATTCTAATTTTCATATAGAAAGGAATAATGCTATAACCCTTCTGTTGTGATGGAATGGACGTCAGTAGATGATTTATAGGCAGTCTGTTAAGGTGTTAAACCAGTATAATGAGCTGTGGTTATCTTCACTCTGGTAATCTATACTGAAACAAAATATTGTGGAATAATTGTGAAGAACTTAAAAATTGGAAATGCCTAAACATAGACATAGAGGTGATAGAGTGTCCATGGTATTACTTACAAATGAGAAAAATAACGCTGTTCAACACTTAAGTGACTTTTTCCATGGATTTTGTCAAGGTAGGACATAGGATAACTTAAAAGTACTGCTCAAAAATTAAGTGCATCTAATGCTGAGGAACATTCACACCTTTTGGCTAATTTGTTGTGAACAAAGAACATGGAATCAAAAATAATAATAGTTGAGGGGGAAATAAGCACTTGGATTATAGACTGCTAAATGAATTTTCTTGGAAATTTTCAAGATTAAAGTGGTTTCAGCATGCATTGCTCCTGCTCAGAGTGTTTTTATTCTTGTTTTGTTTTATTCCACAAGGGGTGACATGCCTGCAGCTCTGGAAGCTTTAATCAGCTGTTACAAGAAGTATGGTAAAATTCTTCAACTTCATAACATCTACTGTAAACTGGTAGAAAAAGGAGATGCTGATCTTCTGCAAAAGGGTTAGTTGCATGTAGTCAAATGCTGTCTGCTAATATGAAGTGTTTTCTGGGGGTTTTTCTTCCAGGATTTGCATATCATTTCTTCCAACTGAAAAAAAAAAAGTTGTTTGTCTTTATATGTGTTAACTTTAAAGCACTAATATGATGCCTGCATTCTTTAGATTGAAAAAATGAGTGTAATTTTAAACATAGAACAGCTCTGTTTGTATAACACATCATCGAGCTCTCCAAGATTAGTGCTAATACTTGCTCTAGCTGTGTATGTTACTATTAAGGAACAAATTAATAGTAACCCATCACAATAACAAAACATTACATCTGTTTTTCAAATAGCTGGGTGGATCACAAACCATATATCCTCACTTTCTATGAGCAGAGCATGCCAATGTAGTCTGTTTTTTTGAATGTAGTTCAAAATGTAGTGCAGATAAACAGAAAAACATTTTAAATATGCTCAACCACAAAGCTACAACAAATTGTGTCATGTGTTATAATAATTCTGTTTGTTTCAAAATTTATCCCCCTATAGCTTATCTTTCATGAGGCTTGAGAAATATTAGTATTAGGAATGTCTGACATAAATATTGAAATACTTCAATAGATTGAGTAAACTAATGAGTTTTATTCTGTCTTTAGTTTCAGATTTTATAAGCAGAGAATATGGTGACATGATGGCTCTTTACGATCTCTTCTTCGCCTTCTTGCAAACAGGGAAGTACAAAGAGGCCAAGAAGGTCATCGAGGTGGGATTTTAACTGTAGTACTCTAATCGTGCAGCTATTTAGACTCTTAATTAGAAACATTTAAAGTTTTTAACCTTTAATTAGACTTGTTCTGATTCATATTAATAGAATGCAATCCCAGTAATAAAAAACCCTCGGCCAGCTTTATTTTGTATAATTACAGTTCAGAAGAGAGACAGTTTTGTACGTTGAAATTGTTTCCTCACTTTTTCAAATTTGCTCTTATATATCAAAATGATATTTGCATATTAAATATTGGATTGTAGAACAATTAAATTAAACTGGCATTCCTGGGTGTAAAGTTGCTAATCCTCTTTCCGAAGGAATTCTTTGTTCTTAAAAGCACTGGAATTTAATTTGCTGCAGACCATGCTCAGATTTATTTGTAATGCTTGTCTACAAGTTAATCAGCCAAACAAGCGCTGTCTGCTACTGTTTGGCATTTAATTTAGCATTTCTTCTCTCTCTTCCTTTTTCAGGATAGTAAGCAGCTTATAGGAAGTGGTAGGTGACAAACTTGGTCTATTTAGGATTAGTATATTTTATCTAGACTTGATTGAAATTGTGCTTACTGAAATTGATAAGTCAAAGGGGCAGCTGCAGAGTCTGCCCAGATTGTGATTATTTTTTCTTCTTAACACAGTTGTATGTTTTTTAAATGCTGCATAAGTTTTCCACTTAATGTATGGGAGGAGGCATCTTGCAGAAAAAGTAATAGTTTGTCCTCAGCATTTTTGTGTTATGCACATACACAATTCTAACCTAATTTTAGGGTGTTTTTCCCTCCTGAGACAAAGAATGCTTTTTCTCTTAGTTCCCCATAGCATATCTGAAATACCAGCTATGCCTGCTTGAATTGTCTAATAGAATAGTTGCATTTAAAAAATCTTAACAGTACTGTCCTGCTGTGGGGTGTGTGGATATTGCTAAGCACAGTGTTGAAACATTGGTATTTTTGTTCTGAGAGAGTGTTTTGGAGCTCAAATTTTATAATACAGAAGAACAGAAATATCAGTATCTGACAGCAGATGACACTGAGGAGTTGAGTTCTTTTTACAGTGATTAAAGCATATAGGAGGTAAAAGTTTGAAATCCGAGATTTGGAAGTAAAATTAAAGTTAAATGAACAAAACTGTTACGTCATGTGATTTAGCAGCTCTTTCTTTGATACTGGCATTAATTTCTCAGAATTTGTATTGGTGTCTGGAGCTCAGCAATCGTGAATAGGATAATAAGCAAGTTATCAAATTGTAGGGGCTCTGGAGCTCTTGTCATTTTCTTAAAACATGCCAGATTCTCTCTGCAGGTATTCAGTATTTGGTGATTGATCATAAGTTACTACTAACCACAGATGCTTAGGCATAAATCTGAACACCAAATATCTGAAGACTAAATGGAAATTTTCCTGCCTTTTATGCTAGTTAAAATATTTTTATCTAACTTCTATGGAGTATGAATTAGAGCTTTGTTTGTGCTGTGGAGGAAGTGCTGGTTTCAATGACAGAATTTTTAGTAGTATAGGAATTTAGCTAGGAATAGTATGCATGTATTTTACTAGTGGAAAAAGTGTCACAAAATCAATTACTATATGGTGCATAATATTTTAAGTATGCTTTTGTTATGTCACAATATGTTAAGTAACTTCAAAAAATTGTTTCCAAAAGGGGAGGACAGAAAACTTATAATTGATATTTTGGTGAAGAAGAAAATTGTTTGTACTGTTTTAAAACATAAGCAAGTTCTTATTTGCTTTTTGATTTGTTAGGAAGTGACGTATACATGTATATATGTGTGTGTGTGTGTATGTATATATATATATATATATATATAAAATGAGTTGTATGGGTCTTCTTTTCTCTAGTCCAGTGGGTTTTGTGACTAAATTACTTTTCTTGATTATCATCTTAGATTATTTTTCTATCTTTTTTGCTTGTGAAATAATATTCAGTGAAGGACATCAGTTGGTGCTGCTTTCTCTTTTAGCTGCTGTTGCATGTACCTTTAAGCATTTACTTTAATGAAGTATTGCTGGTTATGATGGTCAGTTAATTTTAGTGATATTGTTTGTTTTGAAAACATCTATGGAATTAATAAAGAGTATCTAAAAGGATAGTAATAAAGCTGGAAAAAAACTCCTCAGCAGCTAAGGAAATGAACACTGTGGAAGATAGGGTTACGTAAATGGTATTTTTACTCATTGGATACCACTACCTCTGCTTGCTCTTGCTATTTTTGGGAATTAAAGGTACACTAGATGCTTATGTGAAAGAGTGACAATTGCTGCTTTGAAGAACTTGGAACTCAAAGCCCTAGGAATGAAAAAATAGCTCTTAAATCTCAAATCTTTGTTAAAATGAAAGTGAGTGACAATACTGGGAAAGGGTAAGATTTGAGTGAGATTATAAAAATCAGGTCAGACTTCTGTATGTTACATTATCTGACCACAAATGTGTTGTGAATGCATATATATGCAAGATCATTTTATGGGATATAACAAGAAAGCTGGAAGCTCTGGGCCTTATCTGCTTGGTGGAATAAAAGCAAGACTAATCAGAGAATGAGAGAGTGAGAG
Organism: Acrocephalus scirpaceus scirpaceus; assembly: GCA_910950805.1. Classification (NCBI taxonomy): domain Eukaryota; kingdom Metazoa; phylum Chordata; class Aves; order Passeriformes; family Sylviidae; genus Acrocephalus; species Acrocephalus scirpaceus. The sequence goes on along the minus strand of OU383775.1, from coordinate 25,951,054 downwards.
GCAACAAAAGGGAAGTACAAAGGAGGTGAGGCAAAGAATTTGTCTGACCAGTGCTAGAACAGCTAGACTGAAGCATGTGGTAGTTTGGTAGTGGGAGTCTCTTCTGAGGTGATGCTGACTGGAAGAGAAGCTGTATTTGAGAAGACTGGGGAAATGCTCTTTCAGAGGCATCATGGGGTTTGTGAGATAAAGTAACAGTTTGCAGTGTTGTTGAACTGCCTTGTTGAGCACTTGAAAGTCTCGTTCTCAGAGACAATAGCTACAAATAAGGTAGCCTTGGCTGGTGTAAGTGTGAGTCTATTTATTCTGGCTGTGCCTGGAGATTCCTGAGCCCCTAAAGTTGTGCTGATAGATGCTGTTCTGCTTTACACTGAAAACAAGTTCTACCAAGGGGTGCTGTAGTACATCAAGACGTGATTTAGTCTTCTTAATTGCACCTCAGCTGATAAGTTAGCTTTTGTCTAGAGTCCTTCAAAGATGATCATGTCAAAACAAAGTTGGCACATCTCTCTTCTTGCCCCTGACCAGAAGGTCACATACTAGCTTGCTTTCCCTTGGATTGGCACAGCATGACTTCTATGTCATCAAATCTAGCTCTGGATACTTAGGATTTTTCCCCTTACTTAGAAAGGCAGCTTAATTGCCTTTTGTCCTTGAATTTTGTTTTTCATAAAGAAAAAAAGAAGAAAATTAGGTCAGTATGTTTTGCCTTTAACTAAATTAAACGACATTAAAACTAATGCAAGCTAAAAGAAAGGGATGGGAATTTTCAATAAATAGGATTAGGGGAAAAGTACCTTCTAAAAAAATACTTAATTTACCTATCTTCAAAAATGTTTTCTATTTCAAAAATATTTAATCAGATCTCCTCCTGGAGAGGTCTTTCTTAATTGTGTGGAGAGCATTTAGAATTGTTTGGCCTTATGTTCTTCTAAGTCTGGTATATAAATGGTAAAAGAATATTTTAGAGCCTAGTCCCCCAGATCTCTCAACTTTTTACCTGTTGCCTGTACTGGACAGTTAAAAGTCCCTTTTGTTTACTCAGCTGTTGATTGCCACTTTATTAAGCAGATGCTTAAGATCTGTAATGGGAAGGTCATCCAGAAGAGTGGGAGTGAAAAAGGGAGTGTTACACCACCTTGGAGGAATTTATTTATTCCCCTTTTCACCTGTTACTGTTTTCATGCTGCATGGAGTAGTTAGAGTAGTTAGTAGTTAGAGTAGTTAAAATATAGTTGATGTCTGCCACTTTTGTTGGATTTAGTATTTTGGTGATCTCTGAATCTTTGCCCAAGATCTCATAACGTGCAGCTATTTTGCATTCATGATGGTTGAATATTTCTAGACTCACCCTTTTTCCTACATTTATTCATGCTGAATGCAGCTGTATAAATACCCAGTGGATCAGTGTGTAATACAGCCCATGTCCACTCTTGGCTTTTTCTGAAAGGATTTGTATCTCTGTTCAGTCCTGGAACAGTCCTTTAGCAGAGGGTCAAGTGAAACCCATCTATAAATCTGCTTACTGAAACTCTGAACCATGTTTTCATGAAACAGAAATGAACACTTTATTCCTGTGACTGAATAGGCAAGGTATTTAAACTGATGTTAAACCATTCCTGCACTGCATCAATAAAATCATTGCACCTTAAATGAAGTTTCATTGTACAGCAAACCGTTTACCTAAATAAACCAAAACAAGCACCATTTTCAGAAAGGTTTCAGGTCACTTGCATTTGTAGTTGGGAGCATATGGACTCCTCTGATAGGAGGTAGGAGTTGGTAGCAGTGTTCCACTGACTTCTTGTTGTTCGACAGATACTTGTTGAAATATTTCTAGATCAAATCACATCAGCTGTTAAAATAACAGCTGTTAATTTGCTCTTTCAATGAAAGAGTAAAAGCTCTTGTTTCTGTTCTGGTTTTGCTGGAAATGAAGGCAAAGAGGATTGGAATACAGGGAAAGATCTCAGAACTGTGTGGCAGAGTTTTTTGGTAGAAGTTCAACCTGTGTATTTTGTTTCCACTAGAGGAGCCTTCCTTGAAAATGGATAGTGCATGGCTTCAGAATTCTTTTAACCAGATTTTAATCAAGTGTGGTACTATTTTCATCTACTCTCATACTAAATATCTTGTTTATATTTAATAATTGAATTTATCATACCATATCCCATATATCTCAAGACATTAGTGTAAAGAATTCAGGGATAAATGGTTGTGAAATATTTTAATAAGATGTGTTCCATTGTGAAGAATTGTAAGAAAAGGCATTTGCTGCTGAAATGTGGGACCTGACAAAAGAACTGATTTGGGTGAGTTTAGTGTGCAGGAATATATCTATCAACAGATGTCAAGTTAATTTAGGAGGTAAATAGATTTAAGCAAAGACTTGTGAGCAGCAGACCTCAAGATACCAGTTGCCATTGGATTTAATCTGCCATAAAAACATTGAGAATATTTTTACATGATATTGAGAGATTACAACCTTCTTTCATCCAGATTGCTTTTTTTTAAGAGTCTGCATCATAAAATTGAGTCCTGCTGATTTTTTGCTGGAGACAAGCTACCAAGAGAAGATGCTTTCTTGATTTGTGACAGCAGGGTTGGGGGAGCAAGGGGGGTGCATGGGTTATGTGTAATTTAGTGATGGTTATATCTAGTGTCTGAGTTTATTTACAAAGACTTATTTGTGGTCCTGTTGAGAAAAGAGTGGAGGTAATTAAAACAAAATTTAAATGTTTGTGGACAAGATTGTTTTAGATAGTGATGGTTTGAGATTTAGGAATAGTTCATAGGGGGTGTAATAACTTTTATTAGAGTAACTGTATACAACTGAGATGGAGGGGAACGAGCTTTTAAGTATGCAAACCCTATAATTACAAGAAAAGATTAATTTTTAAAATTATTACTATTGACTCATATTAGTCCAATAAAGTCATTACTTCTCTTTCTGAAACTGGACTCTGATGCAGTTAGTTATTAGTGAACTTGGATTTTCCTTCCTTGCATCAATTGTATGTGGGTTAATTTAAAAATGGATGCTTACTAGTTCAGTGCACGTTATTTAGAAGTTCTTAAATATTCCTTTCTTACAGGGAAGGGATATGTTTCAAATAAGTAAATTTGGTAAAGGAGACGGCTACTGAAAAATTCCTTCCCTAAAGGAAGGTGGCAATGTGCTCAGATGTGGGATTATGGCAAGATCTGTGCGTCTCTTCTTAGCTCCAGAGACTTTGTGTTAGAAGGAAGAGGTTTATAATGCTTTTTTTTTCATTCATCATAGACTGCAAAATCACACTGCAAAGCCAACAGCAAATTTTTGCTCTGTTTTGAGTCTAGGATAATCTTGAGAACTTTGTTTTAAGCAAAGTTTTTGTGTATTTTTTCTATCACCTTCCAGTGTGATTACTGTTGTGAACGTCTCCTAATTTATTTTGTAATAATACTTCACTGCATAATTTATCTTGGAAAACTTACTGGTAAATGTAGAATATTCCAATAGCAATTAAATGTACATCAGTTTCAGTTGTCTTGAGTAATGATAAAGTTGTAAAACTCTATCCTACTTTTATTTTAGTATTTTTGGAAAATAATCAAGTTGCCTAACATTTTTCTCACTGTTTGCCTAACATACAGCAGTGTGTATTCCTCTTTCAAGTGAAATAAATAAAATCATGGGTATTTACTCAACAGATACTTGTGTTGGTAAAGTTAGTGAACTGTGAAAATAACAGAAGCTTTGAAGCAAGTACATACTTAGGAAGAGAAAAGCCACAGAGCGACAGTACAGACTTTCCCCGTGGAGTTTGTAAGCTTTGTATTTTCTTTCTGTGAACTACTGCTGCTTTTTACATCAAAATTGGCCTAGTAGAAGTTGACTGCTTGCTACCTTGTGTGATTGTAGGATGGGCAGAAAGGAGAGCATGAGCTTGAATTCTCATCAGTCTCAGGAGAACAGTTAGTGAGGATACACATGTGTAGACATGTGTCCCTTTGTCTTTCATTAAATACCTGGTACTGCAAATAAAATATCAAATACACTATGGCTGATTAGGCTTTGAAGGTATGACTTGCAGTGGAGCAACTCAAGTTTTGATATTCCAGTACTGCATTAGAGTACTTGCCCTCATTATCAACATGGAAAGTAGACATATTGAAGGTACAGATATAATTGTTTTCAAGCTTACATACAGTTATCCCTTGCCGAAAAAGTTGAACAAGGGTCCACATATTTTAGATGAGTTTCTATTCAAAGAGCTCAGTATTATGAGGGTTGTATTTTGTTCAGTCATATTTATTTCTGGGCAAAATTGCTTATAAAGAAGAAATTACTCATTCTTTAGAGAGTTTGCAAGATTTTCTTTTGTTTAGAAAGAGTAAAGTAAGGGAGAGTATTTTTCTGTGCCAACACCAAAGAAACCATTTTTGAAACCCTTGACAACTAAACTTCTTTCAAAGTGGAAAATAAACTTGTAGAAAAAGTACTGCTTCCATTGCCAACCATAAACAGCCGTAGCCGTAATGTCATCCTGGTAGCACGGTGACTTGAAGAAAAGCTGAGCTAGGGGAGCACTAATATTTTTTATTAGACAGTTGATATCCTTGCAACAGAAAAGATGCTTTTTGATGCACAGATTATTTTTAGATCCCTCGGTCTCTAAAGCTGGATCTTTTGTGGGCTTCTGGACTATTCCATGAAAGTTCAGAGCCAATAATCAAAATAGGGTTTTTTCCCTATATATTCAACAATGATACTTCACTTAGATTTTACAAGACTATAGTGGGAGAAATACAGCAGAGTGGTATACCTGCATACATATGAACTCAAGATGTAAGATTATTTTTAAAAATAGTGTAAATATGTTAATTGGTATTTTTAAAAACCTAATGCATTGTTATTTGAAAGTAAAGGAGTGTTTAGCAGGAGAAAAAAATAATAGAAGTGTAAAATAGTTTTAATCATCTTATTCAATAACTAGACTAGGATGGCTACATAAGGTACAGAAATTTTTTATATGTTCTTTTAACTTTCTGATTAGGAAGTGCACTTACTGCTTAGTAGAAGTGAGAACTTCTGCCACAAGTTTTAACCTAGGGGAAGATTCAGGGAAAACATCCAGTTATATTGTAAACAGCTTTGTTCAAATAGCCTGCCATGCAAAAATATCCAAGGCTTCATTAAAGCTGTATGGAATTTGTGAGATTTTCATAGACATTTTTGTGGAATCAGGGAAAAATTCATCTTTAAATTAAGAACTTCCCATCAAGTGTTCTGTTTTCCCTGACGCTTATGTTGGAGAGAGCTGTTAGGAATGACACACATCAGTTCTTATAGCTGTCTGCCCAAGGCTGTCGGCTTGGAGAAGTAATGCATTTTCCTGCAAGACATTGCTTTGGCATCTAAATCTCAGTAACTGGTTCTGGTACTGGTAGCATAAGTCTGTTATTGCTGCTGATGTAACTCTTCATGAAATGTTCTTCTTCCTTTAGCAGCATTAGCTGTCTCTTACTATTACTGGCTTTTTCAGCTGCAAAGAGAGGAACGAATGGATCTATCCTTCCAGAGAATACCATCAGGAAGTGCAACATGGATGGCTTTTATAAAATTTGGCTGTTTCTTTCCAATATGTTTGAATTAGTGATTGTAATAGAACTGTTTCCCTAAGAAAAGATCGAACTTTTGGCAAAGAAAATACAGAAATTTTGAAGTAGTTGTAAATCACTTAAGGTGGTCAGGGCTAAACTTGAATAGTTAGAATTGATGTGTTATTCACAGTGAAGTTGTGAAAGGCTAGAGTAAGTTGACTGGTATATGTAAGAATTATTTTGCCAAACAGTGCACAGTAGTCATTTGTGAGTGTGCAGTGTTGGAAGGTTAAAACAGAAGCCCTTCATCTCATGTCACATACATGCCAAATGAAAAATGCTGCAGGTGGTTTTTAAACAGTTATGCAACCTAAGCCAGCAAAAGTGGCACTATTTTGGGGCAGTTCTCAAGCCTTAGTTTGCTGAAAGTCAGCTTTTTGAACAGGACCCAGGGCTTCTGGTCTGTATGTTGTCGTTTGTATTTTTTCTCTGTAAGTAAGTTTCGTGTTTAAAGAGAAAAAGTTCGATTTAGGCAAAGTGGAGAGGAGTAAATAAATATTTTCATATGTCTTTAATTTTTTAAACTTTTTGTTAGAAAAGCTTTTTTGAAAGTAAATAACCAGTATGGCTCTATTTGTGTAGCAGTTACAGAAAACTAATGTAAACAGAATTTGAATATTTTTATCATTATTTAAAAATCTGGAAAAACATGTAATAGATTGCTCTCTGACAGGTCAGTATTTTTCCAAACAATCTGTTTTCTTTCAGCTGTAATAGGTAGAAATTAGCTCAAATAAAAATGTTAATATAGAAAATCTGCTGATTGGATCCTTCAATCACCTGTCCAAAGTGACTGGTTCTCAGAAGGGGGAGAACAAATCAGATGCCTTCAGTATGTTAGGACTGTTGCATTTACATGATTTTTGCTGCTTGACAAGAGTTCTTCTGAAAATGCAGCATATTTTCCCCTTTCTGGTAGTGTTCCTTACTGTGTGTGAAGGTGTAGAATCAGTGAGTAAATCGGTGTGGGTAGAAGTGTGCAGTAAGTGTAATTGTCGTAGAATCACAGAATATGCTGAGTTGGAAGGGACCTATCAGGATCATTGAGTCCCACTCCTGGCCCTGTGTAGGACACCCCAAGAATCACATCACATGTAAGTTTTGATCAAAACTGTGGACTGATTTCTATAAGAGACATGATGAGGTAGCTGAATTCTGCTTAGCCTAGAGGAGAAATGGAATTGTTTTATATACGAATCATTAAATTAGTATGAAATTGAGATAATCAAGAAAAATCAATTGTATATCATCTTCTAATACAAAATCCAGAGGTTTCAAATGAAGCTAGTAGAAGTTAGGTAGTATTTTGGTTGTTCTCTGCAGAAGGTGCTGGATGCAGCCCATTGCCAAAAGATCTTCTGAATGTGATAAATCTGAAGGGGTCTCAGGGGCAACCAGAAGAGCTCATGGAAGAGAAATAACTTACTAGAACCAGTGTGATCCACTGAACCTCAGGTAGCTGGAGAGTGGAAGAGCACTGAAGGAAAAGCATTGCTGTGTTTTCTGACATTTTATTTTCTCTTGTAGTTACTGTTACAGAGAGGATAACAAGGTTTGATGTGGTACAGTACAACTGTTTTATATTTCAAAATAATGTAAAAGCCAGAAATCCGTGTTTGGTTTATATGCTGGATGAATTGCTTGAGACTCTCAAGCAAACAAACAAAAAAAAAACCAAGGCAAAGAAACCACTAAGACTCGACATAGATATATTTTTTTAAGTCCATTGAAACAAGCAAGATCAAAATTGTAAATGGGCATTTGGAAGAGTAATTATAGTTTTATACTTAATTTTTCTTTATTCCTTGCATTTTGTTATTCTTTATTTTAGTCTGCTGTATTGTAGAAGCACTGCTTGCTGCTAAATGCAATGTTTAAAATTCCCTAAGATTGTAAGGGATAAGCTACAAATATGGACTATCAGGCAAGCCCTGGAGATTTAGTTAATCTGACCTAGATGTTCTTTTGATGATTGAGACCTGCAGTATGTGAAAACACTTCTCAATTTCAAAATGAAACACAAGGATATCTGTTGTATAACTCAGCTGTCCTTGTAGTGACAGACACATCAATCATTTCTGAACAGGAAAGGATTTACTATAAAAAGTTTGTAGCTTTCGAGCTGTTGAGTTCATTGGCATTCGGATCAGCAGTGATATTGGAAGTTGTAAGTGAATTCAGCATTTGAATTTTACCATGTCCTAAAGAGGATTAGCTACAAATGCCGGCAACATACTTCTTTCTTTTTCATTTTCAAGAGCCTGTTGTGTATCAAGAGCTTGTTGTGTAAGATGTTAATTCTTGACTTAATTTTCAGCATATTTTATGTGACACTGCTTGGTAGCTCTTAAAAAAGCACTGAACAGGTACCTATAAATATAAGTAACTGTGGGAAGGGGAAAAAACCCAAACAAACAAATAACTAATTGGGAAAAAAGGATGTACCTGGAAAGCTGTGTTTATGTATACCACTTTGAATATGTGGGTAGCCACAATTTTTCTGTAACCTTCTGGGCTGAGACTATTCTAACAGTACAGCTAAACACACAGAGATGCTCCATCTTGAGGAGCTGTGGGATTAGCATCCTGATTTTGCAAACCCTTACATTGACGTCATAGAATGGTTGGGTGATTGGTAGGATTATATGGACATTTGCTCTGCAGAGCACTGTCTCCTATATATTTCGCAAAACTTAAAGATTTTTCACTGAAATTTTGTGTGCTGGTTTTCTGGTGTATGCTGAATTATTTCAGAAAGATGCAAGGGTAGTAATTCTGCACTTGGAGAATACAGGAAAAGGAAAATGATCTGTGTTTAAAAGAGAGAAGGTACATTCACATTTCCAGCACTGTTTTGCTGAAACTTAACTGAAACTGAAACTTAATATTTCTCACAGCATTTTGTTCAAACTGCCTCTTTTCTGCAAGCTGGCATTCAAATTTTTAAAGTTACATTTCACATTTAAACTTTAGAGATTTCTTACAGTATTCAATCCTAAAAGCCTTCAAGAGTCAAAACATGTTTCTCTGTAGGGGTGAACAGATATTTCCTTGGAATTACTTTAGGCTATATTAATGTGAATCTGGACATTTGAAATAAAAAACAGAGTCCACTCTGTAAATTATATTTGTGCTAAGACAAGATAGTTCTAAGCAAGGAAATCCAAGTATCGGTGGGCTGTGGGAGGGAAGGCCAAGAGGTAAAAATGATGGATGCTTTGCACACATTTTGCTGTAGCCTTTCTTAGATATGTTGGACACGAGTAGGTAGAATGTGTGACATGTCTCTTCAAAAATTTTGACTTTTCTTTATTTTAGAATTTACTTAAGTTGAGGAACTGCTGTTCTGATTATGGCATGTGGTGCTGGGAAGGCACAATGTGGTTTTCTACACCAGATGGAGTTTCAAGGATTGAAACCTTTTCTTTGAGCACATGTATAATGTAGCTGCAGTCTGCTTGAAACAACAAAGGAATGAATAAGCAAAGGTTCACAACCTGGGAAAGTCAGTAAGAGAAAGAACTGTGGCATGCTGACAATTACACATCAGTTCCTCAGTACACGCATTTAAGGGCAAGCCTTAAGTGTCTTAGCCTTGAGAGTAAGCCTTAAGTCTTCCATTCTGGGGTAGGAATTGCCCTACAGTTACTATACCTGGCGTCTGTAGAGTATATTGGCATTACCAAATGGTGATGGTGCAGTTCAGAAGCATGGTTTTCTAGCTGCTAAGTTGCAGTGGTGCTGAATACAAATATTTCATTGCGAAGACAGTTTGAAAACATTTGGTGTAATTCTTTGCCACGAGTAACAAAAAAGATTAGTATAGGTAGAAGCAATAATACCCAGTTAATGTGGTGATAGAATTTATTAAATGTTTCAGTTCATCTGAAGTGTATTTTAAATGAACTTTCTCAGCAATGTTCAACCAAAAAGGAGAATGTCTTGAATAAGGTGGCTGCAGTTTTTTATGTCTCATAAATACAACTTGACATGGTTATTTGTTAGCTTGTAGTTTCATTTAAATAAACAAAAGCTATGAACTATTTTTATGAGTACTTGTATTATGTTTATTTTCCCTTCAAATATTCAATGTGCAGTAATGTATTTCTTCTTGTGGAAATATTTCACAGACTCCTGGCTTGAGAGCACACTCTGGAAGATTGCAGTGGTTTGCAAAAAAGTGTATATTAGGTAAACAGGTATGTGACTCATGTTGTGTTCTATGGAACTGTCATTTTATTCCAAGAAAAATTGTTTTGAAGTATTTTCTTGCTTGATTTTTATGTTTGTGAAAGGACATGTGACAGGTTGATGAGGTGAACTTAATGCTGGTGTATACTTAAACAGAAATACTATTTTGGCTGAATGCACACAGCAGGTATATGCACATATATAGAAAAATAATTGTTTGGCTGAGGCTATAACTGTTCTTCTTTCTTTTTGAAGATGGAAGTTTTGGAACAGTTGGTAGAATTAACTCGAAATCTGTTTGAATGTGATAGAGATGAAATGTACTACCACCTGCTCAAACTGTGTGGTAAGTGAGCTTGAGATCTTTTTCATGTTTGTGATCTGTTTTCCTTTGTGGTTGGAGATGGGACATAACCCTGGAGAGAAGCTGTATCTTGATACACAATTAGTCTGGGTACCATTTCTGAGGCGTCTTATGGGGGAGGAGAGGTTAGGGGTTTGGGTTTTATTCATCTGGAGACCTGAACACTTAGTATAGTGTGTGTATATATGTATGTATGGATGTAACATACAGACTTATGTAGTACAAGTTTTCCAATCCATGCTATTGTCTGATGTTATAATTTGAAAGTTAATTCTGTTCTGGCTTTCAATGTGCTTAGAGAAGAAAACCTGCTCATCTGTTATCTTCATAACTGATAAAAATCAGAGGTTTCCTGTAATTGGATCTGGTTCTGAAAGGTGCATATATTTTTTAAATTTACTTACTTTTCACCAGCTGCAACCTAACTTTTGCATCATTTATAGCCATGAAACAGTTTGTAAAACTGAAAGTTAATTTCTGTGCTACAGACTTAGTGTAGGACGTATCTATGAGGTTTGCATTCTTTTCTGTGTTTCTCTATGTTGGGTTTGCTATTCAGTGTATTATACTGTATTATAAAGGATTATAATTTTTGAGATTTATTTTAAAATACTGAAAAAAATACTTGTGTTAAGATTGGATATGGAGCGCTCTTGGGTATGGAGCACTAAAAATAAATTGGGACATAAAGCATTACAGGGATTTCTGTGTACTTCAGGAATGTATGTACATATATCTATATACTATTGAGCCATTACAGAAGTTTGATATATCTGGAAAACTTGCTTTTGAGTTTGAAGTAATTTTAAGCTGTTCTCTATGTATATGTATGGTTGGGTAGGACTACTGATGCAGGCCTCTTCCCCACTGCTCTTAGCTACAGCAGGAGAAGACATGAATACTTGCACAAAAAAAATGACCAGAGGCCCCATGAGAATTTTTCTGCTTTTCATTTCCTGAAGCCTTGGAAAGCTTCAAAGAAAACTGTAGCGTTACCTAATTCTGGTTTTACACATACTGGTTCACCATCAAAAATCAAACAGGCCTGAAAATCAATCTTGTCTCAACAGGGAGGGAACCTTCCTATTTCTCCACTCATCCTGTTCACCTCTGGCAGTGACTAAGTCTGACAGTGTGCCTGCTAGGAAGAGAATCTAAGAAGATACAATTCATCAAATTCTGTCATGCAAAATCTTCAGTCTTCTTTCAGAAGACAGAACCAATTTCATCTATTCAAAGAAGTGGAAAACATTTGTGGGTTTCTGTCACCATGAAAGACAAAAGCCGTGCATAATCTGGCTTTCAACCATTTTAGATTACCTATCAAGCTGCCCCATGCACAACTACAGTAGGATTGTTATTATGTACCAAAACCGTAACTTCAGATCTATTTTAGGCATATAAAAAAAGAACCTACCATCTAGTCCAAGCAGCAAAGTTTTTGGTTATCACAGAATAATTTACACTGGAGAAAACCTCAGTAGTTTAAGCCTAGGCCTTTTCCTGGAGCTAGGATAGCCCCAAAGTCAAATCACATCATAGCCTTGTTTAGTAAAGGTTTGAGTGCCTCCAGCAGTGGGGATCAAAGAGCCTTTCTGGACAATCTGATCCAGGATTTGATCATTCTCAGACACTCCATTGCTGCAGCTCAAACGTCACCTTTTGCCCTTTGCTTTGCACCTGTGAGGAGAGATTGACTCTTGAAGAGTCAGCGGAGAATTTACAAGAGTTGCATGTATAGTAGGAGAACTAAACCTGATTTTAATAAAATGCCGAAGTAGTTTATTGAGAAGGATGCTTCTGCTTTAGAGAGCTCATTTTCACCAAAGTGTAAATCAATAGTGTCTGTGAATCAACCAGTGCTTCACAATTGATGACTGCAAAGCTAGAAAATGTAAAGGCAACAGGAAACCACCTGCTGTAGATAGTTAAATGGTAGTTAACTGTTTTCTTTCATGGAGTCCAGATTTCTATTTATTTGCAGTTATCTACAGTGATGCATATATAAACTTCAATTAACAGTCTAGAATGATAGAACTGATGAGCTGGGATGATCATTTCTGCATTACTTTTGAGCTGATTTCTCATCTGAAAATTTGTATAATCCTTGGGGGTTTTTTTTATGGCATCCTGTGTGTATTAAAATAGTTTAAAGCTTCAAACTGATGATCGGATGAAGCAGAAGTACATGATTAATTGATGAATTATTTTCCAAAGACATTGTTTTGAATCACCTTAGATATGAATGTATATTCTAAATGTGCATTTATCTGAAGATTTTAATCTTGTTTCAGAAGACAACAACGACTGGGGAAAGGCTGAAGCTATTTGGACTAAAATTCAAGAAGAAAATATTGTTCCTCGTGAGAAAACGCTAATTTTACTTGCCAATATATTTAAGAAAAATGGTCAGGTTGTTCCATTTGAGGTACCTAAGGTGAGTGGAGTTTAAACACTTCTGAATATATTCTTACTAAAAAAATGTTGACAGATAGCCTTACAGTAATGTAAATGTTGGTTGCTTTTAAAGGGTCAGCCTGAAGATAACAGAAGTGCTGCTGCTGGGAAAGAACTGGAAATACGGATGCTTTGCAAGTCAGATAAAGCAAAAGGTAAACTGAAATCACTGTGGGTTTTTCCCCATTCCACATTAATTTTAAGGTTTCAATTAACTGCAGAGGTCTTCTCTGCAAACTTCCCAGTCTCTACTAAAAGCAGAATTAATTTATGCATGGATGTTTGTACACAGAAAAAAGAAAAGAGCAGAGTATTTCAGTTCCGTTCCTTTGATTTAGTCTGTGTTTATTCATTGGAAATCCATTCCTATCCATCTTATCCCAAAGCAGGGTGACAGAAGAAGAAATAGCTTTACTGGACCTTACAAAATGGGAAGGAATCACAGAATCAGGTTGGAAGGGTGGGTCATCTGGTCCAGCCTTTTTGCTCAGGTGGTCTCATCCTTGAGTACATGGAACAGGATCCTTGAATATCTCCAGTGATGAGACTCCACAACCTCAGTGGGCAATCTGTTCCAATGTTCAGTCAGCAGCACAGTCATGTTTAGGTGGAACCTCATGTGCATCAGTTTCTGCCCATTGCCTCTTGTGCTATTGCTCTGCACCACTGAGAGGAGCCTTGGTCCCAATTAGCTAATTTCCAGTATTTTCCAAGGTGCAGAGTATTTGAATATTCTGGAAATATTTCTTTTCTTCATTCATACTATAGTAAATAACTAGGTACCTCACTTGAAAGCAGTATAGAATTCAATAGGTTTAAAAATTAATTTTGCTGAATGAGGAAGATTTATAAATGCAAGACATCTAGTAATTTTCTTCTCTAAGTGTAATCAGTATATTTTATGGGCTGGACACAGATTTTTAAGCTCTGAGTTTTTGAAAGAAGAATGTATCAGTCATTCGGACATTAACTTACGTTGTTAGTGAAATTACAATCTAGAGTTATTCAGTCTAAATATTCAGTTTGTATAGATTAGGAGTCTAAAGTTGAGTCTGGACATTCTGCACACTGAGAGTGCAATATCATGTTATGTATATGAAATTAAGAATAGTATATTATGGCAGACATTATGTTTTCACAAAATACTTCATGTTGGTAACTGTTGGGTGTCATAAGAAAATGAGAAATGCAGAAATATTTTCATTGAAAATCAGATGAAATCAGGGGGATGCACTTCATGACATTTTCATTAGGAAAGTGTCCTGTGCATTTGGTATCATAAATGATCAATTGGAGAGCAGGAGGAAACAAAATAAATATTCCTTAGACTTTTCAGGGAGACTGGCTTAAAACAAAATTATAAAATATAACTTCTGTGATGATATCAGATACTGAACTTAGCAGTAAATCACTTCTGTATATTCTTTTATTTAAAGGTGCAGTATTTGAGAGAAGGTGCTCTAGAGCTTTTGGGAATGAAGGGGGAAAAATGTTCCAACTATGTGTGAAAACTATTTGTCTTCTTCTCTTTTTATATAACAGTATCATGTAATTTTGGTGTGAATGTAATAGGGCAGCTTTTTGATGGGAAAAAGATTAACTCAATCTAGTTATGTAACTATTCAACAAACTTACCAAGTCTGACACGTTTTGATAATCTGTTCTCCAAAGTGCTTGATTTATGCAAAGTCATATTTTCATCTTTGTCTTGATTCCTCAGTGTGAGAACTTGACTCTAGGGGATCATGTAACACATATCCCAAACAGTCACAATTGCTGAAACAGATTTGACTGTCTTGAGAACTGAGACTTTCTTGGCAAGTTGTCACTTTTCTAACAAATCTTTCTACTTGAAATAGCTGGTATAATACAATATGATTTTGAAACCAAGAAATTTCTCTTTTCAATGCTAATATATTTTAATAATTTTAGATGCCATCTGAAGAAGTAGTAAGCTGATAATACCTGATCGGGCATATGTCTCAATTCAAGATTGATCTAGGTATACTTCAAACATGCTTCTTGCAGAAGTGCAAAATGAAGTTAAGGAAAAATCTGAATAGGATGATCATTCCAAGGTTAGGACTGACATACACAAAGCTGATAGAAATATTTTTAATTCTTCATTGAACTAGTCATTACGAAAAATAACTAAAAATTAAATTTAATTCATTGTAAAAGGAGATCTTACATGTTATGGACTGTGATAATTGATGGTAACATATGCTTGACATCATGACCACTAGTGGCAAGGTCCATTTCTGTACCCAAGTGATGAAAGTAATATTTAAACACAGGGTGAAATCCTAGTTCAGTCTGAAGACCTCAGAGCTTTTGTAGGAGCCTCTAAACATAAGGAATTTTTGGCCTTAAAATTAGAATTCAAACAGAGATTTATGAGCAGAAAGACCAAACCTATCACCAGTCAGCTACATTTTTGTAAATCATTAGTTGCATTTGTAGCAGGTTATACCAGTCAGAGGGGTATTGTTCTTGTTGAATGTGATTGCTGGTCTACTGGTACCTCAGATTTCAGAACAGCGGAAGAAAAAATGTCATCCCACTGAATTTAAACTTGAACACTATGAATGCTGGTGATCAGCATCTGAGCAGGGAAGAGAGTTCATCACGTTGCTTCAGGCCAAATTAACTTCAGACCCCTCAGTAAAAGTGGCGGAAGACTTCAGAACCTTTCTTATGTGGCCCTATTTTTGTTTCATTGCTCTTTCAGTTGACAGTGCATTCACTCTTGTAAGTCAGACTCTCTTGTATACATGAAACTCAAATGCACAGAAGTGAATTTAATTTTTACTAAGATACTGTTACCCTTTATCTCTGTTCATATATATGTTTAACAAAGCTTCAAGCATACAGAGTAGATTATGAATGGCCATAGTAATTCTAATTATTAACTTGGTGTAGGACTTTGTGTGATGTAAATAATAAATTTTATGCATAGCCATTTCTGTGCCTACATTTCAGGAGGTTTTTGTGTATACTTTTTGGCTGAAGAAGTTTAAGATGCAAAATGAAAGGCATAGGAACAGTTTTGATTAAAATTCCATAACACACTGTACTAAGTGCAATTAGTATGATGCTTCTTATGGCATTAAGATTCAAATGAGTTGACTTCATCTTTACTTTCGAAGTAGAAGAAAAAAGCTTAATGCTTAGCTGTGAAATTTGTGGTGATAGTCTAGCTATTTCTGATAAGTTTTAAAGGTTATTGTGGCTATGATTTGAATTAGCAAAGGGATTATTTCATGAGTCATTAAAAGAAACATGCAATCACAGTTTAGATGTAAAAGATGGTTTGTGGTTCTTAACACAGCTTTCTAGCATATGTTACAGCATGGATGGCAGCTCTAGCTGCATGCTTATAGCTGCATAATCTTGTTTCAGAAAAATAAGTGACTGAAAACTGTGCTTATCATTTTTCCCCCTTTTTGGTAACATCTTTTCATACACTGACAGTTATTGTGAATGCATGAAATAAAACTGTTAATCAGTCAAACAAATGCAGTGTAGTTTACTTGCTAAATATCTGTATATTTGTAAATTGTATGTTTTGTATAAATCTTGTCGTAGCCAAATAATTTGATCTCCCCATATTGGAATCGCCTCCTATATTATTTGTTAAATGCTGTTATGATCATGCACCAGACACTGTAACTGTATACCCCAGAATTAGGTGTTGCTTTAAAAATCGTGAGTCTTCCCCTTCTAACCAGCTATGTTGATATTGAAGCAACAGCCACATACAAAAGAAGAGCAGTAGCAAACTTTTTCTTCTGTAGAAGTGTGTGTTGATTGTTTGTATACAGGCAGTTTTAAGCAAGCTGGGATCTGCAGCTCTGGGCTTAAATTAAGATGTAAGCAAAGGATGCATAGATTTAAGATGGACCTTTTTCGATGAATAGGTGATTTCTTTCTGTGACCAGCGTTCTTGCAGTATGACATTTCCTTTTGGCTTTCTTACTCTTTTCTAGAGGCCTACCATATTTTCAAGAATATGCAGAAGGATGACTCTGATTATCGTTCCTGTGACATCCTGATAAAAGCATTGTTAGCACAGAATTGTCTTGATGAAGCCCTTGACGTGAAACGCATGTAAGGCTTTTCTTTGTTTGGGGGATTTTTATTGGCTCGGAGAGAGCGGTTAGATAATTTCTGGATCATTTTCAGGTGAGTCCTTATCTTTTAATGGGAAAACAGGTCATGGCTAGTGATTAGGACATGTGGTAAGAAATACACCAGCATTTCAGAGGGCGATATGCCACGTTTTTAAAAAGGTACTAGAGTGACAGTGTGTATTGCTAATAACTCATTTCAAATAACAATCTGAACAAATGTACTTGGCATCAGAGCTGAAAGTCTACCCTTCTGGCAGTCTGCCTTTTCCTCTTTAGAGCAATATCCAAACAGACAAGATTCCTTCACTTAGCTGCCCGTGAGCCTTCCCCTGAATGCCTGTCCCTGCTGCTGTCTTACCCTGCCCACACTCCCTGGCAGCTGGCTGCCTGCCAAATGCAAAATGGTACGTTTGACTGTGATGCCAGTGGCTAGGAGATGACCATAAACCTTAGATCCAACTCTTACACTTCTGAAATAAATCCAACCTGCTGTCATGAATTATTAGAAGGAAAGGAATCAAATTAACCTTTAGTGAGTTGTATGGTATGGCACTTGCTTTAATCATTGCCTGTAACGTGTGTTCTGGTCAGGTTATAGGCTTTAAAGTGTTGTGACTTGTCAACGTAGAGTTCAGAAGAACTTAAGAATTTAAGTTTAAGGATTTTAAGTCTTTCAAGTTATTCAACTAAAACAAGACTGGTGGTTGTCATCAAGTGTGCTCACTGGATGAATACAGTGGATTTGAAAGTGCTTGTAGGTGAATTACTTAATGCATAGAGTACTGTAAAAAAAAAAAACCTAATAGTTTTTAGAGACAACTTAGTTTCTGATGTCCAGGAGCAGTCTAGTGTAAGATGGTATTATTTTAATGGTTTTTTTAAAAGTGTTTAGACTGGAGAAATGTCTTTCATTGAAAAAGTGTTTGAATTCTGCACTCAGAAGAACAAATAGTGCTTTTTCAAATAACTCTCAGCAGCTAGGCTTTACTTAATTATTAACATTAATAAGTAATGTTTGTGCCTGCAGGCTATATGGCTTATATCAAGGGAAAACTAAATCAGTTTATCAAATTGATCTCCTTGTAATGCAAGTAACTGATAAATCTTTGTAAGTAGAAGATGGAGGGAGATGTTTTAGGGAGAACAAAGATTGATAAAATTTTGGTAGTTTGTTTCAGAGAAAATACTCAAGTATCTAAAGATGTATTGGAAGGTTCTGCAGGAAAGAAGCTTAAAACATTGTACTGAAGATCTGTACATGGATCCACTGCTTCCCTGCTCTACAGCTCAAACACACTTGTAAGGAAGATGCACAAAGTAGTGCATAATACTAGCAGTAATTTTCATATTCAAAGAGAAGAAAGAAGGTGGTGATTCGTTCCTAGTAATTCAAGGAATCAGAATTGTCACTTTAGATATGAGTTGTACTACGTAAATTCAAAATTCAGGAAAAAAAATCAATTTGAAAGACTGAAAAGGTCGGAGATGTGTTAAGCCTCTAAAGTTTGAGATGTTTAGCAGTAAAGTAATAGGATTTTATAAGAGATTTTCTTCTTGGTTACTGGTCAAAGCCAAGTATGATCGCAACCCCGGTGCTTTTCACAACTCTCCTACTCTATCTCATAGCATAGAAATGCCAAATGCCAAATAATGACAATCTGAGAAG
Source organism: Acrocephalus scirpaceus scirpaceus (assembly GCA_910950805.1). Lineage (NCBI taxonomy): Eukaryota > Metazoa > Chordata > Aves > Passeriformes > Sylviidae > Acrocephalus > Acrocephalus scirpaceus. Next base: position 25,932,597 of record OU383775.1, on the reverse strand, counting down.
CTTCTAACAGCTTACTGTTGCATCAAGACAGAAAATGCCTCATATTAGTCGTGTTCATGGCGTATGTGTATAGCTTTTTTTCTAGTAACAAGATGATGCTTATATTAAGCATTTTTTAAAACTTCTAAGCTCTAAGTAATTCACTGAAATAGCGAAAGTGATTGTTGGTGTGCCTGTGATTGAGGAATAACATATCAGTGTATTTAGCACACATTTCTGGATGCTTCAGAATTTTTCCAGCTTCATACTAAAAAGAGGTTACTTCTACAAAGCCTAAATGTGTGTGGTGGCCTGAAACTTGTGCAGCTTCTAATATTTTCATAGAATACAGGAAAGCTACCTTCATTTAGATGTATAATACTAATTTTACTGTTTGAAGCCAAATTTGAAAGGTAAATCATATGTAGATACTCTTATTCTGCACATTAGCATAGGCAAGAAAATAACTACTTTTTTTTTAAAATTTAAAAATGTCCAATAACTTCAAAATGTCCCACTGTTACCAGAACTGAAAAACTTCCATGAAAAAGCGATGTGGGAGAAGGAAATAACACTCCTACACTGCCTTTGAAAGAAACAAACACCAGACATCCCAGAACATTACTGATCTGTTGGCCAACCCAAGTTTAGTTGCTTTCACATTCTAGAGCTGTTTTGAGGAATATTTACTGCATTTAGTCCAAGAAGTTTTAAATAGAAATTTAGGAGTATTGGAATGATGGATTAGTTCTGTAATAGTCGCTAACATCTATTTAATCACACTAAAGATTGGAAGATTGGAGAAAGTAAATCCTTTGTTATATGTAATTTACAGTCTCATGCATGAATTGTTGACTTAAGGGCTTTGACAGATGGGACAAAGGGAAAAAAAAAGGCGGAACTGAGCAGTGGGTGCTTAGGCAGGGATTAAGGGGATTGGTTGGGAGAGTAAGAAAATCCTGAGTCCAGTGACTGCATTTGTGAGCCTGGGAGGCTGAAAGTGACTGAGAGGATAGTCATATTGTGTGCAGTGGGAAGGATTTTCTTGGGATTGAGGAGAACAATTTAGCAATGACCCTGCTTACCTCCCAATCCGCTCAGCCCCTAAGTTCAAGTAGGTAGGCTGCTCAGTTGTTTGCCACAAGATGATCAGTGAGGTTTATCTTGATTGCTGATATGGTAAATGGTAATGCCCCCCTTTGCTCTGTAGAGATTTTGTAATCTAGAAATGAACATTTGTAAAGTTATCCTTATATATTAAAAATGGGGCTTGGCTATATGTCATTTAGGAGCAGGAACATTCTGTAGTATAAGACCAGTGTGATTGCTGGTTAGTCTCTCTTGACTAATTTCCAGAGTGCTAGAAAAACGTTAGCAGGGTTACTAAAGTAAAGGCTGTCTTTGCTGTACATACATGAAGTTTTCTATTACAGGAGACGAGGAATTGATAAGTGAAATACAATTTTAATGTGGCTAAGGCAGCAAATGTAGGATGTTCACTTTAAAACCTGTATACATTTAGATGACAGAAATTTGAAAATTAATCAACCAAATGATATGGTGTTAGTTCATAATATGCTTTAGTTTATGTTTAAAATATACAGTGCTGAAAATAAATGTTTCATTTTTATTGCTGAAAGAATAGTTTTATATTTTATAATTATGGTGACTATTGAAAAAAGAAGAAAAAGTATCCAGCTTAGGATACAACAGAACAATGCAGGGCATGCAGTTATTTTAGTCATCTAATATGTCAGCATTCAAGAATCTGAACCGATTGTTTAAAAAAAATCTTGTACTTTGTTTCTTTTGTTGCTCACTTCCAACTTTGTCATCTGTCAGAATGCAAAAAAAAATTATCCTTCTATAACCATTGACAGGATAACACAAAAGCTGTCTCCAGGTCGATATTTTGCAGCAATATTTTTAACATACGAACAGTAGTTTTTATAATTTCACCTTGGTGCTCAACCATTTATTATCGTATCAGAAGCATGTCAGTAATTCCTTTCTAAATGTCTGCTTCTTTTAGTGCTGAGACCCACATCAAGGGCTTCACACTGAACAGTGCTGCCAGCAGCCTCCTCATCATATCGCAAGTTAGGCGGGATTATTTGAAAGGTATGTCACAATGCTTGACCTTTACGTCACATTAATGCCTCTGCAGATTTTTCTTGTAACGCCCTTCGAATACTTGGATAAAGGAGTCCATTTAGCAAATTACCTGCTTATCAAGAGCCTTTTGTGGTAGCTGAGAGACGTAAATTACTGTACATGCATTTATAATACAGCTTGAATATGAATGTACTTGTCATTTGACCACTTAGTCCAGTTTCCATTCCATTTAACACAAGATGGGTTTTCTTAAGATGAATCACAGCTCTTCAGACATGCAAAATTTGTGCTCCAGAACGAGAGAAAGTACAGGCTTTCAAGTGCGTTAAAATTCACAGCACAAGTCATTTTGCTTTGGAAATTAACATACTTTAGAGCATCTGAAACAATTCCCAGCAGTTGTTTCTTGCATATTGTGTTGGTTGTGTGAGATACCAGATGAGTTAAATTGACTGTTAAATGCGCATGATTGTGAACTAAATGATTATAATATTGATTTAAAAACTTAATCAAATACTTTTTAATAGTTCTCAATACCAACAGTAACAAAATAGCTCTGTTTGGTTTTCTTTTTAATGTAACAATGATGACAGTGAAGAAAATGGTGGCTGAAGAGTACGTAAGGGTACCCAACAAGAATGGTGCATAAAGTTTACGGTTGTTTTATTTTAGTTCTCAGCATTGGTTCCTTTGCAGCCTTGAGATCAGCTCCGCAGTGTTGTGTCTTACTTGTTTAGTTGGGCTCTAGAACTCTTGTGAGAGAGAAAAACTCTGCACGCAGGTAGTTGTACATGCAAGTCTAAGTACAGTGTTGATAGATATTTTTGTCAGGACTTTTAGGCATTAAAGCAACTATGTACAAATTCAGTGTATTATTTCAGTTTGGTTTATAAGGCCTACCAGAAAATCCATTTTTGATTGTGCCATCATTACATTTTATTTCCATCATGCATAGCTGTGCTAATAACCCATACCCGTGTAACATCAGCTACATTAAAATACTCAAAATGAGCACTTAGACACATCTTCTCATTTGTACTCTTTGTTTCCTGTGGCTGATAAACTTTTCTTCCTCATTCAGTCTCCAGTTTCACGTCATTGGCAGGTGTCATCCACTGAAGTAGTTGTGGTGAATGCCATTGCTCCTTTGGCTCTTGACAGATCGCTTTTTTGCAGCTTTCAAGGCCTTCACCTGACTTTCCTGTCTGACTTTATTCAAATGAATCCTCTCTGTTTTCTTCTCCAATATACCATGAATTTTAGCAGTTCTTCCTGAATACTGCACACCAAAATTCTTCCCTTCTTCAGAACATCAGTGATGTTTCTATATCCTGCCTGTCTATTGCACTAGTTATATGGGGATTTTTTTAGCTAGCATACTAAATTCTCTGTCACATCAACTCTCTTCCTTGCTATACTCTAAAAATCTTACTTTTTGCACAATGCAAAGTTTCTCAAGTCTGTGGAATTACTTTGCAAAATTGTATTTTCTTTTATCTTGTGCATTGAACAAGCTTTATCTGACAATTTTATTGAATAGTCACACTTAATCCTTGTTTCTGCTTTAATTTGAGGGATACTACTTGTCTTTGTCTAAGTGAAGCCTTGAAAATGCAAGCTATTAAGTATTTCAGCCAATACTGGTCATTTTCTAAGGCTCACAGATAACCCCAAACATTTTAGGGCATGGTGTTTTTGCAGTCTTTTGTTGATGAGCTCCATTTGACCTACATCCTGTGATGGCTTTCACGTGTGTAAAACCTGCTTGCTTTACCACTTACATACCTCATTTAGTTCATCAACCTTCTTTGCTGTGTAATGTGGTACAATTAAAAGGTTTTATGGAGGCCCCTAAGTATAGTCCTAAAAGCTCTTATATCTTCTAGCAAGAACTTGGTAAAAACCAGGTTACTTTAAAGAGTCAGAACTTGAGTCTCATGGTAGGAAATCTGCAGAGTTTATAGGAGAGTATTTTGAAAGATGCATGATTCGTTTTCACAAGCACATACCTTCTGCATTACCTGCAGAATTATCCACTATGCTACCTAGCTTCTTGCAGTAGTGCTGCACATATGCAGCTTTCAAATCTATCTCTGGCCTTGTTCTTGAGAAGGCAGATTGTACTCTGTGCTGGAGGAAGGTCCACATGTAGTTAGGAGAGAATTTGAACTTGGCATGTGTTCTGAGATTGCTTTTTAAGTGTTGTGAATCTTGTCCCCCCCATGTATTGCTCCTTTTTTCCCTAAAAAGAAGAATGTGGGGCAGAAAAAAAATTTCCTGTGAAGGAAGGCTAAGCATGTTTTTGCTTCTTGTCATGTAAGGGGTAATACTTGGTTTCTGCAGTTACCTGCATATTGAATTGGAATGGCAATGCTGTGGAGTTTAATGTGGGTGTATATTATGCTAGAAGTGTTATCCCTTGGTATTATAATTATCATCTGTGATTAATCCTGCCTATGCTGGTAAGGAATAAGAGATTTTTACCAGAGGGGCATGTCTTTTTGTGTATGTTTGCTCATGGATAATGTCAATTGACAAGAATTCTGCTTGGAGAAATGAGGATGACTTCATCAGCTATGGGTTTGGGGAATTTGTGGCAGATGGACAGGAGATTGACCTTGTGTGCTTCTAACATATGTAATTGCTATAATCTTAGGATTTTCTGAGGTAAGGATTGAGTTCTCAGTTTTTGTTCTTGCAAGGAGACTTGTGTCCCGTAGTTCTATTTAAAAATTAAATTTTGGAAAACAAAGCTTTCATGCACACTTAAAAAGAGAAATCTGAGTACTATACTTAAGCAGTTTCTATAATGAACTACATTTTTAAGCTATATTTATTCTTAAATATACAACTTTTTGGTTTTTAGTAAAGAAAATTGATTGTAGTTTGGAGAAGAAAAGAGTCAGGACTTCAAAATCATAAGAGAGGATATTTATGACATACCTGCTTTCCTTGAGCTGGTTACAAACAAATTATTTCAATGTTGAAAGTAGCTTTGTATTATGAGTTATTACAGCCTTTCAGCCTAAGTTATTGTTAAAAGTTTTTATTTGTGTATATATATTCAAGTTAGAATTCACTATCGTGATTGCAGGGCTTAAAGAATTTTTTTCCTGTACTTATTTTTTAAAGGGTAGGATTAATGATAACAGCAGCAGGGTGCTTTCTGAACTAAAGTCTGATTTCTGTTTCTCTTAATTCTTTACCATTGTTAGATGCCTTGGCTGTTTTAAAAGGAGTGCTTGACAGTGGCGTGTTGCCTACTAGACAAGCAGTTACTGCTCTCATTCAGGCCCTGGCAGAAAAAGGAGATGTAAAGAACCTGCAAGTACTTGAAAACATCATGGGAGACGTCACAAAATCACTTGGTTTATCTGGCTCACTAATACCTAATGCAATTGCATTGGCTCATACTAAAAGGTAAGTATTTCTAGGACTATGTATTTAATTCTTTTCTGCAGAGTACTGGGAAATCTCTTGTATTATCCATTTTATTCTGTTCCCATTTTTACAGTGTCCCAGATGTTAAAATTCTGCTTGAGTATAGTGTGCAGTTCTGTTCTGGTATTGTCTCCCAAGCAATTTTGGGGTTGAAAATTTAATGAAATACAGGGATAATAACTGTGAAGCATTAAGGTCTTCTTTGATGCTGTAATTTAGCTTTGATACCTTTGGTTCCAATGTACATGTAAAGGGTTTCCTTGGTGTTGCATCAAAAGCTCTATGAAATCTGAAGGTAAACTAGAATTGCTTCATCAAACTTAGCACCTAGAGATTTTTTTTGGTGTGTTTTTGGTTGTTTTGTTTTGTTTGGAAACAAAAATCTACTACCTGTTCCAGCAGTTGAAATGGCAATATATTCTTGAAATATTATTGCCTTTACCTTCAAAATGTGAAAGCCAGATGTATATCTGTGGAGTGTGGTCTTTCCTCGGAGTTTTTTTTGCTAAGAATTATAAAAGCTTGGCTGATACTTTAGGCCACAGTTTAGTTATCATAATTGTCCCCACACATTCAAGTATCCTGTGATTCAGCTGCTTAATTCAGCATTGTGCTCTGCGTGCATTTCTGGTTTAGTTGATACATTGGTGCTGTGCTGGTTTATCCTTTGTGTAAAGCTGCATGGGGAAGCACCTGGAGGAGAAAGGGCAAGGTCAGCTTCTCAAATATGCTTTGCAGGAACCAATCTTCAGGAATCCTATGTATTCTGTTATTTTATTTCAAACTCGTTCTGTCGGGTGGACCTCCTGTGCCTGACTTGGCAGGAAAGCTGTAGAACTCTGTAGTACACAACAGATTCCTGATTGCCTCAGGCATGCCAGGCCCCAGGGAGCAGATCTGAGTGGTCCTTGGCACACAGTTCTAGTGCATGGACTTGTGTGTAAATTAAATGCTTCACATGGGAGAGACACTTCATTATTTGTGTTATAAGCTGCATATTTTCCTATATTTCCATGTCATAAAAGTGTTGTAAAGTCAGGCTGTGCTCTTAAAATAGAGATTGGTGACAAGAATAAAAAAATAAATTGTTGTATGCAGGTAGAGCATCAACTTTTCCTGTACCAAAACTAATGATGTATGAAAGACTGAGCAGTGTAAATAATACACACCTATATATTCTTAAATACCTTGCAATCTGTACCTTTATAACTCTGAAAAACAGATTCTTACAGATATTCCCAATACAATGTTCATTTATTGGTAGATCTATGTTTCTGATTCAGTTTTCAAAGCATTTTTCATAGCTTTCCCATGTGCTGCATTTCTGCTTCACCCAGAAGCATTCATTGTGCTCAGTTTTCTTTTTCAATTTAATCAGGTGGACTGGTAACAGATGTCATTTGAACTTTTTAGAATGCTGGAAGTAGAGTTTACACTTTGTTGAATACTTCTTGCATTATTTTATTAGCATTTGCTATATTTAAGCCTTAAGATTAAAAGCACTTAGATGTAATGACCAAATGACATTTAGTGTTGTCTTTTGCATCCAAAAAGGCAGGCATGGGAAAAATCAGGTAAATAATTAATTACATTGCATAAAAATACTTAAGTTGCGTGCATTAATTATTCAGATACCCTCTGTTAATGTTTAGATTTTGCCTTGCAGATTTGCAGGATACGTTTTCCTAAAGCAGCAAGCTGAACTCTTCTTTCTTAATGAGGAAGAAAGTGTCCAAAATACCTAAACTTTGTACAGGTTAAAGGCCATTAAAAATATTTATTAATTGATTTATTCATTCAGTCATAAATTGTTTCACTTTTACAATATCTGAGTGAATAAATTTTTCTAGTCAATGTTTTTTCATCAACTATTACTTGTAAATACTAGATTGATGTAGAAAACAAAATCTTCATCGTAATTGCTTCTTTAGGTTTACAAATCTTGATTTCAGAAACTGAGCCAGTTCAATCTCTTTTTCTAGCAATGACCTTGATGCTGCTGTGAAATACCTTGAGCCTCTGCTTATCTCTGGTGCACAGAATCCTGATCAAGCTGTCAAAAGTATTTCCTATTTGTTAAGAAACGTGTCTGAGCAAGGATTAGAACCAGCTTTGGAAAAATGTAAGTTAATTGCAATGATATTTAAATATTCTGACTCGACAGAGGTGTTATGAAAGAGCTATTACACATACAACCTGCTCAGTCAGCATAAATCATGCCTGTGAAGTTTACAAAAGCAGCTTTTCAGTCAAAGATTTTTCCTTATGTACCCATCATTTTGCAGTTGGTGCGATGGCAGAACGACTGGCCAGTCAGTTTGGAATTTACAGACCTGTCACAGATCTTTTCCTTCAGTATATCAGTGCAGACAGAGTGGATGATGCCAGATCGTTGATACAGGTAATGACATAACAAGAGGTACAGAAATGCTTAGAGCTCTTCAAAGGTTAACTGAGAAATTGTCAGAAAGAGGTGTTGTGCAGCATAGGCTGCCACTGGGATGCATTTGAATTACAGTGTGAGTAGCAGCGCACTTCAGACTAAACCATGAGCTCGTGCTCTAGTACTGAGTAGTAGTGTGTGCTGGAGTCAGGGGCCTTTTTTGTCTTCCAATGACATGAAGGAAACAAAGGAAGTATTTGTATATTGTAAATATTTTTCTCCAAGTTCTCTGTTAGATGTCACTTGTTTTTTGCAAACCATTTCCTTGCAACTTCCCACCTAATTTCTTAAGTGCTGTAAACATAATGGTCTTACAGCTGTACAGTTTGTAAAACAGAAGCAGGCAATGATTGCTTTGTATGGACTTTTACTTCACTTGGTTGCTATAATATATATATATATAATATATATAATGTATTCGTGGTTTATTAAGAGCTGAATTTGCTTTCTATTTGAGTGACACAGATGCATTAAAATCCAAATGTTGGTCTCTGGGTCGCAGTCTCAGCTGAGTTGGGAATTGAGACAGCTGCATTTGTGCCATTTGTGCAGAGCTAAAGACAAGCCAAGCAAGAGGTGGGATGAGCTGTGGACCCTTGGAAACAGGCTCTGTCAGGAGGCTCATCCAAGCAGGTGACCATCCAGCAGTCAAACTGATGTGTGCATAGGCTCCTGCCTCAAATCAAGGCCTCTTACCATCTCCTGACAGTGCATGCTACTCATTTACCAGTTTCTAAGTATTTTAAACTGCTAAAGAAAAAACTCTGCATCATCCAAGGGGTATTTTATGATATTCCAAGGCAATACCAACTAAGCTGTTCAGTTACTTCAGCTACAGCGTGAGGTGTATTACTTCCAATTCCCTTAATTTGAGTGGTGTTTTGCCTAACTGGTCACCTGAATATTAAATGAAAAGTAGACTACAATTTTGCCATAAAACCCTCTTGCTATATAGCTTGAAACATCAAAATGAAAAAAAAACTCAGGTTATTTCACTCTTCCTAGTTTGTTGGTTGTTCTTTGATTAACATAGAATGAGTGAAGGAAAATTTGGTACATTTCTTTTTGCTTTTGTGAAAAGATGGTTTTTTTCATTTTTAAGTAAAATCATAGTACTGCTAAAATTTTCCAGAATATGGAAAAATATCCATATATTCCTGAAACTTGTTACAACAGCATCCAACTGTTAGAAATAAATTCAAGGCTCTATAGCATACTTGAAATAACATTGTATACATTGTATCTTAATGGGCAATTTAAAAATACCTTGTTATAAGTGGGTATTTACAAGTAAGCTTATGTTGTAACGTCTCTGTCTAGGAGAAAAATAGGGAGTTTTATGGCTCAGAAAAAATCTTTGAGCTGTGTTAAACATTTGTGACTGATATGTGGATCAATTATTCCACTAATGGGAATCCACTAACTGGAGGATAGGAATAATCACTCTCCATTGTTGTATTTTGGAAAGTAAACAACAATCTAAATGAACTATTTTGCTTGTAATCTAAAATATTAGTATATACATGGAGGCTCCTTGCTTTTAGAAGTGCATCTAAGAGTCTATTTAAAAGTTATGGAACAGCAGCAGTCTCTGCTACTGTCTGGAGGGAGAATGCTTTTACTGATGAGAGTCAGAAGGGATTTGCTATTTCAGCATGAAAGGGGGGATAACGTGGATAATGTTTCTCAAACTAGACTCTTTCCTCTCAGTTACTGGCAGTAGGTGAGAATGTCTAGAACTGGCAATAAAATACTGCAAGTTTCTCTCATCAGTGCTTTGCCCCTATTTAGCACCATAAAGCCACTTCTTGTCTGTTTGCCTGAAGGAATGAACCTTCACACCTTTTCACCTGGACCTTGTAAAACGCTTGTAAACCATATTACTTATACAGAATACTCATGGTGGCATAACCCAAAATTTTTTGTTTGCATGTGTCTACAATACTGGTTGAATATAGGAAATACAAGGTATATGTTCCCATATGCACAGTATTCTCTTTTTCCTGTGCATTTTGGTACTGATATCATGCAGCTGATAAAAAACTCACACTGTGCATTGTTAAAAGTTTTATGACTGACATCTTTGAGGAACATACACTAAATATTGTCTTGTATATTTTATTTTGTCCTTGTTTCTTAAGTAAGATAAATTTTTGATTTTTATCTGGTCTGTCTCAAACTTTTCTAAGTTCAACTTCTCCCTCTCAAACCCTGTCTGTTGCAGTTAAAGCCTTTTATAAAATAGAGAGATTGAAATCAGTCCTTTGTATGCATAAGTGTAGGTAATTATACTTTAAAGAGAACTTGCTTTGTACATTTTAATTTTTATAAAGAAATGAGCAGTTATCTCCCTGACACCTTATTAAATGTATAATTAACCTTATGATCCCTAGCTCACTTGTGAATGCTTGGCAGTATAATTGGAGAGGAATAGTGTTTCTCTTTTTCATTCTTTTGCAGTCCTAAACCTCATTTTTGTGGTGTGTGGAAGTATTAGTTTAATTCTTTCACCTATTGTTTTAAACAAACTTTATACCCACCATTTTAAAAATGTTTACCAAAGAGGCACATGAAATGAACTTGGTTTGTGGTTGGTTTTTTTGGTTTTCTTGTCAAACTAATATTCAATTATTTACCTTGTAAACAGGTAATATGTTAGTATATTGTTTTAAGAATCTGTAATTGGAAATTTTCACCTTAGTAATTTTGTCTATCAGTAACCTACTCATGTCTGCTACATTAATCATTTCTTTGTCTTCAGAGGTGGGATGCAATAGTTCAAGAGAAGAGAACTTTAGGGCGTTTTGTGGCTAGATCAGCATCCAAACCTGGACAGGTACAATATTTTTTTTCATGTATACAATTTTATATGTCACAAAATACTGTTTCAAAAACCTTTCTTTAAGTGTTTTGAACTTCAAAGTTGACAGCTTTACTGGGTTTCTTGGGGAGGGGGGAGGTTAATTTGCAGAGCTGGTTATATTTAAAGAACAGCTTACATTATGGAGCATGATGGAAAGGAGGGTGTACTTAATATTTTTCTATTGTTTCACTTATTTCCTGAATTTTCCATGTTACACTGTATATCCTACAAACACTGTGCTCAGAATGTTTTACTGCATAGTATCACAACTTGAAAGTCCTTATTTTTATTGGCTACATTGTAGAAATACAAATGCAAGTTAAAAGCTCAGTCTCTCTGATGATAAAATGCTCTCTGTGTTTACACTGAAAGACACATTTCATATTACTTGTTATGGTGGTTTGGACATGTATCTAGTTGGAGCATCTGTTTAGATTCCTGGCTTTATGCTCATTCCCTGTAGTTTGAAGTGCTGTCCTTTATGTGCTTGCTCTACTCCTATCCCTCTCTCCTCCTGTGGCCCCCCTTAAAGTAAACAAAAAACCTTAAAACAAATAAAACACAAATCCAAAGGCCAACCAAAAAACTCCAATGCAAACAAAAAAGCCTCAGTGCACACTAGAAAAATCGAACACCCCCACCCCTCAAACTCAACATTGAACAACAACAACAACCAAAAAAACCCTGAAATACACACCCAAGCAAAACCATATGGATTCCTCTTTCATGGAGGGGCAACATCAGGAGACATCTAGTACACAAACTAGAATAAATATTTTTTCAAATGAGTCAAATGCACATTTATGTTTTGTGGAAATTGCCATTAAATACAAATAGATTTAAAGTTCTTCCATTGAAGTGATGATGATAAATATGAGATAAACACTATTATTTGGTGTCTGTAAGAAGGAACTAAAAATGTTGAAGTTTCCCAGCTCGTCAAGCTGAAATTTTACTAACACATCCAAGTTAGTAGTGTGTGATAAAGATATTCTTAATTTCAATAAACTGCTTTTAATTTAAAACCTGAGAATATTTGAAAATATAGTCAGGGAAGGAGATTCCAAATTTACCACATTAGTTAGTGATCTGACTCCTTTTTAAGCATTGATCATAGCTACCATTGACCTCTAGGTCATTGAAGGATGCTGAGTGTTATGCAGTTTTCCTAAACTGGTTGAAATCCTGCCATATTCTCATTGATACACTAATTGCCTAACTGAAAAAAAAAGACACTGATGTTTACGATTCTTGAGTATGGATTTTAGACCCTTATTAGATTAATTGCATTTTGTGCTTCATTTCTTTAACTATTTCATATCTGCAAAATTTTGGGAAGGAAATGATTGTGTATATGTTGAGTCACACAATCCATTCTTTGTTACCAGCACAGTTCATTTCACTTAAAAAATGTGCAATCACTGTTCTGAATTTGGTGACTTTATTTTGTTCTTTAAGATTTCAAGTTCATGCTCTTTTTGTCTGTGTGTTGAATCTCACAGGCAAAGAGGATTGAGAGACTTCTAGAACTAATTCCTGAGCATCTCAATCCAGAAGCGGCATACCGGTACCTCTTGAGATGTTATGGTAAGCAATTCTCCTTGGAACAGTGTTTTAGTAAGAACTCTGGAGACCATTCAGAAAAGTCATGCAAGCCCTTATTTGCTTTACAGTTCAAGTCATAAAGAGGTGCAGGGGTTATCTTGTTTCAGTCTGTTGGGTCTGTATGCTGTCCTAGCTGTTTAGTTAGGAGAGCAACCAGCTGATACAAGTCATGAATCCTTTACTTAAAACCTAAAGTAGTGGCTTCATGGAATTAGAAAGAATCCATCCTAACCCATGGGGGAAAATGGTGTAGAAATGAATGGCTTTTAAAATTAATTTAGCTTTTTTTCCCCCAAAGCATGTAGTAATATTGGTTCCTTTTATGTGTGTGTGTGTTTCAAAATCTTAAGTGATTTGTTCTATCAGTAATGTGAAACAATCTTATCGTTATTAGTGTAAATTATTTATGCATCTTGTAATGTAGCCAGAGTTAATATTCCAGATGCCTTCATTTGAATTTACATAAGTAGTTGAAGTACTCATCAGTTCTCTTTATAGCTGAAGTCAGAGGTGAGCACCTCTAAAAAAGTCAAGTTGTTTAAGTATGTTTATTTGCAAGACTCCCTCTTGAAAAACCAGGACATACAGCTCCTATGGCAATACGCAGTAGTAAGCTTGCATCTCTGTGTTGTAGAGTCCTTTGTGTTGTGTACTCTGATACTGTCCTCCAGTTGTATTTCAGGGAGTAAAACCTTTTCACATGTGTTACAAGCAAAAAAGTACAAGGATGGAAGCCCTTGTGCGCCAGTCTATTACAGAGGAGATAAATAGGAATAATTAGGTAAAACACTTCAAACACAAATCTGAGATATAGTGTTAAAGGAATACAAACTTATATATTTGAATCAAGTTGTAGAAGTCCTATGATGTGTTATCTAGCTTGGAAAATTTGCTTGCTTAGTAACATTGCAAAGTGGAATCACTACCAAAAATTGTTTAGCCCTGTAACAGATAAGTTCAGGTTCACAGCAGGGTAAGTTTTTAAACATGTTTTCGTAAAACAAAAAGTTGCCCTTCTGTCACCAGAACTGTACTTGCTGTTTTATGCTGTCATTAGTCCTCTGCTGCTTTTACCTCAGTAAAAATTCTGTAAGTGAACTAAGTTTTTCACTATCCTTTCTAACTACATGATGGTATAGCAGTTTCATAAAGAGATTACAGAGAACCAATCACTTGCCTTACCATACCTAAAACAGCAGTTGGAGGGTATTTGAACACGTGAAGATACACTCTGTATGAACAGATGCTTGCTGTACTCTCTTCAGGCAGAGATGTCCCTGCCTCCTAGCAGGTTCTAGAGGAGACTTTCAGTACAAGCATGAAGAGTTTTAAAAGCTGTTCCCAGATTATTCTGTGCAAGCACCTTACCTGTATGAGACATTGATCATTTGACTGTTAAAGGAATCATCAGCAAAACATTTAGCACAACTGAAAATGAGAAGGCTTAGATTGTGCTCTAGCCATGAGGGGTAGAAATAAGATCTTTTAAATCAAAGTTGTTGGGTTTTTTATAATTTTAAAGTTAATGAACTTTCAACCATGATTTCTTGTTTTGGGCTAAATCCAACCTTGTATTAGCATAATTTTTGAGAGAACCAATTACTCTCCTTACAGGCCATTATTATTTTTAATTAGAAAAGACTATGAAATGTGGCAGAGTATTGTTATTACCACAGTTGGTCACTGTTTCTAATTAATAAAAAAATGGGCAAATAAAATGATAATTGTTTGTTTTTAGCAAAGATATAGTAGAATATAGATCACAGCTGAAAGAAGTTTGATCATCTGTCAGGCATCCGTGATGGAACAAATAGAGGGACCTTTACTCTTGCCCTTAGATGAGATCCACTACCAGGGTTAGCTTTCCTTCATTCCGGTGAGATGCACCATCCTTTGCTCTATACCTTTTAGAAAAAAGAAATACGTAAAATCACAATTGTGTGGTCCATTAAATGCAATCTAAGTATTAGCTCTTTTTGTTGGTGTTTCCCATAATAAATCTATTTTAAAGTTGTAGAAAGTTAATGATTTCTATGCTTTCATTAAGCTGTCATTTCATGCAGTTTTTGCAGTAGCCTCCCACATTCAAAAAGGAGCTCAGCCACTTGCCAGATGTGAGTGGGAAGCTTTTTCTCACGAGAAAGGGACACAGGCTATCCATTTCTGTACAAAGCTCTTTTTTTTTTCTTTATGAACCATTGTTTTTATAGCTCCTATGGTTGCAAAGATGATGCTTCAATATGTGAACAAGTAAAACCTGAGACAGCTCCCATACTGCAGGTGTTTGTGTTCTCCCTCCCAGGCAACAGAATGAATTTAACTGGACATGATGGCTTCCTTGATGTTTACAAGGTGCTAGGACCTGTTGTACTGCTTCTAGGACCCCGGGGACAGCAGTGAAACTGTCAGGGGTCGCTTCAGTTTCATCCCAGTGCTTCTCAAGCAAATGTCTGAGCAGCAGTTGATGGTTAAGCATGAGTGAAAACAGGTGGAAAGAGAAACAAGTAACCACTGAGATTTTTTGGGTTCTATTTCTTTCCTCAGAACTGGATGGGGATGTTGCTTCTGTAAAGGCTACATATGAGAAAACAAAAGCGAAGAATATAGAGCTGCATGAGATCGCTTTGAAATCTTTAGCAACTTTCCTGAAGAAAGTAGGAGAGCCTGTCCCTTTCACTGAACCCCCTGTGAGTATTTCCTAATTAAGAAATAGATCTGCAGAGTTGTGTATGTTCAATATTAATAAAACAAATTGCATGAATAATTACGTAGGGACTTGGTCTCTGCAGAGACTCCTCGAAGGAGGTAGTGTATGAAGTCCTGGGTGTTGTGGGAACTGTGGTAATCTTGTATTGGATTTGACATAACGAAATAAAACCTCTTGGGGCTTACAATATTTAAAATACCTCCTTCTTATCAGGCACTCATCTACAGGTGTACCTTTATCAAATCTCCTTGGGGCATTTATCTAAGCAATTGGACTTGAAAAGGCTTGTAGAATGTGTGCTTCAGTAACAATTAGTGGCTTCCAGTTTTCATTAATTAGTGTTTTGTGTCTAGTATAGGTTGCTGTGCTAGTAGATGGAATTTTAGAACTGTAGGAATTATTTTCTATCGCAGCTTTGCTTCTAGCTGCCCTGCCAAGATACCTATGCAACTGTGCAAATACATGTTACTTGAGGGTGACAAGCAATATATTAAATCTGTGAAGACTGCAAATAGTTTCGCATCATTCCTTTGACTAATAGTCTACTAGTACCATTTTTGCTAAGCAGATTTTGAAGACATTATATTTTCCATTCTCTAAGCAAACTTTTTATTGTTTTTTTCTCACCACTTTTTATATTCTCAGAAAAATGTTCTGTAATTCTGTGAAGACTGGCTATATACCATGTCTCTATATTGCTTCATGATAAATGGGATTTTCTTTTCTAATCTGTAAAGAATTGGAGAAAAATTTGGTGCAAAATATTTGTTTGAGCCTTTCAACAACTATGGTGGGTTTTTTCTGCAGCTTTACATAGTTTATAATCTGAATTTTTATTTGGACTGTAAATTTAAAAACTAGAATGTCTGTTTCTTATATGTAGCTAGTGAACATAAGAGTGTTTTTTCCAAGTCACTGGGATGATTCGTTTTCTGATTTCTCTGTTCAATTTTTCTCTAATGCAGCTTGGTCTTTAAAAGCGTTTCAATTTTTTTGACACAATTGCAGATTGAAGTTAAAAAGTATTTTCATTTTAAAAATGAAATTGATTATATTATTGCATTTAGTAATAGAAGCTTCATTATGCATTTTTGGCAAGATTTTCCTTTTCCTTTTATTCACTCTCTCTGGTATTTCTCCTAATTATACAGACTTCAATACAGATCTAGTTTTGCATGACAGAGAATAATAGATTTTGTCAGGACGTAAGACTTTGTTCAGAATTAGTAACTTTTCAGTTGAAACAAGGTTGAACTTGTTTATTCCACTCTGTTTATAGGAGACATTCAAGTTCTATATGGAAAAATGGAAGAATAGAAGATTGGAAGCATCATGAACAGTTTTATGATTTAATTGTTTATGAAATTGTTTAAATGCTACATTCAATAAAAACTTTAAAAAGTATGCTATGTGTAATTTTTAATTTAAATCTGTGAGTAACAATTTGCTGTAACTGCAGTTGATAGAAACATTTATTAATAGAAATGCTGTTAAAAGTCCTAATGAAATATCAAGGTGCAGCCCACTGAGATATTTCCATTTTGATGTATGATCTGCTATAAACTCAACTGTTTCTTTGCCCCTGTTGATTTACCAGATATGTGTATATCAAGAACATTGCCAGAGGCGTACAGAACTGTAACTGAGGGAGACTGTCTAATCCTTGTTCTTTGCCTGGTCACTGTACTTTGGGGTGAAAATATAAGGGTGAAGAACATCATCTTCAGGATTCAGCTGTATCTACACAGAAAATAAACACATTTTTTAAGTTTTCTTTTAATTGTACTTTCTTGTGTTAAGCATCTTGGGAGAGTGTTGGATATTATACGTAAATACAAAATACTTCGGCCTTTTACACTAACCTTGTGTGTTGTAGTTGTATAGAACGAATATATATATTCATTCTCATAACTGTTAGTCCAGTTAATTTTATGGATACAAGAACTCCATATCCATGAAAACATGCGCTTTAAACAAAGCAGTGCCTGTTCTTTGCAGGGGTAGCAATTTTTAGTTGCTGGGAGACTAGTGGACATGCTTTATTTGAAGAAATGTGGGAGTACAGCTACCCTGAGACAATATTTTAGAGCCCAGAGTTACGTGATCATGAAAATAAGACATGTCTAAGTTACAAAGATTAAATATTAGGTAGAAAATACATCCATTACGTCTGTGCATAATGATGGAAACTAACAAATGTGCACATTGGTATTGCAAATGGAACGCGTTGCCTGCTGGGTACTTCAAACAGGTTTTAAGGAAATGAAAGATTGTTTCTGTGCATTTCAGCTTTGTTTATTAATCTTTACGTTTTTACCCATATCTTAACTTTATCTTTTTTAGGTTTACCCACATAGGCAAAACTGTGGTAATTAAAAATTCAAGGTTTTGGCAAAATTTTGCACGACTTGTATGGTCAAAGAAAGAAATTGGGACCTGATTTTTTTTAAGTTAAGCTTCCAATTTAATTAATTATTATATTAACAAACACAGAGAAAAATCCTGCTGTACCTTAAAAATGAGGCTTCACTGATCAGGAGCGGGGAGAATGGTAAATTTTGTTTTCCAGGCAGGCTGGGTGAATGCAAGCAGTGTCTACTTCCTCGATGGTGTGGTTTTGCAGTGACCTTCATCACTCCCCAAGCGTAGACTTGACAACATACGGCAGCTACGTGGCTCAAACCGTCTCGTACCCTTTGTTCCTGGCTTGTCAAGATAAGGCATTAACATTTGAAATTTCATTCATAGCCTAATGGTTTTGTGCCCTACATGAAAGCAAGCCTAGGCAGGACTCAGTTTATTTCATTTCACAAATGGAGATGGTTCTTTTTTCTAAAGCTGCAGCTACATTACATGTGTTTCAGTGTAATAGCAGCATAATTGAAGACTGTGTCAACTAGTTGGCAACCCCTTCTCTGGTGCCACAGCTCTTGTTTTTAGAGGTCATCTTGTGAATCTCTCCGTTTCACAGCAGTAGCCGTGTTCCTGTAAGTGGAGTCACAGCTGAGCGTAACTTGAGGAAATGGGCATGGATGCAGCTGGAGCTGAGCTAGCACACGGATTAAGGAAGAGAATATTACTTGAAGCAAACACCAGGTCACCACAGAGGAAGCTAACAGCAGATCTGTGGATCTTAACTCCCTTTTTGACAAGGAGGTGAAGTCTCATGAGGCTGTGGATCAGGTACTGCACCCACCAGTAGTCTATGTTGTGATACCAAGGGGTCATGTTTGCTGGCTGCTGCCCTCTGAGGCAGGGGAGCAGCACACATGGTCACAGGCAGGTGCAGGGCTGTGTTGCTAGTGCCCACGGTGGGGTCTGACCATGCAGGATTGGTGCTAGTTTACATCTGTCCATTTTTCTTCTAGCTGGTTTGCCTCTCTGCCAGAACCATGCCCTGTAATTGTTACAGTTACGGAGATAATACATTTGATAGCCTGTAACTGAACAGTGTAAGTGAAATTGTTTTCAGCTCCAAAACTCCCTTTTGGGTGGCCACATGGAAAGTTCTGGGCTGAGCAGGCCAGCTGTGGAGCCGATAAACAGCAGTGAGGCACTGCAGGAACATGAGACCAAACAGAACCAGGGTTTCATGGCAGCAGTGACAGGAAAAGGAGCAAAAGGACATGCTGACCATTTGGTATAACCTGGTCTCATGGAGCCCAGCCCATCTCCGTGGCAGAGATGGGAAGAAGGAGATTATTCAAAGGATGGGCTGCTATTGTGTGATAATACTTTTGATTTCCTGTTCCAGTAAATGTTTCATGTGCAGTTAAGGGATGATTACACAGAGAAGTGCAGTCTCTCCTGTCTTTAAAATGTGGGCCAATGAGGGATTTGTGCCACTCTGGGACACAGTCATCTCGGTCTGAAACAAGGTTATACAGGAAGGTTTTGCAGAATCGGCATTTGTGCCGACTCTTCAAGAACACGCTTGAAATGATAATATTTCTTGTGCATCGTTGTGCTGAGACTCAGCCATTTCAAGCATGAAGAAAAGTGCAGTTTAGAAGGTTGGCATTTCTTCACCAAATAAGTAGGCGGTTTCATTATTTCTTCATCTTCAAAGAGAGAAACCTGTAAGATGACAAAATGCAGAATGGCAGCCTTGCGAACTTGTCATGGTGATTTACTGGTCCTGAGAGCAAACGCACTGTGGCACACTGACCACAGCATGCACCCCTTTAAAGCAGGATAGAATTATTTGCCACCGGCTAGTGGATAACTGGGATTGTGCAAGATCCAGACCAGGTGCAGTGTCTGTGAGATGGAAGCACGCCTTTCCAGAGGCCTCTGTGGGAAGCAGAGAGCCTGCTGACATGCCACGACCTGACATGTTACTGTAGAAAGCAAATTGTGGGAGTGTGTATGTGTTTGCATAATCGTGTGTCTTGATTGGGGTTGAGAGGACTGGGAAAAGCTTGCTGCCTGAATTGAGATGACTTAATCTCAGTTCTGTGCCCTGCACCACATTATGGGCTTGCCTCTTCCCCCACTCCCCTTGAGGCAGGGGCAGGAAGAGGGGGCTTTTGGGCTTTTAAAATCAACACAGGAAAAGTTTCCTCGTTAACTACCAATGTGGTAATTTTGCCGCATGATAATTACATGCTATGGTTTTATCCTTATCTACTAAAACAGTTCGTTCAACTCATTGTCTCCTGAGACCCTTTTTTATGGCAAGAATTGCAGCTTGGTAGGTTAGTAGCTGGCTTCACATTTTCTTAATATGTACCCACTGTTGAAAGTGGAGTAGCTGAAGGGATTGTGACTCTGGCAGTGAGAATCAGAGGATTTTTATAGATTGGATGCCTGAGTCAGCAGGATTCCAGATGCAGTTTACATGACAAGGGAGGATCATAACTGTGAAGGGACTATCACAAGTGCACATATTGACAGAGGAATAGACTGGTAGTGTGTTCACGAGGGTACTACTGTATTTAGTGCTTTTCTTGAACATGTGATGCTTCTGGACTCCCCAGGAACACAGCAGAGGAGAAAGTGACAGAAGTGATGGATGTGACCAGGAGGTTTTGCTGTTAAGTGTGAGAAATCGCCTGTCAGCATCTAGAAGGGATGTCCAGATTCCTGCACAAGTTTTTTTTTTACTGTAAAGGTGAAAAAAGTAAGCAGTAAGAAAAGGCTGAGACTGTCATTGAATTTAGCCCCTTTTTTTAGCACATATTTCTCTGCATTTCTTAAAATTTTTCTCATAATTTCTGTGTAAAGTAACTGCCAAAAAGTATTTCCAGAATGGCTGCAGCCTCTGGTGGTCTGCCACCGCTGCTGTGAATCAATAATCAGAGCAAACCCAGTATCCTTTTAAGTTAGTGGCTCCAACTGAGACTGTAATTCAATCTGAGCGCATCTTCCTAAGTGTGCAGATCCTCAGCTAGAAGAGCAAAGTGCTGGGTTTGCCATTAGATATGGAAATAAGAGTAGATATGGAAGTTTGAGGTTTAAGTTTTCTCTACTGTTTCCTGTAATTAAGAAAATGAGATAATAGAAACTGTCTTATGCAGTGCCTGCTATAGATGGGGGTTCCACGTTGATCTACTTTTAGATAAAACTATTAATGCAAGGTTTCTCTCTGATACTCTTAAACCTTAATATTGCAGTTGGCTAATGCTTCACAATTTCTCATGTGATTACTCTTGAACACTGATAAAGCACTGGTATCTGTGGAATTCCTATTGTCTGCAGTGATTGCTACAAACCTCTTTGTAGCTCTGTGTTTCTCACAGTTATTTCACTCAGCTCTTAAGTGCCAGTGAACTCAAGGCTTAGAAAGCAGCAAACCCTGGTGTCTGGCAGTGATGAGCCTTGACAACCAGCAGCAAATTTAATTCTTGGCTTTGCAAATAGTTGGCATCTGCTGTTCTTCACGTAGTCCAAGAGACCAGGGCAGATCCGAAAAGTGAGTTTTGGGAATGGTTGTAGATAGTTGAAGTTGAGTCTTGAGGGCAGGAGCAGAGGGTGGACTTTCCAGGTGGAAAGCAGTTTGGGCTGGAGGGAAAGCAGGGGAGTGTGGGGGGTTATTGGCTAGCCTCCCTCAAGGCTGTCCCAGAAGGCTCTGAAAGGCTGTTTTGTTGGGTGCTGGATTTTTATTTATGGGAGATGGGCTGGGAGGGATGATTGTCTAAATACAGGATCAGTGCAGAGGAACTCTGACGGGATGGGAAGTACAGGCAAAGTGGGAAGAATGGCAGTTGAAGGTCTCAATAGACAAAACCAGCAGGTTCAGCGTGATGCCTTAGGCCTGGATTTGGGAGTGATTGGGAGTGGATGACCATGAGGGGAAGGAGCAGTCTGCAGCTTGTTGGCTGCCATGGTCAATGACACACCACCATGGACCTTTGCTTTTTGCATGGCTCCTGCTGACTCCTCTTCAACTGCTTCTCCTTGAGGTGTGATGGGGAAGGCAGCTGTGGCAGCAGCAAGGGCTGCTAGGGGTGTGTTGGCTGCTGAGTACAGCTCAGTGAAGAAGAGGCCACAAAGGACTGATCAGAGCTGCTGAGTCACACTGGCCCTTGTGCCTTTCTCCCCCGGGGAGCTGGGATGGCACTGGCCCTGTAATCACAGCTGGGTTACTGAAGGGAGAGGAGCATCATCACAGGCCAGAAAAACCAAAGGAAGTTTGTTCCAGCAGCAGCCTTTTCAAGCACTCACTTCTCAAATTCAAAAGCAGCTGTAAGAGTAAGTGTGGTGTTAGTGTAATTCAGGGTGGTGCTGAACAGGGGTCTGCGTACAGGACTGTGTGTAACATTGGGGCTGTCACCATTTCTTTGCGTGTTCTGATAATGAAATTGCACCCTCAGGTGAGGTTCTAACTGAAGCAACTGTGTCCAATTTCTGAGCCTGCTACTGAGCCATAATCTGAAAAACTTCCTGCCTACACCAAAAATAAATCATGCAATTGCCCTTGTTACTTGCAGAGTTCCCTGGGAGTTCCCTGCCGTCAGTGTAGTTAGTAGATGGAATGGTCTGTGTGGGGTTAGTTAACTGTAAAGCCTGATGATCTCGAGCAATTGTCCAGTTCTAAGGCCCTCAGAACCCTCTGTAAGTAAAATGACACTGTAAAAATTAGAAATATGATAGAAAGTGCATGCTCACTGGAAAATCCATTAGGAGCAATATATCTGTAGACTTTGCTTAAACAAAGTTTTTGCATTTCTTCATGGTATTATTGATACAGCCTGCATTTCAAACATTAATGTTCAGCAAGAGAGAGCACTGGTAATACCATGTGCTGCACCTGGGTAACAGTTCAATGTTCCAGGGAAGAGGAAAAAACCCCTGATCAAGTGTGTGATAGCTGAAAATAAACATGTATATAATGTGAAATTAATTCTTTTGAATCCTCTAGTTTTCCATCTTTTTATATATATGTATTTAATAACAACCATAGTTTTCATCCCCTATAGTACATATAAAATATTGTGCTCCAGTTGTGTTTGTGCCAAGGAATACAATTTCTGCATTTGAGTGTCTTTCTTACTGTCATCAATAACATTATAAATTTGTCTAAATTCAGCAAGTAAAAACAAGGTTGAAAACTATGTTTTATACCACTAGCTGCAGGGGGCATAAAATTACGGTAATTTGTGGCTTTACTATTGTCAGTCATGTTCAAGAGTTTTTTTCCAGTGGAAATTTCATCACGCGCCTGTCACTGAACATACTACAGAGCTGCAAAGCGTTTTTCTAATACAGAGGCACTGAGCAATTCCCTGTGAAGCACATACAGCTAAAAATACTCATTCACCTTTCTTTTGTCTTGCTTTTAGAAGGAACGAACCTGGAGCAAGTGTGTGGAAAGCGTTCGGCAGTGCTGAGCTCTGCTGTAACCAGTCAAGTGCACCTTTCTTGGTAACAATAATACTTGGCCAAAATGCTTTTTAACATGATTATTTGTTGGAGTTGCGTGGGGAATTGGGGGAGCAGGTACAGTTTGTGGTGTGAGTGGCCAGAAGCGCTGTGTGCAGAATCACTCTTGGGATTCTGGTGGGACCGTGCTAGACTGCAACCACCGGCCTGAAATGCCCCTGTGGCTCGGGGTAGCTTGGGCAGCTCATACTCCTATTGCTAAGAACTGCTAGTCAAAAAGTTGATTAAATTGATTCTATCAAGGGGATGGTAAAAGAGCAAAGAAGTTGTTGGTGTTCTGCCTTGCTCATCTGAGATCAGTCTCTTGGGCTGACGGCCACCACAGGTGTGTCCTCCAACTTTCCCACCTGGAAATCCAGTGACTGCCTTGTGTAGCATAACATCCAGTACCTGGTGGCAGCTAATAAGGCCACTACACATCTTGTTCTTCAAAGTTTTCAAGTATTTTGTATAGCACATTTTTCTCCTGCCTGGTTTTCTCCTGCTCCCATTTTTTGGCTTTATGCCTTTCCACAGTCAGATGAAGCACTACCACAAGGTGATTGGCTATTTTTAACTGAGTCGTAGAAGATTTGGATGCTTGTTGAAAAGTGAACATTAAGATAATACTCAGTTCTTTTAGGGCAATCTTCACAGCATTGAATCGTGAGAAGGATGATGTTTACTTGTGTCAGGTAGCAGCTGCTGGTGGAGTCCAGACAGGCATAGCAGTGCTGCTACATTGTTTCATTTTCTTCCTTTTGATTTTCTCAGTGAAACGTGAAGGTTTTCTATTTAAAGATAGTTTCTCTTGTTTTCGAAACACTTCCCCCATCCCCCAGTAAGTGAAAGTGTGCAAAGATACTGTCTTGAAGACTGATGATGTTACCTGTGACCTGATATGGTTGTATGTTATTGCAAGGCACTGGGAGTTTATTGAAAATTACATGATGGACATTTTGGTTTTGCTTACTTGTGAATGTTCACAGATTTCCAATTCCTCTGCATTTGCTTGAAAATTCAGGCTAATTTACTTGTGTAAAAAATACAAATTATTTTTGAGGCAAGTGGCATTGTTTGTTTACTCACCACGTAGTTCTGGCCAGTACTTTACACTTAGGCCTCTAAACCCACTTGTTCAACATGAAAAACTACTTTAGGGCAGAAAAGTGCTGAGATGCAGTAGAAAATGTAGCAAAATCTGATCAGATGCTTAAAGAGGAGCAAAACATACAAATGTGTTGTTGATGGGAGATGCTGGTTCTGAAGCCATAGTGTGAATGTTGAGGGTTTGAAGTTGCAGGGGTTTTTGGCACTGGGAGCATTATAAGTATCTAATGGTGACCATGAAAGCAAAATAATGCCAACAAAATTTGCAATTCAAAATAACCTTTAAGTTTGATTTAATGACAAAATAAATGTCAACAAACAATCTCATAATTAGTTATATAAATTGGCAACAGCACTTCTAAATTATGGACTTGAACTGCTTTTTAAATATTCTCTACAAAAAAAAAGCAATCATAGGCATTACTTACGTGTGCATATACATATGTATGTAATCGATTCATGCAGATACTTCTACATATTAATATGAGCACACATATATATGTGCTTTCTGTAGCTCAGCAGTTCTGAAAAGGGTTAAGCAGTTTTAAAATTACCTCAACCCACTGCTTAAACATTGTTGCCTTAATTAATAGCTGCTAACACATGAAGGGCTTGTCTTGGCTCTCAGAGTATATATAAAAAAAGCAGCATGTCACAGAGCTCTGTGTACACTGTTTCTTGTCTACTGCCATTAAAATTAATCACTGTGGCTATAACCTGAAAGGTTTGTTATTTCTGGTACAAGTGGACACACCAACACCTGCAATTTCTTACCCAAAGAATCTCCACGCATAGTGTATTTATTGTCTGTGATTTTTTTTTTTTAAAGGAATTCAATGGGGTTTTTTATTAAAAGGAATGGCTATAGATACTTGTTACCTACCTAGCATTTCTGAAGAGATTTTTGGAATGAACAAATATGAAATGAAACTTTTGGCAACTACTTATTAATTTAGGCTAGCCATAGTGAAAGCTAGTCCTTCTCCTTGGGGAAGTTAAAAATATTTTGGAAGACTAACACTACCTATGAGCTAGTATGCAGGGCAATGTTTCTAAATCCATTTTCCAGTGCTAAAAGAGTTTGTCCTTTTGCCATAGTGGAGAGACTGCATGAATTTGGAGTGGAAACTGGGGAAGAACTTCCCACCTCATGCAGTATTAAATACTAAACAAATAAAGGGAATTTTTAAATCTGTTTCTTAACAGATCAGTTTCCATGTAACCAACAATGACTCTTGAGGTTCTAAATTCAGTGAATTTTCCCTACAAATGTCAATGTTGCTTGTATTTGATAATCCCATTCCCAAACTGGACACATCTGCACACTGCAGCCCCATAGACTGATGCAGTTGGGTTGTGCACAGTTCAAACAGTAGTTGGACAAAAAAACCTGGAAACCCTGTTACCAAATAATTGTGGTGCCAGTTCAAAACCAGTTTTGCACTGACCTGGTTGCCTGCAGGAGCAGGGACTGGGAATTACAGCTGAGGAGATCCCTTCTAAGGCCAGGGAGGATATAGGGAGAGCAAAGACAGCAGTTGGTGAATCCTTGGGACAGTGGCACTGTTGGACTGGCAGGCAGTGCTTTGCTGAGTGGCAAGTCTGCCTCACCACATTCCTGAAGTCCCCAACGTTGTACTGGCCCTGTGGAGTGGGCAGTGCCGTGAGTTTAGGGCAGATTGGGCAGTACTGTGAGTTTTGGGCAGTGTCTTCCTTGTGCTGTTTAGTCTGTGTGTCAAGATTGTTGCGGATTGCAGCAGCTCTGGTTATACTGATACAGGGAGGGCAGGCAGGAGGGCAGAGTGAGCTGCTGCTGCTGCTGATACAGGGATACAGTCTAAGGAAAAGGAACGGCTGCTCTCAAACTTGGAAAGCAGAGCTGTGCTGAAATTCAGTTACAACTGCTAGCCGTGGTTGGAGCTCGTGGGAAGACTTCTATTGCCTCACCAACCATTTGGTTTTGGAGCAGCAGCTCTGCTGTGGAGGCGTGCGCAGAGGCCAAGGCATACCGCATGACCTTCCCTGGCTGATCGTTCCCCTTGCCTTATTTGCAAGTCCAGCAGTGCGAGTGGGCAGGTTGTGTCATCCACCCACTCTTCCCTGAGCTCCTCTCCGTACACAGCCCCAGGGATGCTATTGTTAGGCATGAACGCTAATTGCTGGTGTTTCAAGGCTCCTACCTTCTTATTGCTAAAGCCTGTAACAATAATCACAGCCTATATTCCCCATCTCTCGGCATCAAGGAAACAAGATATGATCACAGGCAGTGTGCTAATGTAATTGTAGTATATAGAATATGAGCTTTTTCTATGTAAACAGAGGCCTGGCCACATCCTATGATAGCTCTTCCCGCACTCCGCACGCAGGCTGTTCCTCGGCTCACCGCTCAAGTCCCCATTATGGATACATCCACCCTTGTCATAACACCACCTCTGAAACACTCACACCGTTTGGTCCTGCTGCATAATGGTAAGAGGGTGGAATATTAAATGGAAAAAGGCTGTTTAAGTAATGTCAGCAGCCTGACTAATTTCACAAAAGGAAGGAAATTCAAAGTTAAGGCTATGGTATATTCTTATCTAGATGCCTGAAGATTTCTGTGCATGACAATATGCCCCTAAAATTCAGAGCTGTCCCTTATGTCTTTAATTTCTTCCATTGTGTCGCTCCTTTTTTTTTTTATTAAACATCAAAGTGAATTCACAACAGAGAGTCAGCCTAGAATTTAATCCTCTAAATACCTTGAAAATAGAGGTTTAGACTAGAAGCACCAATATATACCCTTAAAACTTCAGTGTAATATAAAAGAGATTCTAATCACAACAGATCATTACAAAGGAGAGTAAACCACTTTAAAAAAAATTAAGTGTCTTAAATATAATAAAAAGGAATAATTAAGAATCAAACAGGAAGCTGCTATTCTGACAATTTAATGATGCTGAATTGGACGGAAAGAATTGGCTTTGCCACTAAAAGGCAGTGAAAATCTGATAATTCCAAAATGGCACTCAGATCAGATCAAGTGGGGTTTTTTTGAAATCAAATGCAGCAGAATGAGAAAGAAATTGTAGAATTCACCTTAGAAGAACCTTGTAGTGTTTTGGATTCTTACTGCTGCCTGGGGCTGAAGATCTTATTTTATCAGACCTGCTTACCATCTACAGACCAGGGTCCTCCTGGGAATTTATTACACTCTGGAAAGTAATGTGGCAGTCCTAAGTGCCAAGTAGAATAATAAAACACAGTGGTTCTTTCATTCCTATTTCTTAAAAAAAAACCAAACCAAGAAAAACTACCAAAACCAACCAAACCTCACAATTCACGTAACAGTATCTGGGACATTAAGAATTGATTACACTAGGAGTTTTCCACCATGTGCAACATGCAAATGATAGTCAAGTAGACAATCTGCTTTGGGTTTCTCTATGTAAGAACAGAGATCTGCATCTGAACATTTAGCAAGCAAGCTAATCTTACAAAACGCTCACAGCAACTGTACACCTAATTTGCACATGCACTTACCATGACTCTGAATTATGGCCATTTATTTACTGATACTCATTTTCTGAGCAGAACTAGGTGCACCATGACAAGCATTAACAGGTTGCATCATTAGATTTTTAATTCCTCAGGGGCAGGTTGGTGTTTTCTACCTGAGAACCTTAGGAAGCAAACTTGGCAAATTGCTATGATGTGTACTGCAATGGAGCAAGATGTCATTAATAACAATCAGTTGGTACGCATTTATATTGTAAAAATAAATCCAAGAAGGTGAGATAATTTTATTTGTTACAAGATCACATCTCTACAGTCAGCAAATACCTGTTTTGGGCATCATCAGCATATTACTGGAACACAAAGGGCAAAGCTTTAAAAGCAATTAGAGCACAGACTAGTTAACAGTTGTGTTTTCCATCCTTGCATGTTCTCCTGAAGCACTTGTAAAATCTTCTGTGTTGTTTTCCTCTGTGCTGTCCTTAATATATGTCATATATGCCACAGAAAGTGTTTTGATCCTGTTCTCTTGTAGCCCTCTGAATTACGTAAGTGATCATCGTATGTTCAAGCATGGACAAAACATCAGCTATTACTGCAGAGTGCAATGGGTCCTTTCATATCGGTGGCCCATAGCTCAGACTATTTCCAGATGTGCAGGACTCACAAGCGCCTTGTCACTCGTTCAAACCCTACGTGAAGCAAACAAAAAGCCCAAAGCCCACCCCCGACCCCAATGCCAGGCTGCAGCCGCGGTCCGTGGCAGGCTCCCGCCCGCGTCCCGACTCCTGGGGTTCTGCTGCCATCCTGTGGCAGCCGGGCTGCCGGCGCCCGCCGCTCCCCGCCGCCAGCGCGGCTGCCGGGGATCCCTCACCGGGAGCCTTCCTCCCCGGCCTTCCTGCAAGGGAGGCGGCCACCTGCGGCCTCCGCTGCTCTTACCAGTCTTGGGTTGATTTCTGCTTGATAAAGCGCAGAGATAAATAGTATAAAAGCAGGAAGCTGCAAATGATGCCAGTGAGGACGATGTAGCTCACATAGAGAGGGTGGGAGTCCAGGTCCATAGCCCGAGTGATCTGTAATGACCAATAACACAAAATTTTCATCCTGGATCTGTGAAGTGTGTTTTATGTGTAAGCTTCCCTGGCCCCTGCTACCTTCTCCTGTTTTCCAGCTTGGGTGTAGCTTCCAGGGTGGTTTGATACAGGGCTGCAGCTACACTATTCCTATTTCAGAAGAACACAGTTCAGCTTCTAAACAATTCCAGCAAACTGCATAGTTGGGGCTGGTGTAGGAAAGAGTTGTCCTTTATTATTTTGCTTTTTCTCTTCAACTAAAAGAAAGGCATTGAAGGAGTGACTGCTGTAGGGCCATCTTTAGGAACAAATTTACAACCAAGAATAACACAACTACATGTGTTGATTTGCTGAATTTGAAGCCTACGCCATCTATTTAAATTTGACAGGCATACAAATAGCATTCCAATTTCTTATCAAATGTGTACAACTAGTTTTACTACTGACTTACAAGTTTTCCTGGTATTTGGAATGTAATGTTTCGATCAGTTATTTCATATGTGGTGTCAGTGAACTGAACTTGCATCATTCCTTGAAAATTCCATCTGAGAAAAGAGATTTTTGAAACCCAGAAAGGAACTGAAAAAGAAAATGACAAAAATTGATACATACACACAAAACCTAGGCCTCGAGTACTGCCGTGCTGCTGCCAAATACAGCAGGTTTGTCTCACTTCTTGACAGCCAGAGGCTGTAAACATGTGACAGTTTATTATTGGACAAAATGGCAGATATACTTTACATAGTTACATGGAGATGGGAAATCAGGAGTTAGCTAATATCCATATCCATCAAACTCCCCCTGTCAACTAAGTCTTCCTAGAGCTCCATCTTTGTCTTTTGAATACAATTCCTTTTACTGAAGAATTTAGCAACCACGTAAGAAGCTAGCCTTTCACTAGTGCTTTTGTGACCAAACTTCTTGTTGCCTCGTTTTCAGATGGAGAAACTGACGTAAAATGGATGACCTGACTGCACTGTCACCATCCAAGAAGATAATTACAAAGGTAAGAATAGAGCAGAGTTTCCCTGCACAGGACACCCGGTCACTGATGAAAGCCATCAATGTTTCAGTTTGGAGGGAGGGTGGGAGCTTTCTCTTACCTGTCCAGAGGCTGTTCAGGCTTATCACAAAACCACCACTCAGGTAGAAGGATGTGAAAAGGACATTGCCAAGGAAGGCCGAGAGCTGTAACGTTGGCAGCAGAGCTGCCACCCAAAGTGCCATGGCACGGGCACTGTAAACAGCCAGCCACAATAACAGGAAGTTCAGCAGGAAATGTTCTGCCTCAGGAACAAGGTTTGCCAGCCAGTAGATGGGAACCCCATAAATTATAACAAAAATGCAGTGTTCTGGGAGCTCCCCCAGAATCTGTTTGGGAAGATGAAAAAGAAAATAATAAAAATAAAAAGGTGAATGTTACAAAAATACGTGAGATGTCCCTTAATGTAGTTATGGACTGTTTATAAAAGCTATAGGAAATACTCCCTTAGAATCAATTTCCCTTTTAGGGCTTGCCAGTGACCTGCAAAACCAATCCACAACAGAAACAAATCCTTGCTAATTTTTTCTCCGGTTGTGTCAATGCCTAAAACTAATTTTTACAGATTTTTTTTGTTAAGAGTTTTGGGAGCTTCTAAGAATGTAATACGCTTTTGCTGTGAGCTGGTATGCTTGATAACAGTAATACTGTTACTGACTCATGGCAACTGGATGTTTTGTCCCAGTTTGGTTGAAACTAGTGTGAGATCAAATTTGAGACAAATTTGGCTGTTGGCCTCTTCACCACCTTGTCCCAGAGGCAGTCCGGTTAGCAACTTGTTCATTGTAAAACAAAACCATAACTGGAATTTTCTCAAATATCTAAAGAGGTATATAGAGAGAATTAATTCTTCCCAAGAGGGTTGCATCTATCCTCTAATACTAAGGTTGTAACAAATTACATCGATTTCTCTGTGAATAATGTGCAATCTTTGTGACACAATGCAAAGAATATTTTTCTCTGGCAACCACTAATAAGCATTTAAAATCTTGTGCAGAAATGGAAACCTAAATTACAGATGCCATGGCAGGCAGAACTCATCTAACATCACAAAAGAGGGATTATTCAAAACCTTTGTGAAAAAGAGAATGTAGTTTTTAAAAAGTTCTAAATTTGATTCTAGAAACTCTGTCTCTTTGTGCACATAATACATTTTTTAGCCCAGACCAATAGAGGCCCAAACAACTGCTCGAAATATCACAGCATTTTGTCATTTCTGTTTTACCTCTGCTTTAGCATTTGATACAAATGTTTTGTTTTACAGATCAAGATATGCAAGCAAACTTTCAAAGATGCTGCAGTGAATTAAATATGCAGGTATGTAAAATTGTCTTAAACCTGGAAATCTGACATTTCTCAGATTTTGGCCAAAGAACCCACTGAAAAGTTCTTCTTTGGCTTTTCTGGTGCGGGATCTCAGCCATGACTTATGGCAAAGTTCTAAACTAGTGTGAGGTTTTAGTGTGAGGTTTCATCTGTTAATACTAAGGAAGTGAGACTGATAGCCTTAGCTGGCAGACACAAAAGAACAAAGTCTGATATGAATGTGATTATTTATAAAACAAGGCTTTGGTTTGCTTGTGTTTTTTAATGTTCAAGACAGCTGTTTGTATTTCCTGGCAACAAAACCAATTACCTTAGCAAAGAAGTATGGGCTAACAGAGTACATTCCACCTTCCAAGTCATGATAAAGCATTGCTCTTTCTGAATGACCTGCAGGGTGGGAACAAACACACTGGGTTGTAATAAAAAGGGTTTTTTCCATAGATTTAAGATTTTTTTTTTTTAATTTTGATTCCTTATAGTGTTTACAAGAAGACTGACACTTACATTTGGCAATAACATCCAAAATTATTGTGAATGGGATTAGGGCACCTATCATGTACAGCAGTGCTGTTGTGTCACGAATAGAGAGTCCGTTTTTTTCATGGCCATAGTACAAAAATCCAATTAGTAATGACATAAGAAGGGCTTCAAATCCATGGATTAATAATGTTGAAAGATCTCTGAAGTCATTGGAGACCTGACGACTAGGAAAACAGCAATATTGACCGTAAGATATAATACTTACTAATGCCGGTTATATTCAGACACATAGCCCCAAACAGTGTTAAAATCAGTTCTTGGAACTTGCTGGCTTTGGGTAGGACAGCAGTTGGGCTCCTGTTTCTGTGAAGGATTTTACCTAATCAAACCTATGAACCACCTGTAGCCACCAAGTATTTCAGGTCTAAAATGCTGAAAGTCTGAAGGAAGACAATTGGTGTGGGACATTCTGTGCCTCTTTCTGATGATTTTAAATACAAATGGGCATGATACAAAACTGTTCATGCTGAAGATAAGGTTACCTTAATAGTATAGTGAACTGCTTTAAGGCTCCTGGTAATTGATCACTTGAATGGTGAGGCATATTGATAACCTCTTCTGAATTCCTGCCCAAAAGAAAAAGAGAAAAAAAAAATTAAATTAGCACAAGGTGTAGCTATTATTCCAGATCTTCTGTACAACACTCTCCTCTTTACCTCTGCTTGATGACTGTGGTCTCTGCATTGTCTCCTTCAGTAGCTTTCCATAAGAAATCATCAAAATGTTTGACCTTTTCTACGAACAAGTTGGCAAGGGCATTTGCTCTTTTTCGGCTTTCCATCTCCTTTTCTGCAGTCTGTTTATCAATACTGGTCAAGTCAACTGCAAGACATTACTTGATGTGAGTCCGTGTGCTATAGAAGAAATAACTTTATGATGTGTTTAGAATCAGGGACTTCATTGGGAGCAAACAGTCCAACCTGTGTACAGGCATTAACTAACAACAGTTAAAACTATCAGTTATTTTAGGTAATTAGAGATGAACTGATTGTTAATGTGTATGTTTCTTACCTAGTCACTCAATGAATCACTGAGAGATTACATAATTGTTTATTATAGTAGTATAAACTACTATTTCAGATTTTTATAAATTTCATAGCGCCTTGAGAGCAGTGCTGAGAAAAAATAGCTTGAATTTCCTTCCTGGCATGGAGGTATTTACAGTCTTTTATGTGACTTTGCCTTAAATCATGTTTTTTCTTAACCTGCAAAATTATAGTTACTGTCTTAGTTGTATCTTACAGAGGTGCCATAAACTTTACCTGATAAAGTCCAAAAGGAATATTATCTAAGGACAACATACCAAGCCATACCAATAATAGTTGACTTAGCTTTTTTTTATTTTAATCTAAACTTACAATAGTATTTTCCCATACTGACCTTTGGTGTAGATTGGCAATATCTGATGTTTTACAGATGGTTTCTGAGAGAACTATCACTGCACATTTCCTAAATCCTTGCACTGGGCTGATCACGTCTGTTCAGCCACTCTTAGGAGGAGTCCATCAGAAATTCTTTGCCTTCCCTTCTGCCCTGGTCACCTGTTTCTCTGTCAGACACACAGCCAGCATCTGTGTGTTTCCATCAGGTGCTCCCTCTTGCTGTGGATGCTCTGTCATCCTGTCCTATTTCCACCTTCCTGCTGCCCATATTTCCTTTCTTTTCCTGTGGGTACTGACTTGGTGCATACCATTCAATGATCTTCCACCTGCCTCTCTGCCCTCTCACCTCCGTGTCTCAGGGGTTTGTCTCTGTAACCACAGGCTGTAGCTACAGGTTTCCCCAGGACCGCCTCTCGTTCTCCATTTCCACACAGGGATGCTGCAAGCCTTCTCCAAGGCTGTGCCTGCCAGAGGACTGCTCTGAACCCTGATGGTGACAAAGGTCTTTTCGTGGAGCTTGGCACCAAGGTTAACTTCTGTTTATCTCTGCACTGCCTGCCACACAGGCACAGCTGAAGAGGTTACTCCAGAGCATTATGGTTGAGGTCTATACCACGTTTTCTGGCCAATTAGAGTGCAAAGACCTAAGGGCTGGATTGAACCAGCCTGTGTAAAGAGAATCCTGCCATTAGATTAACAGGGGCAGATTCCCCTTCCACGTTGCAAAAAACCAGAAGATGAATGGATTTGAAACTATGTAAACTTTATTTGGGGAGTAAAAAGATTGCTGATTTGGATTAGGATTTTCTCCCTTCCAGTGTGCTCTGTAGGGGAGCACTCCTTTTTCCCATTACCTGTTCCAGGTTTGTCTCAGACTAGAAATTAGCTTCT
Organism: Acrocephalus scirpaceus scirpaceus; assembly: GCA_910950805.1. Taxonomy (NCBI): domain Eukaryota; kingdom Metazoa; phylum Chordata; class Aves; order Passeriformes; family Sylviidae; genus Acrocephalus; species Acrocephalus scirpaceus. The sequence continues at coordinate 25,898,722 of OU383775.1, read as the reverse complement.
GGGAAACAAACTTCTACATTTTCTTAATTGAGAAATCAGAGAACTGTCTACAGAAAGCAGTTGATTGGTTTATCTGTGTCTTTCCCAGAGAAGAAGTTTCAAGCAGCTAAGACATGGGGATAAGTATGCTACACATGTCGACAAGTTACTGCATCTGGCACGGTTAGAAGGAGCATTTTTAAAATTAGTTTTGTCTGTACCTCTTGTTTTTGCTACATTTCCTGTACAGACAAATAAGGATCCTATTAAAAACTGAACTTGCTGCAATATTGATTTGAGTTATTTACAAGGAATTTCTAAGAGAGTGATGGTCAATAAAAATCAACGTTACCTAGCCACTTAGGAAAGCAAATGATTTCCAGTAACCCTTTTTTTATGACAGTGCTTGATACTGACCGTAGAAATCCGCAGGATTGCTGTACCTTGGGCAGGGATAGCCTATTTCTTTGAAATACTGGACCATGTCTTTAGCTATCCCACAGTAGACAGTGAGCCCAGAAGTCATCAGAAGAACCAAATCAAACAGTTGGAAGATATCTGAGCGGGGCTGATGAAGTGAAAGAAGAACCAATCTGTTTCCTCTGGCCAGTCTGGATAATGTTATCACAAGGTTATGTGCAGTAAAACTGTCCAGTCCAGATGTGGGTTCATCAAGTATGAGTATTCCTGCCAAAGACAGTAAGTTTAGCTGTGGAAAGCAGCATGTTTGGTTTGGAAAATATTTTCTAAGTGAAATGGTGCTAATGCATGAAATTTCACCCATTATTTTTAAATTTAAAGAAAAATTTTTTTTTACTTCAGTACACCTGTTCCTGAGTATCAGTTCTTACAAAAGCAAAAACCTGCTTACCCCATAACTACAGAAGTATAACTTTATACAAGCAAAAAGTTTTCAAATCCATTTTGTAGGGAAAAAGCTGATGAGGAATCTTGTTCAACAAGAGGCTCAGTCAAGGTTAGTAGTCCTTTTGATATGTGTAAAATCAGAGAGGGGATTCAATCCAGCAAAATCAGCTCTGGATTTAGCCTCATGTTTTGCTTCTACTGAAGACAGTGGAAGTTTCTGGTTCACCCGCAACATGAAGCCATGTCAGTGAGTTGCACAAGACTGCAATGACTGACTATACAGTGAAGAAAATTACCTTTCCTGTTAATACTGCACATGTAAATGGGGGCAGTGTCAGAGGAAAGGAAAACAATCTCCATGTTAAAGCCAAAGTAACTTGTGGCATGTGGTAGGATAAAACCCAAACCTTATACTGATATGCACAAACCAAGGCACTGCTGTGAGAGTAACTTCAGGCAACTTTGGGTAATCTTTGTGGTGGTGGTTTTAGAGTTGTGGGTGAAGGCTCCTCGGGGCTCTGCCTTAGTCTGTCTCCACTTTTCCACTGGCATAGCTGACTGAAGGAAAAGTGTGTCCGCTGCTGAAACACTCTTGTCTACAGAATTATTCCTGTAATAATTACAGTATTATCTGTGATCAGCACTGATTGCAGTTGAAGCAAATGGACCAGCAGCAATCACTAACTGTGCTGTGGAGAGGCAGCCTGTGGCACAGGGTGGTGCAAGGCCTGTTAAGTGTCCCGATTATGAACTCCTCCGGCTGCCCTAGGGGCAACTGAGTGTGTGGCTCTTCCCTGAAAGCTTCCATCTTCATGCCCAAGTATGCCCAAGCGGTGTGTGGAGGGCCCCAGGGAAGGTGTGAGTGTGCTCACCCGGGTTCCAGAGCAGCTGCACGCCGATGCTCACCCTGCGCCGCTCCCCCCCGGAGACGCCCCGCAGGTGCTCGTTCCCCACCCTGGTGTTGGCGCATTGCCGCAGGCGAAGTTCTGCGATCACATCTTCCACCTGCGGGGATCCAAGGGTGACAGGCGTCAAGCAAGAGTTCATTTGCACATTCGTGCATAGATAAAACTGAAAATAGGATGAATATGGTTAAAATTCATCGGGGTATTTCAGTGCTAGAGACACTTGAAAACAAATCTTGATTTTAGAGGTAACATTAAAAAAGACTCAGCGATCAAAAATTTAGTTCGTCTTTCAGCCTCTCTAATGCTTTCTCTAGATTGTCATTTTTTATGAGCTTTGGAACAATTGCTGGTTTCTATCTTGGAAGATGAAAAAGGTTTATAATTCATAATCTACATAAAAAAATGCCAGATTAGCTGTTCTGACTCCAAACACACAGGATCTCTTGGATAATTCCTGTCAGACACATTTTTGACAACTTTATTTTTTCCCAACAGCTTAATTACCCTTTTTTTCCTTTGTGAGTCTGAAAAAAACTTTGGAAGGCGCAGTTTGGCAACGAACAATAGTGTTTCTCTGACAGTCAGGTGGGGGAGCAGTCGGTCATCCTGCCTCACGTGTGCTATGCATTTCCTAACAAGCTGGGGAGTGCTGGGTTTGTTGTTGATCATGACTTGACCAGACTTGATTTTGCCTCCATGATCCCGGCAGGTTATCACGTCTAGCAAGGATGTCTTTCCACCAGCTAGAAAAATAAAAATTGAAAATTAATTTCCAAGGGATGCCTTTGAAAAGTGATCTTGTCATAGACAGAGATGTTAAGGAAAAAATATTCTTTGCCAGCCCCTCCTGAAGTTTTCCCAAAGTCACAGAGGCAGGATGATCTTCAAAGAAAATACTGACTACAAGCTCCTGTTCAGGAAATCTCTCTCCTCTGGAATGGAGCATGTGGTTTGAACCCTTATCATTTCTCAGCAGAATTGGGTAGTTGGGCTTCATGAACACAAGTGTCTGTTATCTCTTTGGTAAACTCCCTTTCACTTTTGAAACAGAGGTGAAAGGTGGTCCCGCCCTGGCTGCAGGGCTGGGACCCGAATGCTCAGCAAGAGCTTTCTTTGTGGAGGGATTTGTGAACTCAGAAACAGCAGCTGGATCAGCTGAATGACAAAGGCATTGAATGATTATACAGACAATAAGAACATTAATCACGATTGAAATAAAAATTATTATGACTTAAATAAGACAAAAAGTCATTTAAATAATTAAGAAAAGCTGGCTCATAGCCAGAGGTAAGAAAAGTGAAACAATGAAAACAAAACCTGATTTGGAGTTAAACAGCAAATGAATTTTTCCTTTTTGTTGTATGATTCTGTATGTAAACACACAGAACTCTCTTATGATTAGATGTCATTTATTTCTAGTCTCCCTGTTGAAAGATTAACTCCACACTTGCTTCTTAATACATACATCTTAAAAAAGAAACCCATCCATCTGTAAACCACGTATTGCTCTGTTTAAGAGTGACATATTGATTGCCATTGACAATGTGAAACCCATCAGCAGTTTAATCCATTTTACTAAGGCATTTGATGAAATAGATGATAAACAGCTTTTGAAAATAGTTTGACTAGTTTGCTGAAAGGGGTTTGTGCTTAGTGTATGTTGCCTTACAAAGGTGCTATATCTATAACTCAGTGTGTTATTTCATCACAAAGCCTTTCCTTTTATTATCAGGAGAATCTCTGAAGTAAGCTTCACTTATATTAAGAATATGTGCTAAGGAAAAATTCCCATGGCAATAGGGAAGAAAACTCTAATTTTTTAAGAATAAAGTTAAAACTTCTTTGGCAAATATGCCTTACCTTTGAAAGAGAGCATTTTCACTCTCTCAAAGAGAGCATCGGGATCAGTGAGCTAACCTGATATAAGACTCCAGTGGAGACACACCATTGGAGATTTTTGCCTCCCAAGTATGGCACTTTCTACTTCAGTTAAAAGGTCCTGTGTCTATTTCTTGTCTCCCTTGACCAGTCCCACCAGAAAATGGAAGGAAAAAACCAAACCCCAGTGTAATAAAGTAGTAACACCTGACAGAAGAGGAACTGTCTTTTCTTCTCTGTTTCTATTAATTAACGCAAATGCAGTATTTTATCCTGTTAGAATTGTTTCAGTCCAAATGGAATACCTGCTTATGGTTATGCAAGTTGGCACTGATCTTTCTTATGGGGTCTGGCCTCATTTGTTTGCTATCTGAGTATGGTCTGCAATTGGCCTGTTTTGAATCTGAGCCATGAAACTGATTCATGTCCAGCAGATCTGGAGCTGTAAGGCCACATTTGTAACAATACCTTACTACACATCAGGAAACAGAATGCAAATGTGTGCAGGGCATAACAAAATCTGGTTTGAAAATAAATTTTAGTTTTTTTCCCCAGTATCCTTCTTTGTTTTCTTGTTCATCATGTCACTAAAACAATGTATTTTGGTGACACATCCAATAGCTTTTTCTCTACTGGATTTTGACATTATAAAGATTGGAGAGTGTTGCTCTTGATTTGGTACATTTTAACTGAGAGCTGGTCATATAATGAAATGTGGCTGCTCTTACCAGTGCTTCCTATAATTGCAAGCATCTGACCACTTCGCACTTTTAGATTCAGATTTTGGATGACTGACAGGTGGGAATGGGGATCCGATTTCCAGCTCCAGGGCATTTTCATCTGAGCAAGGTTCTCATACCAGGGAATCTGGGATGCTGTGTTAACCTAACAAAGAAGGAAACCAGTCCCTTCAATTCAAGCAATAAACTATGTAACAACTAATACCTTCAAAGTTACAATGTTACAAGCAAAGCATATATTAAAACATTATTGTTCATCTTCAGAAATACATAGAAGGAAGTTCTTTTGCAGCCACCTAATGCTTTCATGCCTTGCTTCTTGTTCTGTTAATCATTAAAATTGTCCCTGCCTTTGTTACTGTGGTAATTTATTACTATTGTAGATTTTAAATGTTTCAAATTTTAAATATAATTAGAAATTCCACAAAACTGAAAATTGTGAAATCTTATTCAGATGCCATGGTGAGAAAGAGATTAAATATTTCACTGGTTCATTGAAATCCTCTTTGTTAGTCATCTTCTCTTTATCCCCTTCCACTCGTTCTTGCCAGCAAGGGCTCCTTTCATCCCTAGCCGAACAGAAAGTCCCTCTGCTCCAGCCCTCAGAGGAATAATTTTGCTCAAGACTGAAACAAAGCAAGGCTTAGAAACAGATCTCTCTTCCTGTCTCATCCCTTAACTTTATTAGATGTATTTACAATACAGAGATTAGTCTACTGTCAGTATTGCAGCCAAGAGTGTGATTCTGCTCACAAATTGAATGTGCAAGAGTTGTGTGAACTTTTTCAACTTTGTTTGGCTTTTTAAATGGCCTGGGTATAGAAACAGGCATTGCTAGATATGCTTCCTGCTGAAGGGAGGTGTATAAATGACAATTTTTACCTGGTAGTTGAGTTCTTTGACCTCCAGAACATTTGATTTTCCACTGTATGTGAAATAAAGACTGTTATCTTCTTCAGAGTGAAAAATAGTATCCTGGGTCTTGGTCTGGAAAAGTTGTCAGGTGGATTACAACAGTTAATTACAATAACTAAAGTGCTGCTAAAGTCAGAGTTCAGAAAATATGAAGTACAAAGGGAAATCTATTTATGGGATGTATTTTTGATGAGTATTATTGATGAGTTACTGTAGTGCAAAAGTCTGAAGGGTTGAAATGAGTTATCAGTTATCTGTTAATCAGTGTGAAACATACTTCATTCTAGTGACGTGTGAGGGCCAAACATGCTGTGCTGTGCTTTTCTAGTTGCTTTCAGATTAAAAGGGAAAACTTTCAAAATGGAGATAAATGTCAGGTCACTACAAAGAGATTAGACTTTTTTTTTTTTGAGGAAAAAGATGTACTACTTCAGCAGTATTAATCTACTGAATCAAAATGGTGCATATTGTAATTGATGCTTTTTGAGCTAATTGAGCTAAAAATGAAAGTTCAATGGAAGTATGTCCATTATTGAATTCCACATAAACTTGTAAACTTGGAGGCTTTATGAACAAATAGGTGCGCAGCCACTAGTGCAGTCTCTTTCTTCTAACTTCACCGTTTCTCAGCTAGAACTTAACGTTCTGAGATAACAGTTAAAATAACAAGAGTCTACTTGGCCCTTCTGCATACAGCTGCAACTATGAAGTCCTAGCCGAGGCAGCTTTCTGGCTTTGGGTTTAGCTCTGTGTGCATGCTTGCAGTTCTCCTTCCAGCCAGCCATATCTCTCCCAGAGCTCTGTGCTTTTCCTGCTTGTCAGACCTAGCCAAGACCTACCCTAGCCAAGGCAAACGTACCTGTTCCCTGTGTACCAGACCCTATCCATGCCTGCGCTATCTTTGGCAGAGGATGTCCGTGATCTTTGCGTGCACCTCCTGCCCTCACAGCAAACAAGGCTGATTAACTTTTTCAGTCTAGATACACAGCAGAAAGCAACCAAGCAGCCTGAAAAGCCACAGGAAAGCCCTCCAAACTACCCTTGCTGCCAAAGCATTCTGAGCCCTTCCTTATGCTGAGCCTAAATTTAAAACCAGGTTCTCCCCAGCAAATGTGGGGACCCAGTCTGAAGGCATTTCCTGGGGAAAGCCAGTCCAGGATTTGCTCAGGGGCTTTTTCCTCCATCCACGCGTTTGGAGACCCCCTCTCAGCCCCACCATGGTGGCACCTGATCCGGGCTTGCGTGGCACCAGCCTCATGCCCAGTGTGCTCCGGTGGGGGACGTGGATGCTTTTTGCTGCCCGTTTCAGAGCGGGACGAGCTCAGGGCTCGCTGGTGGTGCCAGCCCCCCGGGCAGGATGGCTGCCTGCGGGATAGCCGAGCCCCTCGGACCCCCGCCGCAGCGGCTCTCACCACAGCCAAGCCCTCCCACATCACCTGGCTCCAGCTGGCATCGTCCAGAGAGACATTGTCAGTAGTTTCCTTCATGGCGGCGGTGGTGGAAGGTCTCGCTCTCTGCAGTGGTTTGACTGTCTGTGAAAGCTGTGGAAATCCTTCTCCCCTTGGTTTGGAACGCAGTCCTTTCCAGGCACCCTCACCGCAGCTCCATTTCTCCTGGCGCGCTGCGTCTCTGCAGCTGGCATGACCCCGTGGACGGGGAAATACTCCCCTCCTCTGGGACACTAATAGCTCAGGCTAAAGGTACATCAGATAGCGGCTTCAGCTTAATCACTGATCAGTTGTTCTCTGGAAAAAGAAAGAACAGGGAGCTCTTCTGTTTTCTTTGAGGTGGCAAGTGCCGGGGGCAGCGACCTGCTCTGACCCGGGCCAGCGGGAGCTGCCCCTGCGTGCTGCCGGGGGAGGCATGGTGGTGGCGGCAGTGGCAGTGCCAGGCACCCGGCCAGCAGCGTGAGGGACGCGGGGAGGCTGCGGAGCCCCGGCACCCGAGGATGTCGGGCAGAGCTTCTCCCACCCTGGAGAAGGGCGGCAGCATCGGGCACACAGGCGAAGGGAAGGCTGTGGGGCAGCTCCCCGACAGCATCAGCGTCCAGGGTGTCTCCTACACCATCAGGTAGGGCTGGGAGGGCGGTGTGGAGGGTCCCTGCCCCGGCGCCAGGGGCTGCGGGAGCGGGGCTGGCGCTGTGGGCCGTGGGCTTGGCCGCAGCCCAGCGCGGCAGAGCGATGGCGCCCAGGCCCCTCATGGCGCCGGGCCCTCCGCCTCAGGGCAGAGCCCTCCGGAGCCCCACCGCATCTCCTGCACGCCTCTCTGAAGGACGTGCTTTAGAGGAGATTTCCAAACGTTGTGCCCTTTCCCACTGCCTTACTTTCTGCTGCCAGAGGGATAGCACGAGGCCCTGAGGAGAGGGACAGGTGGATTAATGGCTGGCAAACATCATCAGCAAATAAAACCACAGTCCACGTTTGCCCTTTTGGTTGTAGTCCGAAAGCCTCTTAGCAATCATTCTGAAAAATGTGCTTAGACCTTGTTTTATCTTCCAGATAATGCCAAAGTTAAAGGCTTAGGAGGGGAAGGGGTAAGGGGGAAAATACTTTTATTTTTCCGTATTTTAAAATCCTTGCAGCTCCCATCCCACATGCAAGTAGCTATGAACCATTCACTTGCTTTATGCAAAATGTTTACATATTCTCTAATGTTTCAACTGATGTTTGTTTTCCAAGAGAGCGTGTTGGCCCGTGGTGGAACTTTTCTTTATATTGTAAGAAATGGACCCGGCAAATACTCAAGGATGTTTCATTTCACATAGAAAGTGGCCAGATTATGGGGATTTTAGGAAATTCTGGTAAGTTGTTCCAGTAATCTAAAAAAAATAAGATCACAGTTAATACTGGTGACTTCCACAGCGACATGAATGTGACTGAGGTCTGTGTTTCAAGTAATGAAATTGTGTCTGGTTTTAACTTCTGCTTTGTAAAATGGTGCTTGGTTTTCAGAGTTCAGTCTTCTGTCATCTAACTAATAATTATAACTTCAGTAACAGACAAGTTTACTTCAAAACTCAAATGTTTCACTGCAAAGTGTGTTTTTTTTTAATGAACAAATGCTAATTTGCATTCTAGTTTTCCCATTTACTTTCCCTTAATTAGCTGCATTTTCAGAGGCTATTATTTTAAAGTTATTGAGAAAAAAATCCAGCTTTGTATTTTTCATATGTGTCCATCCAAGTCAGGCTGCCACTCTTGCAATCATAAAATTCGTCTCAGCGCATGACTAATTTCTTTTGTTTAAAAGGATCTGGGAAAACAACACTTCTGGATGCAATATCAGGAAGACTGGGACATAAAGACAACTTCTTTGGTGAAATATATGTGAATGGACGTCAGCTGAAGAGGGAACAGTTCAGAGATTGCTTCTCTTACGTACCACAGGTTGATTTCTATGTTTATTTTTTGTGTACTGTGCTTCCTTTTGTGTAAAAAAAGTTGCTAGTGTAATGGAGTAGTGTCATGTGAATGTGATTTTACTAGTAAACTTGGGACAAATCAATTAATAAGCTGGATGAATGATTAAGCTTGCATGAAGAGGGACAAAATTTTAATTACTACAGGACTAACTGCTTCTTCCTCTTCACTTTTTTTTCAGAGTGACACTTTGTTAAGCTTTCTCACCATCCAGGAGTCCTTGACCTACACGGCTTTACTAACTCTTAAGAAATGCTCCAACAACTCCATCAAAAAGAAGGTCTGTATTTTACAGTCTTCCACCAGAAAGTCATACAGGACATCATGTCATATTTTCACCAGCAGCACTTTCCATCCATGGCTGTGTTTTATCTTTATGAGGTTTTGTAATCCTCATTTTACAAATGGGGAGAGATCCCCGTGCTGAGGAGTAGGACAGAAGCTCTCTGGTGGTCCCACCTCTTCCAGGGGCTTGTGCGGGTGCCCCAGGGCATCACCATTATGCTGGGACAAAACCCTTCTTCCCGGAGCTGATGCAGTTACTGCTGCAGGAGATCCTGGTCTTGGTATTGAGGTCAGCTCCCCTTCCCCACAGGGGAACCTCAGTTCTCTGGGGTATTTAGGGCCATGTGTGCCATGGCAAGTCTCATGGACAGCACAACTGATTTTGACACCACTCTGTGTCCTGTAGGACATCTCTCACTAACCACAACAGCTCAGAAAAGCACTGGTCTACTAATCCCCCTACAAGCTACTTTCTTGATAAAATCAATGTGTTTCAGATTTATTTAAAGGGCTCTTTTTGAATTCTATTGAAAGTAAAATTGGATATTCCTGACCAGAAGGTCTTGCTTTCTGTTTTCTCTCTTCCCCAGTCTTCCACTCAGTACTTTATACTTTCCCAGAATTGATGTGCCTGCCTGCTCCATGATTTTGGAAGCCAGAGCAGCACATTATGCTCCATACCTTAACTTCTAGTCCCATCTTTGAACTCTTATCTCCTAATGTCAAGTGAAGCTAAAATTTACTCATTTCAGAATACATGGAAATAATTTTTAAAAAAGAATCATTTAAATAATGTACTAAAAACAATCAAATAGAAATTAGGCCAGATACCATCCAACTAGAATGGAAGCAAGCAGGATATTGGTAAAGCTATAACTTAAAATTAGGTCCTTTTTTTTCCGCTGTTTTTTACCATTGCACACAGGTATCTGAATTGGACTGTGTTTAGTCTTTTGAAATTGTAATTATTTTTCAGGTAGATGCAGTTATGGCTGAGCTGAGTCTCAGCCACATTGCCAACAAAATAATTGGAAGCCGGAATGTTGTAGGAATTTCTGGGGGTGAAAGGCGTCGGGTATCAGTTGCAGCCCAGCTTTTACAAGATCCCAGTAAGTACCACTGCATGGATTTTCAAAATAAAACAAGGCTGTGTCACTTTGTGCTTCTATCACAGGCCTCTGTAAATGGCTTTAAAATACAAAAGCATTTGCATTCTTTAATTCAGCAGAAGCCAGTCTGGTGATGACAGAAAAGAAGAAGCATTAACTGAGGTTTGCCATTGATCTGTTAGTTGATCATGGAAAGCAGACAATTTAAAAATCTTAGGGTCTGAGCATAGGTTTAGACTTGTATTTATCCATTTTAAGTCTTTCTGGGTTCAGTCTTCCCAAATGTTGGTTGTGGCCCATTAAGTTATAGCTTTTGAGTACATTAGAGCCATACATGTGCAAGCAGTGAGCCTTGTAGTGGAGTAGTTGCCCTTGATCTATGCATGTGTGAGTGTCGTGTATGTTCCAGAGCCAAAAAAATTCCAGTGAAAGGAAATCAAAGCTGAGTAACTATGGAAGGATTATCCATGGGAAAAATTTTGTCAGTTTTGAGAAAGTTTCTTGAAGGTCCCAGAATCTCATGGAGTGAATGTACAGCAGATATTTATTGGATGCTGGAGTCCTTGGAGCCATGTAGATGTGCTGCAACTGCATATTAGGCAGGAAGGAGCTTAAATAGCACAGTGAGGTACATCCCTGCTACTGGTGACTCCTGGGGTGTAGGTGCTGCTCAGGACCTCACTAAACTCTATAGTAAACACTATAGTAATTCTGTGTAGATAAAGCTATAGTGAAAACTCTCCTCCCCTTGTACCCTGGTTCGATTGCCCTCTTCTGTGCTATGTCTCATTGCTATAAAATAATGGATTTGATTATAAGTTTTTCCCTTTCATGTGCAATAAAATAACAAAGAAAAGGCAGTAACATCTGCTTCAATCTATGGAATTGCATCTGCTGTATTTTAACAATTCTTGCTTTGTTCATAACAAATTCTGTGTGTATATAAATTTAATTCAGGGTATATAATTCCTAGCTAATTTTGTCGCTTATATTTACAGTTTTGTACATGCTGAAATCTATCATTATTGTTCTGAGAAGCAGATGTATGCATCAAAACTATTTTGGTAATTTTCAGATTTCACATGAATTTAGAAAAATAAGTATTATGCTCTGAAGTATTTTTTAATGTCCTTATTCCTAGTCATTGAAACTGAAATACTGGAAGTAACTAAAACTGAAAGATCACATAATGGCAATATCTGTGCATACTCTGTTTTATGTGTGAGACTTCACCTGTAAAGTCATTTCTATGTCATTTGCCAAATCAACTTTAATGGCAGAAGCTATGCCATTTGTTCCTCATTTACCTGAATTTTAAATCTATTCCTTGTCACTTGACAGAGGTCATGCTTCTTGATGAACCAACGACTGGGCTGGACTGCCTGACTGCAAACCAGCTTGTCTTGCTTCTCTCAGAGCTTGCACACAGAGACAGGATTGTGATTCTTACAATCCATCAGCCTCGCTCAGAACTTTTCAAGGTAGATGTTATCTACTCACTGTTGGCTTTTCCACCAGACCTTTTAGTACTTCAGTTCTTTTCAGGATGGAAGTACAAGATCCAGTATGGCTGCCTCTTTTCCTTTCCTTTGCATAATTAGAGGCTTCTCTTGAACTTTGCAACTCTGGCCTTGTGCCAGTCACAGGGCACTTAGGGACACACATTGCCTTGTGAAAATAGTGTGGACTCAGTGTGCCTAACGCTTGTGTTATGCAGCTACCCAAACCAAAACCAGTGGGAGAAGTCATGACAAGGCTTCATGTGGGTACACCTCGGTCATGTGATGGGGCAGTCCTGCCTTGCATGGTTTGTGCTGGGGAGAGATTTTCTCCCTCCCCATTGCTGTTTCTCGCTTTGCTCATACCCACCACCTGCCACACAAACACAAAACTCCTCTTCCCTGACTGACTGAATGGAGTGTAAATGGTTGTGGAGCCAGAGGGGAGCAACAGTGCTTCTCTGGGCTGAGAGCAACCCTGGTGTCTTGAGACCATGGATTGATCCTAGCTGGTGGGAACCTTGCCCTGGCAAATATTCACCTGAAAAGCAGTGCTGTTAGAGCCTTAAGCACTTCAGGATAATCTTGCCAACAATTTGAGAGACTGGGGCTCTAAGAGCAAAGGAGGTCAGTCAGTAAGTGAAGGTGCATTAGCAGTGAAGTCAGAAAGCCACATCTCTTTTTGTGGATTACCTCTGTATGCTGTTGTCATTGACAGCTTTGAGAACCACTAGAGCTTAAAGATGTGTCATTTTGCATAACCACCAATGAGAGGAGTGAAAGAAAGGACAAACTTCTTTTGGGAGAAATATAATAAGGAAGTTTGAATGTGTCAAAACTATTTTTTCCCATCAAAGCATTTCTATTACCAAGACAGTAGCTGTACTCAAGAGTGAATGCACTCCTGATCTGATTGCTGTGGTGACCAGTGACAGGACTTGAGGGAATGGCCTGAGGTGTGACAGGGGAGGTTTAGGATGGATCTTGGAAAAAGATTTTTCACGCAGAGGGTGGTTGGGAACAGGCTCCTCAGGGAAGTGGCCACAACACCAAGTCTGACAGAGTTCAAGAAGCTTTTGGACAATGCTGTCAGGCACATCGTGTGTCTTGGGGTGTCTTATACAGGGCCAGGAGTTGGACTCAGTGATCCTGGTGGATTCCTTCCAAGTCAGCATGTTCTGTGATTCCTAGTACATACTGCTAATATATTAATTTCCCCCCAACAGTTATTTGATAAAATAGCCATCATGAGCTTTGGAGAAATGGTTTTCTGTGGGAACCCTATGGAAATGATCACATTTTTTAGTGACTGTGGCTATTCTTGTCCTGAACAATCAAATCCTTTTGACTTCTATGGTAAGTTTGTCTAAGTTGTTTTGGTAAAACAATTTGTTTTCTTCCCCAGGTTAAAGTTTTTCCAGAGACAGAAATGTGTTCGAATTCTGCTCTGAGTTTTTAATTATTTTCAGCTCAGAGAGAGGGCTGGCCCCATGCCATTCCTAATGACTCCATAAAATAGCCATATTTGCAGTAAAGGAGTAAACTATCAATAAAAAAAAGCATCTCAACTTCATGAAACCTGTGGATTCCTGATGGCATTTCCCTGTGGCTGTGCACTGAATGTTGAAAAATTAATTTGATTCCAAAACCATGGAAAATCCTGCACTCTTACGGACTCTGATGCGGAGCAACTGAAAAGAGTTGTTGCGTGGAGGGAAGGATGTAGAGTATGACTTGAGGCATCAATTTCCAGGAATTCTGAGTTTGAGGTTTCTGGAAGTTTGGGGAGTTACTAATAGCAGGGTGAACTACTGGAACAGAACGGATGCTTCAGGAGATGATGATAGCAAACTGTTGGCATAAGCTGGAGAGTATTGTTTTACCAATTCAGGATGAAAGAAAAAGGGTCAGCAGGAGACTTTGGAAATGAGGCTTGGTTTTGCTGCAGGACATCCATGTCCCTGATCCATACAGGCAGAGGTTTGAATGTGGATGTGTTTGTATGTGCACAGATATGCAGCCATGTGTATAACTATTTAAATCCAACAGGTTAATTTCTGGCAATATTAGCTGAGCACTAACCAGGGAATTTGACCAATCCAAAAAGCTGCATTCAGAGCAGGCAGTGTTTTGCTATTGTCTACATGGCATTCTAAACTCAGTGAGAAGAGAGGATGGTTGTTGACATGAAGCTGGAATGGGATAAAGCTGAAAATACTGGTATGACAGTGAGGATAATTTTGCCTTCATGAATTTGAATAGTCTTGAAAAGCATAGATGATTTGAGATTTAGACCCACTTTTAAAAAAGCTTGGTAAAGAGAGTACTGCATTCTTCAAATGTCAACCTTTGAATGTGACAAGAAAGGGAAAAAATACAGATTAGAGCAAAGAATCATCAGAATATTTAGTCTTTTGAAAATTGGTAGTTTATATTTTTTGTGTGATTTGATGTGAATGAAAGGACAGATTCTGATATCATTTACACCAGCAGCAGAAGAAAATAGGTCCTATGTATTGAGTGTGGATTATATTGTTGAACTGTCACGTGTTTATAAAAAGTACTAACGCATGGTAGGCATTAGCTAGTTGGTGTAGTTAGTAGTCAGTGTTGCAATTCTTTTAAAGCACACCCTGTTGCCATTTATTTCCTTTGTGACTTCCAGCAAGTCACACTGGCCAAGCTTTAAAAAGCGTTTCTCCATTTCAGATGTTCATGTTTGTAAAAGTGAAGGCTTCAGTTTGGATCTGTTTGCTAATAAAGACAATTCTGCTGAATTCCAGCTTTTAGAACACCAGGGAACTATTCATAAGCCTAATTCAGGTTTTGAGGACAAATTAAGAATCTTGGACAAGGCCTCCTTTTGTTGAAGTTGTATTTTGAAGTTGAACAGAACATTGCAAAACTGAAATCTAAGGATGAGAAAAACCTTAGGAATAAATAACTGATGAAGACATCATACCAGATGTAGAGGAGAAATATAAAATTGGGTAAGAAAAATTATTGCTGAGAACAACAATCCAGTTTTCAAAACCTTGGCTAATTCATTGCTGTTAGAGAAAAGGGAAATTTCTAAGGCATTTTAGCACTGTTACTGAATCTGTATGACTTGTAAAAATGGAACACACAAATTTCCCATCAGCCAGCAAAAGAATTGCTGGTGTCAGGAGTATGTTTAGGTGAACTTATTAGAAAGGACTATTAACTCTGTGAAGTAGTTACCTTTCCTGAGTTCCACAGCAGTCAGTAATACTTCCTTCACCTTGGGCTGAGCCTGCTAGGGGAGTTTGGCCAGCTGAACATCCTCTGACTTCACATTAAAAGAGAAGTATATCTGCAAAGGAGGTAGGTGAAACCCAGTGCAACAATTCATTAACAGCTCAAATAGAGAAGAGCAGCGTCTCTACAGTGTTAGTTCACACTAACCAAAAAATAAAGCTCCATAGTTATGGACGAGTGGGCAGAGGACAAGGGGGAGCTTTGAAGCCATGTCTGAGCATTTGCCTGAAAACCTGAGAAATATATGACCAGACAAGTTATCTCTTCATCTTCATGAATGTTCAACCTCTGGTGCTTTGTCTTAGTCTCTACAGCTCTGTGTTGTGCAAGGAGAATGCTAAAGGTCTGACCAGCACAGTGCTCAGGCCTTGCATTTCCAGATCAAGGACCTGAACTGCAGAGTCCTACAGAGGTCACAAAACACAGATTTCTTGTGGCTGCACATTTAATTCATTCATGCTGCATCTAACAGAAAGGAGAAAGAAGCCTTGAATACTTTCAACTGACCTTTTCATCTTTGCACATTTTAGAATGGAGACAAGAAGTTAGTTGCAAGGGGAGAAAAGATATGAAGGGAAAGTGATGTGTATATAGAGTAAAAACTTTGTCATTTTACAGTGGATCTGACATCTGTGGACACTCGGAGCAAGGAACACGAACTTGAAACCTACAGTAGGGTTCAGGAATTTGTATCAGCCTATAGAAACTCAGAGATCTTTAGCAAAGTACTGGCAGCCATTGAAAAAACCAAGTGTATGAAGGAGCTGCCACCAATACCATTCAAAAACAAAGACTCACCCAGTGACTTTTACCAAATGTTGATTCTTTTACGGTAAGACTTCTTTTCCCCCCCATTTTTAAAGCAATTATTTTTTTCTTCTCCACTAATCTTTCAGGTTTACCCTCCATGTATAAATGTACTTCCCTGGTTATTTGATCTCCCACTGTTCTTATCCCGTCTTTTTATTGTGGACACTGCGTGTCTAAGATTTGTTCAAAGCTTAATACCTTACCAACATGTGTTCAGTTGTAGCTAACAAGCCCTTTGTTGTTGTTTTGTTTCATCATCAGGAGAACAACCAGAAACCTCTCCAGAGATAAGATAGGCATCATCATGCGTCTCCTCCAGAATCTGTTATTTGGCTTGTTTATAGCCTTTTTCCTGCTTAGACTAAGGAATGACCTGGCCCAGGGAGCCGTGCAGGACCGCGTGGGGCTTGTCTACCAGTGCGTGAGTGCCCCCCCCTACACAGGGATGCTCAATGCTGTGGCCCTGTGTGAGTTTCTGTCCTGTCTTACATGCAGCAGCAGGGGTTGCTGCCACTCTGTCTTAAATAAGAAAAAGTATTTCTTGAAGATAGTAATTTAAAGGATCTTCACTGTTCTAGGTAATGTCAGAGTTGATACAGAAGCACAAAATTCAGTGGAATTTAAGGGAATTAGCCCTGATCCCTGCCTTGCTTTTTACAGCTGGCCTGTGTATGAAGGCTTTATTCTAAACTGTGCAAAAGATTTGCCTGTGTGTAGCATTTTTTAGGCAAGACGAAGTCTAGGACTAGTTAATATCTAAATGAGCTCAAAACCAGACGTGTGGAAAGGATGGAAATACAAAACAGCTTTAACAGCAATTAAGCATAATTGGATTTATGAGTATTATGTGATGATTACATTTTTTAAAGTATGTTTCTCTTACAGGTGCCATACTGAAAGCAACAGTAGTTTCTCTTTACAGCTGTAAAAACATTTTTGCACATGTAGGGAACATATACTGCTGTCATCAGCTTGAAATCAGAGCACGTCAATAAATCAGCCAGTGACAGGGGTTTTCTCATGTGTAATTTGTATATGCAAAAAGAGAAAGCTGTCCTGCATGCTGATAAGTTAGGCCTCTTTCATTAAGCCTACCAATGTTTGCAATCTGCAGGGAGCATGCTTTGCATTTATAGTGGGGGAAAAAGTGATCAAAATGGTTTAGGTAGAATGTTTGTGATACATTCTCAAAGTTGTCTCTGTGCTTCAGGTCATTTCTGCTAACAAGAAGTCTTGCTCTCTCTGTTTAATGGTAATTTACTTTTTTTCTTATATCATTAATTCAGTCCCACCTCTACGTGCTATCAGTGACCAGGAAAGCAAAGACGGCTTGTATAAGAAATGGCAAATGCTTGTAGCTTATATAGTCCATTTCCTGCCCTTCAGTGTCATCAGCGTGGCCATTTTCAGCACCTTCATATACTGGTAAGCATTTGGACTGTCTGTTGGGCTGTCATGTTCTTTTTGTTACCAGTGTCAGCTAACTTGTCAGCAAAAGGCCTCTTGGCATGGCTTCCTGCTGTTGTCTCTCAAAATGATTACACAGAAAGCATAAGGAAAGATGACACAAATGTAGCCCTTCTCTTTCAGGCAGAGCTGAAAACACTTCCCTAGTAAGTAAATTACCAGTTCTCTAGGTAACTTGGAAAGTTTTAATGGACCTGGGACAGTTATCATCCTTGTGTCATATTGAAAGCAGGAAGTGTCATTTTACGTTGCATTTAGAAAGACAGGAAATGTAAAAAAAAAAAAACCAAAAAAACCCAAAGTGAGAAAGTCACCTGTAGGTATGTGACAGTAACAAAACTTTTATTTCCTGGAGTTCAGCTACAGCATATGGAAGTGATGAAGTCTGGATCCTTTTCTTACACCCTCCAGAGAAAAGCATAAATTTCTGTCCTTCAATCTTTTTCTTTTCTAATGTTGAGAGATGTCTAGTGCACCAAAGTTAATTTTAGTTTTCCTGGGACAGTTGCAATGAGCTGGCAGTCTGTAGTAAAATGTGTACAAGTGATCAGCAAGCTTGGTTTGTGTCATGGATGCGTGGTGTCTGATGAGCTGTCCAAAAATGAGAAATGGATAGATATACCCTCATAAAAGAACTAAAGTGCAGAAGCCATACTGCTGTAGCAGTGCATGTTAGTGCTCTTACTTTCCAGTAAGATGAATGGAATATGGATAAAGTAGAACTACACAAAATTGCATGGACTTCTGATTTAGAATTTCTGCACAGGGAGTTTTGTAGTAGCATTTTTCCCCCATCTGGAAGAACTCAGGAAAAAAGGATGACTATTAACTTCTTCCTTCTGATCTGTAGTAGGCATTGAGGGGGAGTGCTCAGCATTTACTTATTTTTTTCCATTTGAAATCTCAGTGTAAAGAGAAGATGCCTGAGAGGAAGATTTCTGCTCCTCCAGGTGTGAGGACTTGCATGCCATGGGCAGGTTTTTTTGCAGTTTGGTGTTGATATGAAAAGTAGCCACCTTTGTCCCCTTAGCTACCTGGACTTCTACTTCTGCAAGGTATCAGTGCTGCCTGCTTCAGGCAGGGCTCCCTGAGAAGCCTTTTTTTCACAGCCAGCCAGACAGAAATTACTCTTCCTCCCACTAAGTGCTGTGCTGACCTTCTGTTTGTGACTGGTGCCAAGAAAACGGCCATTTGGAAAGCAGCTTTCCAGGCTCAATGACACTCTCAACTCCTTAAGAAACAGGGAATCCACGTGGGCAGAGACTTTGTGCCTGTGCTTTGGTTGGCTCAAACACAATCAACAATGAATAGTGAGGCTCCAGTTAATGGATAATATTTACAGATACTATCTTTCCAATACTGCGGTTGTTTGGAAGCCATCGGGAATATGTCAAAGTGATTTCACAATGCTCTTAGACCTCTCAGGGCAAGCAGCTTCTGAATGAAATTTTGGCAGTTGTTATGCAGGACTGAACTTTCCTGGATGGACCAACTTTTTCAGAGGCTTTGACAGCCTCTGGCATGTATTCTTCCAAGCCATTTCTCATTGAGCTTGTGTTTGTGGGGTCAGACAGACCCAAACTCTGACCTGGTCAGACACAAGGCAGGTCTGGCCAAGCTCAAAGAGAGCCTCTTTTGCAATCAAGTAAATGTCCTGTCTGTGCAGATTTCCCTAGCTGAAGATACCTCTGGGAAATCTTCTGACAGTTCACATCATGTTGTTATTCTATTGCTGTAATATTCTCTTTGGGATTTTTTTTCTTTTTTTTAGGCTTTCTTCTGTTCTATTCATACCCCAGATTATTAGCCTGTGTCTCCATATCTCTGTGTATTAGAGCAGCTCAGAGGTGATAGTTTTCTGCTAGGACTTTGGAAAGCTGTTTCTTCTGCACCAGTCTGTACTTAAAAGTTGTTACATACCTGCTAGCTCACTGAGTGTTTAATACTGGAAGAGTCAATATTCATCCATCTATTTATGAATTATTCTGTTACAAAAAATGCTACAGGAAAGCCTGTGAGAAAATTGATACTCCTGTTTTAAGACCATGTTCAAACATGGTGATTTAAAAAAAAAGACATAGGGTCTTGGCACTAAGCAACAACAACAAAAAAAGAAAATTAAGTGTCGAATTGCTGCTTGTTAGCTAAGCAAAACATGCAGTGTGCATCTAAGTGTGAGCCAATTTTGGTATGAGGTATTTTGGAAAAAGAGTAATGTGTCACAATGTAATAAAGGGTTTTGTCATCTGTCACATACACTATAAGGCTGAATTGTCAAGCAATTGCTGGCTTTTCTTAACGTTTTAATCTTGAGTACAGATTGAGAGGACTCTTTCCCTTGGGTTAGCTAGGGGAAAACTGAGAACAGCATGTTGCATTAAAGAATGCAGGAGTATGGGGGAAATTGCATTGGTATGAATTACATGGGTGGTGAATTCAATTAGTTTTTAATTTAATTGAGTATATCCATACTTATGTTTGCTTGCACATTATCAGAAGTGCAAAATCCTGTTAATTACCTGCATAAAGATGTTCTTTAAATATGTGACTTACATGAATGACTCCCACTGCAAAGACTCTACAAGAGGCAGCAGGTTAGTTTAAGAAATTGAAAAGTCATGGTGATTGTCTTGAAACAACCTGGGTATCTACAAGAATTACATCTTTGCATAACCCTCTTCAATCTAGATGGAGAAAACCTCATGTATCTGCACTTACATAATGATAGTAAGTGGATGTCCTTTGTGTTAAGATTACAAACAATATACTAAAGATTAAGGCATAAACTCTTCACTTTATGAGCTATAACTGCAAAAAACCCTAATAGAAACAGAAGTAAAAGCTGCTTTCCAAATTTATTATCCAAACATTGTTTTCCAACTGTTCTTTTGCTCATTTTTGTACAGGACTACAGGATTGTATCCTGATGCTTCCAGATTTGGAATTTTCTTTGCTGCTGTCCTAGCGTCTCACATGATTGGTGAACTACTAACACTTGTTATACTTGGCGTAGTTCAAGACCCAAATATAGTCCAAAGTGGCGTGGTGCTACTTAATTCAGCTGGTGTGATAGTGGGAACAGGACTAGTAAGGTAGGAAACGATCTTACTTTGTTACAGTGTTGCTGTTAAAATGATCCAACTGTGGAAGAGTTTCTGGAACAGTTGGTATTGCAGAAATCCAGTAATGCACAGGTAGCAATGGAAAAGCAAGAGCAGCTGTGCTCCTTCAGTGGCAGAACTTCCTAATCTTGTTGGGCCCTGTACTAAACACAAAACCAGACAATATCTTTAGATATCAACAAAGATACTGAAGATTTCCCCCAATTTTTGCAAATATATTGAACACAAAACTGAACAATTAATATCTGTCAGCTCACCTGAATTCTTTTACTGATGCTGACATTATGATGTGAAATGCTGTCCTCATTAAAGGAGCCTACCAAAAATCCCTGTTCCTACATCTTTTAGTAACTGCTGGAACTTATCAGACATTAAACACTGATAATGCTGGTTTAAAAAAGCTATCTTACTAGTATTATTATTCAGTTTAGCCAGTAAACTTTTTGGTCACTTTTTCTACCCATACAAACTGAAATCTATAAAAATTATTAAGTAGTATATTAGATATGTGGGAAAATTGTGATCCACTTGCTCTATTACTGTGCAAATAAATGGTTTTGCATTTTAATTTTGTGAAGTTTTCCCCTTGTATTTGTCAATACTGAAATTACTGGGTTTTTTGAGGGACATACCAGAATAAATGTGTAATTGTTAAAAGCAGTTGTCCTAAGATGTTGAGCAAGTAGGATATGCTTACCTGAGACCCTCCCAATGAAAATGAAGTAAGCCTAACAACAGATGGTGTTGTCCTCAAGAAAACCATCTGAATCATCACAAAGTTGATGATGCTTTGTCTCTTTAAAGTAGATCTCAGCTCATACTTACGATATAAATCTAGTTTAATGTCTAATTATTTGGTCCCTGCCTAATTTCAGGAAGATATGTGCTTACAGTGCCAAGACATTTATTCCTGATAATGTAGGCTAATGCCTTAATGATAACTTAAAAGCATTAGAGTGGTTTCTAACCTTATTTTACAGCACAGACATTGCTCATTAATATTCTCTTTTTTATTAATCTTCATAAGCAATGAAGGACATTAAAAATGGCATTGAGACTTAGGTTGCTGGGGTTTTTTTGTTGTTGTTGAATCTTGAGTCTTGAAGTATTTTAGCTGTTGAAATTGCCCAGTCTTGTTGAATGTTTCTTCTCACTATTTTAGCTTCATTTTTGCTTTGTTATTATTGCAGCAAAGAATTGCTATTCAGTGTTACTTGGTTTTGAAGATGGAGGGAGGGGTGGTGGTTTCTTACTTTGAAAGCAACACATTTTGGCAAGTAAGGGTCTTTATATTGAGTCTTGTCATTTTCAGTTTATCACTGCCATGTGAATAGCAAACAACCATAGAATTCTTTGTGACTGTCCATAAACAAGTCATGGCTGAATGTTGTGACAGTGTACCAAAGTCAGGGACAGCCTTCATGGTTGTCTCATCATTTAGCCCTAGAACTGAACTTTATGTTTGAAAACCCTACAGGTAGAGACAAGAACTGTTTCTGTCACAGGTTACAAACAAGAAGAGCTTGTTTTAATTTGGGGGCTCTTAATATGTAGCAAAAGCCAGCTTAACTTCTCTGTTTCTTTAAGGACCATTGAAGAAATGCCAATACCTTTCAAACTACTCAGTTTTCTTACGTTTCAAAAATACAGCAGTGAAGTCCTTGTAGTCAATGAATTTTATGGCTTAAACTTCACATGTGGTAAGTGTTCAAAAAGTCTATTATAAATAATTTTAATGAGATGTTGATGCTTATTTTCCTTCTATGTACATTCATCCTGATAAAATAAAGGTAATTTCTGAGTTGCTAAAAAGAACTTAATAATTAGTAAAGACTATAATGCCACATCAACAAGCTAGAGCAGAATTTGACTCTTTTGTTCCAACCATTTCTCACTCTTCCAGTTCTTCCATCTTCCTCTTTTTCGCCTGTTCTCTTATCCCCTCTTTGGAGGAATTTTGGAAGCTAAGTTTATTACAGGCTGGAAATTTTTTTGAGCAATGTTAAACAATAGAGCATCAAGAGAGTTGCACAATCTAAGATTAAACATCAGTGGAGGGAGTATTGAGAAGTAACGAGCAGCTGACCAGGTATCTCCTCTAATACTAGAGAGGCTTCTGTTCAAATGTGTTTTCATATTTATGGAGCAGCTTGGGTCTGTCAGGCTGTGCTTTGCTGGTTGTGAGCAAGATGACCTGCAAAAGAAGAGAATCAATCAGTATGGCAGGGTTAGTAGCTAATACACATTAGTGGGGTAAAACTTACAGCTCTGGACTTACCCTAAGATATTTGGGATGTTGTATCCAGCTGTCTGTGTTCCTCTCCAAGGCTACATATTTTTTATCTATTAATCTCTCCTGCACCTCTTTATTACAAGATCAACAACTGTTAGAAAATGAATCCATGACTCCATTAGTACCAATAAACACCTCATTTTTAATGTGTCCTTCAGACAGTCATCATTTCTTGCATTTTGGAACCCTCAACACATACGAACACTTGTAAGTCTACCACATGGGGCAACTTTCTTCTTGATGCCACTCCAGATAATGTGTCTGAAAAGCCATAAATCTTTGTTGGCATGAGCAAAAGAGAGAACTCCTAATGACCCTTTGTTCTTCCCTTCAAAAAGTATGTCATGGATTAACCGCAGAAAGATAGGGCTTGTCTGGTTTTATTCCACAGTGATGAGAAATACTGCTGTGGGTATGGTTCTTCATGGAAGTGATGTCAGGGAGAGGTGTATTCAAGGCATGAGCTAGAGACTGAGTCTGAGTTTTAATTTTACTGATTTACCTACTACAGAAATTGTTTGTTTCTTTTGACAGGTGGAGCCAACAGTTCCACTGCAAATAACGCTGCATGTGTTTTCTCCCAAGGCATCCGGTTCATCGAACAAAACTATCCCGGGGCATTGTCCCGGTTCACAGTCGATTTCCTCGTACTCTACGCTTTTATACCAGTACTTGCCATTATTGCAATTCTAAGCTTCATATTAAGAGAGAGAATTATTGACAGACAATGAAAAAGTAGCAATTCCAACAGGCTCTAATACTATACTTATATTTATATTACGGTCGAAGGTTTATATTGTTGTATTTTAGATAGCATTTAAGTGATTACACATACAAAAACACATTCATCTTCTCATGTTTGTTTTCATCTTGAGAACCAGTGTTCTCTTAAGAATGTGAATGAGTCCTGATATTGGTATTCCCCTCCCCTTTCCTCTGGCTGATTTCCACAGCAGCCATAATCAACAGTATTTCATGTATTAAAGGGCTTTCTGATTTAATTTAGTCAGCTATTGCTAACAATTTTTAATGTAGCAATGGTGCTCGAATTTTTTCTCTCACTATTTTGTTTTTTAACCACTGCTAATAAGCAGAGGGGTCCAACTGCTAGTAAATCTCATTTCTAGAATGGTATTTTCAGTCTTATGCATTGTTTTGGTACCACTGGAGGAATCTGTAGAAAGGAAACAAAACAAATACATGTAAAGACAGAATCAAGAAATCACTCCACTTTAATTTCATACACAAAATACAACTGATGAGCATAGGATCTTGAAGCAGTATCAAAGTTGCCCAACTTGGTCTTGCCTTGTAAATGATGGTAAATCAGTGAAGACAGTTAGGTTTTTGTATCAACTCTTTCTTTTCACTGTCAAGTTGGTTTGGATGCAGTTCATGAATTACAATGAAAAAAATATGTTTGTTTTAAAATGTTTTGGTTTTATTTAATAAAATGTCAGTTTAACTAGGGAAAAAGTATAAAAGTTGTTTGTCAGAAGCAATGCCATTTTCATCTTTGGAAATTATTCTCATGGGTCTTTCAAAATTGAAAACATAACAGACATAGAATTCCCAAATTTTGTATCTTGTTTTCATGTTCTGTGAAGAAATTAGCTTTTGCAGAGAGATAGATTTCTCCAAGGAGATGAGTATATTTGCATCTTTAAATTCTGTAATTATATAATTAGTTTTATATGATAGTTTTGGGATAAGGCAGCTCATAACAAGGAATTTTAAATCCAATCCTCAAGATAATACAGTATTTCCATGTAAGTGTATTTTTCTAATATCTTTATGTAAAATATTCTGAGATAAAAATGTTGTTATCAGAAAAACATCTGGTGAACAAATCCGTTAAAAATAACAAATAGCTTTAAATAGCTGGAAAGGTACCAGATTAGTCTGTCTCTCCCATGTTTATGAGCATGTAGGGTTGATCTGGTTTGCCAAGTGACTGTTCAGACATTCACTCTCTGACAAGTCTGAGCTCTCAGGAGATACCTCTGGCTTTAATATGGATTGTCTTGTGTATTCTCAGAACACTCAGTGCATCTCACACTAGTGAGGTGTGCATGGACCAAAACCCATTCCTAGTTTAGGCAGAATGTGAATCAATAATATTCTCAGCACTAACCAACTGTCTGTCAAATTAATTACACTGACTTCCTAGCATTTGAATATATGACAGAAACATCCATCTTCTAAACTCTGTGTGACATTATACATTGCAAGAAAGAAGTCCTGTATTAAACTGTATGAGTCTGTGACAGAGAGAAAGCACACTTCTGAATTCAGGTCAAAAATTGTTTTAACTCCACTTTATTCTGCCAGTTTTAGTTTTATTTCTTTATTCAAATATATCAAACAATCATGTGAGTATTTCTTAAGCTTTGGTTTTGGACTACAAAAAGATGCGTAGCACACTGCACAATTTCATCTTTTGGGTGTGAAAACTTGTTTAAATATATGCTTAGGCTAGAAGTATTCAAAAGTAAATAATGTGTTGTAACTTATAAAATAGGTAGAACTGACTAATTCCAGTCTTCATAAGCAAACCCATCTGAGAGCAATGTAGAATTCCTTTTCCCCCACTTTTTAAAACTTTTTGCCAGTGCCAAGATAAACAAATTTGGACTCAGTGAATAAACAGCTCCTTTTATGAAAAATAACATCAGGGATACTTAATACTAACTTAGTAGTTTGGTATTATATATTTTCACCTGCATCAGATGAAATTGCTAATGTAACGTAAAAATGATAAAAGTAATTTTCTAAATGATGTCAAACTGAAGACAGAGAAGTTCATCACTCAGAGTCAAAATGCATTTCTTTCCAGGATTTAGAGGCATTTCTTTTGTATTGCTCAAGTTCCTAAAAAAGAAACATAAATACATATTAAGCTAATTTTCTCATTACTAAAAGTCTCCAGAAACTTCACGTATTTATTTGGCAAATGCATGTATAAACACTTTTCACTGTAGAAAAAATGTACTGTATTTTTATATTTAACAAAATTATCCTAAAAGTGGTATGAATTTTTTGCTGTCACATAGGGAGCTACGTGTAGGGAGTTGTTTGCTGTCATGTAGGGAGCTACATTTTGCTGTACTTTTGATCAGTAGCGTGCTAGCAAGGTAGACAAATGACCTCATCTCAGTCAACTGGGAGCACTGAAGCCTAGAATAGAAGGTTCTAGCATCATTACAAACGACAGTTTCCTCTGCTGAATGTTATGTAGGGGTGTGTACTGTGGGGAGTCATTTCTAAAGATTTTTTTCAGAAAAAAAAAATTTAGGAAGCATTATGATGGCTTTTCATTTATTTCAGAGTAAGGCTTCCAGCGAATTTACAGGAAGATGATGCTCCAGTGAGGTACTGTTAGACCTAACCCTGTACTGCTTTCAAGACAAAAAACTCACCATATCTTACTTAGATCAGGAAAGAGGTGGACATAAACCAGTGCTTAGGATAAATGCAGCAAAGACCTTCAAAAGTGGGACGTGCTTTACAATTTATTTTGGTTTTAATAGAATGGACTTCAGAGGGTAAGAGAGGTTCTTCTGTAGGCATGCAAGTATCAGCATGACAAAAATAACAAAATTTACACCTGGTGAATTTAACAGAAGTTATTAACTATCAGTCCAGAGCACAGAGGGAAGAAGAAATTAAAGGAAAGAACAACAAAGCAATTGTCATTTTAAGATTGTATGGAAATAATAAATGGAATTTTCTCTTGGGAAATAACTTCAGCAGCTTTATCAGAGGTGCAAAGTTTTCAGAGAGCACCCCAGCTGTATGAGCAGAGAGAAGATTTTTTTGTTAGTGCACATTGTTCCTGATGCTTGTAGGAGTCTATGGTAGGATTATGTAACTCCATGGGTGACTGACACAGAACATATTGTGTCTAGGCTAAAGCCAGTAAGTTGCATTATTAGCTACAGCTCCATTACTATCAAACTGTTCTATCACTAAGCTGGTCTGTATTCCGTATTTTCACTCCCTCATTATTAAGTAATTATGATCTTGGAACACACTGAATTGTTGGAAACTTGCTGACAGTTAGGAGTAGAAAGAATACTGTGGTATTTTAAGGAGCACATGGAACCTGCTTTATGCAAAGTAATTTCATTTTAAAACTTTCTCAAAGGCTTCAGGAAGGGGTAAAATTAGCCAGGTTTTACATATAATGACAATACCATCTGGGGGTCATGTCTACAGGTGTTGGCTAAATAATTACCCTTGCAGATTTATCATCTGATTAAGCTCCTTCAAGAAAGAGGCAGATAATTTAGAAGAATTATTTTTGCTGTAACTTTAGCTAGTCTAGAAGGCAATTCAGTGTAAAGGCAATTCAAAACAATACAAACATGAAAAACTGTCAAACCAGAGCATATCTTAAAGCTGTATAGCTACTCCACTACATACAGAACAAAATTATAAGTATTTATTTTGGATGTGTATCTAGGTAAGGCTAACATTTAAACAATGAGAAATGAAAAAAAAAAAAAAAGAAAAATTGATTAAATGGGAGGATATTTAGGAAAAAAATAATCTTTTAACAAATATCAGTGATTCAGGAGGCAAAATGTCAGCAAAGTACACTTACCTAGTTTCTGTGCAGAACAGAAAGTAAAATACATCCCCTGAAGTCAGAAATGTAATGCAAAGTTCTTTCAAACACTACTTAAAGATCACTCCAGAGAGCCTCTTGAAAAAGGCCCCCTTCCTGCTCATTAAGTTCTATACTGCAAACATGAGCAGAATTCTGGAATAGACTGATGATACAGTCAGCTAAGAGATTATCTCTCCAAAGTGAAAGAAGATCCGAAAAAAGAATATATCTCAAAGTACACCAAAATCTTCATGCTAGCATATTCTATGCTTGTTTTGTGGGTGCAAGTATAGGGGGCTGGGATCAGATATACAAAGGAAAAATAATTGCAATTTCAATGTGCTCTGAGTGCTTTAAACGTAATTAGTGCTAGCAACTTATCACAGATGTCTCAACATTGGCATAAAGTGGGCTTAATTTTTTTTTTTTTAAACCTTAATGCTTCTGTACTTCTGTGTTTTGTAAATCCTTCATCTGTCAAATGGGGAAGATCACACCTAATCTCATAAAGGGATTGGGAAGAAAGACTTAACTGATGTTTGTGAGGCACTCAGATAAGATAACATTACCACACACTCTCAGAGAAAAAAATTAATACTTTTGTGTTCATTGAAGTGTCTGAATGGCAGGTTGAAAAATAAGGTACATAAAGAATAAGGATGATGAAAAGAAATACTGAACAATTGAATTGAGACATCAGCAAAATAGTATATGATCATGTAATTAAAGACAATGCTACAATGTCTACAAACAAGAAGGAAAAATTAAGATTGTAGGAAAAGCCTTAATTGTTGCATTTCCTCTGTTCTGAGTGACTGATATAGCTTTGTTTCATGCAGTTTCTTACTGGAAGTGCCCTCAATCTGGAACATGGTGGAAGCAACCAAGTACTGAAACACTAATTAATTGTCTTAGGCACACAAACTTTAGTAGAAAATTTAATAACAGCACTCTAATAATGCTCTCTAATTGGATTAAAAAATATTTTTTTTTACTCATTTGGACATGCTTTCATGTGAAAACTCTTAAGAAAGCTTGTTCTTGGCAGCTGAGTAAATATCCTAAATAACTTTTTCTCTTATGAAGACTAGCACACGTCCACCTGTGGAGAAAATGAAAGGTGGTACTGCTCTGTTATGCAGGTTAAGGAAAGGGCCTACTGTATTTCTCTGCCCAGTAACACTGGTATGACCAAGGGTTCATGGCACAGTATGAAATCTTCTGTTTTGTGGAATGAGCCTGAAATGGTCTCCTGAAATTCAGCAATATGTTCATGTCAGCAAAGTATGCTGAAAAAATATGGCTCTCGGTCTGCTGGCCAACACAGTCCCCATGTCAGCTGCAGATCTGACACAGAGGTGACATTTGGTTGAGTGCCATGGTTCATTAGGTTGCTGCAATTTTAGGGGAAATGCAACTATTCTTCCTCGTGAGATGTAGAATCTTCTTGTGTTCATGACTTTTTAAGTCTTAACAGTTATATCTCTGTCCGTTAAGATCGGCTTCCGTGACTTGTTAGCTGACACCAAATGGCACCAGGCATCTCCTCTTTTGACTTTACTTATGGCATGAGGCTTCAGCTAGAACTGGCACCAATCCCTGAAGTAATAGCTCTGAGTAACAAGGACCTGTCACTGCGAACTTTGGCACTGCATGACCTCTGAAGCACTTGAGTAGGAGGCTCTCCAGTTCTCTGAGCTCAAGGCTGAGCTTTATCTGTTGCATCAATGAATGAAGCTGCAGTCAAATGTTCATATCAAAAGGCCCAAGCACCTATTTTGAGTATTAGCAGTGAAGGCATAACATGAAACAAAGAAAAACCTTCAAAAAGTCTCCTTAGAGTACTTACATCTGTGGCAGAGAGCATTTCTAAAGAAAAGAGAACAGACATTCCCATGTGCCAGGCTCTCACTACCACAAACATTTAGAAGGAGCTAAGGAACAAGATTTTCATGCTCCTTGTAAGTGCTCATAGATGTATGTGTATATATGTAGCTCTAATCAGAAATATTATTTTAAAAGATCTCACTCTTATTCAAGTTATGTGTGTGCCAAAACGCAAATTAAGGTTACCTGAAAGCATCAAAGCCAAAAAGCTAACAGGGAATTGATAGAGGATGACAAGTTTGCCAGGTGGTGTATGTATGAAGAATTAACCAAAAGCTAGACATTTAAGGGCTAGTAACTATGCAGAGTGACTATTTTTTTTAACCTTGAAAGCCTTGCAGAAAACACAAAATTACAGTAATTCCTAGAGAAAATCTGCTAGTTAAGAATTACATTAGAAATATAAATTTCGAAAGGGTCCCTGGTGCTGTATTCTCTCTCAGAGCTTAACTACAGGGAATGAAAAGCAGTAAAGAATTCCAACAGCACTATTTGATATAAACTTGTGCTATGTATGTCTGTGGGGCAAGAACCAGGAAAAGAATTCTGAAAAGACATAGCTGAGAAAGAGAGATGTGCTCCATCTTGAAGAAAGGGACAGTGAGAAAAAGACAGCCTCAGGGAGCTTTCCAGAGCAAAAATGTTTAGAAAGAAAGTGGTACATCTCATCGTTAACTCTGAAAATATTAAGCAGGCAAAATAATCTGGACTAAAAGAAAAGTTATGAGCTGGAATCTAAACTTCTACAGCCAAAAAGAATCTCGGATAAATGCTGGCTGACAGTACCTTGGAGTCAGCCAGGGACTTCCTTGATTTTTTTAAACTGTTTTCTTATTTTATACTCAAGAATTAGAATTCAATCTTTTATTCTGCTAGAATGCAGGCAAATCCTTCAATCAAAATTACAAAGTTGGAAATGATTTATTTAAACTTTGTATTGTCACAGTTATCTCTAAATCTATTACAGTATTATCAAGCAGTCCTGACCAAGACTGAGTCAGTCAGGTATTGTTGGTTCTTCTATCAGATGCAGTGACAGGGCTGTGTTTTGCTTCCCTTGCTAGTTTTGTGTTTATTTTTTTAAAGCTTATCTTTGAGATAAATAAGCAAATAGGCTATCACCTGGAGTCCAAAGTAACATTAATTAACCGAAAGTAACCGAGAAAAATGATAACATGAAAACGTTCACTGTCATCACATGATACTTTCAATTTTGCATTAGGCCCCATGATTTCATCAGCAACATGTTGCATATTGACCATCTTAATATACTGGTCCTCCTACACAACAGATACCATGAGACTCTATAAGGAATGTCAGAGACATGATTAATTTAAAAAGTTGTTTTAAAAATACGATTTTTGTGCTGCTTTCCATTGAACTGGAAAACAGAAGGACACTTCAACAAACACTGCAACTGGAGAGTTCTTTTCTTTTAGCTGTATATTTCTAGCTTGGTGCATTTCAAATTCTTGGTATAAAAAATTTCAATAATGTGCAAATAATCTTGTAAAAATTAAACTTCATGATAGAAACTTAGAAAATAACTGCAGATAACAAAAGTAATTTTCTTTTTAATGCTCAAATTTCTTGTAGTAGTCCAACAAAAAGAAGCTATAATAGTTTGCAATGCCCTTGAACAGATTAAGATTTTAAAAGTCTGTCTCTTTTGTTTAAAATGAGAAAATTAATAATTTCCTGTATGATTTAATCAATACAGTATCTTCTTTTGCAACACATTATTATTTAAAAATAACAAGCCTAGTACACTATATAGTTATTTCAAGATATGTAGCTATACTGAGTATGTTTGTTATTATAATTCCAAAAGTGGCATGCTTTACAAATTTCAATGATTTCTAAGACTGCTCTTGATGTGACAAATTCAGAACCAATACCTACATTAACAGGATATTGCAGGTAATGTGCAAGTTCAAAGGCTGCAGGGGATTTTTGAAATTGCTTTATTCTTTGGATGAATCTTGGTTTGATTTTAACCATACCCATACCTATGATACTGATGAAAACTGTTACATACAATACTGCTACTCAGCTGATGTTATAACTGATAACTAAGGCAATACTTTAACCTTTATCTAGTTTGCCAGAGAATTTTTTCATAAATTAATTCCCCACTAATCTAGAGAAGGGCAGAAACACTTCAAAATTAATAAGAAAAAACAGAAGACCCTTTCCCCACTAAAGGTCTTTCCTGGAATTCAGGGGTTAAGCCACATATCATCACTCTGTGGAACAATTCCATTCACTCTGTTTAAGATAAAATGTCCGTAGCCTGCAAATTCAAGTTAGAAATATTATCATCTCAGTATCTTTCCAGTTTAAATAAGTTTTGAAAGAGAAAGAGGGAAGTAAGCAATCCTCACCACAGACCCTGATATTGCTTCCTACACTTTATGTTAGTCAACACTCAAATGAGAGTACAGGGTGAAGAAATGAGGAAATTATTGTCAAGAAAGCTGCAAAGTTTATTTTAGTGAGCTAATTCTACAGAAAAGTTTGAGGGAAATTTTGAATTAATAATTTCTAAAGAAACTCAGAGCCAAAACTTTGAGATCTAACAATGGTCTACTGGCTTAGTATCTTAAAAAAGGAGAAAAAATCTCACAACCAACTAGTAAACTGAAATCTAAAGCTGAAATTATATAAAGGCAAAAAGGGGAGGTACGAGTATATGCTATTAGTTCAGCAGCGCTGGTGGTTCTGGAATACCTGACTATGAACAAACAGCGAGAATTACCACTCACCTGGTTTTTCTGAGCTCTCATGACATCAACTTCATACTCAGCATATTGACTATCCTGTGCAGGGTCCTTGGTATCTTGTAAATCACAGAAACTCTAAAAGGAAAAAAGACAAAACCCCAAATTATAGAATTTATCTTATTTAATAAGAAAAAGCCATACTATAGAAGTGAAAGTATTTGTTTTTAATACAAATCCATTAAAAGCTTGTATTTATGGAACAATTTTGTGCTACACAAACACAGATTAGTTAAAAAAAAAAAGCTGTTAGTAAAATGAAGAAAAAGTAATAGTTCAGCTAGATTCTAAAGGGCAGAAAATATTCTTATCTGGTGGTTGGTTATTATTCTTGAACATAAAAGTGAAAATATCATTTCTGGTCCATGATGTTAGGGCACAGTTGAGGTTGCCCTTGCTAAACTATTTCCATACTCATGACTAGAATTCAGTTCTGGTTATCAGAAGCACTACTTCAATAGCTGAGAAACTGATTGCTATCTTTGCCAAATATCTGAATTTTCATTTCCTAGCCTTGAGCGAACTATAACTTGAATTCCAAAGAAGGAAATGCACTAATAGTAAGAAAAACTATCAAATGAGGAGAGGTTTTTAAAATGTTGTCCTGCATATTCCTCCTTAATCACAGCAAATAGAAAGTAGCAAGAAGGCAATAATACTAGTGATGGAATAAAATAAAGCAGAATTCTCCTTCTTAGGTGAAGCAATGGAAAAAGAAGTTTGCAATGCATAAAAATAACTTCAAAGTTTAAAGCCTGCTGTGGAACCAAAACAGGAGACTGTGAATCTATTTGGCAAATGCTTAAATCTTTACTCAGACTGATACTGTTGAACAGCGATGGAGCTTGCAAGATGAGAAGTGTATTCATTTCTCCAACTGTTTCAGGGGGTACTTAAAGGGGTGGGTGCAGGAGGAAACATTTGTTTATTGTGCTTTTAAAGGCTATGAGGAAAACTAACATGAAATATAACACTTCTGTACAGTTTCTGAGAAGTTTAGTCTTTATGATGTTGGGGCGTTTTATACTGAGAGCAGCATCTTTCATAATTTCTGAATGTGGGAAGGTGACTGAAGATGTAGAAGCACTGCTGCATACAAGTCTTTATCTTTTAAAAATGTATTAAAGAGAACTGGTGAGACTGAAATTCCAGTCTGTGGACTTGAGAGACAAAAAGGAACAGAGATATTGCTGCTATTATGTGAGAAAAAGCAGTGGTGCACATGGCATATACATCCCTACCTTGGGAGGAAACGTTTTCTCAAATACTTTTTTCCATAGTTCCAAAGGCGTGTTGGCACGCATCTTTCCAAGATCACTGTCAGAGGCAGGTGGTGGTCCTGAGGATCACAGCACACATAAGACAAGTGTGTTGTCATAACAACATAAATCACAGAATAATTTTGCATAATGATCCATTAGAAGTATTTTACCTTCTACACTGACAAGCTGCAAGTTTGGAAAAAAATATTGATCTCCTATCATGAAATAGGTTGAGAGGATTTGTATATTTTGTTTTCTTTCAGATCTAAGCTTATTGGTACTTTACTATTTTACACAGTCTAGAGACTTTATGAAACTACCTAACAAACCTGCACAAATAATCCTCAGTAATACAATGAATCATGATTTTAAAATCTATAAGCTATTTCCTTCAATAATCTGTTAAAACTGATACTGATGTGCTGCAATTTATCTATTTGCTTAGAATGTTTTTCTTGTTTTCAAAACAATTAAGCAACAAACAATAAACAGGAAATGTTCTAACCTATTTGGCTCATGGAATCCAGGCCTGCTGGTATAAAGAGAGGTTTGCTGGGATCCACTGATACAGACTTGCTAAACAGAAAAAAAGAAAATGTATCAAGTGAGCATTTTGAATCAAAAAAACCATTATTCTAGCCAAGACTAGGGTCTTACTGTGGTTTGCATGTAAATACATATAAATAAAATAGTACTCAGTTCCAGTGGTAACCATGATTTTCATTCATCGGTTTGAGGATCAAAATTAAGGAGTTATCACTGTCCTTAGCAGAGATAGGCAACTGAGTCACAGGAGTCCAAGTCCATGAACAAAAATCTTTCAGAGATAATATTTAAGAATAGTTTTTATGATTAAAATATTTTTATTAAGTAATTTTAGGCTCTGAGCAAGACATTTAATAGTGGAACAATAACATTACCTCTTATCATAGCCAAATGCCAAGTGATTAATAAGAGCACGGGCTTTCAGCAGGAGAGCCTCAGATTTACTGGTAAACTAAATGAATCAGAAAACAAAATACACATCATGAAATTCCATCACAGATATATTGCATTTTGCCATCTACAAAGAGGATAAAGCCTTGGTAATTAATACCTGACCCCAATAAATTTGGTACATGTTCACTGAATTGACTAGAATAAAAATCTCACATTCCCTTTCAAAAACATGAATATATTTGTTACTGAATATATAGATCAAGAAAGACTAAAAAGTAGTGTAACTAAAGATTAAGGAATAGTTTTTAAAACACTGATTCAAAACTTTTGAAATATGCATATTACGAGACACAAATCTTTTGCCCAAGACTAATGAGTTACAATTTTAAATTACATTAAAAATTATCCAGAATACCATAAACATTTAGAAATGTAATGAGTAACATATAATTGTCATAAAAATAGCTTCAAAATGGCAGAGTGGTACAGATTTATCAGAAAGCAGTTCCTAGAATATATTCTCAAACAACATGCTTCTTCGTGTCTAAGGGCTTTTGTATCTAACAGATTCATGTCTTTCAGAAAGAAGTCAGATCCCTGCTGTGGAAAATTAAGTTTTTCCCTCTCATTTCAATCACAATCAGGATTTAGCAGACAAAGAGTTTTATATTCTATTTTTAATTTTTAATTACAATAATGCTTAAATACTAAAAAACCCCCAACCAAGACAGTACTCTCAGTTAACAAAAGACAAATTCATGTGTCAAAGTGAAAAAGCTTTACATAGATGCAAAAGGACATGCTGGGATTATAAGTATTCAAAGTAAACATAGGTTGTTTTGATAATCACTAAGCTACTATTAAATATTATTTATTGCATAAATGATGGTTGATACAATGAGACCCATCTTCTGATGCACAGTGAGCCCAAGAGGCAGTGCTTTTGGACTGTGAATCTCAGCATGCATGTTTTTGTCTTTACTCAGAGGATGATCTGACAAACTAAAATAAATACTTCATTGTCCTCATGTTGGCATCTTTCTACCCACTTTTGTAAGGAAGCTCCTGTCCTTCTTCAACACCCCAAGTGTAGTAATCTGGTATACATAAACTACTGTGAAAATGAGCCCTCAATTTTAAGTCTATGAAAGCTGGGTCACTTGATGTAAGTTCATGCTTCTATCAAAAGGGCCAGTTCTCTAATACTATCTAAGGCGCATTTTTGCCCATTCTCCTTTCTTGTACCAAAAAAAAGTTTGCCCAAGATGCAGTAAACTCAATGCAGGAACTAAGCTGGCTAACAGGTAATTATTTTCATTTAGTTTTTGTTGAAATTGGGACCTTGTGTAGTTTGTTCACAAGGCAAGTCCATCCATCCCCTGCCAGTACAACAACTTGATCGATTGATAGCCTCATGAAGAAAGCTATTATAAAACCAATGAAATCCCATTTTCTCTAATATTCCAGTACTATTTTAAAAAATATTGTTTTGTAACAGAAATATTGTTCATCTTCTCTATCCTTAAATAGAAAGTGAGTATACATACCACTAATGATGCTCCATAATAATGTGAAACAAATCGAAGTGTCTTGCTTATTATTTTCCTAATTTCAGAGTCAAACTCCTGAAAAAGTTGATAGTGGAACATAGACGTAAGAAACAAACCCCAAAATACTACAGTTAGAACTTTTCTTTTTTTATATATATAAACTGCAATGCACTTAAGCTACAATATATAAGGCTTTCAGCTGTCAGCATAATTATATCTTAAGACAGAATCAGTAACAGCCTACTCTGAAAAGCAATGTCACAATTTCTCTTTGTTTCTTTTTTCCAGATGGAGCCTAATTCAGGCAATATGTTAGTTCAGGAAAAGTTTTTTAATTGAGAATGCTCATTTAATTTTCAATTTATTTGTTTGATATTGTTTTAATTTTTTACCAGTAGAAATGCTGCCTACTAGAAGAATAAGGATTTTTTTATTTTTGTGAAAATATTTAAGTAAATCTTTGGGTACATGCTGTCTAAATTCTAATACCTGCCAGATTTGAGAGGTGCATCAAAATACCTTTTCATCCATGTCTGTTTCATCTAAAATCACAGAGATGGCCTTCCCTGGATAAAATGTGAAAACTTGGTCCCAGTGATGCCTGCAGGAGTCAATCCATAGACCCCCAAAGGAATCAGGCTGGAATTTTCTCCTTATTACATGAGAGTCATTTAAGGAGGTCGTGGCTTAGCATAAAGCTTCAGTATTAGAGGAGGCAAGTCCCCTAATAATAGAGAATTTAGTAACTCAGAGAGTCAGCCAGGTATCAAGTGCACTGCGTAGCCATCCAGAGAAGCAGAGGCTGCCAGCATAACTGCTAAAAATCAAACATACTGTCCCTAGTTTCTCATGACCAAGTGCAATGACTGTGCGTTTGTTTGGGTTTTTTATGTCCTCGGAGAGAATCCAGCAGTACTACATTTCTTTCCTCCCCTCCATAAAAGATTCAATTACTCACTTGTCTCTAGAAACTTAGGAAGTGCTTTAAAAGAAGTTCCAGACTGAAGCTGCTACAACCACCAAAAAAATCTGATCAGCTTGACATGAGGGAGATGCCACTTTTACTGCCATGAACTTACAGCTGCTGTCACAAGGGACACGTGGAGCTGGATTTCTCTCATTATAAAAGGAAATCATCCACATGGTGTTTCTTGCTTCCTTTTTTGGTCTGCAGCAACTTGTGTCAGCATTTTCTAAGCACATCTCAAAAATCATCAGTTTGGGGGTGTTTTGTGAAAGAATGGCAGTAGGCCTTCCTTAATGCTGTTGGATGGAAGGATTTTTTTTTTTTTGGTGGTAGAAGACAGGCTGTCCACACTTTAGTTCAAAAGATTACTATTATATTAGTGAAATTTTAGTATATAGAATATTTATTTGGAATAATTTAATTATTAAAAAATTACTTAAGTATTACTTACATGAAAAATAT
Source organism: Acrocephalus scirpaceus scirpaceus (assembly GCA_910950805.1). Classification (NCBI taxonomy): domain Eukaryota; kingdom Metazoa; phylum Chordata; class Aves; order Passeriformes; family Sylviidae; genus Acrocephalus; species Acrocephalus scirpaceus. Next base: position 25,861,693 of record OU383775.1, on the reverse strand, counting down.
CATATTTGCTTCCAATTATCACCAAGGGTATTGGAAAAGGGTCGACTAATGCACAGTCCTGTTAAAAAGATATAGGGACAGTTAAGCTCTGTAAATAAACTGTAGAAGATTTCAACTGTTAAAGCAACTGAAAGGGGTTAAAATCACTTCACAGAAGACAAGGTTTTCCAAACCTTAAGGTAGAGGAATCAACTTTATTGCAATATCCATATTATATTCTACCATTTTCTTCCTAAATGGTCAGGAAATAATCCCTCTGAGCAGTCAGAACACTTACTTAAACAATATTTAATATTAATTTCAAACACTTGATATCAGCACGAAGAGGAAACATCATCCAACAATCTTGAAAATGTGAGTCAGTATCAGTGGAGGAAACAAGTCCGAGAGTGCAGACTTAAGTGCTCAAAGCTAACGGGATAAAAAATTTAATAAGTGAGTTACAAGAATTCTCAAGTGATCTGGAAGGGTTTGCTGTAGTCCATATGAAATGAGATAATCCCCTTGTGTGTTCAAGCAATTATTTATTCAAGCAGCTTTGGCTGCGGCAGTGCAAGAAAGATACGTTGCAGCAGAGGTTGGTCCAACTGCTCCCTCCTAACCCCAGGTATTTCACAGACAGGTTAAGTGACAGAATGTTGACAGAAGCTGCACACACTGAAAATATTCTACTTGGAGAGGAGAAATAATGGCTTCACTCATATACTGTCAAAGCAAAAGCTTTGAGCAAAATTAGTGCAACTTAAAAATGAGTGTATAGAATATAAAACTGAAAAAAATAGTTTTCATTTCATAACTAAGAGGAAAATTTGGGATAACATCAGAAACCTTAAAACTAGCTTATTGAACCCTATTCATGTTTTGACTGTGGAAATTATTTTTGACTGTGGAGTACTTTAGATGCATCCAGCCTTTTTAAACAAGGTCTGCAATTGATATGTTTTATCATCATAGCAAATAATTCTTTAGCCAGGCTGATGAAATATATCTTAATCCTTAAAAATATAAGTATTCAATTGATTCTTGTTTGTGATAAAAATATGTTTAGCCATTAAAAGGCACATAAAGATCTCCATAAATTGTCATTTAATTTGACTATAAAAGATAGTATTTTCTTCTAAGAAATTGACACAATTTTTCTTTGAAAAATGATGAAAGTAAGAGAACCAAGCAGTAATAAATAGTACTTTATTTGCATTATTTATAACTTTGATAATGGAAGCTAAACAAAAATTTTAGTTCAGAAGGTAAAATTGTGTTTCCTACAGTGCAAGAATAACAAGTTTTCTTAACAATTAATAGCTTTTTTTTTTAATTGCAATAAGCTTGCAATTTTCTGATATGTAAACCCCTATATGAAACTAGATACTGTGGTCATAATTTATTGCCAGGTGTGCATGTAGGTGTTATCCTTTTGTGAATTACATTCTCTAAAAGTAAAAACCAAAATGATCCCAGTATCAAACCCCATATGCTAAATCTACAGAGAGCTGCATATGTTGCTTTCGCATATATTTTGAGTTACTTTTAAATTTCTGAGCTCTACAAGCACTTGATTAATTGAAGCATTTTACAGAAGTTACAGTAACTAGATTTACATGCCAGCTCTTTGAATTGTTGAATACTTATTTGTGCATTATATACACACAACATTTGCAGAGGTTTAATGCACAATGACTTTTCATTTCTATTGCGCATAATCTAGTTTAGCTTTTCCAGAGATTTAGTTAGCAATTATGTTTAAAGGACTGATGTTAACATTTCTGAAACTTTATAATTTAATTAGTTGTCAGATTATCAAAAGGCATTGAGTTTGTGATAGACATTTAAATAAATGCAAAGTATATAGTCATGTTGATGGCTGTTATAACTATATTCTTTGCTTAAATTTGTACCTTCAGCTAGTCTCTTGCTAGATGACTTTTGTACATTCTAGTTTTCATCTTCATTTTAAAAAGATGAGGGGGAAAAAAAGCAAACTGCTACTCTAAAACTATTTCTTTTGATTGGTGTAACATGCCATAACAATCACATTAGATATCTAACAAAAAGATATAAGAAACCTTCTTTCCTTGTTTCTGCTCTTATTGAATTTTTATTAAATTGCTATAATTTTCCAGTGAACAGGTTCATCTACATCAAATGGATTTTCAGTCATGCATAAAAATCTAAAAGAGTTGTTTATGATTTTCAAAAGCATTATCTTTAACTGTATAAAGGCCTGTGACATCTGGAGAAAATATTAGAAGTAACTTACAGGGTGATCCCTCTGCAGATGATTCCACATTCTCTGTTTAATTTCAGCAGCTACTTCAGGGTTTTTCTTTTCTAGTTTGGTTAAAATTTTGTTCACGTGGCTCCTGGTGACCTGCAGAAGGCTCTCCATAGTAGTCCAGAGTTCATTAGGTTTGGAGAGATCCAATACTAGAACTACAGCAAATGACCTATTAAAGAGGCATTATATGGTCACATATTCAGCGCATGAGGCAGTCAGCATTTTCATACAAAACCACACCTGTAGTGTAAATGTGAACATCTAACTGCTAAGATAGAATTAAATGTGACAGCAAAGCAAGATGGGTTTTAGGGATATTCTGCACTCTGAAGAAACCTTTCCCTTGTCTCTTGTTCAGAACTATTATTTTGGCAACTTTCAATCAAGCATTGTTTTTGGGGACTGTCTTCAAACAGTAAAATATGCAAATATTCTCAGCCCTGTAGCTCCTTCCTGCATGACGGAGGATTTCTGCTGTTATGTATCCCTGCAATCTCATAAGTCTACAACCCTAGACCAAGTAATGTTAGCCAATGGCTAGGATCTTGCCTAACTATTGCCTGTATTCCCTGTATACGTGGGAAAGTTCCCTACTTTCATTATTCTTTTCTAATATGAAATGAAGAAAACCTGGTTAAGGACAATATTCCCTGTCATGGACTGTGACAGTTTGTTGGAACCTTGAATGGGTGCATGAGAAGTCTTCTGAAAGATAAAAGAGTTCTCATGACATCCTTAGCTACTACCAGACTTTTAAAGGTGGATTGTTGGTAAGAAATATTTCACATCTGAAGTCCTCTCTTTCTAAAACCCTGCCTCCCAAAATACCAGCTGCATTTAAGTGCAGCTTGTAAAGACCATTGCAAATGCAGTAATCGGAATGGATGCCATCATTCTATCCCATTCCAGCCTGACTTGAAAAAGGGGATTCCAGACCAGAGTGGTATTACAAGAAGCTGAGTGTTCCATTTAATTTGAAAATGCTGTGGGGAAGAAAAATCTGGTGAAAAGTCTCTTGATGAAACTAGATATAGTTTATGGAACTTTAAAATAAGCAAATTGCTTGACTACCATGATGAGAAAACCAGCAAAACGCACTTATATTTGTTGAAATGGTAGAATTTTTACTGGCATGTTAACATATTGGCTTGTGAACAGAATTGAATTGTTCTTACAGAACACTGCTATTCCAGCAAAGAATCTTAAGATTCTCCACATTAGAAAATCGCGTATCAGTAAAAAAGGAAGAAAAAACTGATGGCGGTAGAGCTCAATTGATTTAATTTAGTCAAGGGCTGAAAAATTATACCTAATTTTTCTCTCCCAAGCTCTTCTAGAGACAACGAGCTTCACATGCCATAAGTGTTTTATTTTTATTCCCTGTTAGTCTCTCAGCAAATAACGGCATTATCTCAGTAGTCAAAACAGGAGCAAATGTACGTGATAAAAATGATATTCCTCCTTTTTCTTCCCCACAGAAGTTAAAGCTCAATACCAATGAAATAAAGCAATACATCATAATACAAAACTTACCTTTTGATCCTTTTCTCCCCTTTTAACTCCCATCTTCCCTAACCAAAAAACCCCATAAAAAGCACCCCCTATCACCTTGTCATTTCTTCATGCAACTTTTCATGCATTTCTTCTTCTTACACTATCCAATACTTTAATGGATTTTCTCACTACATTCTCTTAACTTGACCAAAATTTCTTTTTGATGTTTCCTTTTGTTTTTAAATAATTTCAGTAGCTCTAGTCCCTCCTGGAAACGTCATCTCTCTGTTGGGAAATGACTTTTAATGAGAAAGGTCATTTTTTTTTTTGTCAGGATTTTTGGCTTTGTTTTTCACCCTAAAATAACTGTCAGAAAGAGCATCCACTTGTGCACACAGAAGTAGGAAGCAAGATTTTATTCTTCATATATCCCCAAGTCTGTTTTTTTGCTCTTCACTGAGCATAAAGATATTATGTCTTCTCTTTTTCTGTATTTCTTGTTCTATCTACTTAAGGCCAACCTACTTCCTCCATGTTTTGTTGAGATTACTTAGAACTTGTTTATTTAGGAGAGAAGCATGAAAAGGAAGACCAAAGGAAAGCATCATGGTATTGTGATTCTTAGCAAAACCCCTTAAATGTTCTATCTTACACTTTGAAAGAGATTTTCACCAAAAAAAAAAGTCTAGAGATTACTAATGTTTGAAGAAAAGCTCAAATTAATTGAGCTTTTCTGGAATTGTAATATTTACACTTACCTTAAGTTGTGGCTAGTGATTGGTATTCGAATGAGTTCCACTAATGAGGTTCCACCACCTAGTTCCCAAAAATGAGCTACGTCTTTAGGCTGCAAAAGAGTTTATGTTATTTTTAGGTGTGTTTATATATATAAAGATATGGTAAACTATATTTTATACTCACTGTATTGTGTCTCCTTGCCCTTCTTCCAAATGTATATTCCAAGGCTAATGTTGGCTTTGGAGACTCTTCCCTAAAGGAAAAGTAACTGAATTTTGTCAAGGTCCTCTAAAGAAAGGAAGTTAATTGTACGGTTACTAACTTGTACTTATCAGTCAGTTCAGAATTCGGGTTAGAGACAGCAGTACAGGGAGGACACTTTTAGACAGGAAGTGTCAGGTACTGAAGACAGGAGAAGCAGCAGCAGCAGCCCAAAGAAATGAGTCGTTTCAGCTAACACTGGAGAAGGACTCTAAGAGTCACCTGAGAGGTTATAATGAGGGGAAGTAAGTTCATTCCTAAATGATCAACCAGTCACAGTACACACCTGCATACACGTATTGGGAATTATCACACAATACGACTGTTTTTTAATCTACAGCTGAAAACTGCCTTAAAATATTTAACACATACCTCTCAAGGCACCTCAGTATGATAGTGGTCTTTCCCTGGAAATTAAAAACAAAGAGGAACTCTACTGTCTTTAAAGCATGAAGTTGTATCACTAAGTCAAATTCATTTAACATTCCAATAACAACCAGAAAACTGCAAATGCATGTAACTGTTTGCAGCCTTATAGTCCAATTTTCAATCAGAATCAAGTTACACTACCATTATTACAAGTACACACTAACAGACATGACAAATGACTGTACTTAAAACAGACATTAGTGATCAATATGACCTCTGCAGAATGAGACCATGAGATATTATGTCTTTAAAATTAAGTGAACCTTAACATCTGAAAATTTGAGATGTTTTTCCTGACACAAATTATGTTTGAAAAGTGTAGAATTGTACAGTATTTAGATTACCCCGTTTTTGTTTCCCATAAATAATATTGATTTTTCCCAAACTTCCCCGGGCTTGACATCATCATCATCAGGATTTTCTCTCTTCTCCACTTCAGCTATAGCAAGATCCCATAAAGTATCACTAGTTGGAAGAAAACAAAGAAAGAAGACAGTTATTAGAGAAAACACACACCTTAGGCCCTAATTCCTGAAAACATATCAATGAAGGTTATTCTGGTGTAGATTGTTATTATTATTTCACATCACCTGCTCTCTGTTTGTCGAAGTACTTCTAACCAAACCAGCTGAAGTGGCATTCCTCAATAACCCCAGCAGCCACTTGTGGCACATGCTGAGCACGTACGAGCTGTGCAGCGGGAGGCTTTGTTTGGAGTACATTTAATCACGGAATCACACAATCAGTTAGGCTGGAAAAGACCCCTGAGGTCATCTAGGTCCAACCTGAACACCACCAGTCCGAGTGCCACGTCCAAGCTTTCCTTAACACACCTCCAGGGACGGACACTCCACCTCTTCCCCCGGCAGCCCATTGCGGAATTGAGGCACCTTTAAAAGCTTGTGCGGCGTGTCAGGCTTTCCGCAGGAGCCTGCGGAAGGCTGCCAGCCTCTGGAGCCGGCAGCTCCCGGCCGCCGCAGCGGAGGAGCCGGGCACGGCTCGGAGGGCTCGGGAGAGCTCCAGACCAGCGCTCGGTGTGCCGGGGAGCTGCTGCGAGGGCAGCGAGGGCTCTCCGTGCTCAGATTCACCCGCGGTCACCTGCAGACCCCGTTTATGGGGGGCCCCTTACAGAAGCAACCGGACACGGGCCGAGCGTGCCCCACCTGCCCTCGGCCCCGCTCGCTTTAAGGGGTAGAGGCCGGAACGACCCGTTTTCAGCCTTCCTTCCCTCCCCCCCTCCCTTCCTCTCCAAGCTGTTCTCCCCGGCCGCCAGCCCCTTCCCCCAGGGCAGCGGGAGCGATCCCCCGTGTCCAGCCCGGGCAGGGCTCCCGGTACCTGGCCTTGGGCATCGCGGCGCGGGGCGCGGGCCCAGCTGCCCGTGGCCCTGGGAACGGCGCGGGGCACGCCGGGAGCTGTAGTTCCGCGGCAGGAAGGGACGGGCGGCCCCGGCCCCGCGCCCGGCCCAGCCCGCCCCGAGGCCGCCCGCAGAGGAAGGGGCCGTGTGGCGGTGCCGCCGAGCGTCCCGCCTCGACTGCCTGTGTGTCCAGGCTTCCCGGGCCTCCGTACCGGGGCGGGTGTGAGGGTCCTCGGGGGATGTCGACTGTGGCCCCTCTAGTGAGGGGACAGAATACTGCAGCTGTGGAGGAAGCCAGGGATAAAGTAAACAACACCACCCGGAGTCTTATTTGACCTCGGCCTTAAGCACTGGCTCCTGATAAACTCATGGTCCCTCAGTGGGCTTTGTTACCTGCGGGGGGAGAGAAACGAGGCCTGAGTTGTTCTCATTCCCTGGGAACTGCTGTGTAATCTGTGTAATCAGATTTCATTTTAACTGTATTGTGTGATAATATACACAGTAAGTGTAGTCATTTTACAAAAATTATGTAATTATTTTATTGTCCAGCAAAGGGCAACGAGGGTGAGGGACTGGAGCATCTCTTAGGAAAGGCTGAGGGAGCTGGGCCTGTTCAGCTTCGAGGAGACGGGACTGAGAGGGAACCTCGTCAATGTCTGTCCGTGTCTGAAGGGAGGGGCCAGAGGACGGAGCCGGGCTCTGCTCAGTGGTGCCAGGAAATAAGACATGAGGCAATGGGCACAATCTGATGCACAGGAAGTTCCACCTGAACATGAGGAAGAACTTCCTTACTGTGCAGTGACCAAGCACTGGAACAGATTGCCCAGAGTGGGTATGGAGTCTCCCTCACCACAGGTATTCAGGAAACATCTGGACACAATCCTGTGCCATGTGCTCTGGGATGACCCTGCTTGAGCAGGGAGGCTGGTCCAAACAACCCCCGTGGTCCCTTCCAACCTGACCCATTCTGGGATTCGGTGACTTCATTGTTACAAGGGGCACACAAGTAAGATACTGTAACAAACAGGGACTGGATTATTTCAAATAAGATTATCAAAAATCAAGTCCAAAAATGCTGGGCTTGGATTAGAAAATAGGATTTAAAGGGTGCTGTAAACAGTAGGATGACCTGGAGTATGAAAGGGGCGTAGGATGTAGGTGAACCCAACAAGTATAAAAAGTGTTCTACATCAGAGAAGTGACCCAAAATCCAGGACAGCAATTACAGCTCTCTTCTATACCTTAGGAGCTGCTTTGTATCTTGAGAGAGTGGAGACAAAAAAACCTGACTAAAATATGTCAGTTACCTGTTTGATCAAAGCCAGGAAAGCGGCCTCATTCATAATGATTAACTCAGATTTCATTTTAACTGTTCCTTCTTCCTTACCCCAAGAAGGCTGATATATCCTTCCACTGACCCTAAGTAATGTTCATTCTTTAAATAAGAATGTTTTTCTAAATTTAGCTTGCATAATCACTCCGTTTCAGTTCCAGAAGCCTTTATGTGGCTATTTTGGTCTGTTTTTAATTACTTCCAGGTTTCTACATGCATATTATCAGGAATTTGCTAACCTCCTATGGAAACCATGGTCTTGCTAATTAAAATCCAGAAAGAAACTTAATTATGTAGTGTTGTACAATGCAGATCATGCTGATGTCTGTCTAAGTGCATTTCTTTCATCAATTTCCGCTCAACAGAACACTTCTGATATCTTGGTACATCTATGAAGCCAGTGCTGATCTGTAATCAGCACCTAGAGGTACTAAAATTCCTGGACAAAGCTGCTCTTGCTCTGCCAAAGAGAGCAAAGCTATTGAAGGAATTGCTCCTGGCACTATGACCTATGCAGGTATTACTGCAACAATAAGAGTATAAAAAGCAAAGTATTTTTACAGCAATTTACTCACTGTCAGAGGTGGCAGATCTGGAAGATGCTGCAGTGCAGATCTGAGCACAGTAAAAGGGTGTATAGTCAGTAAATATACTGAAACCCAATCTGGAATTTAAATTGGAGTCTACAGTATTTTATGTTTCAACTTTTTCTGTTTCTTTTGCCCTAATAAACTTAAACCCCAAAACAACACACACACAAAATTTTTTTTCCCCTAAGTCATTATTACTGAGTTACTTTTCATCTTAGTTAAAATTAACTCAAACTAATGGATTGCACTAAGCTGTATGGACTATTAAAGTTCTAACTAAAGGTTTAAGGGGTGCATTTCTTTATGCAAGCCTGATTTTCTTCCTTCAGGAACCATTAAAACCTATGAAAATTGGTAGTCTGACAAGGAACTCCAACACCAAATACCTAGCAGCCTTCTTTCATAGGGAAATACATGCTTTTATTTCAAATTTAAACAAAATTTAAATATAAAATAACAAAGCCATTAATTTTATGGACTGCATTAAAACCTTAAAGCTTTATCTTTTGCCTGGTGTGCTACAGGAGCAAATGGGTCTTGCTTGTTCTAGGAGTCAGCTGTTCTCTTGCTAATACTGCTGCTCAAAAATTGACAAGGCAAAGTGAAGTTCAAGTAATATATTAATTTACATTGCATTCCAAATAGTCTTTTCAAAACAATGTGATTGTTTATACAGACATTTACCAGTGATTTTTCAGTCATTGTCAAGCTCAGATTCACTGATCGTTTACATAGATTGTTGATTCTGACCACTAACTCCAAGCATGAAAGGTATTCTGAAGTTCATGGTAGAAGGTGAAGTCTCTTTGCATGTGCTAACATATTAATCCCATCCTGCCCATATTTTTACAACCTAGGTTCTGCAAGCTTTGAGCATGGGAAGTTTTCCAGCAACAGTCCCAGCAGCTGCTGCTCATTTGACAGCTCCCACAGTTTCATCTCTGCTGAGGTGAGAAAGACCAGGTTCCTGCCTGGGCTTTAGTCATGCATTAGGTAGCTCAGTATGAATTTCTTTGGTGGATGACATAAGGTTAAGACTGAGATGTGGATCACTCATGAGGTTTGGGTGGTGGGGAAGGCAGAACAGATTATCTGCTTGGACTGTGAAATTTTCAGCCTTGCTGTCCTGCATTGTGTGGTACTCTTTTAAGTAGCTCTGGAGCTTGATTACCGTGCAGCGAGACCATGAGGTATGCAGAGCTGTGTTTGGAAGTGTGCTTGCATGTGAAAGAGACTGACCCTGTTACCTTGAAGGGAAGTGTCTGCTGAGGTTACTGTCACTACAGAAACCTCGCTCTTGCTAATCAAACTGGAAGCAGCTCCACTGTTTAACATGGTGTTGTCACGGTAACTGTGAGTGCATTTATTTCATAAAATAGCACAGCATTTCTGGTCATGTGACTCTGTGGGATTAATGGTGACCTATAATGAGCAGTTAGTAAGTCTGGAAAGTCATGCCAAAAAAAGGGAACTAATGCATGAATTGCTTCTGATTACGATGATGTTGGGACGTACTGCAGCAGCAAGAGCTCAACAAAAAAAGCAAAGCAGTGTCTAGAGTTTCCTACCCAGAGGCAGGCAGGAAGGTCAGACTCTGCTTCACAGAGTGTACAGGGCTTTATAAAACATCTATTTGTAATGAAATCTCCAAATGTGCACATCAGCTGTATTGTTTATCATGTTGTCTCAAAATTCAACAAAGATTTTAACAACTATATGAACAAGCTCACTAGCAAAATGCTCCACTTTTTTGCCTTCTGATAACAGAAGGTGATCTGCCACATTCATTTGAAACTGGACAATTAGGAAAGATTACTAGTTGGAGTATTCCAGGCTATCATAATTTCATGATTACAAGAAGGCTTTTGTGTTTGTAAATTGAAGTTTTTAATCATATTGGAGAAGCTTTATACTGTGACCTAACTGATACAGTAACATGTAAATTGCATTTGTAAATACCCTTTCCCCCCTCAAATCTGAAAGTTAATTATTCTGCTGATTGCAAAGGGGTGTTAATTACTAAATTAATTTCACCATGGGATCTGTATCACTTCCTGTGGGGTGAAACATAAGAAGTAATGCCGTTGGTCTCTTGTAGCTCCCAAGATGCTTCCCTGGATGATGGCAGGGGACTGGCTGCCTAGGAGGAGGTAAAACCTCCTGTTGCTGGCCCTGCCTCATGGAAACAGAAGGGTCTAGTGCCCCAACCACCACCAAAGTGTGGAATTTACCAGGAAGCTCTTTCCACCTTGCAAAAGTGAAAGCATCTGGATATAGTACATGTGTTGTTTGGTTGTAATTTTCAAGAGGAAGCATTGGCCCATGGTCCCATTCATCAAGTGGTGCTTGAGTCCTGTGCACTTCAGTAGCCATGGCAGGACTTTGAGAGCTTTCTAAAGAAAGCCAGCTTGCCTGTCTGCCTTTCCCCATTTTAAGACCATGTTCTCTTCATGGCCTGTATCTCCCTTCCAATCTATTTTAATTCTTTAGGAGGATACTCCCTACTTTTAACAGAGGGCAAAAAGCTGAAAATACCTTTTCTCTCCGTATGAGCATTTGAAATGTTTAAAGAACATAAACCTGAGATTTTTCACTGGGAAATTACCTCAGTTTTAAGTAATAATCAAACAAAAACCAGTAAGGGCTGGCTGTAAGGCATTAATGATCCGTGATCATTAACATGAGCTGAAGTGGAAACTGTAAAATGTCCATGAATCAGTGATTTATGTTTGAGTACCTTCTTCATGGTTGTACCTAAATTATCTATTAGAGTATGGTGCTAATCCATTTCAGAGCCTGCAGAAGTGGTTTATTTGCATTGTAACAAAAAAGAGAGGACTGGGAGAAAAACAATGGATGTAATTTCTATGCATTTGACCTATGTAGCACTGAGGCTTGCACCTGAAAAAGGCAACTAGAAAGTGCTCCTAGGTCCAATAGTGCAGATGCAGCATCATGTCTTCAGTGTGCAAGAACATTATATTAGTATTATAATATGAAATGTGTAGATACAAATTAAAAACAAGAAGTAAATATTATTATGACTCAATATATATACATTATACATATTGTACACAGATTTTAGGTCTCCAAGTTTACTCACAACATTTCAATCTATGGTTTTCTGTGTTGTTCTTGTGTTTTGAATTGTGAGTCATTCTTGCCATTTGTATTATATTATTATTCTGGATTAAAGGAGAAATTAGGTACAGGGTCTTGTTTAACAGCACTGTACTTAATACAGTGCCTATCCAGTTCAGATTTTTTTTCAAAAGGCTGGAGCAGAGAAGGTTTATTTAGAAATTTACCAGACCAATACTGAAGATTTGCCAAGTAAAACAGCTGTATAACAAAGGCTAGAGTGTATCATGAGAATACTCTTTAAATTGTAATAGTTACATGATGTGCTTATGTATTTGGTTTTTTTCAAAGGAGAAACAATTATACACAATTTGTTCCTTTTAGTCCCATGACACTTGTATTGCAAATAAGGATGGTGCTGGAAGTGGGAAGTATTTTGTATTTGACTGCTTCTCTAAACAAAAATTCCTTTTCAAAATGAAAGTTATACAACTGGTCTGATTTTGAAAAATAGAGATAAAGAGTTGAAGACAGTTTGGTCCCTGAGTATATATATCTATAAAACTATAGAATCTATACAATTGTTTCCAATGACGCCTTTCTCCATCATTATAAACGGATGTATTTTTTCTGAGCTGTAGGCACAAGCAACCCCCAGTAAATCATAACCCTTAAACTGACTCATCTTTCTAATTCAGGCCAGAGCTTTAAAGGGCTACTCCTGTTAAATGCTGTCACATTAAAGTGAGTGAATGTAAACCTGTCCACCTTCCTTTTGTTTATGGTGCTGCTTATGCTCTACATCTTGTACATCAGAAGGTTTTCAGTCCATGTAAAAACCCACTAACAAGGATGCATTACCATGATACATAATCCTTTCATAACAAAGTGGGACATTTCGTTGGTCTGTTGATTGCAAGAAGTGGCTGGCTCCCCATTTCCTTGAGTTTCTGTCCATTTTGAGGTGCCAGTAATGCTGGAGCAGAGAGGTGATGAGCAGCTCCTTTCAGCTGATGAAAGTTGTTAATGTAGCTGGCAATCAGTAGAGTGATTTCAAGAATCTATAACAGGAACATACAAAACTCTTTGAAAAATACAGTGATGTGTTTTGACTGCTGAAAAAATAGCTAACTTTTTAGCAAGTGACAATCACCATCAACTGGATAAGTACTTGTACTTTAACAAATTAATGATGGAGGGAGAGGAGATAACTAATAAAGCTTTTTTTCTTGCTCCTTGCAAATAATGTAATGTTATTCCCATCAGGACGTATCAAAGATACTTTGTCTTCCACTGTTTTAAATGATTCAGAGATGACTTCTTTAATTTTGAGAGAGATGTTGAAGTCCAAAAGATGACGCTCTGAGAAGTTTTACCAGAAAGTATCTAGTGCTCAGAGAACTCAAGATGCAGGGTAGATGAAGGGAATAAAGACTTCAGGGAGATTTTAATCATATTTTCTCTTGATGACCCATATGAACCTTGCTGAGGCACTGAACATCTTGCCCAGAGAAGTTGTGGATGCCCCATCCCTGGAAGTGTTCAAGGCCTGCTTGAATGGGGTTCTGAGGAACATGGTCTAGTGGAAGGTGTCCCTGCCCAGGGCTGGGGGTCAGAGCTACCTGATTTTCAAGTCCTTTCTAACCCAAACCATTCTGTGATTCTGTAAGGGCACAATCTGAGGGAAACTTCAACATGTGTATTTTACTATGCTTATTTGTATGAAGAATCATGTTTTGAACCAAATCTGTATGTGGAATTTTGTATTATTTCATAAATTTGTTCAAACTAACAGCAAAACATTTTGATTTTTTTAAATATAGTCAGTCTTACCAGTGAAGGATAGAATCTAGATTTAAAAAGCAGGACTTTTTTTCTTTTTTTTTTTTACCAAAAGGAAAAATATCCTAGGATTTTTAAGAAGTGACTGATCTTTCAGATGTTGTGTTCGACAGTTTCACTGTAGATCCCAAATGTACTTTTTGAAAAATTATCTCTGCTGCTTGGTTAGGCAAACAGACTAGGTTTTAGGTACTGCATGTAATTTCTGTCCTTATCAGCCTTCTTTGTCCTTCTATGAAAAATTTGGAATGTAATAGACAGGGACATGAACAGGAACACATCAGTACTGTCACAGTTAGCCCTAACATTATTAATTATTTGCTCTCTAAAATCATCTGGCAAAAGTAATCTGAGCAGGCTGGGATTAAAAAAGGTGTTTCATCTTTCACATCTGTTAGGGATTACCCGCTAAAGAGAGCACAAAAGCAGATGGTGGGAAACTGTTTCAGGTAATATACCAACCTTTGGTTTTGTCATGGCAAAAAGGTGTTTTTCAGTTGATTTGTCCTTTGTCTGAGCATTGTTAACAACCAGCATAAAGTCATCTTGGTAGCCTCCAAAAGTCATCAGGCTCTTATATGTGTATGTAACTGTCAGTCGCTAAAAAAAGGAAATCCCCAGAACAAAACACAAAGCTATTAAGCAGGACAATGCAGGAAAAACAGATTGTGATGAATTCTTCTTTTCAAAGTATAGTTACACATATATTTTTCAATGGAGGTAGCCTCTTATGAATCTTGAAATTAACTTGAATTTTGGGATAGCTTCATTTAGACCTTCATGATGAGGAATTTTCACTGTAGATGATAACTCTTTTTATGTTTGACCTCTGTTTCTATTCCAAATTAGTTAGATACAAGATATAAGAAGATTTCAACTCAAGTGTATAATTCCATTTACACAAATCTTGACTGACTTTCAGAGAAGTTAATCTTACTAATTCCATTTGAAATTGAAGCAGTGTCTAAAAAAATTAAATGGCAGAGTATGAGACATCTGAAGGAATTTAACTCCAGGTATTCTTTTTGTGCAGTGATGTGTTTTGCAAACACACAAATTAAATTCTGTTCTCTTTTTTTTCCCATCTCTGATGAAACATAAATGCTCTTCAAGGCTCCTCAGCTTTTTATCCTTCAATTCTTACTGTTCAGTGTTTAACACCACAATAGTGGCCTTTGAGTTAAGATCAGCATTTCATTTATTGTTACACCTGGTATTCATTTGCTGCAGATGTTTGCATTTAAAATTCATCGTCAGACAACATTTGTACAATAACTGACTTAGTATCCTTCCTTAGTAAACCTCCTTTTGCTCCAGTTTTGAAATAGTATTATCTCTACCCCTTGCATAATTTCTGATACCCCTGATCCTTCCTACAGAAAATCCTAATGTTCCCTGGAAGCTGAACATTCCTTGAATGTCAAGGAAGGCCTGCCAGTGCTTAACCTGGCAATGCCCTATAGAAATGCCATAGCTCCAGGAGCAGTGTTTGTAGAGCTCTCTGCAGGCTGATGCAAGCACATTTTGCTTCTTCTCCTCATGCTCTTTGTTTTATTATTTTTTTAACCGCAAAAAAATGTAATGAAAAGGCCCATATCAGCACAATTATAAAGCCGAGATTTTAATTTTCTGATATTCAATATTAGCACTTGCTAATAGCAGCATGCCATTCTTTTTCTTTGCAGGATATAAATGAAAGCAGGGATCTTCTCAGGCATTGCTTTTTACACTGATTACAAGTCGTTTTCTGTGAAAACTTGTATTGCAAATCAAAGAAAAATCTGAGCCTAAAATGACATAATTAAATAACACTGGGTTATATTACCTACTATTAAATAAAAATAACACAATGAAAATAACAATCTTTTAAAGTAACTGCTCTTTGCAGAAGTGTATGTATTATGAATAATACTGGAAAATTAAGTCTCCAGGAAAAGGAAATTAATGTTATTGTAATAACATTACAATAACTATGGATTTCCTGACATCTGAATGATTAAAACATTAACATTTCATTAAATGATATAAAAACTGTATCTGATAAACAAAAATAAATTCTGTGCAAAGAATTCATTAGTTACTTCTATTATTAGTGCTACTGTAATGATGATAACATTAAAGCACTTTAAAAGGAATGAATTTTTGCTTTAAGAGAAGGACTAGATAACTTAGCATGGAAAGCTAATGCCATCTTTTAGATAGTATGGTGGTGAATCTCTCCATATAATTAGTACTAAAATCTATCTTGACCAAATTTAAAATGGCAATTTCACTTACCATGGAGCTGTAATCCAGGATGCTTATGCCATCTTCATGGACAGCAAACCATATGAAGGACTTCTCAACTGAGGCTGTTGTTAGAGGCTACAAAGAGAAATGTTCTTTAGTTACTACTTCAAAATGAGGCAATATGTGAATAATTATTAGTTCTCAGCTATTATAGACCTCTCTCCATCCACAGTTCTCACTTCAGTTCCCTCTCAGTGTAAATTTCAGTAAAGGAACTGAAATGCCTGCCCAAAGCCATGTAGGTGGCCAGTGGCAGAACGATGAACTCAAACTAATACACTTGAAACCTACCCTGGTGCTTAGTCCAATAAAATATATAGTCTTATTAATAAAATAGTCAGGTGTCTTACAGTTTGTCCACTAGCTCATATATCTAAATACACAAAGAACGGAGTGCTGACAAGCAGTTTTTTATATATATATATATATATATATATATATATATATATGTGTGTGTGTGTGTTTACACACATCCACACTGGGTTTACCTATTAAAACTGGAGGCATGAGGTGACAGTTCTGTTTAACAGAGCTGTTATTTGAATTAAGAGAATTAAGATACCAGTGGTTAAGAGAAATTGAGAGAGGCCAGCATAGAAGGGAGTGCTCTAAATACCCTTAACCACATTAAGTGCTTCTTCAAGGTTCAGCTTCCAGAGCCAGTTAATGATACCTTTTCAATGTTCTATTAGTTATCAGGTAAAAAGAGTCTAAACCTAAAAGGCTGTCTCAAACCAGGATTTAAAGAAATGGAAATACAGATTAATAATGTAAAACGAACAGTAAGTGTATTGGAAAGTTACTATTATGATACACTTAGTACTATGGCTATTATATTCCACCACTGAATGACTTAACAAGTAATTTGACAGGAGATTCAATCACCTCATGTATACACAGTTATTTTCGACAAAAATATACTAATATTTGCAAATCATATTTATATTTACACCCCTCCTCCCCTTCCCCAATCAAACTCATTAAAATGTCTCACTTTTGCTGCAAACAATTTAGCCCCAAAGAAAGGCCATTTCCTGGCCACAGTGAGATAAATGCGCACGCAGTCTGCGGCACTGTGCCCACGGAGAGCCATCCATCTTGTCGACAGTCGCTGGCAAAGCTGTCTGTTGAAATGAAGGATGGGATTTACTTACTGAAGGGCATTCCAGTGCTTGCCCACAGAAAGTTAAATGAGCAACAAAAGAATCCATTTCTTAACACAAAAATTTCAGTTAACACAAGGACTATCCCTGATACAGTATTAAATAAATCCAAAATGCCATTTAATATTTTAATGCACATGAAAATTATGAAGTCTCTTCTAATTTCTGAAACATTATGATTAAATATTGATGTAACAGTTGCGGCATAAAGGCAGAAAATCTGGGACAGATTTTAACGTGTCTCTACAGAGAATCAATGTACCTTTATCAGTACTCAACAGCTTTGTCAGTTGTCATTCCAAAAATCCATCCAGCTTAGCACATATCTTTACCTGTGGCTGGTAGGAGGCGTGAAAGATGTGGCTTAGCACTATTCACTTTCAGTGTGTCTGGGCAGTGCTACCCAAAATGCTGCTCCTGATGCACAGTGTGTTCACACTGGAGCTTTTTTCCTGGCTCCTTTTGTGAATTTGTGGCTCCTTGGCAAGTTGGTTCCATACTATGGAAAAACTAAATCTCAAAAAACCCCCAGCCCAGAATACTTTTCTAGGACACTGACCTGCAGGGATGACTTACCCAGCAGCTATAAGGTTATTAGATGCAGCCTAAAAAAAGGGAGGGCTAATGTGTAGTAAAGGGACATCCATCACTTGCTCTTTTGTCTTACTGTTTATGAAGTCAAACTGCACCCTTACCAAAAAAACCCACTGGCAATAGGGCAGGCACAGAGTAATTCTTCCCATGCCATAGATCTCCAGCTCTGCCAACTGGTAGTGTAGGACTACTTAAACAGTTCAACCAAGAGGTATTTCACTTTTGCTCCACGAGTTAATCTAATCTATAAACCTTTTATAATCTGTTCTTTGAAGTTAATTGCATAAGTTTGAATGCCCCATTGTCTTCAGAGTATGTAATAATGTTACTGTGTGCATATAATAATAGCTTTAAATTTTCTCAACCTGAAAATTTTCTGTACTGAAGAACATTTGTATGATGTTTATTGGACTTCAAAACCACTGCATCACCGACTGGATAATCTATTACACTGTTCCACTCGTTTTCATGTCAGTAGGTCTTGATTTAAATGCCTTGCAGGTTATTAATTTTAAATAAAGTGATACTTTACTAGTAAGTCCACTAAGTTACACATTGCCAATTTGACTGGCTGCCAGAGATTGCACACTAGAATAACAAACAGACCACATCCTCATGTCCATCCTCCTAGAACTAGTTTAGATTTGCTGAATAAGAAAAATAAGCATTTCAAAATAGCTGGGTTTTGTAACGCTATGTAGTAACTGCTACAGCTTTTTCTGGAATGTGTTACTAATGATGGTCTTTTGTTTAGATTAGAAACACACAGAGGAAATGGGTTCTTTAGATTAGCGAGAAAATGAGTTTCGAACACAGGTTTACGCAAATATAGCCCAGCAGTACATTATTGCCAATGACAATTTAAAACTTCCTTGTTTCACTCCTAGATCTTTAGAGAATATGAATCAAAAAACCCATCTCACCTTAACTGTTCCTCTGAACAACCCTGCTTGTATCTCTTAGGATAGAATCTCTCCAAAACTTGCTTTAGCGTTTGGTTGGACTTGGACTGGGAAGTGACTTGCCCTGCTGGGGTTGAGAAAGGCCGTTCAAAATCTCCAATCTCTACCTAAGGGCAAGTCCATGATGAAAGTTATTTGTTGCTCCAGAGTAATTTTCTAGCAGGATATTATGAACAATCTTTTGATCTGTTTTACCAAGTATAAAAGAAAACAAATTTGTCAAATAATGTATACTTTTCACTGATAAAAAAGTCACACTAGTGATTTTCTCTTTCTTATTTTCTACCATGGAAAACAGTTAAATATCAAACACAAATTGTACAGACATAATATTACTTCTGCTCTTATATTGCAAAATCTCCAGCTGACACAAATCAGTTTACACTTATTGAATAACAACACATCAAATAACTTTCTCAGAACCCTTCATTTGAGCTTTTAATTTTTAAAAAATAAAACATCAAGACCACGTCTAGTAAAGGAGTCTTAGACTTTCATTGAAGAGCTGTTACTTTAGAGAATTAACTTGCAGAAATCATGGAAGGAATAGTGAATGAAAGAATGGTACATGATTACATGAGATTCAATGCCAGAGAGCCTTCCTGTGTAAAAGGGAAAGCACATTTTAGCTGTACGGGTGTCAGCAGCAGAGAATGCCGTAAAGCACTTTCCACTCCAGTCCAGAATTGCCTTACACGAAGATTCCAGCCCAGTCTCTTTCCTGCACACTCATATGTAAAAGGTGGAGGTCAATTGAGTGTCAAGCAATCCTGGATCAGTTTGTTTAAGATTTTCTCCTGAAAAACTGCTGTGTGAGTTATTCATGCATAAAGATTACCTGAGCTAAAAGGGCTGTCAATTCCATTGCTAATTCTTTGTTTACAGGGAAAAGTCCATTGACTATTTGATCATTTGTCTGATACACTAGCAGCAGCTTCTCTCTGTCTGTCTCCCCATGAACTTGAACTGAAAAATAAAGCCTACAGAAAAGACAGAAAGTTATTAAATAAAGAAGATACGGGAATGCATTAGCCCTGAGGATTAGCAGTATCTGCTCTGAATGTGACAAGTTTATTTCAGCGTCAAAACACATTAGCAGAGCAACACTTGTATTTGAACCAGTGGGTAAATATTTAATGTCAG
This sequence comes from Acrocephalus scirpaceus scirpaceus, assembly GCA_910950805.1. NCBI lineage: Eukaryota > Metazoa > Chordata > Aves > Passeriformes > Sylviidae > Acrocephalus > Acrocephalus scirpaceus. The sequence continues at coordinate 25,842,145 of OU383775.1, read as the reverse complement.
TCTTCTGACTTCAGTAGGGATTTTTGCAGCCCTGCTCGCCACTTAAGAAGTAAAAAAGTAACTATATTTAAGGAAAAAATTCTTCAGTTACACCCATTTACTATTTTTGTCACAAACTTCAAGTCAGCCAGCGTTTCTCAGATGAAGAAACTGCAGAAATTGGAAAACAAGTCTTGGGACAAGGCAGAGATATTATACTTGCTAAACAAACCTGTTTTTGTAAGTAAGGCGGACAGTCCTTGTGCCTTCACATTTCCCAGGGTGTTGTTCTTTGGAAGCTTGCTCCCATTTTGAAATAATGTCACAGATCTAGAAGGAAAGCAATACAAAACTGATTTGGCATGTATTCCTATTTGTAAACACCTCTGAATAGAAACGGTCAACTTATTTTAATGTCACCTGTTAGAAACATAGACAGCTTGAATTTTTAAACTCACTGAAGTATAACTTCACTTGCATTTCTTAGCCAAAGTGTTTAATAATTAACATTTTTGGTTTTTGCTTATCTTGCAATGCATGCACTCACTGCCTTTGGAAAGAAGCCATAACATGGAAAGGCCAGGTACTTGATTTAGCAGCTGCCAATGAATGTGCAATAATACAGAGTGAGTTGTTATATAATTAATCAAATGCCTTTGATCTCTGCCTTCTCCTTCTGCTGCATGCCCAAGTTTTTCAGGTCCTTTCTAGTAACTGCTATAGAGTTGGCATGAAGTTTGTTATAAAATGCACCAGAAGTGGTTCACAACAAGCTGTGTAGGTAGGTAGGTGGGCACATGGGGAGGAGGCAGAACAGAGATACTAGGAGCCCACCTGGGCTTCATGTCACCATTCCTTCATAAAAGAGCCTTCCTGGAAGCAGTAGTATGAGTAGTTTCTAAAGTTAGTTACCTAGAAAATAAGTACATCTTTTATAAATTTTGCTTTCCATATGGTAATTTTTCTCATCATGGTGACACCGCTTGTTTACCACCAAGGCCAGGTTGTACCACACCTTGTTAATCAAAAGTGCAGCTGTGAACATTGGCCAAGGGGTGCAAAAAGCTACTTGGTAGAAGTACAAAAAATTAACGACTCATTAGTTGCTAAAAGACTTGGAAAGTATCTAATATTTTACTAAAGCAGAGATTATTGCATTTTGTCACTTTACTGCTAGGAATTTAATTCTAGCAATAGAGGAAGATAAAATTTAGAATTCAGGACAATGGCAAGCCAAAAATTGGAAATTTCCTAAACTGAGCCCTAAAACTATTCTGTATTAGAGAAGGAATAATTTCTTTCTTTAATTTCCCAGGATCTCCACCCCAGTATCCATGACTTCTTGGACCTCACATGGTCATCTTCTGGAGCTGTATCAGAAATGTTGACTGAAATCTCTTAATCCATGTTTGACTCTAATTGCTCTTTAGTTATAAGGAGCTGTAACAGCTTATTTTTTGTTTTTTAACACAGCCGTTGCTTCTCTGAATAATATGGGTGTCTTGGAGAAAGCTTTTAACTATAGTTCACTGAATTAATTTCAGCGACTGAAAAAGTGATCTTTTTTAAAAAAAGTCTTTCCTTTCACATTAAGAAAAAAAGACAGTTTTCAGCCTGAAAAATGTTTTCCTTTACATTGTCTGAAGAGAGCTCTGTCAAATGAAGATACTTTGGTTTTTTACATGCACAGCTCATTAAAGGCTTTTGTTTACCTTGATGTTTCCTTGAAGACAGTGCTCTATATCCTTGCCAGAGGGATCATCAGAAAACAATGCAAATCCTGACTGAGCTGGTTTCCTCATCCCTGTATCTTGGTTCAGAGTGTTCAGAAATTCCTCTACTGTGGTAGAGGCATCAAACCCAACAACCTAAAAAAACAGCCAAAATGCATTTTGCTATCAAACTCATACCCATTCCCCCCTTAAATCTAAGATTTTGAAATAGAATACCTCTAGAATAACAGTGGGACTGTAAGACCCATTCCATTCATTGCTGTCATTGGAAATTAAAAATTGCCATAAAGGGCCTGGAAAAGATTTCCACATGGGAAGTCAGCTTAGTGGAATTGGTTTCCTTGCACTTGCTACACGTGGAATTCTGTTACAGAATTTATATGACTGCAGTCTAGTATCTGAGCTTTTTGTGACAAATACCGCTTGAAAAATGAAGATTATAATTTCCTGCACCTTCCAATATAATGGAAAAGCAAATGAGATCAATTAAATATTTTTCATCATATGCAACTTTAGAGTGATATCAGGTGGCAGTACACTGGCAGATCCAAAACAGTTTATGAATGTTGCTTTGTCACTATTACACAGGTCAGTAATATACAGAACCTTCTAAATTTTACTTTCCCAAATATGAGCTTCTGTCTGCTGTGACTGGTATTGAAGCATTTTGGCAAGAGATGGCAAATAGCTTCTTTACAGATACCAGTGGCTGTTGTTCACTTAAATCTGCATTGAGGGTGTTTTCCTGTATTTCACATGTTGAAAATGTTTTGGTAAAAAAATGTCTTGAAAATGGATCATGAGCTTTTGTTAAAACTTCTCAGTGGCTGGCATTAAAATAAAAATCTGATGAATATTCAGAGATAATGCAAGAATTCTCAATACCACTATAATTATTTACTGATCCAACTGAAGTAATTTATGTATTTCATTACAGTTTTCTTAGCCCTTGCACTGATACAATTTTGGGCAGTAAATAACTGACGAGCAGTTACCCCTTCTCCAAACTTCAATTTTGAAACCTTTTAGGATGATTTAAGGGATGTTGGTTTTTTCCTGTTTTACTGGGCAAGCAATAAGCAATTAAGAAACTGAGAGGCGAAAAAATGCAGAGTTCTTCTGTGACCTGAAACAAAACATATATTTGATATAGCTTTGATTTCATATAAAAAGTTGCTTTCTATCTAGGAATACTGTGAATTGTTAAAACTCTTCTCAGCCATCTCTCACAGCTGGAAATACAAACCAGGATGTGAAGCAGCATGCTTGGAAGCCCATGGAATGTTTCCTACAGGCTTTGACTAATGACATCCCCAAAGAGTTAATAACGGAGCCATGTTTGTTCTGTAACAAATATGGTTATCCTTCAGGACTGATAATGGGAGTTACAGCTGTGCTTCCAGGCCTTCACTGAGGTATTGAACTTCCAAGATGTCTGATGAAAGGAAGTGGAATTTAATGCCTTTCCTTTTCCTTCAGTCTAATTCATTCATCTGGTGGTCAGGTTAAATAAGAAACAGAGTTTTGGCAGTTCTCACTCTTACAATCTTTCTCTTCAAGATTTTCCCCCAAACTTTTACTCTTAGTTGATCAAATCAGATCACAAGTACTTTGTGCCTGCCATTGCTGGCACTGGCACAGGACGAAACTTGAGCCATGTTTACCTTACAGTTCTCTTTTTGATGTACTGCTTCATGTATATGCTGACAGCAGGGGGCTGCTCAGATTTCGTGGCCATGACATTACCTGATATATGCCGTTCATGAAATGAACTGGAATACTGAAGGGCAGGGAATGGTGGTAGGGATTTCTCAGGAGAGTGGAAAGGATTTCCATTCTGGAAGGTCTGGCTTCTCGGTCTCCATTCTGCTGGGTACGTTCTACACAGCGCTGGCAATATATAGCGTATTTCCCAAATTCAGTCCTGTGGCAAAAAGAGAAATAAGGCATTCCTGGGGACTCATTGAAAGGACAGTAAACTGTGAGTGAATATTTCTAGAGATGCCAGATGGGAGAAGCACTCAGATTTCATTCTCTGAGATTTCCAACACATTTTTTTGCACGTGCAATTAGAAAGAGAATTAGTCTACTGAGACCAGCAGAATTGTGCCAAAGATGAACATGGCTCAGGGTGTGTTGTGTAACTGCCATATTTTGTTTTTCACAGTTTTGCAACATACAGTCAGAGTATGCACTACACAATATTTTTTAAAAAAAACTTGTAACTTTCCCAAGTGATGCACAGAAGTAATGTACTATATTTTAGTAGCAATTCTACTCAAATTCGTTTAAAAAGATGCATTAAAAGATCCGATATATTACAGGAAAGATTGAAAACAAGGTACTTCAGAAAGACCAGTTGACTAGCTAGGTAATAATATTCAGGCACACCTGGAATCTGCATTCTTCTTTAAGTGAAGTTTAAGAAGCCAAAGGAATGGGTGCTGGGGCAGAAAGAGTCCAACGCAGAGGGCCAAGAGCTGCAAGCCCTGAACAAAAGGAATACATTCACTGTTTTAAACATCCTACAACATAAAACTTCCTGCTGTGGCTGCTGGCCAGCAGTGCAGCTTACTGTGCCAAGTTGAGACTGCTGAAATAGGAATGAAAAAAACAGAACACAGAGAAAAGGCTGAGTAAATAAGCATATCACCTCATTGAAAGGCCCAATACTCTCTGTCTATTTACATGTGTACACCAAATTTCTTTTGGGTCTGGAAATGGGAAAGCATCTGAGTTTGTATAAAAAGCAGTTAATACAAAGGAAAAGAAATACTAAGGCTGCAAGGCCAAGCACTGTGAAATGAGGAGAAGCCTGTGCAATTTTAATTCAGCTCTCCTCTTACACATATTATGAAGCAACACATAAGACATTTTTTCTCCTACCATATTGGCAGTAACTATTGAAAAAAACCAATTATTCAATATTTTGGTGTATTGTGATTCCTCAGTATGTATCCATTGGTTTCACTGAATACAGAGTGCTCTCAGGTACCCCAATAGACAGTTACTAATGTTGCAACTACTTTTCTCACAATCAATATATCAATGCTTCACACTGAGATTTAAAAAAATGGTATTTCTCTATCTTGATTTATCTGACTTGCCTGGTATTAAACAGAAATTTGACAGCACAGGCACAGATATTCCCTTTAATCAAATATCTATACTTTGATGGAGGATAGCATTGGCTCTGTTGAAGGTATATACTGCAGTAGAAGCAACGGTAGGAGACTAAAGCAGGAATTTAGGACTTTAAAAAATTAGTGTAAGGCTGAAAACATGTATCAACTCTTACAAATCATTCTAGGGGTTAGGATAACAACAATTTATTTATCTGCATCAGAGGGAAGGCCTTGCCAGTGGTAAGAAGAGTACCAAAGAAAGATTATAGTGAGTTTAAATTCCATCAGCCATACATAGCTCCAGTGTGTGCTAATTGACATGAATGTACTACGTCTGTTATAAAAGTTTTGTGAATGTTTTAGCAATGCACACATTGAATCATAGAATAGAAGAAACCTTAAAGATCATCTAGTTCCAATCCCCTGCATGGTACAGGTACAGGCAGGTACACCTTCCACTAGACCAGGATGCTCCAAGCTCAGTTCAACCTGGCCTTGAACACTGCCAGGGATGGGGCACCCATGGCTTCTCTGGGCGACCTGTTCAGTACCTCTCCACACATCAGCCCAGATATAAGTGTTTCTAGTTAATAGGTATGGCTGCTGGTCATGTTCTGCTTTCTGTGGCAAGAGAAAAACAGTTCTATTACAGAAGCCTTGATATGGTAACTTCCTTTCTCATTTTCTGATCCATCTCCTGGTTCTGTAGGCATTGCTCCACCATAAGCATAACATTCCAGTTCTGTTAATTCTATGCAAGCTCCAAGTATTGGCTTTCCTTTCAGTTCCAATTCATTTCATATCTAGGCAGCAGTGAATAGCTGGCAGTGGACAAAGGGAAGAATTTGAAGCATGTATTAATAATGTAGTGTGCAGGGTGAATGCAGAACAACATGGCACACAACAGGGGAATATATCAGAAGCCTTATCTGTGATTCCACAACATGGCACCATAGCTTTACTTCACACTCACGCTATTGAGTCATTTGCCATGTGATTTAGCCCACCAAGCTCCCTGAGGCAGCACCTCTCTTAGGAAAGAAGCAGTAAAAAAGAATTAGGTTTCATACATTCTTACTTAGTGCTTGACTTGAAGACAGCCCATTTTCTGTCCACCCTTTACAAACAGCATGGACAGAGATATACTCTACCACCAGATACACATAGTTTGTTGGAGGATAGCATCAGCTTTGTTTCAAGAAAACTCAGCAGCAGTGAATTGGATCTTAACTCAGCAGATGCTGCAGAAGAGCAGAGCCTCTTTACCATCCTAAACACTTTGTGTAGTTCCTTCATTGCTGCTGAAATCAATACCATTAAAATAAATACTGGGTTACCTGTATTGGTCCTGCCTGGTTTTGTGGATGTCGACGTCTGGTCTGTTTAATAAGTTGGCAACAGATCTCATTTTGAAGTTCAGGATGTGTGAGGCAGATCTGCAAAGCACTTTGGGCCAAAGATACATGGTAATCAATGGCAGGAGAGTCAACTGCAGCATTTATAAACAACTGGCAGGTCTAGATATAAAATAATAAGCAAGTGAGTTTACATACAAGGGAGCTTCACCAAATCTTTAAGATGTTCTCTACATCAAAAGTGTACTTGAATTGAAATCACAATTAGTAAGTTTACTAGTAGACTTAGAAAACCCTGCTGGTTCTGCAAAATGGAGTGAAAAGGGTCCAGAATTGATGAAAATCTAATCAGAGAGACTTGAGATAAAACACCTCCTACAACCCATGCTTTTCACTCTGTATCTAATGTTATCTGTAACAGGAGTTGGAACAATTGTGATGGTAGGCAAGTTTAAGGACATGCTGGACACAACTCACTCCTCTGCAGGACTTGGAAATTCAATGTCTACAGCTCTCAGTGCCAGGCAACGTAAAATGGTTTTGTAAGTTGTGAGCACAACACGGCAGCATATACACAGATAAAAAATCTATAACTCAGAGCTATTGATTTACATCTTGACTTTCCATGGTATTTTTACTGTTGGTTAAGTATGACCTTTCCTATACCCAGTACTGTCTCAGGAAAGCCAAATGTTAAGCATTTGTTGTGCTGTGTTAGAAGAAAGCACATGTATCAGTCGTGGCATTTACTGTATACAATAGTTGAATTTTGAAGGGATATAAGCAAAAATACAAGAACTGGATGGAAGCCCAATCTATTTCTAGTCTATTTTTATCATAAATAGGATAAATGAAACATGACTTGATCTGTTTCTAAATAAATTCCCTACCTGACTTCTAAGCTGATTTATGCAAGCTTTCAATAAAGGTCATACAAATAATCTCTTATTTATTTACTTTAGTCAAGTGTCTGTGATTTGAATTAGGTCTGAAAAGTGATTTCCAAGTAGATATAAATTTGCTTTTATCAAAGAAGTAAATTTCCTTGTAATTTTTCATGCTGCAGGATTGCAGAAACTAAGATGGATGTACTTCTTTGAAGTGCTTCAAACATTCCAGAGAAACAAGCTGGAAAGTTTGCCTAAAAGTGGCCATGACTAAACATACAGTACTTGTCTTGAATTCCTCTCTAGATCTCAACCATAACATCAAATTCTCCAGATAGTTGATGCTTCAGGGAATTCATTCTTTAGACTTGTGTAAGTTTTGTGGAGAAAGTCCATTTATCCAACCTCCATGCCTTCCAGCTTGTAATTTAGTTCACAACGTACAGACAAAGGAACAGCAAAATTTTGTCTCTGAAATAGAGTTTATAGCCTGGAAGCAGGTTAATGGCATTGCAGCATACTCCATCTCATAGGCATCAACTACCTACCTGGCCTTCAACTGGGAAAGTTGTCAGGCAGACAAAATTTCTCAAGAACCTAGCTGTGGCTCAGTGGTTATGAACCAGTATGTGTCTCCTAATCATAAAGTGTTTTTACTACACTGGGACATATATATATATGTGTGTATTTTTAAAGATCTATGAGAATCTTTAAAAGTGAACTCAAAGAATCTTGTGAAATACTTTTAATAATTTTGCTCTGGAATATTTTATTTATATTACTGAATAATTGGTCTTTCAAGAATAGCTACTTCCTATGACAGTATTTTCTTTTTATTAAAAAGAGCAGTAAAATCCCTGCTTCCTATCTCAGTTTTAAATAATCCATGACTTGCCTAAACTTGAAATTTACTTTCTTTTTCTTCTGATTTTTAAAACATCTCCCAGATTATTTAAATGTATCTACAACAAAACTTTTGCCCATGATTCTTTTCCTGAATCTAACTGAAAAACAGTATTTCAGATGCAGTTTTTGAATGCAAAGATATGTCCATCCTGTTAGATTCTTTGGAGCTATAAACTTCAAGGTAAAATTATTATCACTCATTATGGCTATGGATTTTTCTATTAACTTGCACTTTATCAGTAAGTTATCAAATAAGTAGGAACACCAAAAGCTGAAGCCTAAACTGCTCCCTCACAACTAAAGTTCATCTTTACATTAGAACTGATAGTCTTTGGTGAGGTAATATGGGCATATTTTGCTGCTGTCTATTAGTTACCTCCACTTTTTTCTTATCTGTTGAATATCTCTAGTAAGCCAATTAACAGCCATTCTTTAGCTAAGAGGTAAAATAGTCAGTTAATAAAAAAAAATCTGTTTATGGTTTTACCTTAAATAATTTAATTGCTTCAGTTTGCAAGGCTTCTGATGGGAGTGTTGTAAGAGGGGAGGCAATTCCTTCTTTGCTGTGGCAAAGGGTAGGGTGTCTCCAAATTTGAGAAGCTGAACAGATAAAATATATACATTTTGCAATTAATTCAATTTGTAAGTATATTTTCTACATAAACATTGGAAGATCAGTATGTTGAAATGAAAATAAACTTACTGGCATCACCTTCCACATTTAATAATTTGCAAAGAAGTTGTTCAAACTCAGATCCAACATTTACACTGGTACTTCCAGCTGCAACTGTCAGATGATAAAGCCACGTGTCCTAAAGCAGAAAAACATAGCAGCTCACTCTTTCCATGCTCGAAGGAGCTGCTTCATCAGGATTTTGCTCTCAACTTGAAACCCTACCATGCAGTCCTTTTGAAGCCAAAGGAGTTTGCCTTTGGTTAAATAAACATGTGTTCATGGTCTCTATGTTACAAGTATTAAGCAAGGAAGATTGGACAGGGCTCTCTTCAAAAGTTTTTACCCTCAGAAATCATGTCTAATTATCAGGGCATTCTTCCTTTCCTCTTCCAAAAGCTTACATAAGTAATTTTTTATCACTGCCAGATCCTGCTAACCTGGGGATAAGGCCAGAAAGCAAAATGAGGTCTACAAGATTACTTGAGAACAATGAAGCAACAGTAATAAAAATGGTTTTAACTCCACCTCTCATTGCTCCTTTACTACAGCAGGGCCAGTCTGTGCTATGTTAGTCTTGTCCGTGAAAATGGGTACCAGTACCCTGTAACCTCTTGGTTATAGCTCTGTCTACAAGTTACTGTATGTGAGAAAAATTCTCATTACAGCATTTAAGATATTCTGCACCATCTACTTATGTAGGCAAGCCTGCCTATTTTTGTCTATTTTAACAAGGATTACTACACTAGCACTGATTTGCAGACAAACTCTGACCAATGTTAATAAAGCAGGACCTTCTCCTTATTATATCAGAATACAATCCAGGTGACCTGTAGTCCTTGTCCTCAAGAAGTATTCATATCACAGCACCATACTCATAGATAAGCCACTGAAACTGAATAAAAATATCCATTTCTTACCTTCTCGTGTTTGGATCCTATAAGAAGATAAGTGGGTCCCTGGTCTTTGGGATGGATAACAACAGTGTAATGGGTTGATAGTAAACTGCGACCACTGGCTTCATAGTCTTCATCAGAATCACAGGATCTATCAACTTCTTCAACCTTTGCCTCAAAAAGCTTGATTTGACCAAGAGGAAACTAAAAGTAAATATCAAAATTGGTGAGAGAGGTAAAGTTTGTTTCAGCGCACACTGATTTTGTATTATATATTACTATATTTATTATTATACACAATTTTTCCTTGTTCTGCAAATAGAAATTAAAACTACCATCCATACCCATTTGTATTTACTCATTTTCAGTCCTGCCAAGGAATGTCAGATAAGCCAGATGTTGCAGAGAGCAAAATGAGAATGATATGTGCTGAAGTCTGAAAATGAGGTTTTCAAAAATTCCTTTCCAGGTATGCCTCTATATATAGCTAATGCAATAAATGTATGTTAGGGTGAGAGTAGTCATTCTTCAGAGTTCCCAAACCTGGTTCCAAGCAAAAATTTCCTGTGTCAACCCTAGAACTTTAGTTATTATCTTGTTATTTTAGAGGACAGGAGTGTATTGATGATGTATCTGATTTGTTCATGCTCTGAATTCAGAAGGTAAATTTTTTTTGTGTGAAAGACCTTCTAGTTGATTTCTTTCTCTCTTTCTCCAGTCTGAGAGATCACAGAGCATCAGTGTTGAGATATTTATGTAGTTAGCATAATTTATCAGGAAATATTTTATCTAAAAAAGCTGTTCAAGAGGAAGTTTTCACAGAAGTAATTATTTCATAGCCCTTATCAACAGGAAGCCTCAACAAACATAAATACAGCATGAAATCTCTTCACAGCTGGGTGACAGGACTGAGAGACACTGACTGGCTACTCTACATGAAACTTCCTCCTTTCCCACAGTGCCACTGGTAAGGATTAAACAATGATGTGGTGATTCATATTTTCTGTAGTGTTTCTGATGCATTCAACTTTTTGAATAAGATAAGATTCTGAGAATCAAAAGTTGTCATTTCACATGTAAGTAGTCAAGATTGATTTATTCACCAAGTTTAACTAAAACACAATTGGCTGATTTTTTAGTTTGAATTCCATTTTGAAAGATCAATTAAATGGACTCCATTATTGTATTAGCCACTGCAGATTGTGTAATTTATTTCTGCACAGACACAGTCAGTTACAGAAAGCATGATTTTAATTAGCATATTGTTGAACATTAGAAATAAAGTAGCTTTGGAGAACTTTTCATACATATTCTGCTTTACAAAAGCTGAATTCTCATTCTGTTTCAAGTTAGCAAATTAGTTTCAATTTTACTTTAAAAGGGCAGCCAAACTTCTTCCAGATGTGAGGGAAATATTCACAAGAATCCAGCAAAATTCTTAACTGAAGAGCACGCTAAAATGTGAAAATCTTCAGTGGTAAAAATGCATAAATTCAGATATGTTAAACATAGAGATTTTTCCCTAGGAGAAATTGTAAGGTAATTTTAATGTCTCTGTAGGATGAGCTTGAGATTAATACTCTAGCCAGTTGATTCCCAAACCCAGTTTTACATTGTTTAAAAGAGCAATTAAAGTAAAATATTTTGATGCATGGTTACTGCTATCTTATTCATATAGTTGTAGAAATGGGGTTTCATTGAGGTTTAAAATGGCTGTAAAAGGAAAGGATGACAAAGGGAATAACAAGCTCTATACAAAAGCTATGAATTACTGGCTCCAGTGTGATTATCTTCTTAAAACAAAAGTACAAATAAGAGAATTTCTAGTGATTTTTAAAATAATGGCTTAGTGCACTGTTCAAAATCCTGTTTCTGACCTGCATCCATTAAAAAGATGTTTCTTGATGACAAAATGCAATGCCTTGAGAACAAAGGGACAGGTGAAAATCATGTCTAGGTAGTATCCTAGCTCTTGCAGCACTATGGACGTACAGTGACATACCAAAAAACAGGATTTGGAAGTCAACTGAGGGACAGAAAGAACATTCAAATTCTTGAAACTTGCAGTCACTGCCCACTGCAAGAGACATAAGAAAGGGTCTGCTTCTAGAACTACATGACAGCTGGGTCTTTTCTGATGCCTGTCAGAAAGGGACACATGAACTCCAGGCAAACCAGTGTCTCCCTTTGGCTAGGGATAACATGCATAATATGCATGTTTCTACAGCACATCCTGTAGAAAGAGACCAATGGGTGTGGTCTGGATTGCTGGCTTTTAGATAGAATCTTCCAAGCTGACAATCTGTGTATAATACCAAGGCCAACTGTACCTTAATAAAGCTGTAGGTTAGTGTTTAAAGTCTACATTCTCTGAAGAAATAAGAAAGGGCCCTACCTTGTCTTCTTGATTACGGAAATAATACAGAATTTTTCCGACTAGGGTACACCAAACCCTTTTGGAATATCCATGCTTCACCTGTAATTACAGAACATTAGTAATAATCACAGACAGAGAAATACAGACAGAGAAATACAGACTGTTTTCACCATCTCTGAACTTTGTTGGTATTGAGAATGCATGTCTTGGTTCAAATTCCTATCCACATTACTAGACATAAAATTAGAACTGCGTAACTTATTAAGGGCATAAGAATTGGAGCAATAGATGAGAAAGCACAGTAAGGCCAGTGTTGGCCTAAAGAGACTAGGGGAAGAAGTGTTTTCCTACCTTTGTAAGTAATCCTTTCATGGTTGGCTTGATTTCGGACTGTACAAAGAGTGGGCTGGCAGCCTGTATTTTAAGAACATTCTGCAGTACTTTGATCCATTCCTCTAAGATGTTGGGGGAATCTGCAGTCAGGTAGTATGTTCGTTTCTCTGTGGTCAGCTGTGTAGTAACAAAGAGTCTTGAGCTTCAAGAACTTGACATATTTGACCTCACAGTGTGGGATTTGTAGCATATGCAACCCAACGCAGCTTCACAACTTCAGGGAGTTTATCTTCCCCAAAGTACATTTTAGTAACGAAACAAAGAGCAGAGACACTCTTTCTAAATCTTTATCTGTAAAGTTCTAGGACAGCAAGTTGAGAAAACTCAATTCTCCTTTCAGAAAAATGAATTCTCTCTACCCCAATGGCTGACCACACGACTGTTCTCTTTATTTCTATCCCACGTGTGATGATCTAACCTTTGTGGCAATACAAGCAAGAGTCCAGGTAGGCCTTTTTATATTTTCTGTCACTGAAACAATTCTTTGATTTCAAATGAAAGGCACTGATTATTTAATTCCAAGTCCACACTTGGACTTCAAGTGCAACAGGGATTGGAACAAGGGGTTGGCTTTTGGTATGGTGGGAATGCTGAAACAGCAACAGAGGAGAAAAGCAGGCACCTGAATTGTTTGTTTTCCATCACCTCTTTCAATGTGGCTGGATGCATTTAGCTCAATTTGACCTTGAGGTTTTCGAATAACATCACTCTGTATGCAAAGAATGGAAAAAGAATATTTTAAATCTACCAACAAACAGCAATAAATTAATATGGGACTAATTTAAACATTAATCGTAATAAATACTTCCCAGTTAGAGATTGCATGACTTGTACACCTCTTGAGGAAATGAGTACTGAGTCACTCTCTAACAGCTTAGAAACCAGAAGTGCATTTTCTTTCCTTGTAACAGCCTTAGATAATCAGTAAACAATCTAAGATAAAACAACAGGTAAGTTACATGTACTTACTGGAGATTTGTAGTATAGCAATTCACCTCCTTTAAGCACAAACCACCGTCGTTTCCAGGTCTTTACTTTACCACCCATTTTTAACAGATATCCAGATTTTTCCAAAGTTTCCTGGTTGTTAAGAAGTTAGATAAAAAGTGGTCAGATACACAGATATATCTCTGTCCCCCAGAAATATATATATACACAGAAGGATATATTAATGACTTAAAAACATGCTAAATAATAATTACAGTATTTGATGAGACTTTTAATCCAAGAACAATGTTTTTACAAGCATCAATTAAGACAAATGTCAAGCACATAGGATAACTAATGAATATCCCTACTTACTATTATAGTACATGAAGGAGAATAAGTGTCCCTAACGATACAAAAGAATAAAGAATATTATGATTTCTGATTTTACTTTCTAGTTGTTTATATTAAACAAGAAACAAGATGAATAAAAGATAAATGTAGTATTCTTTCCCAACTCCAGATCGTAACCTGAAAACCAGATATAAGGCACTGTAATTCTGAGCTCCTCACAGACAGACCGCTACTGTGTACATCTGCAGAAAAGAGGTCACAGTTTTGCTCTGTGAAGAAAGCTTAAAATAATCTTCATCAGCAGGCTGTCAATCCACTTGTATGTTAAGACACTAACTACTAACACAAGCCATTAAAAAGCTTCTGGAGGCTGACCATTACCTCATAGTGGTTTGGTTTCTTTGGCCTGTCTTCACATGTTACTCTACCTAGGATTTCTCTGATGTTTTTTCTGTATGAGGAAAGGATAGAAATTTATTACTGCACATAGATTTCCACTGATGACTTCAGCTCCTTCTTGGAATGCCCTTCTATTTACCTGACCATTCAAATAATAATTTTAAACTGCTTTGCGTATTTCATATGAAATCTGATACCAGACCTGGTTCCAGGAAAGGAAATCTCAAGTACTTTGAATTGTATTCTGGAGTTGTTGACCTATTTTTCCTTCATTATATAGGAAACCTTAGAATCATCTTCCACTTTTCCTTCACAAATTACAGTCTTTCTTGGCTAACATTGTTGGTGTATATTGCTGTTTGTACTCGTAAGGCATTACATAATAATCAAGCAAGTCAGCAAGACTGAATGAAAAGGTTTGGTTGCAGTCTTTAAACATAAATACACACACAGTACCTCAGGTGCACTTCACAGAACTTCAGTACTCACATTTTTTCCATTATCACTAGATGAGGATGAGGTCTTAGGAAGTTTCTGCTCTGGCTCTGAATAGTCTGTATCTATGGAATATGCATCTGGAGGAATAGCATAGTCACTTTCCGAGGTCACAGAAGAAAGAGATGCACCTGTCGTTAAAGAAGAGAGTTCTTTATATATATTTTTGTTATATTAGAAACAACTGAGATCAGAATAGCCATGCAGAAAGAACATCTGAATAGAATCTGCAAACAATTATGTATCAACATAAATCCACCAGGAACTAAGGATTTTTTTTAAATATCAGCACACTGAACTATTAGCACAGTGCTAATTCTCATTTTATTCATAATTAAACAGTTAAAATCCATTGTAAATGGAACAACAAAAAAAAAGGTCTTCTGTATATTATTACCTTCTGTTACATTACCATAGCTTCTTTAAGGAGGGAGTTAGTGTCATGAATCATACTCATTGTCTAGGAAAAAAACCCAGGATCTTTAATTAAAGTAAGCAACCTTCTCCCTGCACTTTCTCTCACTCACTATAGCATCCGGATTTCTCAGGCAGCTGCTTGCGTACTAAGAAGTCATACTCAGCATCTGCTTTGTGTTGAAGCTGTAGGTGACTGTGTCTTGAAATTAGTATGAATTTGTATGCTAAGGTTTTCTAAAAGTTAGATTTTCATATTTCAGGAGGGGTTTAGAGTTTATTAGCTTTAATCCTGAAAAAAATGCACCCTGCTTTCAATTCTAGTCAATCAGTAATAAAAATTCAAACTCCTCCCTCATTCATTATAGAAATATTTTCGTGCATGTAAACATGTTCTTTTCTAGGGACTAGTGTCCACAGAGTCTCCAAAACTGAAATGAAAAGGCCTTTTTTCCTTTGTTTCAATAATTTCCCAAATCATTTGCCAATTTTATTCTTCAAAAAGGCTTTTCTCATTTATTGCTTTGGTAAGCCACCAAGACTTTTGGAGTGAGTTCTTGTCTTCTCATGGTGGATCTGTCATAACAAATTGCAGCGAGCTAATCATGCTTTTGGTAAAATGTGTGACTGCCTAGATTTTTAAAGAATGTGATCTCAACAATACATGTACATATGTGTTTTGTGGTTAAGAAAGGTTTCCACACACGAAACAGTGCAAGGACTATTTTATGGGAAGAAAGGACGAACAAAAGGAATGGTTCCATTTTACCGACACAGATATAAAGTGCAGGTGAAACCAGCTTTTAAATTACCCAATTTAGCATTCCTCTTGTATAAGCACATAACATGAGGTATGTCTGCAGCCATGGCACTGGTTTTTGCTCAGCAGGATGGAGCTGCTGGGAAGCAGGATCTATGGGTCCTTTTCACACTAATGTGGCAAAGCTACATTACTGGAAACAGGACTGGACTCCAGCTGTGGATGCCACTGGAAAATGCCGAGTGGGACCAGTGGCTCTGTCAACCTACTCTAGGGTCACTGAATGGAGCTCCTGCTTACTGGAATTTTTACATGTATAATTTAGACTACCAAAGAATGTTATTTAACATTTCTAAAGCAATATATAATGAGGGATCTTAACACTCACTGGCATCTTGGTCTCCCTTGGTTTACACAATGAAGAAATATTCACAGAGATGTAAGACTGATAGTCATCTAATGAGGAAGGACTGTATCTTTCAATATTATGAAGCATATTATTTCCATTTTGCAAAAGGAAAACACAGTCACCTAGATCTGTGAGATTTGTCTTCCATAAAACACAGGGCATTACCAGAATCAAGTGTTCTAACTAAATCTTTGCACAGGACCTTAAGACAACCACGGCAAAAATGAAAGAAGTCTTTTATTGCATGAGGTGACAGAACCAAATAATTTATTGAGGGAACTTTTACATCTGCTTTCTGATCACATGAAATTGTTTTATAAAGTTGAATATATTTGTGTTTTGTTTCTGATGGCAATTTTTTTCTGTCATTTTTATTTTTCTACAGTTAAAAGTCACAGGAAGTCCTTGGCATGACAGAGTATAGATAGAATGGTGTTCTTGCTTTAAATATGCAAGTCACTTTCCCCCCATGACAGCAGCCAGCTACAAGATTAGTGCCTTAAAAAGATATCTGTAATAACAGCAATAAAAATAATAATAATAATAGTGATAAAAAGAAAGCCATCTATAACAGTCCTTTCTCCTGACAGAGTAATAGATCTTGGCTTTGAGAGCCTAGATTTTAGATGTCTACATGTTTAAGGAAGAAATCAGTTCCTAAGAAAATCATGTAAACTGTCTAGTTTTCCAAAGTTTCCAGAAGTTACTTGTTCTTACAGTTTTGCCTACCTCGTTTCATAGCCCGAGGACTCCCTGGACCACTTCTGCTCCGAGAATCAGACTCGGAAGTTCTTGAGCTGGACCGAGAGCTGTCTTCTTCCTCAGATCCTGACGACTCATCTAGAAATGGGCTGTTGCTTATTTGAGTTGCTTTCTGCAGAAATGAACACAACATCCTTTGATACCTTGCATAAAGGGTATCAGTCATTTCCTGCATACTGTGGCAGGGCTCTGCTGGCTTTGTAATACTCAAAGGTGTTCTTGCCTGTGTTGTGAGTTTTGGCACACAAATATTAACATGAAACTGAATTCCCTCTGCACTCTGTATACTCAAGCACACCCGTACTTTAAAACAGAAAACCTGAGGTAGCTCAAGGCATGGGTCTTTCCAGACCACAAAAGGCTGCCAGAAAACAAACAATGCTGTGATTACTGACTGCTGGCTGTGTGACTAGAAACAGCTTTGGCACTGACACAAAGACATTTCTACACATACACACACTTTTAATTATGACATTGAACACCATGTGGTTCTTTTTAATAATTAACAAGCCTTTGGAAAAAATCAGCAAGGAACCTAAGAACTGATCTAGGCCAGTAACATTTTATAGGCAGTATTTTTTTTTCCCCAGCTATTTGACATTTCTATTATTTCTGGAGGTCTTTGATCTCTATACATCAACTTACAACATATTTGGCATGGTAGTATCAAATGTGAAATAGCAAGTTCCTTGATGTGAAGTCTAATGGTATTTAAAATTTTCTTAAAACAGTAATACAGTTACCCCTTTCAATGTGGTGTAGACAGGAGTGGTCATGTTCTTATATATCAGAGAAGTATATAACCCAGATATGGAGCATGAAGCTAGTGAAACAGCACCTAAAAAAGCAACATATTTTATAAATTGCCTTCCTAATTCACCCCCCAATTAACAGAATTCAAATGTAATATTTTTTGTGTTGTATAACTGCTATAAAAAACGAACTAATAATATATATACCTAAACTGTTCTGGATGTGAGATTTATAGCTTTTTAAAATTTACAATGCTTTTAAAAACATAAATAAAACTGCAGTCACAAACACTAGCCCTTTTTAAGTTGGTACCTGGTATAGAATCTTCATAGTAGTGAAACGCAAAGTAAACTGGAGTGAACAAAGTACAAATTCAGCACAAAGTCAAGACGTAAGGTACCAGAAGGCAATGGAAAGATAACCAGTGATCTTCTAGATTTTAAATAGCTGATGACTAAATCTTTCTAAACACATTTTAAAGGTCCTTGCTCACAAATCACCATAAGAAGAGAACTTTTGTTGATGGGACAATAAACAACTAAACCACTTACTTTTATTAAGAGATTCCATGGTGAAAGCTTCAGACATCCTTAAACCAGATTTGGCTACAGCATAAATTCTACTTTCCTATACAAGCAGAAAGGATTTGATAATTAAAACACAACAATTGTTTTTGTTCTGTTTAGCCTCCTAATTATTTTATCACGTAGTGCAACTACGTGATAAAATGGTTCATAAAATGACATTGTTAATAGCAGCTAAAAAATGCTTTAGAAAAGAAATTTCTTTTCTATGCTGTATACATCATAGCCATAGCCTTTTTTGACATTTTTCATACAATGTAAGTAACTTATTCTTAAAAATACTATTATCAAGTGCCAAAGAAGCTATAGCAAGAGTGTTTTTTAATGGAAGATGGTGTGTTAGGAGCAGAGAAATGCCATTAGAAGACAACTTTTCAACCATTTTTGTGTCAAAAGGCTACAATAAGAAAAGGTATAATGCAAAAAGTTCACTAAAATATATATAGAGAGAAGTTGGTAATGTATTATTCCTCTCTGAATAATAACTAGTAAATAATATATATATTTAATAAATTATTAATTAACAAATCTCTGACACTGAAACCACAGAATCGGTGAGTCTTGACACAGTTAATTCTGGATTTTGTGTAAGACATATTAATATCTATTTTAATATCCTGACTGATGACTTTAAAATTTTACTTGGAGATGTGATCAATTACTTCTGTAATTTGTAGTTGTCTGCTGTTGACTTACTTGTCTAGATTGTGAGTGGTGCAGTGGTTACAGCAAGGTCATTGACACCAGCATTCTTGGGCTGTTAGTGTTCAGATAAATAAATAAATACATTCACAAGCATTACATCCTTGGATACACTCAAAAAGACGTACATAATTAAGATGTGACATGAAAAAACCTGGGTTTATCTATAAAATGGCCATGGTTTTCAATGGCAGGAATACTGTGCTGAAAATAAAACTAGGTTCTGAGTTTGTAGTTATGATTAAGGTAATGCCCTGTCATTAAACAGAAAGTAATTAAAATAGAGGCAACAAAAATCATAGAAGAGAGGCATGAAAATAAGTTACTTTTGCTAGTAGGAAAAGTATCTATAAGCATGCTTACCCAGGAAGGAAATCGATGTAATGGAGGCGTTGGAGGTTTGTTACTAGCACCCTTTTTTGTCGTATCACAAAGTTCCTGGGCTTCAGCATTTTGTGCTTCAGTGCAGTCATAGGTAAACACTCCTTCATCACAACCAATCTCCATTTTCTCTAAAATATCGGTATCCTCTCCATCCACCAGATCTATGTCTGTTTCCTGAGGTCTCCAAGGACGGATCATGCTTATGGCATTTCTATTTCTACCAAACATTCTGTCAGAACTCAGCTGGGGCTGGCTTAGGTGTTTCTTTGCTAACACTGAATTTAGACTAAAGACATTAGGAGTCCGTAACTTTGGATGTGGCAGATTTGAGGGAAAATCTGATGGAGTTGTGCACTGAGAACCTGCAGAAGTTGTTGGCATTGGGTGTTTAGGTGTCAGAGCAGGGGTTAAAATTGGACTTGGGGTATTTGCCTCACTGGATGAGGATGAATAATCAAGTCTCTGTGATTGAAATTTCTTATTCAGTTCATCCGAAGAACTATCTTGGTCTTTCTTTTTCCTTATGAAGTCAGAGTTGCACTTTCCACCAGGATTGCTCAGGCCTTTTCTTTGGGGCCCCTGCTGCCATGAGTATAGCTTCTTTTGCTGAGTCCTCTTAACATCAACATTCTCTTCTTCAAAGAGAGAACTACTATCATCAGATGCTGTCAGATACATTTCACTTCCCACTCTACTGTACCTTGCATTCTCTTCAGATGTGTGGCTTGAAAGAGTTGATGCACACCTGGATTTCAGTCCTTTATTGTCTCCTCCATCCTCATCTGAGCTCCAGTCACTCCCAGTAGTGCATGAGTTCTTCGACATATCACTGTCTATGTCTTTGGATGAGCAGCTTGTTCTCACATTTTTGTTCTGCTCTGAACCAGAGGAACTTTGTTGCAATGACTTCTGACCTTTATTTGTCTCGTGCACAGGACCAGCAAAGGTAGTTTCCAGGATATCCTTCTCTAGATGAGAAATATAATGAACATGAGAAAATTACTTTAGCAAACTTGACTGATAAATGGTTTTGTAATCATGCCTACAACTAGTAAGTAAGTAATAGTTTCAAATGCATGAGAACATATATGTTTTTTTAATATTGTAAATAATAAACATTAAGAAAAAGATTATAATTTTTTTAATGTGACTGAATGCAAATTACATTTGCCAAAAAACTGTAATAAATGTTACTCAAAGTTCTAGCTGAACTAAAAATGGCAATAAATATAAAGATAAGAAGACTGGAGCCATATTTTAAAGTAAGCCATGTACGTGTGAAAACAATCAAACAAAGAGAATTAACAAGAAGCCAACTACTTAAGAGGGCATAAAAATCTAGCTGCTTTATTAATCTATGGAAAAGTTTAATAAAAGCTTGTCAGAAAGGATTTTCATTAAAAAATCAAGTATTCTGAGCATTTCTATGGTGTTTATATGCAGAAATTTATTCTGGAAGCTATTATTGTATTCCCAAGGGTGAATGCTTAAGATATACAAGAGTCTCATGGAAAATACTTCAGGAAAGACACTGTGTTAAAAATAGCTTTGTTTCTCTCTTCACTTTTACCTGGTTTTGCAAGAGAAGGCTATAGCTTACAACATGTTAGTGAAGCCTGCATGTTCCCAAATTAAATCAGATGCAAGAACCAGGGTTTTTCTACACAGACAGTTTGAAAAGTCTATGTTAAATACCTGTGTGAAGTTGCAGTGGACTGAATAAGACAAAGATTTTAATTTCACCCACATTAAAGTAATGAAGTCCCCAAAATCATCTGTTTCCATCTAGCTAAGCCTAAGGTTCTATGTCTTATCTTTCCCCTTGAAAAAATCAGTCTGACATCAATTCTCTCCTCTGTAAAAATCGAAGTAATAATATACAGCTACCTTCATAATGAACTTTCTGTAATATAAATACACAAAATATTCATGGGATCTCTTTCAGTTTCTGATTTTCAAAAGACCTCAGCTTACCATTTTGGATACCATGGTTAACTGTGGAGAAAATACTGAGGTCATAAACAGTACAAGGGATTCAAGCAAAGGACCAGAGCAACAACAAAAGTCACAACCACATCTTCGCAGCCAAAGCACCCAGGACCCTCTGCATGCTGCCAAATAATGTATTAGTGGTATTACAGAAATTGTAGTGCTCAACAGGATAATTTCTTCCCAGTAATAGAAGAGTAGAAGTGAAGTGGGAGACAGGACTGGCATGCACTTTGAAAACAGCTGGTTTGGATGCACAGACAGAGTTGTTGATTTTAGTTTCCTACTTGTGCCAGAATAAAATGGCAGTCCTGGTGACAAGGTACCTGGCATGTTTTTGCCTTCAGGGTAGTCTGTCTCTTTGGATGAAGCCTTGCTTATTTCTTCATGCTTAGGAGACGGTTGAGGACTTCTTGCTCTATTTGAAAAGCATCCAAAAGTCAAACTGCTTAGTCGCTGACACTCTCCAGGTTTTTGTGTTGAAGTAACGGATTTCTTACCAGCTTCTGAAGACCAGTAGTTCAGAAATCTTGGGTTAGTGAGATACAAAAAGCTATGCAACTCTTCTCTTTACTCTGCAGTACAAAGTTTTTTTAAAGGTAACTAAAATTTAGGAAAAAAATAGAATAAAAAATGTTTATAGGAAAAAAAATCCTACCTGACATGTCTCCGTATCAGGAGAAACCCAGAGCAATGTTTCTAGTTCTTAAAAATTGATAGAACAATAGAAAGAAAAAATCATTTAACAATTTCACAGGAAACACGGAAGAGTAAATTACCAGGTTTAGAAGGTCTATATGGAGGAGGACTTCAAGAGAAAGTGAAAGCAGAAATTGATGAACTGCCTTGAATATGAAATCTCTCCATCCCTGTTCATAAAAATCCCTGTGGCTGATCTAGGAACAAAAGGCCCTTACTGTACCTGTAAATCTGCTTAAAACAGTACCACATGCTCATAATTTATAGCCTGTCACCAGCATGGATGCTGCAAATAGGAATAAATTTCTTAATACTTTTGGGCATATCAGTACTGTGTGTTGGAAACTACAGGGTCTCAAAAAGCCTTTAAATAGGTCTCTCAGAGAAGAATGACTAGAAGTATATGGAATTGCTACTTATCAGAAGATAGCAAAGAAGCAAAACTATCCAGTTTCTTCATTAACAGAAAAGTGCATCTTAAAAACTTTATATTGTATATGAATTTGTAAATGTTTGCATTTTCATATATTATACATATTATAGGTGTAAACACACTTCTCTACACTCATTTCTAAATATCTGTGTATTTACATGTATACGTAAGATACAGAATTGGGCTAGGTAGCAAATTAACAAAATTTTCGTATGTCAGTAAATTGTCAGGTCAACCAAGTATGGAGAGGACAATGGGATCCTTCGGACACACTTAAGAAAGTTGGTGAATAGGCAACATGGTGGTGAATAAAATTCAACTTTGATCAATGTGAAATAATGCTCTTTGGAGGGTATAGTCCTCTTTTTTCTATTTACATTTTATGATTTTTAAATTTACTACACCTATTTGGAGAGGAATCTGGTGATACTAAGTCTGAATTAAGATTTTGGTTCACTGTAGTCAAAGGGAGTAACTAAAAACATCTGATTGGTTCTGATTCCCAGTTGACCATTTGCTAGAAAAAGCAAATGCAGACTGACATTCATTTTTGTTTTGTGACCGCCTATGCTATAAAGAAGGGAAAGCAAAGGTCTGTCCTAAATCCAATAAAATCTTATTACATGTAGAACCTCTTAAGTAACAGCGGTACCTGTTCACCACATAAAAACCAGTTGTGCTTTGTCTGCATGTCTTTTCAGCACAAAATCAAATGATTCCTTCCTAACACCTTCATGTACCATCACTGATGTCAGTTCATACTCTCTGAAATCTTTGTGATTTCACAGAATATTTTCAATCATGTCGATTGGGAAGAGAAAGAATAGGGAAAGAATAGGGAAAAAAGAATTAATAGAGAATAGAAAGAAATATGTCATATAGAAAGAAGTTTTCAGAAGATTTGTACATTTACCTTGCAGTTTTGATTGTACCGTTTTCATCTCTTTGGTTTGCTTTTGGTTGATCAAGCGAAGGTTCTGATTTTCCACCTCTAACTAAAAGCATATAAATGTAATCTCATCCATTGGTGAAAAAAAAATTAACACTATTGCATCATTTATGTTTTCTGTGAATTTCTGCTTATCTAAGGATAAAGCCAGTTCAAATAATAACCCGTCTAGGTATCTCTTTATTCTGAACAATTAATTCTCTGCAATGACTATTTGCTCAATTCTGCCAAAATCATTCCCCCAACCTGGCAAACCCGTGACTGCTTTAAAAATACTTAATAAATAAGAGAAAAAGAAAACTGCATTGGCATTTGTAATAAAAGCAGAAGGCTAGAATTACAAACTCCTGTGCCACTTCACAAAACCAAGAGTGAGCAGAGGAATCAGAGGGGATGATGGTCCTAATGCCTCCTTACTATTCCACAGCAAAAATTAAAAAAAAAAAAAAATAGGTGCCAACAAACTTTATACAAAGCAAAAGTCTTTCTACAGGAAATAAAAAACCATCAACCTATTGCTGTAGCCCACCACTGGGAGGTAAAAGATGCTGGTTCAAACCCTCCACCACTAGGAGGTAAAAGATGCTAGTTCAAACTCCTGCTCCAGATTAGGCAAACAGATTTGAATCTGAGTATGTCACACAGAAGGGAGCCAGCAATTCCACTTCCCACTGAGTGACACTGAAACTAGCTTGAAATTTTCCATAAAGAGTAGTTAAATACTCTGAGTCATACTTGATTTTGTCCAAACTTTTTCATTGTAATTTTAGCTAAATTTAATGGCATTTTTATTAAATTATTTCAAAATAATTTACTTTAGCCCTCACAGATGAAAAATAAGTATTTTATGTAAGAACTTTCTAGTTTCTTACTTCAAAACCAATATTTTTTTTCAACTCGAGTATAACTTCCAGTAAACTACAAGAGAGTAAGATTTTAACTTTTACAGGCAACTTGAAATTCTACACCCAGGGAGGAGAAAGCACAGCTGCACCCCAAAGCTGGCAGCCTTGGGCAGGGCAAAGACATGGTTATCTTACCACAGTAGAGAAAAAAGGGAGACAACTGGTCTCTTGGAACTAGAGCTGGTGTCCCTGAAACTATTCATGACTAAGAGTAGTGTGGGCATTGTGAAATAAAAAATGATCAAGGCCTTTTTTCTGCCAGGCCCCAGTAGGCTTGGTCGGCTTTCTGGGAATTATTCACACTTTAGGCATCTGCTTGAACAAACTCAGTTTGCCAGCTAAGCTCTCTCAACTAGTGGAGAAGTTGACCTTCCAGAGAGCAGTCCTGGGTCCTTTCTCCAGAAAGAGGACCCAGATCATATTGGCTGACCAAATCAGACATCAGAATTTAGGTGACATGGACACTCTGCTCTCTGTGCCATTGTTTTCAATTCTCCTCTTTCCAGCAAATAACTATAAAATCAATGAAACTGGGAAGCTTTTTTTTTTTTTACTATGGCACACAGGCCTTTAACAGCCAAAAGGTCTAAGGGATATCCAGTCACACCATTATATTTTCTGTGTAAATATTGTAGCAAGAATTATACCTCATGAAGCTTGACTGTCACCCATTCTTTTATTTTAGCTGCTTTCTCTTCTATCATTTTTGCTTCTTGCAGTCTTATTTGCTTCTGGAAAAAATTGACATAAGCATATTTTTCACTGAGTAATATAATCTGCCTGAGTAGTATCTTCAGACACAAATTCTAAGATTGCTTGAAGTTATTCAGGCTCCTGGGCAATACATGGTGGTTTTTTTAAAATGAGGAATAGGATCTTCACAGATCCTACTCTTTCCTCTCGTAAAAATAAAAGCTCTTCAGTGGGGACAGTGAAGAGGAATATCATCTTTCCCCTCTTCAAAGTCAGATGGTCTTTCAATGGAAGCCAGAGTGTAATTTGAAAAACAATAAACTTTATTCAAATTATATGTTTCCAATGGGAACCTCTTGAATCAAACAACAGAAATAATGTTAAACTTTTCTGTCCTCTATTGATCTAAATTTTTATTTGTCTTTTGTATAATTAAAAAGGGAATTGATGTTTCTCTTTTGTAACACTGTTATTCCTAACCTGCTCTTCAAGTTGTTGCTCCAATTTTTGTATTATATCATTTTTATCTTGTATCAGGATCTCCAGATCTTGACATCTCTTATACAACCTGGTTTCTGATTCACTTGTTTGAACATTTGCTGCTTTTAATTTCTCTTCCATAATCTGCACCTATTTGGAAAGTCAAATATAAAAGTTTAAGGAACATAACACTCCAAATCAAAGGTAGTAATTTAATCACAAAATAAACTTAAAATTGCCTCCACACTTAAGTTTCAAGACAACCCTGCAAAGTTTTGAAGCCTTTTTGAGAAGAAAACCCACAGTTCATTATGTCTCCCTATGCATTTAATACCAACAGGATTGTCAAAACACTGGAAGATCTTGCACAGATTTTGTTAATATCTATGAGAGGCTTCTCATTTTGTAACACACAAGCTTTTAGACACCAGTATGGGAAGAATGCAGTTCATCTACAGGGAGCTGTAAACAATGTTTGAATAAATAAACAACTGTACACTGTAAAAAAACCCAGCAAATTATCAGTAGCATTCTAAAAAATTGCATAAAAATACTTGGCTTGTAGTCAGGAATGTTTTCTAACTCCAAATTAGTACATGAACATTTTTAGTCTTATAATTTTCAGTTTCTATCTGTCTCACAGTAAAGTATGAGGAATGTTTCAGCAATACCAGAGATATGTTCCTAAAATGTCTACAGTAGCTAAGTCTGTCATTTGGAATCAAAAGGCACCTTTGGTTAAATATTTCACCACAATCTCGTTCTTTAAATGATGTAACTTCTACAAGAGGAACAAACAACACAGAACAATTCTATTTAGAGGCTGTATTGGATAGCCTCATTTTATTTTCTTATAGATCTTCTTAAACAGGTCATTGTTTCCTCTCCCTTTTGTTTCCACATGCATCATATATCAAAAATTCATGAGGCATCAATGAAGAAGCTCATTCCATGCATCTACTTGTGATTTGTGATGTTAGCTTTGACTTTATTGACCTGAACTGAATAGTGAGCAAAGAAAGGTGCTAGAACTCTCTGTTAAGACAAATCAATAGACTTGAAAAGAAACTCTCATCTTCTCCATTTTTAGAAGTACTTAAAAATAAGGCAATTTTTTGAATTTCACCCCATTAAAGTACCACATGCACACAGCTAGTGGAGGCATTTATTCCATTTATACCTGCTGAAACGCCCTCTCTGCTTGACGATCAGCATCTATAACTTGCTTCTCAAGCTGCTGCATCTGTAGATGTATAAAAACATACAGTTAAATGGTCATGCCTTCTGCCTCTTATTAGAAAAATATATTTTCATGCTCTGTTTTGACAAAGTAAAGGACGTGTGATGAGCAGGACCATAAAAATAAAAGGGTAAACTGTGTGTCAGACTGGGAAAAGTCACCATTATGACTGTATTAAAACATGGTAAATACTCTTCAACAGAAAAAAATATATACACCTTTTCTTCATAAATTATTCTCTGGCTGCCATATGACATATTGCTTTTTCTCCCCTGCTACCAAGAGTAGAAATTCCTTTGACAATAATCCTGAAACTTTCCTCATGTCCTCCCAAAAGAGGAGAGAGTAGAGGGAACTTGGCTGCTAATCCTTCTGATGTTGACAAATTTAGTGTTTTGGACAAATATGCCACAAGGACTGTCTCAGACTTCTGCTCTGTTGCACGAAAGAAAGCAGGATGTGGCAGAAGAGACATGGTGGCCTCAGGTGCTCCACAGCAGCAGTGGATGAAGACAGAGACCAGTTTCCATGGAGACGTGCAGGTCACCTCTGAGAGGGGGAGACCCTGATCTCTTACTTTACAGTGATGCCAAATGAATCACGGGCTCAGTCTTTGCCCAGGGCCTTGGAAAAACCCAGCATTTTACAGGATTTATTTTGAAGGCTTTCCCAACCATACAGAACAGAAGAGGCCAGAAAGATATACTTTGCTTACATTTTGTTACATTTTGTTACATTTTGTTAAGAGCCCTCTAGTTTGATTTTGCGGACTTTTTTATAAAGCAAGCCTTGGTTTGAAGTAACACTTGAAAGTTCATAAGGTATTCCATGACTTAAGGATTTAGTGGTTCACAGGAAATATCTAGAGAAGACCTCAGTTCATCTGAAGAGAATGAAACATCAAATAAGTAATATTGCCATACTCAGCATTCAGATTGAAAATTGTTCTAAGAAAAGCATATGAGGCAAATAATGCAAATGAAACCCATCGATTCCTTCTTCAGTCTACTGCATGGTTTTAAAATAATCCATTTCTTCCTGTCTTGTTTGTACTCAGTTTCTGGCATCTTTTAGTTTCTTTTTCACTCTCTATCTCTTTTTTTTTTCTTCCCAGTTGTGCTGCTAATCACATGAAACTTTTAGCACCATATCCATACAAGGACAGAGTCATCATTTTCTATCAATCAATAACTGAAAATGGAGACTAACAGGAAGAAAAAAAGCTGTGCCTCACCTTCTAGTACTTTCTCATACAGTACAAACCCCCAAAGTCTACATCATAATAATACCACAACACACCACTGATACAAGAGCAACAAACATTTCACAATCCACATGGTTATGGTCAGGTCCCCAGTGAGTTGTTTTGCAAGAACACTTCTAAGGAGATGATCTTCCTAGTCATTCATTTGCCAGATGGACAGGGAGATAAGCCTTTTTTGTTTCTCTCTGGTCACATGAATTTAATTTCATATTTAAATGACCTCATGTTAAGATTTTGAGTTTAGTTTTTAGAATTTTGACTTCTAAGATTACTTTCCATCTGTTTTTTTTGGTTTTACATTCAAACAGAAGTTTGGTTTGCAAAACTCACTTTAATATCATTTTTCAAATGTTTATTTTTTAGTGACCTGGGATTCAGAAATTGAGGTTATTTCTGAATATATGGTCAGCTAACATTCCACTGTAGTAAAGGCACTGTACTAAATATAGTGGAAGTGCAGGTACTAATAATGAACTAATACTCTATAATGTTCTGACTCTATTAATATTATGACAGAAAACTATTATAACAGAAATGATATTATGACAGAAAACTTCAGATATTTATATTGTGAAATTCACTGATGAGTACAAGTTGTTCATCAACTTTCACAGGCAATTCATAAATGCATGGCAGCAACTGGCAATTTATACATGTCCCATAAGTTAAGGTCATTTCATCTGTAAGGCAGTATCAGAAATGTGACATTTAGTAGATGGAATTAAAACCTGAAAATGTTGCTAGCCAAGTTCACCCAGCTGCCACTGCAGCACAACCAGCTCCAACCTGGCTTAAACCTGAAAAGAGCTGGTGTCTCCAGCAGCATCTCATGCTCGCTGAGTGTACTGCTGCTCTTCTACACAACCATTTGAGTCCTGGAGAATGCAGTGCACTAAAGGCCCACGTTCTTCCACAGCTGTGCACTGACACTGCACAGTGCACCTCTTGCTAGGAATGCACACTATTGCACAGGCCCAGGAATAGAATAATATGTTCATGTAGACTACTGGGACAAAGAATATGATTTGAATAAGGCTGTTGCTAAAACGTAAAGCCAGGAGCCAAAGAAGCAAAGAGAATGCTTCCAAGCAAAAGATCATTCAGAGATCATAAAGGGAAGAACAAAGTTTATTTTTGCCTCTTCAATAGTTAACTATTTCAAGAAGGTGGGCTAAGAATCCTTGTATGGTCTCATAATATGGATATGTCAATCAGCTTCCTGACAACAACTAAATGTGAGATTTTATTTGCAAAATTTCTAAAGGGTCTTCAATTTCTTTTAGGAGACTTCTGTTTCAAAAAAGCAATTTATATTATTCAGCAACAATCAAATATCATGATTACCAAACATGAGCACTTCTGTTAAATTTGCCAGCATTTCAGTAATTTTGGTGCTACATAATAATTACCAAGTGAGTCCTGATTTTCCCATTATTTAGAGTTTATATAGGTATGTTTTGCAGGGTCTACTGTAACAAGATGGATTTTTAACATTTAAAAAAATGTTTCTTCCATTTGCATAAATAATCACCAAATGATTTTGCCTGAAAATTTAGATTTACCTGACTGCTTTGCTTGTTTATAAGCCTGTGAAGTTAAACAGAAGAAATTACTAACTTAGAATACTCTGAAGGCTATCAAACTTGTTGGGCAAAAGATTGGAACTGTTTCTAAGGTAAGAATTTTTCTTCACAAACAAAACCTAACTTAAGCCTTCTTCTTAAGTGAATGACAAGTTTCTCAACAGTGATCACAGCATTACTGAGAGAAGGTGGAAATATGAGACTGGTTGAATAGCTAATGGTTTAAATCAAGTCATGCTTTGAACTCATCAAGAATAAAATGCCATGCTAAATCCTCTTTACCCAAAGACTATGAAGGCCATTTCAGACCATGCATTGATAGCTTAAGATCCTCAAATAAAACTTTACAAAAAAAATCCTTAACCTGAGGATGTATGTGGCAGGTAAAGGCAGCCATATCCATACTTAGAGGCAAATGTCAGGTGCAGAAGAACTCTCACCTGTGGCAGCATCCTGAATACTGATGACCAACTCTGACTTTATAAAGAATGTAACTTAAAGAAAGATCTGTTGAACCAGACTCTGTCCCACCAGCTTCTTTCTATATACACCTCAGCAAATTGCCAGCATTCACTGAATCAAAATGTTTTTATCAGCTGTTGGGTGAGACATTGCTCAAATGAACTACAGCCTGTAAAGAATCAACTGACATAAAGTTGGCTTCCCAGGAGAAAGGCAACATGGAGGGCCATCATGTTATTACAACATTTGGCATGCAAAAATATTTAAGCCTAATTTTCTATCATGTCCTAAAGAAGGTAACTTGAAATAATGCCCCAGTTCAACAGACTTCTTGTAGAGAATTGTTCTTGTCACTCACATTGGATTGCTGCAAATTCAGTAAGAATTCAGAGATATCCTGTCATAATCTATACTGATTTTTATTTTACAGTCTTAAATATACAAAAAATAGATGCATATTGACTAAAGAACACAGATACAGAAGAACAGATGCTACTTTAACCTGCACTTTCTCCTTCTGTCTTTAAGTGAAAAATCCTCTTACAATTTCCAGAAAACAGATTAGTGCATGCTGCATCAATTGCTGAATTACAGAAAACAGTTTCTATTGTTAGAAACAGATTTGGTTTTAAACTTAGTAAGGAAATAACTACTCTACATCTGACACTCATCAAATTGAGCTATTTTTGTTCAAACAATGAACAGAGAATTGCCACATGTGGATAAATAGTGAATGCTTTGAAGAAGCATGGCAGCAATAAAAACAGAGGTGTACTGCCTTGGAGGTCTGGACATTGAAGTACAACACACAGTCACTGGGAATTTTGTACAATACAAAGGCAAATCATAAAGTGATTCCTTTTCAAGAGTCACCTGGAAGCTTCTTGGCTGTATTCAGAAATGTTGAACATATATATTTTTCTGCAAGTAAAGAAATTTTCATTTAAGTAAAGCACATATTATATGAAATCAGCAAAGGGTATAAACTCAAAAGTCATCACTCGCAAATTTCAGAAATACACCTTTTGTATGCATATATGTGTAGATATACTTTCATTTCTATACATATATAGAGAGATCATTATTCCTTTAGTGTTTATTAGAGAGAAACTACAGCATTAAAATGATAACTTTCCTGTTAGTTGAAATAGCTATTTAATAATTTTAAAAGGAACATTTTAAAGATGAAAATTGTTGTAGTTAGTTTCTTCTTGAAATCTGAAAAATGTTTGTTATGTATAAGAACAAACTCCTATTTTTATCCAAGTCAATATTCAACATAATTTATCCCATTTGTTTGAAATTTACATTAGAATCAGTGCATAAGACGCCTCCTAGTTTTTAATATTATGAACAACACAGCTGTATCACATAGACTTTTTGGAAATCTTTTTGAAATACATATAGGAAAAAATACAAGCAATTATGAACAAAAAGAAAAGCATTATTTCTCTGTATGTCTTTCATAACATGTTGATAATAGGTCAAAGTTTTTAAAAAGGAAAAATCAGTTAAAACCTAATGTTTCTTAACAGTTTGCCTGTTGATGAAATGCAGAACTTCCTGTGATTTGAGAATGATATGTTTAGAATCTGTTGTTTTCCTTCAATTTTTCTAATCTTCATCATCTGAGAAAAAAGCCCAAACCATCTGTAGCTGAAAAATAATGTTCCCTGTAAAAAAAAAAAAAAAAAAAGAAGAAAAAGGCAAGCAGTTGATCTGTCCATTTTTAGATACAGTGAACTACCAGTCCTCACACCACATAGGACTTACCAAAACCAGAGACATGGGTATATGGTTGCTTCTATAAATAAAGAAATAGGAGAAGCAATTGAGGGATAAACACACCTACAACTGTGTATCAAAGGTGCCAGTAGATATAAACAGGTGAAGAATACACACAGGCTGGCAACTAGAAGACACTCATTTTTTCACATTGAGTAAAAAAGATTTTAGAACTGCCTTCTAATAGAAACTATGAAGACAAAAGATCTGGGGGTTTGTTTGTGTGTCTGTGATACTTGTTAAGTTTAAATGGTTTGAAAAATATGCCTACCAGCTATTCCACAGCTCTACCTTTGACCAAGATTTCCCCTTTTGATTCTATATTTCTATGTTTGGACCCGAATATTTCAACAAATCTCTGCATTTCCAGAAGAAAAGTTGGTACTTCTTAAAAGCAAGTAATCTGCTTCTCAATGGCTTTGATGACAACCAGTTTTCATGTTTTACAATATCCTGAGCCCAACCATATAAAGCCTTGCATGTATTTTTAGTTAAAAGCAATGGTAAAACTGTTCTAGAAGCATGACTGACTCTTTTCACAAAAAGCTCTCTCTTCTAGTGGTTTGGTTTAGGAAAATTCAGTAATATTCCTCCTAGTTCTGTAACTCATTTATTAAAAAGCTGACTAGGTATATTCCATCCATATTTTCTAACATTATTCCTTTTGCCTTGACATTTCTCCTCTATGTATTATGTACTTTCTATAACAGCAGTGGTAGATCTTTATAAGCTACAACAAACTTTAAATATGACCTGACTAATTAAGCCATATAGAAAAAACACCCAAAGAAAAGAGATGTAAATTAAATACACTAACATTGCATAGGAAAAATAAACAAGAAGATAATTTGTAAAGAAGGAATGAGCACATGCCTTGGGGAAGAAATACTTTGTTCTTTATTGGCTGATTTTTTTTATCCCAAAGGGAATACAATAGAGAAACTTATCTTTAATAAAACAGCTTTGCATATAACTTATTAGTAGAAATGCATTTTGTTATATTATCTAGGACGTGATACTTCAGACCCATCTGTATTTATAAAATTAAATATGCCTTCAGTGAAAAATGGATATTTTGGCACAATAGCTTTTCCCTAGAATGAAACCTATAAAAATATTACTCAGTTTTTTCATCCCCAAAATGAAAAATTGCTTTCTGAAAGTAATTTCTTTTTGTCACAGATCTCCCCAAAAGGGCTAATGTTAAAGTTTACATCTCAACAGGGCTCAAATGTTCCTTTGGCTACTTACAGACCAAGCATGTATTGTATATGAAATTTTATGATTTGTGTTATTTCCCACATGAAAAAAAAAAAAAACAACCAAAAACTTCAGATAAAGAATTAGTCACCTGGCTTAAATTCAGAAAGCTACAGCCTTGTATTTCCCTCAGATCTCCCTTGAAGGCTCACCTAGGTTCTGACTACTGCAACACAGCTTAGGCTCACAACCCCGCAGTTTGCAAGCTGCCACTTTCCAGCACTCACCCGTGGTTTTCCTTCTCCCATCTTCTTGATTTTTAATACCAATTAACAGGTAGAAGGCTACAATTCTTCTCATGAACAAAGCACTGTCAACCATTCCTCTGCCATCTAACCAATTCCTTTTTATTTTGTCTTTCTCTGTCACACAAATGTATGAAGTGCAAAACCAATTTGATTCTTTGATGTCAGAGTTACATCCATGTGTGCACACACCACAAATAGACACATACCCACTTCTGCAGATGACCAGCAGTTCTAAAATCTGCATGTGCAGAAACACAATCCTGTTCACTTCTAACTACAGCAACTTCTGGCACTGCTCTCCTAGGTGGGCAAAAGTCACTGCTTAATTGCAAGCCTCTCTTATGCCTCCTTTTCTGCAATTCAGCTCATTCCTATGAACTGTGCTTAGCACAAAAGCCTTTCCTTAGAACAAAATGAAACCTCCAGAAATTATCAGTCTCTATTTGCTCAGTTTCCAGAATGAAAAAACAGGCTCAAAATTTCTATTGCTCTCCTTGATGAGACCAGTTTTATTACTGAGTTATTTTACTTCTTTCAAGTTCTTTTCAATACTTAAAAATGATTTAAGAATTATTTAGCTCAAAAGGCTTTCTAGTGGTCATTAAATGAGTGAAAAGTACATATGAAAAAAACAGTCTTTCACATCTCATTTGAGTTCATTGAAGTAAAATTAATGATTTCTTTGGAAAACTATATAACTTAAAAATATAAAACAGAAAACCCCAGAGAGGGAACTCTTCTAGAATTGGTAGTCTAGGACAGCTGCCAGCAAACATACAGATTTAAAAATGTTAAATTCAGCAGTGGGATTTGAGGAGGCAGTGTAGTGAAGGACAATTGAGTAAGCATGTGATGATGGCTCAGTAACTGTGCTTTTCCCAATGTCAGTCACAGAACTTTCCTAAGCCTGGTAAAACACTAGGAAATTTCCTCTTTCTGGGAGTCATCTTTCCCATCTCAGATCTTTTCTTTATAGTTAAATTGCAGAGACACAATCAAACACAAATTAAGCAGATGGCCACTCCTAGCACAGACATTATCATGTTCAGTGAGAGGGAAAAAGGTACCAAAGCACTTTGGCAAGCAAGGAAAAAGAAGCCTCATATAGTGCTTAATGTGAAAAAGACAAACATATATCAAGAACTGGTTGTTCATCTGCTTTGTTTTGTACTGATCACTGTTCTGCAACTGTGGCAATTCTGCTACCTGCGTCTCACTGAATTGTGGCTTCTGATTAGGGCCACAACATGAGCGTTGTGAAACAGGACATGCCACTGCCTGAGAGGTGATGGCTTGAGAAACAAAGGTACCATTCACGGCCAGCATGACTGAAACTGAATTTATTCATGGCATTGAAGTGAATAGGACACTTTGGAAACCCATGGTAAAGGAGCAGGAGATTCCAGAAATATATGTAAAGCAGCATGTTGCACTTCAAAGACAAGACAACAGGTATTTAAAGCAAGAAAGTACACTCTCAGGGAATGAAAATTAAATGAGCAAAAAGAGTTCTCAACCATCAAAAATGGAGAAAAAAATTTTGTAGCTCCTATAAGTGAATGTTAAACAGGTATTAGATTGGCTAAGGAACCCACTATCACAGTTTCCACAACTTCCATCAACTTCCCCATCTCAGGTGGGCTGGAACAGAAGTGAATACCACCAAGAGAGGAAATATTAATCCTGTGGCTTTACAGCAAAGGCTGTGCTCTTCATGCCATCACCCAGCCACGCCTTTACAAGAACAACTAATTTATTGCTTCCTGAGTTCTCTTTTTGTTTTTGGTTTTTTTTTTTTTTTTCTATTTTCAACCTCCTTAGAAAGAATGTAGTTTTAAGATCTACTAAAACAACAAAACAAAAAAAAGCTCCACTATTTTAAAAAGGTATAGTATAAACTTAAAAATAGACAAGGGATAAAAATGAAACTATAAGAAACAGGTAGGTATTAAAAAGGTGTAGACAAACCAACTACTCTACTCATATAAACTTTTATTCTCCTTACCTCTCCTTGCTTTCTCCTATTTGTACCTTCCTAATTGCAACTGAATTATTCCCCACAATGAGAAGATTTTTAAGGACAACTAAATACTGAAACATAACCTTCATCTGAATAATTTTTTCAATTGTATTCTGTTCCCTTTTACCCTTTATAATCCTTTGATTGCAAATGGAAATACTAATTTTGCTTTTTTACAATTTTTATATTGGCAATCACTGTGTAAGTCCAATGTGTTTCTGACTTTTCCTCCAAAAACTTCAAACATGAAATTGCCATGCCAGAGATAACCAAACAGACTGCATCTGCTTAATTTTCAAATGTCAAATGACATACCATAAAAAGGACTGTGAAAGGAATAAAAATACAGTGGGACATGGATTTAGCTGCTGGTTTGTAAGACAAAGTCCAAAATGTGTTACACTTTGGAATATACTGAAAATAGTATTTAGCCTAAAAATTGATTATCATTCAATTTTCATAATCTTCAGAAAGTACAAATAATATTACATTTGTGATGTACACACTCTTTGCCAGCTGAACATGTATACAGATAATAACCAAATGGAAGGTTAAAACAATATACACATGAAAAGAATTCTCTCTCACAATCATTTCTATTGAAAACCACTTAAAGCATAACATAATGACCCTCAACACTGCAGGAAACAAACTTGGAGACATTCATAGGAAGGTTGAGTATTACTGGACAGCCCGTAACGCAGCATTTGGGTTAGTGCCATATTCAGTCCTTATGGGGTCTGATGAAATTCAGCAGAGGCTGCCCAAGTGGGAATTTAAAACAGCTATGTAGTTCTACTAAAATGATTTTTTTTAGTGGTAGGAAGAAGATTAACTTTATACCTTATGTTGCATGCATATTCTAGGTGAAAAATGCAGTTACTGTGAAAAGAATGAAGGTCACCAACTTTTCCTGTGACTTGAAATGCCAGCTAGAAGCTAAACTTGCAGAAGAAACATGTAATCTTTTACTCAACAAAGGTTTTTTTTGTAACCTCTTCACATACATAAGACTCAAGCTACATTAAAATACAGGCTTCTGCTTAAAGCTCAGTTTCACAGCCATCCTAAATTTGGCTTACTAGGATACTTTCTAACATCATTCCTTAAATTCCTGTAAAGACCTCTCCCACTTACAGCAGCAGCTTCTGCTTAAAACTCCAACAAGGTCTCTTTCTTTGCACATCAGATTTATAAATATAGACTCTACTTGGCAAAATGAAAAAATATTAAAAACAAATAAACAACAGGGAATGGAATAAGTTTTCTGAAAACACTGTCTATTCCCTTGCTTCTCTCTCTTCTCCTCAAGTTCAGTAAAAAATCTAAGCTCTGGTAGCTGTACTGCTGCAACATATTTACAATGCAGATTTCTCAAACTCCTCAACTGAGTTTCAAGGATGACTACTTCCTAAACTTACAGAACACAGTAAAGAGTTTGTTTTTCTGAATCACAGCACATCTTTTAGAATAATATACTCAAGACTTTTCAGGTTAATTCCTCATTTATTTGCAGGGGCACTATTAAATAAAATAACTTTGCAAAGGTATTTGATTTCTAGTGTATAAGAAAAGTACTTCAATTAATCCAGCCTGAATACATTTATGGGCTCACATAGATCATGCACAAATATTGGAAATGCCTAGATTCAAGACATCCCTTATTTAAATCTGATTCTAGACTAAGTTATACAACAAGTAGAAGGGGAAGAACCCAATGGCAGTTTCTGGCAAGTCATACAGGGGTAATAGGATGTAAACTCTTCTCCTGGATACTGTCTTGAGGAGATACCTCTCAAACACAGGCAGAGGAGGAAGGCTGGAGAATTACCACCAACCAATCCATTTCTCTTATCTTCCTGTACAGACTCCCTGTTTTTGTCACAGTATCATTCTTACTCTGTTTTCTACAACAATTACATAGTGTAATACCCACAGGGTTTCACGTCTGTCACACCACAGTGCTGTGATTTTGTTGCTGTTTTGAAGTGGAACACTGTCTGCTGCTATTGTTCAATGTTTCAGTACACATTTCATAGCATAAAGATGATTGTAAACAAAACCACAAATAAAGGCCTGTGCTAATCAAAGTAAGAGTGAGAATTATTTCGGAACTTTGCCAATGTGTTTCATTGTGACATATCCAGAAAGCACCTGTAAAGCACCTGTATATCAGCTACATTATTCTTTTGTCATTAGTATCAGGCCAGTATCAACTTATGGCCAACTGGGTCTTCATTACTTACTTTACTATTTCCCAAATATATTTTTGAGTAACTATTCCACGCAGTTTAATTTCAAATTAGCTTGAGTATATCTTTCCTTTAACCAATACTGAGAACTGTCTGTATAATTAAAAAAATTAAAACATGTGAAAAATAACTACTGGGTTATTGGCAAATGAAACCAACTCAGAAATACATACAAAGACTTTATTGCCCATTTTGAAAATGGTTGCTTCTGAATTGTGCCAAATTGCTAAATTTGCAGATAAATATGATCAAATTTTATTAAGCTGTGACCAGACTTTGATACATGTCCAACTCCAATTCCAGTTTGTAAGTGTAAGATTTATATTTTAAAAAGTGGCCCAGTAAGGAAAAGGATCATTTTTCATGAAGTCTGTTAATGCTCTGCTCTGGAGAGTATTATGTTGAATTATCCCAACTGAATACTGTTGGACCTGTGGTCTTCAACAAAAATGTTTCTCCCAAGTAACTCCTGTAATCACTTTGCTTTTTCTAAAATTTCTGAGAAAGGTAAGGCAAACTAAAACAACAGGGCAGTAACATAACAAATTCTGAAGATTTTTAATCTATTTCAGAGTAATATTTCTCACAGATAAGAGAGTAATTTGCCTTTGAATACTTTATTTTGAACACAGTGCTGAAGACTTGTAGTTTTATCCATCTTATTCTGTTTGTTTGGGTTTTTTATGTCGATATTTGAAATATTATGATTATGCATAATTTAGGAGGATATTCCAGCAGTTAAGGGCCTATAAATGCAAACTGTAAATGAACAAAGTGAAAAGTCAAATAGCAAGCATTCGAATTTCTAAAATCTTTTTTAAAACTTATATAGTTTTGTGAAGTGCTGTTCATGAAGCTTAACTTTTTGGTTGCCAAAACAACAATCAGCAGCAGCCGCATAAAACTTTGGTAGTAATGGCTGCTAGAAAGTTGCCTGGAAAGTCATCTCCAGTGTTTAACCACTTTCCATCCCCAAATGCAGTGATCTAGATGGGGTAAAGAGAAACAACAGATATCTCTGACCTAACAGCTCTGACTGTGTAAGCATCCAGTGATCTGCTGAGTGTTACAGCAGCCAGGATTGTACTCTTGGATGGATATTCTCCCTCAAGACTGATGATAATAATTTGCTCATCTCTGAGCCTTGCTAACTACAATGAAAGGCACAGGTACTTTTCCTTTTTCATTTTTTTTTTTCAATTCTTAAATGAAATTTCAAAGGATGGCTTTTGCACAGTTCATTATTCTTCTCAAACCTAATATTCTGCAATACCTCTTCAATGAGAGTTTGCCATACAAAAATTGCAGGATTAGGAAAAAAATTAAGAGTTTTCAACTACACTGCTTTCTAACTGCAGTATTTTTAGTTATGCCAAAGCAAAACTATTTGAAGTACTAACTGTAAGACTACAATTTCAGTGGAATTTGGTATTATGATTTTTTTTTAATTAGAAGTTGTTTTACACTGCTATAAATTATCATGCCTACTTAATGAAAAGAAGTCTAATACAGAAAAGTCTAAATTTCTTTATTCCATTTTTTTCTATCTCAAATTGAGGCTGGGTGCCTCCATAGAACAAATAAAGCCATGAATAG
Source organism: Acrocephalus scirpaceus scirpaceus (assembly GCA_910950805.1). Taxonomy (NCBI): domain Eukaryota; kingdom Metazoa; phylum Chordata; class Aves; order Passeriformes; family Sylviidae; genus Acrocephalus; species Acrocephalus scirpaceus. Next base: position 25,803,020 of record OU383775.1, on the reverse strand, counting down.
ATAAAATGAATAGTAATAAATTGCCAAATTTTATTCAGTCAAGAACTGGATGACATAGTTGAAGCAACTATTGATCTGTAAGTCTGATGTCTGCAGTGAGCAAATTAGTTGAAAATATAACAGCAAAATTAGGGTGCATGTGGATAAGTATTAAAGGTAAAGGAAGAGTTAAAGTGGCCCTTAAAAAGAGAGGGTTTTGCTTACAAAGCTAACAAAGTTTTGCGGGTATCACCAAGGCTGAAGATAGGCAGGGTCTGGTTATTATAATTATTTGAATTTTGCAAAGTGTTTCAAGGAAATAAAAAGCCATGGGGTAAGGGGGAAGGTCCCTCCATGAAATACAAAAAGGGCTCAATATAAATAGCACATTATTGGTTACTTCCTACAGTGCCCAGCAACTATCAGGGGAGATCTGCTGAAATCTCTTGAGGGCTCATTGCTGTTCAAGGGAGACATTTGGTAACAGTCACTGAGCAGTGAAGTGACAACGGTTTTGGTGGTATTTTGTTAGTCGGGATAAGAGAAGCCTTCTGACAAGCAAGATTTACATGCAGGTCCTTAAAAAAATTAGTGGGCAGTCAACAAAATAATAGATGACACATAACATAGAGATCTAAAGGACTTTGAGTAAGATCCTGGAATTAAGATAGGTATCTCCATGGAAACATACTCAGTTGTTAATTTCAATTTAGCTGTCAAAGAAAACAATGTTAAGCATTATTAGGAAAGGACTGGAACACATGTGGAACTTTGTACATCATCCAGAGTTCTTTGTAAATGCAAAAATATCTGTTTCTTTCTGCTTTAATACTATTTAACTCTTGCCCCCACCAGAACATAGTAAAGTGGGAATGATTCATAGAGGACTGAATGTGGAGATCAAATGTATTTATGGCTTCAAAGGGAGAAAGGATAAATCCACAAAAGTGAACCATTAACTTACATGTAAAAAGAAAAAAGTATTTTTGCTTACATACTATCAGGTTATCTGAATTTTATTTTTCTTTAGGGGGAGCAATTGATGGAAAATTTAGCTCATAGAAGAGTTACTAAAATAAAACATTTTAATTAGAAATTCACTGAAGTGAGTCTTAATGATGACAAAGTCCCAATAAGATCTTTTGTCTCTTTTAATTGCCTTGTTCTGTCAAAATAATACCAGGTAAATAAAATGGTGGAGGTTTTATATTTCAGATGTGGACTCAATTACAACTGACTGTTGGGATACACATATTTGATTATGCCAAGTGAAATGTTTCTCTACTGAAAAATAAAGGAAATATTTAAACAATATTTTTCTAATTAAATTATACAATACTTTTCAACTTTCTGAATCCAGAGACTCAGATGATGAGCCACAGGTGGAGATGTCTTCTTATAAGAAGATGAAGTCTGGTAAATTATATGATTCATTAAAGAATACTGGGCAAAATAATACTTCTGGGTTTTCTCCGTGATGATTTCTGTGTCTTAAATCACATCTCAAATACTTAATAAATGTGTTAAATATTAACTTCAGTTTTGTAAAAGTGATTACTGGATATATATTTTTTTTCTGCAGGAGAGTTGCCAGTGTGCTCTTACTTGAAAATGAACATTTCTTGCTGGCAATTCCGATGTGTAAAATTCTTTCACAGCATTTAAATATACATGGTTTCTATATATTTTGTTGTAAAAGGCTATTTTTCCCCTTCTTAAAAAAATCTCAGTACTTGGTACTTGTAATCTCAAACCATGACTTGTGATCGACCCCCAGAACAAAATAATGTATACATCATTAAAATTCATCCCATGAGACCTACCTTCTCTGCTAACAGTTCTCTGATCTTGCTTGCCTGGAGACGAAATTTCATTAACTGGGACTCCAAAGTTAAACATCTTTCCTTCCAGTTTACAGTACCTTCTGGCTCTGAAAGTTCAGCCATATTTATGCTGGATAAAGAAAGGGAAAAAATCCCCATGTCAAATTCAGTCTGTATTTAATGTCTGACTTTATTTTAATACGCATACTAACCTATTTTATATAAATCTCAAGAATGCCCCCAAATTTTATACAAGTATAGTTTCATAAAACATGGTAAAAGTATGTTAGTTTTCTGAGGCCCTTATAACTATCAAATCCTGAAATCTGTGTTGATAATATTGAGGTTTATTGTATTTTAATTTCTTCTATTATCCTGTGGCTGCAAATATTTTTCCTTCATATGCAGAAACACATCTCACATTTTAATCTTCAGTTACTGCATATATCCTTTCTTACTCAGGAGAGTCTTGTAAGGAACCGAGCTCTTGCTTAGCAAATGCCTTACATAGGTGTAACTGCCTGCAAGTTAGCAGCACATTTAGTTTTACACAAGCTTAATGTTTGGCAGACCACTCTTTTGGAAGTCTTTTAAAATTCTGCTTAATCAAATTGCCTTTAAAATTCAATATCCTTAACAAGATGGAAGGGGGATTTTCTGATTCCAAATGTAAAGTTGGGTCAGCAAATGGTCTCTAATAGACCCCCCACGTGAAAAACAATCTTTTTGCATTGGCTGTTGCAGATCTCAGGACATCCTGGTTCAGCCATGTTTCAGTCTCAAATCTGTGCTTTTATCCACATTTAACTGCTCGTGCCTTCTGGAAATTAGCCTCAGTGCCCTTCTGGACTTCTGGAACGCCCTTCAGCATTTCTGGAAAAATTATTCAGGATGAGAGCTGGCTCATCATGGTTTGAGTTTGAGAAGCCAAGAAAATCATCTATGCGTAAGCAGAAGGACTGGGCTCTGTTGTATTCCAAGTATCTGTAGACAGTTTAATAGAGTGAGTGGATGGCTGAATGTAACCATTCAGTCCAAGTCCCCTTGCTAAGGAAAGGCCTGGCCTTTGCAGGGTTCTGGACACCTTGGTTTGGCTTTGAAAATAAAGCCTGAATAGCTCCTAAGTATCCAATTTATCTCAGAAATAATAAACATGTAAAAACACCACTCAGTGGAAGGCTGCTGGAAGATCACAAAGAAAAACCTACATGTCATAAGGTTATATTGCACGTTTGTCATCTGAACAGTGGGACACTGATGAGGAAAGGCAAGTAGCCACTGTTCTCAGTTGATGAAGGAAGCTGATACACAGAAGATTATGGCTAACACAGATCTCCACACTGCAAGTCCTGACACAGTTAGCATGGATGAATAAGTGACACCACTGAGAGCCCCCCTCCCATGACTATCCCAGGCTTCCAGAAGCCCAGCTCCAAGCACTTCCCTTCCTCCCTGCATTGGAAGAGGCAGCCCCACTTGAAACTCCACAGTTGGAGACAAAAGACCTATGAATTAATCTTCTCCGTTGTTTTTGACAACAGGAAGAAAAAAGGAAAAGCGCCACAAGACAAATGAAGGTCATGAGCCAGATACCAAAAAGTCCCTCACTTTTCTTTGCTACAGAAATATTTTCTATTTCTCTTCTAAATTCCCATCTCTCATGTGACTCTCAAGTTCATTTTAACTAAACAGGTGAAAATCTCTGGCTCAAAACTGTCTTTCCTTTCTTATACCCTAAATTCATTGTTTCTTTCATTCCTTACCTTAACTTAGAAGGAAAACTAGGAAAGAAAAACTGAGGTTTGTAACTTTTCACCACAATCACTTGTCTGAAGATAACTGCTCCATTTTTTGCTCTTTCTTCCTTTGGTCCTGCAGGCTGGGATTCAAGCTGCTAAGCCAGAGGTTACAACTATCCTTTTTCAGGAATCTCCCACTCAGGAATCCCCATGGAATCACTAGGATTTAGGTACATTATTAAAATAGTTTCCTAAGCTGATCCTACAACACCTGCATTCTAAACACAAGCATCTCAACTGCAGCCCTCCTAGGTGACCGAGACACCTCTGGGGTCTTTTGCCATTCTCCTTTTAAGCCTAGCAGAAAATTCCCTGGGCTGTCAGGGAAGCAAGCTGCTCACTGTTGTCCTGTCCCTAACCCATGCTTGTCTCTGCTTTTCCAGAATCCCCTTGTTCAAGGGGGGAAGGTGGCACTGCCAAGAAGCAGCTTCTCCTGTTTTGGAGGGAAGAAGTAGTTTCAGCTGCAGATTTATCTGGATTCTTCTCTCCTAAGTAATGAGGAGTGGCAACATATTATTAGACTATTTAGGATATTTTAGATTTTTCCTTTTTAACTAATTACATAAAACAGAAATGGATGAGGCCAGCATCTGGTTAACAGTGGGATATTTCAGTGTTTGTGGCAGTAAAAACACAAACAGGTCAAGTAATGAAAGAATTTTTGCTTTTTGGTAGGGTGCAATATTACAGGGTGGAGTTAAAAATATTTGTCTTTCAACAGACAAAACATTTGAGTAGATGGATTTCTGGCAGTGAACAGTGTGTCCAGCCAAGTAGTTTCTCAATGTCCAAACTCATTAATATTCCACAGCATAAACATTATGGATAAAAAGATTGAAAATAACTCTTTTTATTGTGGGTTGTTTGCTAGAGATTGTAGTAACTTACTTTGTATTTTCCAACAAGCCAGTGGGTTCTGGAAATATTTACAGGCACATAATACACTGTTTACAATTGCAGAGTGAATGATCTTACTTTGAATCAATGACTTCCTGTTTCTTGCCTGATTCCCCAAGGGAGGATAAAAATGAGTTCATCTTCTCTTGGCTTAATAGAGTATCTGAATCAGCACTCCAACCTACACAGAGTCCGCCCCTTCTTCCTGCTCCAGTTCCCACCACAAAGCCCTCCGTTTCCCCTGAGTCTTAAAAAGTTAAATCTTTTGAAAAGTAAACTAAAAAAGCACACATTAAAGCCTTAAGTTCTAATTATGTCATCAAAAATTAATTGAGACAAGTTTGACAAGTCTGGAAAGATTAAATTTGTCTTTTTCAGTTTTTAAGTTTATAAACCTCTTTCCAGGCTTCAAGAAGTCAGAATGTCACATTCTCCCCAAAGGGATTGATATAATTTCCTTTTCTTTGCTGTCTGCTTGGAAGTTATCAAAATACATTTCAGGGGGGAGGGAAAAATGTTCTACCTTTTTGAAGTGTGTTAAAAAAATCTACATACACCTTATCACACTGTCAGTGTTTTCTTCTGTTTTTAACAAAATGCAGTGTTTAACTAAATGCTTCATATTCTGTCCATATGTTCTGGATGTCCCTTCTCTGCTAGTGAAAGTTTGGAAAGTTCTTCTGTTTCAACAGTCGTGGGTTTGTGCAGTACATAGTGGATTCCCTTCATCATCCTAAAATGTTTACTGGCCTAAATGCATTTGGGCCATACCTCTTGCATTTCAAGTCCCTTTCTTCCATCTCTTCACCCGAACTCAGCACTTATAAATATTTTTTGGTGGCATAAAGATTGGACTGGAGAAGGGAAACGATGAGACACAAAGTGGACCTCTGTAGGAATCAAGGAAGTCATTCTCAGGTTTGTTGCTGGCCAAGGCCCTTACTCACCTCCAAACACTGGTAACTTTATTTTCCATTTGACTCATTTTGCATAATTCCATGCTCAAAACAAACTGTTGCCTGCGCTATTTAAAACTTCCTTCAAAATCTGATTTACGAATGCTTTTTCTGCTGTTTCCTAGGTATTGATGAGGTTGTTCGCATGAAGCGATGCAGTCAGTGAGTGCTTGCTCACTCCAGCCCGGGCGCAGACTCCCGTAACCCCCCGATTTCAGGGGCCAGGCTGCCCCATCCCAGCTCATTGCTGCCTGCTCGGCTTCCCAGTGTCAAATGCGTGCAGCAAACAAGATTAAAGCATGCGAGATCATTTTATGTCCTTTTCTTGAGGACAGCAATTTTTAAGTTGCAGTGTGACACCACACTACGTACCAATTTAATTTCTTGAAATTCTGAAAGCTAGCCGTGTAGGTATCTCAAAAGTATCGTAATTTTGCACGTTTGTTTGGGAGTTCTGTTCTTCTCGCTCTTCTGTATTTGGGAGGACGGCAGGGATGCGGCAGCGGCACTGCCAACGGGACGAGAGGAGCCTGGACCTTACGGGACCTTACGGGACCTCAGGCACGCCAGTCCCCGGCCGCGAGGACACCGCCTGGGGACAGCCCGGGGTTCTGCCGTGACCCGACACCCCGCGCTGATCTGACACAGCATCGCCCTCCGCCACCCGCCGCCCGCCGGTGTCACCCGGGGGGCACCGCGCCGGCTGTCCCGCCGCGCCCCCGCCGCCGGCAGCGACACCCCGCCGGGAAGGGCCGGGGGCCAGCCCGGGCGCGGCCCCGCTCGCGAAGGGAGGGAAAGAGGCAAGGAAAGGGAGGTCAGACCTGGCCGGCCGTGGCTCGCCGCGCCGGGCGCCGTCCGGGCTGTGGGCGCTGCCCGCGCCCCTCGGCGCCCGCCCCACCATCCCCGCGGCGAGCGGCGCGGCCGCCTGAGCGACGGCCGAGGCGGCCACTGAGCAGCGGGGCCGCCCCCGGCGGGGCGCCCGGGCGGGGCTTGCGCGGCTCCGCGGCCCCGGCAGCGGGCGGGAGGAGCGGCCCGGAGCCGGGGGCCCTTCCCGGGCTGGCCCTGCCCGCGGGATGCGCTCCCGGGGCCGCCGCCTCCCCGCCGTGCTCCGGCGCCCACGGCGTCCGGGGGAGGAGGGAGGGCGATGGAATCCCGCCGGAGGCTGGAGGGCTTCGAGGGCAGGGCTGGTGGAGGGGTCCCAAGAGAGACGGCCTGCCCATACCCCTTTTCTATGGCCCTTTTTAAAGTTCCTTTGTGAATTAAGAACTTTTTTTCTTAGTTTCGGAGACTATGTTAGGAAGGAGCATCCGCTTGTTCTGCAGTTCCTCGCCTCCAGCATTGGAGCTTACTGTAATTTAAATTACACGTCTTGTGAAAGGTCATTTGTCAAGTACAAACCGTAGGGTTGGAATCGTGCGGTCCCTGGGGCAATGCTGGGATATTATGGGCTAAATGGGTCTCGCTGAGCTGCCCTATCCGATAGGTAACATCACACTTTGTATTTGAGTTCCAGCCGGGGTAAAGCAGCAGGTGCATGTGCTGCTGAGTCGTGCTGGCAGCAGGCTCTTGGTCCCCTCTGGCTGAAAAGAGTTGAGAGAACATCTCAGGTAACCAGCCGTCTCTGTGTCTTCTAGAAGACTGACTGAAGAATTACGAAGTGTTTAGAAGAGGTTTTTAGTGTGTTGCCTGGCACGTAGAGGAATCTTCCTCATACACATGTTCATTTGGACTCAGATTTAGGGATTCTGTTTTGTTTGGATTATGATTTATGGAGGCAGAAGTGTTTCACAGACTTCTGGTGCATAAACAAACCACGCTGCACCGTTCCTCTGGGGGTTATTTATAATGTAGGTGTGCAGAGTAAACTGCTTTTTCACATTCATCTGTGAGTCATTTAAAGTGCAGTTTTTCTTTTGAAAAAACAAAAACAAAACCAAAAATCCCAGGTCTTAGAAGCTCAAATATTCCCCATCTGGTTATACTGGTTATACACAATTTCATTTTTTCCTATTCAGTTAACTACAGGCTCCAATTTTCCACTCCCTTGCAGTGACCTTAGAGTATCCAAACAACTTCAACTGAAACTGTTTCATTTGCTGGTACTTTCCCAAGCGCTTCATGTACTTTTTAAACACTGGTCGCTGAAAAGAGTGTTGAAACACGCTTGATGGTATAGCAAGGAGTGCATTGTGTTTCACCCGATACCTCCTGTCTAGAGTGTTTAAGCTACATTAAGAACATGTAAGTTGAAAAAAAAAAAAAACCCACCTTGTTTTGGATTACAAGATTTAGCAAGAAGAATCAAATTCATCACCTCGTTCCTAATCATTCCATACAGAATGATTTAGCATTGGCGTTCAATGAAAACTTTGTCCACATCATTTCCTTGAATAGCGACACGCTCGCACTCTGGATACTCCCAAGCGTGCGGAGAGCCCTTGAATTCAGAGTGACAGAGCTGGGGGAGGCTGAGGGAGTGACGTGCTCGGACCGCAAGAGGGAGAGCGAAGCCTGCTCGCTCAACGAGGGTTTCTTTCAGTTTCTTTGGTGAATTGACGTTTTTACTGCCCTAATAAAATAATAAATAAATAATAATAAAAGTAATAAAAATGCTGTACAGTCATGAAACTCTCGATACTGATACAGAAAGAGGCTTGAAAAAATATTCTGGAAGAAGGAATAGGGATATTCAGGATTTTCTCTCAATGGCCCTTAGCTGTGAAGTACGTAGAGGTGGCTAGAATCTCTGTTCCATTACTGAAGGAAATAGAATTACAAGTTGTTCTACTTATACAAAATACAAAAGTACAAAGTACAACTTTATTTTGTATATAGAAAGCAAGGGGGAAAGCTGTAAATCTTCCATTCAAAGAGACAGAAAAGTATTGTACATGTAAGCACAGACTGAGGAAAAGAGTTCTTCCTCCTTACTGATGGAAGGTACATACAAGCAGTAATAAATCTGCACACATTCCTGAAAATATGTGCAGAAAATGCAAAAAGCTGATACACAGTACGTTGTAGAAACAAACTGCAAGACCAGGTATTTGCACTTTGGAGTGATCGTTTGTTAGCTGGCTCCCTGCAGAAGTGAACCAAGGTCAGAACATTATGAAATATTTCTCTCTGTAATGTGAATTTTAAATATTAGTCTCCACATGGGCTGAAGATGTTGCAGATTTTTTACTGTCTATAATTGACTTAGTGCAAGAAAGTAAGTTCTAAGTTCCTGATCATCTTGTTATACAATAACCTCATTTGTTAAAAAGTATTATGAATGTAGTATTGCAAAACATCTACTCTGGTGTGTGAAAGCTAATCCAAAAAAATGCCACCAGCTTCATTCCAGAGATGATCAAGTTGTCATCAAATCTGCAACTAGAATGTAAAATTTTGGGTTTATGACACTTTCCTGCGTATGTAAAACGTCATTCTGACATGCTGGACCAGGACCTTACTCCTTCATGACAAAAAGAGCTTTTCCTGGTCTTTTCTCACATAGATGAATATTGCAACCATTTAAGTTTAGGTATTTCAGATTGGTATGTGTGTCTACAGTTGGAGATATATGCCAGGAAACATCTTGTGATTCTAAAATCTTAGATCATACTGTGTCTTCTCTAAGTTTGCTTTTGTGTGGATTCTTTGAAAGGGTGACATACATATTTGAGATTTGCAATAGAGAAAAAGGTTCCCATTTTTTCCACTAGTTGCAATTACAAAACTGTGATATAAATAAATTGATCATTTTCAGGTGATGGTCAAATAAATTTAGAAGTATCTTGATCTTTCTTGACAGAAAACTTCTAAGGTATCATTTAAGTGGAGGAGAGGAAGGGAGAAAGATCATTCCTGTTCAATAATTATTATTATTAGATGTCTTAAAGTGTTGCTGTTTCAAGGCTATGACTTGTCTTTCAGTGACAGAAAAGTGGCATTTTATCTAAGCAACCTCTAGTACTTGTGTTTTGGTACCTTTGGATGGAAGATTCTGGAGTTACTTCAGTTACTAATAAAGGCTTTTTTTACTTAGGAAAACGACAGTTTATGAGAAGGTCCATGGCTTCCCTTTAAAAGCTCAACCTCTTTTTAATTATCTGGCGCCACAGAGTGGTAAAATTCTATATTGCTCTAAATAATCAATTTCTGAGAGTTTTCAAATGATGATATAATCATCTCCATCTGAAAGAAACATAAAATATAAAACATTCCACTTACTGGCACAGGCATAGCTCAAGAGGGCTAGAATGTACAGTGTAAAGAGTAAAGTTTCCGAGTGTGGGTTAGATTATTTCTTTTGAGGAGAATTTTCACTGGTGGATGTTGATTAATCAAACCTGTTAAGTTTATGAGCATAAACCCAGTGTTCAGAAAAAACAACCCTTCTGATGAATTGCAGAAAAATGTTGAAACATCCCAGTGAAAATGGCTGTAACTGGTCAGCCAGCTCAGTACCTACTCATTTATTGTTGTCCTCAGACAGTGCCCACGGAAGTGTCATTATTCCAGAATACTGTCCCAGTCACTAGAGGTTCAGGGGCTTTGTGAGCCAGAAGTTTTGTAATTTGATACTTTTCTTGGGGGTTTTTTTTTGGTTTTTTTTTTTTTTTGTTTTGTTTTTTTTGGGGGGGGGTGGTTTTTTTTCCTCTTGTGATCCAGTCCAGTTACTTTTGAACAAACATAATGTTCAAGATCCAAAATGTCCTAAGATGATGATCACCATGGTTTAAATAATTCATTTGACTTTGGATGTGTCACCTGCTTGTTTCACTTGATGCCCCTAAATTTTTGCAGTGACAATGAAAAATGTTCTTAGAAATTTCTGTCATATTCCATTTTACCTTTCAGAGTGAAGTTACAAATTCACTTTAATGGTTTCACAGAGAGATACCCCTCACTACCTTTGGTTATCCTTTGTACCCTACTTCACACCTGTGGCTTTCCTACCACATTCTACACACAGTGTTTGAGGTGTAGGTGTATTTATGCAGCGATATAGGGATACTTTCTTGCTTTTCATTCTCTTCCTAGCAATTTCTAATGCTATGAGGCTTTTTTGGTCTCTGGCAAGATTTGTGGCACACAGCAGAGCACAGCACAGCCACAGCATCACTAATTCAAAGGTCTGTTGCTCCTTACCAGCAGATTAGATATTATGAAAACAGTGTGACTTACCTTTTTAAGGTACTTAAGCCTAATAACCCCTGCCTGGTGAGCAGTGGTGTGTGAGCTAGTTCTGAGTAAGGTATTTCAAGTTACTGGAAACTTGGTGCTCTTAGAGAACAGAGCAATTGATGTGCGTGGGCATTGCACGTTATAATTTCATTTCTCTAGATGCCTCTTTGCTTTCATTGCACTAGGAAATGTGGATTCTTCAGGTGTTACCTGACAGCTCCCTGGCACTGATGTTTCCCCTAACTGGAAAAACTTGGGAGACTAAAGCTCTTTTGGAAAGAAGAAAGTTACTGGAAATAGTGTTACAGAAAATTAGCGGAATACATAGAGCTGGAACTTTGGAAAGGTTTCCTGAAACTGGCCAGTCTGTAGAAAGAGGATCACAGTGAATGTAAAATATGTAGGTATTGAACTGGGCTGAAGGAGCTGGAGACTTTGCTTGCACTAAGGATGAGGATGATTGTCTGATTTGTCTGGAAGGTTAAATCACTTAAGAGCATTCAGTCTCTCTTCAAGTTGAAGATAATCCAGCATTTAGAGTAGGTCACTGGGACAGGTAGTGCCAAATAACTGTATCAGTTTCCTAGAAATGGCTGAACACAGAACAGGAAAAATTCAATGAACCATCAGCGAGAAACTCAGATGACTTTCTTTATATGTTTGTATGTGGCTAAACCTTTTCTTAATTCCTTTGGCCATTACCACGTCAGAAGTCAGAAGGCACTGGGAACCTTTGGTGCTAAAGAGGGTTCCAGAAGTTTGTTGAAAGTCCTGAGCAGACCCTAATGGCCTCTGGCTGCTTTAGATTGTTAAGAAAATCACTGTTGGGTGAAAGTCAATTGGTAAGGAATGAGTTTTGTAATACTTTCCACTTTTTCCTTACCCAAACATTGTTGCTCTTAAATCTTTATGGAAGCATGACTGCTATGTTGAGCTGCCCTTTTACAATAGTCACTTTTGCAATAACCATTTTCACATTGAGTGCAAAAGTTGTGTCTTTGCTAGATACAACTCACAGACTCAGGAAAGGCTGTTCCCATTTGATAATCTGTCATTTGCAAATTATGTACTTATTACATACATTATATTCATATGGGACCTGGGAGGATTGTGGAAGGCACAGAACACAGATGTTGAAAACTTAAAAAAAAATCTTCTCTGGCTAAAAATCATAGAATTGTAGAATGGTTTGGGTAGGAAGGCACCTTAAAGATCATCCTGTTCCACTCCCCACCCTGCCATGGGCAGGGACAGCTTCCACTAGACCAGGTTGCTCAGAGCCCCATCCAACCTCTCCTTAAACACTTCTAGGGATGAGGCATCCATGGCTTCTCCAAGCAACCTGTTCCTGTGCCTTTCCACCCTCACAGGGAAGAATTTCTTCCTAACATCTAATCTAAACCTATTCTCCTTTAGTTTGAATCCATTGCCCCTTGTCCTGTCACTACATGCTCTTGTAAATAGTTTATCTCCATCTTTCTTGTAGGCTCCCTTCAGATACTTGAAAATTGACTAATGTATAAATGCTTATATAAAAAAAATAGCTGGGTTCGGTTCATAATTTTACAATTTTAGAAAATGTGTAGGTGGTGGCAAATTAGGGACTGCTGGAAAGGATCAAGAGATATGGTTATGAGGAAGCAAATGGAGCACGCTTTTCAAATTAAGTTTATTGGATTTTTATGACGCATGTAGTCAAGCCTCTTTCTTCTTCATAGAAAAAGGGCTTGTGACTAGAGCAGCTTGATTTGTGTTGGATGCAAAATATCATTTGTTTCCTCTGGCTCTGAAATGTGGTTGGCTCTGGAGGGAGGCCAATCAGCCACTGTATGCAGTAAGGGCACCTGACAGATTAGGCTCCGAAAGACAGCATCCATTTAAATCTGCTGAAGACATTCTAGAACTGAGGAGGGAGAGTAACTACTCGGCAAGAAACACAAGCTAAGGCCATCATAGGATACATCAAAGTTACCACCATTTTTTCCAAAGCTGAGAATACATCTAAAATAAGAAAAGATAGTCGTGTCTTAAGAAGTCCAGTGACTCTGGAGTGAATCCAGAGAAGGGCAATGGAACTGGTGAAGGGTCTGGAGCACACATCCTACGAGAAGCTGCTGGGTGAGACAAGGTTGTTTACCCAAGAGGAAAGGGAGACTCAAGGGTGATATTTTCAGCCTCTCTAACTGCCTGAAAGGAGGCTGTAGCTAGGTGGGTATCGGCCCCTTCTCCCAGGCAACTAAAGATAGGACAAGAGGACACAGCCTTAAGCTGTATCGGGGTGGTTTAGCTTCAACATTAGGAAAAATTTCTTCACCGAAAGGGAGATAAGACATTGGGATGGGCTGCTTAGGGAGGTGGTAGAGTCGCCATCCCTGGAGGTGTTTAAGGAAAGATCGGACGTGGCACAGTCGGTGAGGTGGGTCTGTTTACGTGGTGGCGCTCGGTCACGGATTAGACACGATGATCTCAGAAGGATTTTCCAACCTGATCGATTCTGTGATTCGGTGACTCACGTTGTTTCATCTCTTACTTAGAACAAGCACTTGCCAAGGAAAGCCCTCGCCGCGCAGCAGCGCCGGGAGCAGCGGTGCCCGCACGGTGCCCGCACGGTGCCGGCGTGGGGCGGCGCCGCTGCCGCTGCAGGGCCGGGCCGGGCCGGGGGCGGGGAGCGCCGCGGTTGGCGGCGGCCGGCACGTGGTGGGGCGGGCTGCGGGCACCGGGAAGGGACGCGGCGCCGCGGGTGAAGGTCCGCTCGGGTAAGGGGCGGACGGTGTTCCCTCGGTGCTTTCCTTGCCTGCCGCTGTGGCGCTCTGTTTGCAGTCGCTTGCCCAGGCGGGCGCCGCCGCGCTCCGGGCCCGCGCTGCCGCCGGGGCGAGGGAGGCCTCGGGCGGGTGCCTGAGGCGGAGGCGGCGTGGCCCGGCCCGGCCCGGCCCGGGGTCCATCCGAGCACTCGGTGCCGCCGTGGGCGCGGGGTTGTTGGGGCAGGGAGGGCGTGGAGCACTCGCGCGCAGCGGGGCCCGGCGGCCAGCGCCTCTGAGGCCAGGCGGGCCGGCCCTGGCCTGCTCCTGGCCGCCCGGAGGCGCTGGGGGCGGCCGCGTTAGGAGCCACGGCTGGGGCGGGATAAGGGATCTTGGGGAGCTTACCAGAGTTTATGAATGTGTGGGGAGGAGGCGCAGACAAGATGAGGTCAGGCTCTGTTCCGTGGTGCCCGGTGGCAGGACAGGGAGCCATGGGTACAGAAACACGAGGGGTCTCTGAGAGCATCAGAAGCACTGGATGTGAAGGTGGCCGAGCACTGACACAGGAGGTCCAGAGAGGCTGTGGAGACATCCTTGGAAACATTCAAAAGATACCTGGACATGGGCCTGCGTAGCTGGCTCCAAGTGGTCCAGCTTTAGCCGGAGGTTGGTCCAAATGAGCTCCAAAGGCCCCTTCCGACCTCAGCTGTTCCGTAATAATGCGCTTTCAAGTCAGCGAAACTGTAGTGCGTATTAAATCACCACTGCTATTTAAAAAAGTACTTGCTATTTGTAACATCCATAGTAGCAGAGACGTTTGGTTTGCTACACTGTTCTTATTTGATATTAACGAGTTGAAAGAGTTTTGAACAACAAAAGTGAGCAAGGCAAGTTTTGGGGCATTAATTCCTTGCTTCTGTATGATGTTTCCAAGTGGTGACCCAGGGTCATGCCACAGGCTCTGTAACAAGTGCTGTGAAAACTCCAGTGAGACAGTATGTCATTTGTACAGCAATTCCCCTTTTCTGTTACTTCCATTTTGCATTGTGAAGTTTGGGTGAATTTTGGATGAAATGCTGGAAATAGTTGAAGTTGTTAAAATCAGAGAGCTACTTCCTTGAGCAAAATTGCACAGATAATGCCGCAAACATTATTTCAAGACAGTAGGACAGTGAAAAGACCATTATTGTAGGAAATATTCATAATTATGTCTTTAAAACCATGTGACCTGTTGTTTTGATCGTTTTGTTACTTGTTTTTTCAAGCAGGCATTTTTTAATCAGCTAAAATGGTTTTAAAGAAGAAGAAGGAAATACAGGTGGATGCATTCTTTCTTGATCATCATCAGCTTGAAAAACTTAAGAGTAAGTAGGGTGGTTTTTTTCTGAACTAATGTGTGATTTCTCTTGCCTTTGAGTAGTTACTGAAATTGATGTGCTTTTTTGCTTGTTACGTTTTACTTATCGTGGTTTTGCTTTGTGAGTTTTAGATGTGTTTGCTCTGCTGTGATTTGTTTTTATTTTGTAATTACGATGACTTCTTACCTTGGCAGAATCAAAAAAAATCCTTTAGAGCATTGTGGCTTTAGTTTGAAAACTCTTTCCTTTATCTGCGGTGTGAAGGTAGTAGAAGGTCCTACTTGTAATCCTACTTGCAGGCCTGTAATTCAGTGATACCTGATGTGATAGCCTTAGCATGTAGGATAACAGTGAATTTCGAAGAGTCACGGAATGACTGAGGTTGGAAGGGTTCTTTGGTTTCACAGTCTTTGTGTTTTCTGTAGTTATTTTGTTTTAAAGCTTCTGTTCAAATGGTGTTTTCTTTTGTGGGGATTTTTTTTGTTTGTTTGATGAGAGGAACCTCCAGTGATATTTACGGTAAAAAACCTAAAACAAAGTAATACAAGATTTGTATACTAAACTATGAGGGAGCACTAGTGAGGTCCCACCTATATTGCTGCATCCAGTTCTTGGCTCCCCAGTACAAGAGTAATATGGACATGTTGGAGAGACTCCAGCTCAGGGCTAAGATGATGAAGGGCCTGGAGCATCCCTCCCATGAGAAAAGGCTGAGAGAGCTGGGACTCTTTGGTCTAATGAAGAGAAGGCTCAGGGGGACCTTAGAAATGTGTAAAAAATACCTGAGGGGAGTACATAAGGTAGGCAGAGCCAGTATTATTTCTGTGCTGAATAGTGATAGGATAGGGAAGGCATGGGCACAAATTGAAACACTAAAGATTCCCTCTAAACATCTTTTGTAATGTGAGGGGAAACACTTTTTTAATGTGAGGGTGACTGAGGACTTGCACAGCTTTAATAGGTCAGCTGGGGAGTCTCCAGCCTTGGAGGTATTCTGAAGCCTCCTGTCCATGTTCCTGGGTAGCCAGCTCCAGGTGACCCTATTTGAGCAGTGGGGTTGGACCAGATGACCCCCAGAGGTCCCTTACTATTGTGTTCCAGTGAAACTGATTTTTTTTACATTTGTTAGGAAAAAAAATAATGTGTTAAGGTGTTGTTAGTGACTTAAGGGTATGTAGCACCAATGGATTTACTGGAATTGGAAAAAGCCCTAAGAATCAAGCAGTCATTTCTTCTTCTTATAAATTATGTATTATTTATACCACTTATTGTAATTACTTTATAAAAAGATCCTTTTCTTCCAAATGATAGGATTTGCAAAGGCTGAAGAGCAAAATCTGGCATCTCTACTTCTGCACTGTGCACAGCAGAGAAATGGCATCCAGCAGATCCAGTGTATTAAACAGGTACAGTTTCACTGTTGTTGGTGTGGCATTTGGTAACTGAGAGTGTGTCCTGTGCACTGTTAATGGCAAATACAGCTCTAAAATAAACTTCTAATGGTTTGTACATCCCTGGAAACACAGAAAAAGCATGCATCAGGTAGAAATGTTGTTCTAGTACTTAATTAGCAAAGGCCAGTTACTGAAAATGGTGTAGGGCAAGTGACACCAAGTTTCCTATTTTGTATGAATTTTTTTAGTTTTTAGAAGTGTTCTTGCAACATTATTTGAACTTGAGCTCAAGGGGAAATGGTAAAGAGGGGACAGTTTTGCACCCTATGCTTGGATGAGAGGTAAATCAGCCACTGTTAAAAATGATATATCCAGAGTTTTTTGTTGATCATGTATTCTTTTGATTATAGTTTATGCTGTTGGTGAAGCAGATGGATCAGAACTCTGCAGGTGATCCCATGGTTAAAGCTTGTTTGGATGTTTTGGGAGAGACGTATTTTTCACTGGGTGCAAAGAATCCTTTGAAGAAAGTATTAGCAAGGTAAAAGATTGAGTAGTTAGCCTTTTTTTTTTTTTTAATGCTTTCTTTATCTGTAAGTCAGTAATTTGTCATTCTCTATAAATTGCTGTAACTTAATTACCAAAAATTTGCAGTACTTAATATGTGCATATATACTCTTTCTATTTTTAAGTTAAATATCTTAATTATAAATAACATATCATTGGATAAATAACTTCAAAGTGAAGTATTGGCCTATTTCATTATTGGAAAGACAACAGAGTGTGTAATTAGTGGTTTGAACTTTTAAATCCAATGTTAGAATAGAAATTTAAAACACAAAATCTCAGCTTTATCAAGAGAAGACAGCTCAGAGGAATCCTAACTAAATTGTGGTTTCTTGTGCCTATTTTTTTTGCAATTTTTTTTTTTTTTTAATTTCGCAACTATTGCTTTTTTTTCTTTAGTGAATTTATTATAGCCTTAGCATTTTTTAAGATCTGGTGCTGAGCTACCTTCCTTTCTTTGTCTGAAAACATTCACTGTCCCACTGAGATGCAGGGCTTCCATCCTGGATTTGATTGCAGCCACCCTGAAGCTGTGCACCCCTCTGATGGGTTTTCTAGCTGCAAACTGAGAATCTGCATGTTAATTTTAAAACAGATGGTGTTTTCAGGCAGGAAGAAACATCTGTCTATGTATTAGAGTTTTAGCTGACACAGATTTTGGTGCAGTGGATGCTACAACACCTCAGGAAAACCAAACTTAAGTGTGCTGTTACTTCACATTGCAGTTCACTGAACGGTCTTCCCGGACATTTGATGATGTCAGCTGTGCAAAGCTTTGTGTGCTGCCTTCGGGAAGAACTGAAAACCACAGATGTGTATTTATACAGAAAAGTACTGGACAATCTTGCTTCCTGTATGGAGGACTTCAGCTTAGGTATGGTGACATTGAATGTCTCCTGGTTAAACTTGCTCAGCACTGGTGCCACACCTGGTAGTAATGTTTGCAGTTACGTAAAATAGATAGTGCTGGCTAGTACTCAGTACTTAAAATGTATTTTCTTTCCTCTAGGTAGAGCCTGTATTAAGAACCTGTTTGAAGAAGGTAAAGTCACATTTATAGTAAAATATGCTTAACTGCAGGTTATTAGGGGAGGGGTGTGTGTGAAGTGACATGAAGCAGGCATGAAGATCTATCAGATCTGATTTCCTCCTGGTTAATTTTCAATAAACTAGTATCCTTATGTGATACTTTTTTGTGGAAGATGAGACTTTGATTTATACCTTTAATTTCCAGGGGTCTGTTTTGCTTTACTGGGCAGCCCTAATAGAAATCTGAGTACCAGTGAGCAATTCTGGTAGGGAGAGTCAATATCTCACAGGATTGGGCTAAGTGGGTTGGAAACATGTTTTCTACCAGGTTGTTGCAAAACAGTTTGAGATTTTGTTTTAGCATTGCTTGTGTTTGTCTATATTGAAATACCAGTTTAATTTGTTGGTGGAATGGAAGAATCACCACTGTATGGGTAACTATTCATTGTAGCTGGGTATGTGTGATGTATTGAGATGTATGTGTGATTGCTTTGCTGGAAATTTTCTGTTCTACTTATCTTGTAAGTAAATTTATACCATAATTATTTTCACTAGTTCTTCAGTTTCTGCAGAAGTTGCTGCTTGACATACGGGAAGAAAACAGGCAAGTGAATTCAATAGAAGCTCTATTTTATCTGGTTTTATTTCACTCTTGCAAGATAATTTGGTTTGTTTGAAATGTCACTTTGGTAGCTGTACATTGATGAAAGATGGGAATATCATTTTACAGTGATGCAGATTTTAAATAAAAGCTGATCTTTTTTTTTTTTTTTTTGGTGGCAATATAAGAGAGGTAAGGCACTGACACTCTTAGAGCTACTACTAAGGAGGGCCTTTGAGTTGAGGTTTTGCTATGTGAATTGTGACTACACAGTGTAATTAATAGATGTAAAATTCAGGTAGAGTAAAACTTCCATGTTCCGTGAATGTTTAAGTCAGTATTGATATACTTGACATTTTCCAGGATTTCATAAAGTGAGACTTCTTCACTGTGGTCTCTCATTCTGTACCGACAGGAGAAGGGTACTTACTGAAGTGTTTTGTGTGTTGAAAGTTTGGATATTTTCTGTCTTCATGTTAGAAGAAAGTCACATCATAGAAGTATCCTTTGTAAATAGAGGAACCACTTGAAAAATTAGAAAAGAGCAGCACTGCATTCTGTTTGCCTTTTTGGAAAGTTTCTGGAGAAGTTTAGCTCTTCTCAGGCAGAGTCACATGAATGAAAGTTTGTCATAGGAACCTGCAGAGAATGTAGCAATCTTTGTCATGTTTGTTTGTTAACTTCCTTTTCACAAACTACCCTTGAGTCTGCTCCTTGTTTTCCTGTAATTACGTATCTGATCAACTCAAGCAATAAATTAGTTTTTACCATTAATTCTATCTAAAGTTGGTGGACTATGGTTTTCTGGGGATGGTGAAGAATGGTTTTAATTTGCTTTTTGTGTGCTTGCTTGTCTCTTTTTTTTTCCACAGAAAGAATCATGGAAATCGTATTGTTCAGACTCAGCTGATGCACGATTTACTGATAGCCATTAAAGTTTCAATGATGCTTATACAGAAATTGCAAGAAAATATCCAGGGAAGTCTTTGGAAACACAGTGAATCTTTTGTTTGGCAAAGTATGTGTAGTTTACTGAAAAGTTCCACAGACTTCCTAATGGATGGTAAGTTTAGTAACATTCAAACCCTAATATTTTTATTAACTTGTTGTCTGTGTAGTAAACAACCTGTACATATAAAAACTTAGTTTAGCTTGCATGGAAGTTGAACTACTGAGATTAATGGGAGTGGGAGCAGTAGTTGGTTTTTTGGTGAGTTGTAATTTCCAGGTTGCAGTTTTAGAGTGTACACTTTAACTTGTCCCACTACAAAAACCAAGATTAATGCTGTTACTAATAATTCAAGAATTACAAGTGCTTTTGGGAGTCACCAAATGTCTGTGCCTACCAGAAATATCTACACCTCGATGAAATATGCTGTCAGAACTATTAATGGACACACCATAACTAATAATGTTTTCTTCTCATACAGACATTGTTATATAGTAGAATTTATCACATGTCAGTAGTCTCTGCCACAGCCCTCCTTTGCTTAGTGGGCAGTTCTGTGTTTTCTTCTGTTAGAGATGTTAGCAGTTTCTTATTGCACTGGAGGATAAAGTTATTAATATGTGCTGTCCAGGTGGACACTACAGATTTGTGATGATACAACTACAAGTAGTCTAGCAAAATTCAAGACCATCTTCTATAATTTTGCTACATAGTTCTAGCATACAGTGTTTGCTGCATTCTAATGTAAAATATCTCTGCTGTAGCAACGCTCCTGCAGACTGTTCAGACTACCTCAGGACTGGCTGTTATTCTCTTTACCAGAGCTATGTATGAACCAGTTGAGGAATTACCTTCACTGGTAAGTGTATTTCTTGGCTGAAGACTGTGCAATATCATGGTGTTGTTATCCTGTGCCATCAGTGTTGTCTGGAGGCTTTGCTGATGCAGATACCAGGGCTTGCCAGCCTCTCTGTCCTTAGCTGGTGTATAATACTTTCTTCTCTCCTTGCTATATCAACTAATAACACTTGGGTTTTGACTTTGACAAACACTACAAGAAGTCTCGTCAGATCTTCTATGCACAAAACAGGTTTTCTGCTGTGCTGAGGTGCTGTAATGGGTGTGCTTTTGGTGTTCCAGGTCAGTGACTTGCTCCTTGGGACAGTGGAACACTCAGGTGTGCCAGCGTGGTTCCTGAGGAACTGTGGGGTTCTGTGCACGGCAGAACTCCCGGACTCGGTCCGCCTCTTCCTTTGCCATGGAGCACTGGCTATGCTGGATTGGAAAAATGGCAGCATGGGTGAAAATGGAGAGAAACTATTACTAGATAGTGCATCAGTCTTGTTGTTGCTGAGTTCAGAGTAAGTTTGTGTTTTAATCTGTGTTGTTTCATGTTTGGGAGGAGAGGTTTATCTTCTTTATTCTATTTTTGCATGACCCCTGTGGTCCTGGTGGAATATCTCTGATGTTTTCAGTGTAATGATACTAGGTTTTGCCACAGATCATGCAATCTTTTTAATATATTCATAAAAGCTCTGTAAATTTGAAAAATACAATGATATTGCATGTGTAGTTCTAAGTTTCAGTATATTTCTTGCACGCTAAAATTTTGTTTTCCAATATGAATGGGATAAATTTAGTAATTCCTTTATGGTAAGGTGTGCCAGTATCAGCTCTTATGTAGGCAGATAAATTTAGGTTTCAGGACATAATGTCCTCTCCTTCTGAAAGTTCAGAGGAAAACAAAGTGTGCCAGTGAGTGGACTACTTGAAGTAAGATGAGTTTTAGTTGTTTTTTTTTCTAGCTGCTTGCATCTAAGAGTCCACGAGCAGTATTGGATTGGAGATTAAAATGTGTGTTCTGTTCAGCCTTTGTTTGTGCCTTGGAGGTCAGTTTTGTGATTTTGTTTTTGCACGTAGGATACTCAGTTTTGATGGTTTTATATGGCAATGAAAAGTTTTCCTTATATTTTTAAGAAGCATACAAAAACATAATGCTGCTCAAATGTTAGCAGGTGCATAGTAATTTTTATTTTTTTGTTTTATTTTTGTGGGGCTTGTATGATTTCTTTTCCCCATTGTTAGGGAGTTTAGCTGCAAGCACTTAATAGCACATCAGGTAATTAAGCATGTACTTGGCAACATCCACTTGATCAATTCTGTGTTCATTCCTTTTCCTCCACGAATGGCTTGTGTCTCCTAATTTGTTTTCATGTAAGGTAAATGAATGTGGTGAATAGGTATTCTGAAATACAAAATTCATTTTTTTAAATACTGATAAATGAAGATAATGAACTTTTTTGTGTTTGTTCTCTTTAAAAGGTTAAAAGAATCCAGTATGGCAACATCTTTGTCTAGAATCCTTGCTATTTGGACTAATTCAGCACTGGCTGCCCTTGCTTCAGGCTCTCCAGATCTAAAAATCAAACTTAATGGGAACTCTGATATAATTGGGAAGCTGCTGGAATACATTTATACACACTGGGACCACCCCCTGGATGCCATCAGACACCAAACCAAATTGATTTTCAAGAATCTTCTTCAAATACACCAAACCACCATTGCTGGATCCAATGGAAAATCAGACCCATTCTTTGCAAGGCTGATAAAGCATTTACTGAGCTTGGATTGGCATGTAAAAGGGAAATATGCTTCCCTTGGCTGTCTGGTGGAGTGTGTGGGCACTGAAAATATACTGCAGTTGGACAGAACAATTCCAGTACAAATCCTGGATGTGATGAGCGATCAGTCTCTTGCTCCTTATGCTAGTGATCTTCTGGAAACCATGTTTACAAATCACAAGGCCCATTTTACTTTGGGTTTTCAGGAAGGTGCCTGGATTGACCAGTGGCACAACATCTGGGTTTCTCCTCTTCTGATAATACTGTGTGAAGGGAACCATGACCAAACTACTTATATAATAGATTACTATTTACCAAAATTGCTCAAATGTAACCCTGGCAGTCTGAACTACATGATAAAAATTCTTCAGGCCTCTGCAGATGCTAATCTGGGTAAGAAAAAAAACTTTGTATTTGTAATTATGATTGGATAAAAAAAAATGTTAGCTGTGTGATTTCCTCTCTATTATTATTGTTAGAGTTAATTTGGGAGAAAAATTCTAGATGGTCATTATTGCTATTAGTATTTCAGGGTGAAAATCACAATAATCATAAGTCTCTTTGTGCCATGAGCAGAATCCTTCTGTGGGTGCCTTTTGGTTCTCTTTACCAGGGTTTGTTAAATTTCTCTATTCTCCACTACTAGTTTTCTTTTATTTCTTGCACAGATATGTCCAGTAACAGTTTGGTTTTTTCTTGTAAATGTGTGGATACAAGATTTATGATTCTCTTGTTTTGAAGTAATTTAGTGTGACTCTAAAATAATGGCTTGTGAGACCTCACAAGGTCTTTTTTTCGTATGACGTATTTGAGATGAAGCTTTTTGGGAACCAGGTGATTTAGAACTAGTTTAATTTATAGCAGCACTTCTCTTCTGGGATTTATGGAGTAGAAATAAAAGGGGGTGTGTCACGTGCTGAAAGTATTGGGAGTTTCTGACAAGCACTGCAAATAGTACATTGCTTGTGTTAATCAAAAAGTAATTATTACTGGTTTTCATTTTCTTTAGGCTCTTGCAGTACTAGAGGAGCTCTTGGAGCATTAATGGCATGCTTGAGAACAGCCAGGGCTCATGGACACCTGGAACTTTCAAATATCATGAGCAGTGGTCTTGTATCCACTGAGTGTATAAAACAGGGTCTAGTTCATCAGCACAGCCAGGTAAAGGGACTACAGTTTATGTATCCTTTAAATTAGAATAAATGCTTTGATCCTGATTACTGTGTTAGTGTTATATTAGAACAAAGGTGTCATCATAGGTGTCAGTAACTCTTGTGGTGAACTTTTAAATATCTTTCAGGTTTGCATTGATGCTTTAGGTTTACTCTGTGAAACCCATCGTACTACAGAAATTGTGTCTCTGGAAGAAATGCAACTAATTCAATTTTTTATGATGTACAACTTGAACAACCAGTCTCCCTCCGTAAGGCAACAGATCGTTTCTCTGCTGAGAAAGGTAATTTCAAACTATGAGCAATGCCTAATGTGCCTCTTCCGTTATTTTTAACACCATTTAAAAAGAAATAATGAGTATGTTATGAAGTTGCTCATTGGAAAGAGTAGAAGCTCTAAGACCAAGACTATGCTTTATTGCGTATTACCCAACTGAATGGTGTTAAGTCATCACAGGCAAGGATGGCTTAAAGAAAATGCTGAATGGCAGAGGCACGGTGCCTTTATGGGTGGTGGTGGGTGTTGCTTGACCTGCCAGCACCTGTACACTTTGCCAATAGCAAAGCAAAGTGCCCTGGAGTGAGCAGTGAGCCTTGTGCTGCCTTTGCTGGGGCCTAAGGCTGTGCTGGACTTGTCACACCTCAGGCAAATTCAGTCACTTCCTCACCCTCAGAAACCTGACCTGTAAAACAAAGTAGAGGAATATTCAGCATGATATTGCCGTGAGTGGCTGTGCCATTACAGTCTGCAGGGAATGAGTCTCTCTGTCTGGTGGAAGTTGCCAAGGTCACATGTAGCTCATGGCAGAAGGATGGGGATAAAATGAGGAACCACATATGTATAAAGAACATCTTGGAAGATGTTTATGGCAAAAGAAGGCAGTGTGGGAGGAGAAAATAATTAATTTGAGAAGGGGGAAAAATGAGGGAGTCTGTTTGGCAAAAACAAAAGATAAAATCCCATCTCCTTCCTTTCTTACCTGGTGCAGACTGAGGAGCATGAGATGAGAAAATCATGCTAGATGGGAATGTGATAAGAAAGGAAATATTACTTATGGGTAGTAAAAGAGGTGGAGGAAGCACTTTTGAAGTGAGTCAAACTCTTAAGAGACACTGAGGCTTGTAGAAATTACCTGCATTGAGTTTTTTAATAGATGAACACAGTTCCACAGAAAATGAAGTAGGAGGAGAAGGCTTGGCATGAATTTAAGGAGGGAGACAGAAGAAGGTGTTAAAGGTGTAGAGGGAGGAGAGAAAAAATTGGTCACAAGAGAGATAGGAAGCAAAACCTTGGGTTTGGAGGGGAGAGGCAAGGATCTGTTCTGTGTTATGCTCTATGCAAACGTCCTAAAAATTACAAGCAGTGTGATCTGTAAAATTAGCTGAAAATCTGCCGTTCTCTTATTCCACTGTCAATGATTCTTGTCTCACCTATGTTTTCTTTTGTTTTAAAAGTTATTTAGCAGGATACAAGAAAGTTCTCAAGTGCTTTATAAATTGGAGCAAAATAAAACCAAGCAAGAATCAGTTGAGAACTCAACTAAAGTGCCTCCTTTGAGGATTTTGCAGCAATACAAAGTAAGTAGACTTCTGGAGATGCAGGTAATAGAGGTGGGGATAGCATTTCTGAGAGTTCATTGTTCCTGAACACCACTGGGTGAGTTAGGCTCTGTGTGTGTGTGTTAACTAATAGTGCAGTACAGAAGGAAAAAACCTGTGAAGCCAAACATTGCTGAGGAGCTTGTCCTCTGATGCACTTGTGCAAGTTTATTTTGACTAGATGTGCTGTTGTTGATGAACTGAATGCCTATTGGTATTTGGAGGGTGTCTTTAAGGTAAATTTTGTTCAGAAACAATAAAGGTTATTTTCTGAGGAATGTGCATTGAAACAGCAGTGAGGAATGGCTGGAGAGGTACCTTCAATCAAAAAAAAAAAATTGGGTAAATGTCCTGTCATGTGTTGGCCATTTAGTAGCGAGCTTTAAATGATGTGTGTTATTTGGACTTAAAATAGAGATCAGTTGAGCTTCAGTCTTTTTCTAGGTCTCCAGAATAATCAGTGAGTGAGAGAATGAACAGCAAGAGCTTTAGCATGAAGACTTCTTTTGTATTTGTCCTTTTTATCCTATTTAGAGGCTCACATAATCAATTTCTTTGTATCAGTCTGTTCCTTGAGTTCTGCTTTTCTCGGTCAGCTAATTTTCAAGATTCAATAGAATGGCTGTCTTTTTGTGGGGTGGGGAAGGGAAACTGTTGTATTTAAAAACCCAAATGATTGTCCAGCCTTCACTGTACTCTAAGAAACAAGAAACTCTGTCTGTATTGTAAATATTTGCCTCCTGTTGTTCCAAAATTATCTGTAAGGTCATAATTTTTGGGGTAAAGCAGAATGTCCTGAATTCAGTTACTTAGGCTTTTGTTTGTAGGGCAGCAAGTAAATGGTCTTAATTTTTTTTCTTGCATTTTTTTTTTCCCCAGGATTTCATGTCATCTGTATGTGCCAGACTTTTTGAGCTATTATTTCCTGGTTCATCACACCCAACCAGGTTTTCTGCACTAAGTATTTTGGAATCAATAGCAGAAATATTTTCTGTTCCAAAAGGTGAGAAGTCTACTTTATAGACTTCAATAGACTGTAGGAATGGGAGGTATTGAAGAGGTGTCTTATATGCCATCTAGTCAGTTTCTGTCAAAGTAAAAGGGTATTCTTAGTCCATAATTTCTATGGCATTTCCTGGCTTGCTTTTGTTTTACCTCAAGGGAGGATAGTTTTATTGGAAAAAGGAATATTGAAGTAAATGCAAATAATTAATGCTTGTTGCATATCTTCTATAAATTTGGATTTTCTTGCATAGCCTGTTTTTTAGGAAGGTTTATTCTTTTATTATGAGGAAAACTTCTGGGCAAGTTTCAATGTATTTGATAACTTCACTCCTTTTTCCTGCACTTATATCTTGATAGCTTGAAATGCTGAATTCACAAAAACTCTTGATTGAACAATATTGCATATCCTCATGATATTTTGCTAAATAGAAAACAGTTTTATTGTCCAGTTCATGATGATTTACTGGTGTTATTTTAATTTTTCTTCACGATTCTATGATAATCTTAATTCAAGAAGTATTTGCTAAAGCCTTGGAGTATTGATATTCTTGCTAAATCTTGTCTCTGGATCATATGGCCAACATAAAAATATGTTTCAGTCCTAAATTTTAAAACTTTTCTTTAAAGAAATGAGCTGTCTAAGATTAAAGTTGATTTTGAGAAGGAATAAAAAATGCTATCTTGCTAAATCATTTCTCAAAACCCCTTGATAAATGAACACATTAATGTTGCTATTATGAGTATGTAGTATATTGTTACTGCTTTTTTTAAAAATACAAAGTTATTCTCAGTTGTTTATAATAGCAGCAAAGGATTTTATAAATTGGACATTACTTCTATAAAGGCGATTCAGCTGTTGTGTTCTGTGCTGTATTATGGTCCAATTGTTTACATCCTAAAATTTCTGCCTTCTTTATAGAATTAAGTCAAGTCACCAGAATTCGCAACTCATTTATATCTAAATTAAAACCAAAAGAAGTTGTAATGGCTTACATTTTAAGGGATTAGTCCTATGACCAAATAACTCAAAACACCAAGTGCCAAAACACACTGAAGCTTTCAACCTCATTTTTGAAAGGAATTATTTTCTAATATTACATACTTACAAAAGAGTTTGTAAGCAAAACTAAATAAAGATTATTTTTAATGCTGAATTTAAGGGGAGTAAATGAGATTGTTTTTGGCAATAAGTTATTTTCTGTATTACTAAGAGTAATTTTTTAAATAAGGTAAGCCTTTTTTATTCCTAACAATGGTAAATGGTATTTTAAGACCTATTAAGATAAGTACTATTAAAATAATAATTTGACTAAAATTCTAATGCTTCTTTTAGAATAGCAGAGCAGAATGTGAAGATAGTGCTTATTCTGAAAGGAGTTACAGCACAATTAATTTCTTTGAATAGGCCAGGCACAAGTTTTTCAGTTGGATCAGGAGATTGATTCTGCTCGTGTCCAAACTTTGATCCAGTGTTTTGCCAGTACTTTTGAGGAAGTGAAAATTCTGGCATTTAGACTTTTGATGAAACTACGTGATGTCGCACTGAATTTACAGGTATGAACTTGAAGAGTTTAGAGGGAGTGATGTTGTGGAAGATGAATGTTTATACCAGGTGCTTGTGTTAGGTACAGAGCAGGAATCCTGAACCTTAGAAGCTGGTCCAAGTTGCCTGCAGTAGTGTTCATTACTGACACTGTAAATTTTTATACAGCTTCTGCCCTTAGCTAAGGAGACTTGTTTCTCTAATGGATGAAGGAGTTTGGGAAGTTCATTGGCTATGACTATGAACTATCAGAAAAATAGTTAATGTAAAGCTCTTGGCTTAGCTGTGCAAATGATTGAGGCATTTTGACTTGGTTACTCTTGTACTTTCAGGAAATTCAGCTCCCCGTTTCCTTTCCTTTCTGATTGATCTCAGATTTCATTATCTGATTGGGTTTTTTTATTTCTTAAAAATTTTGCCCATTGAATTGATACTGATTTGTCTGTAATAACTTCATGAAAAGTGATTTCTGAATTCATTAGTACAGATGAACAAATACTGCTACCAAGTAAACTATGCTTCTCTTTAATGTCCATTAGCAGATAAAACACAGTAATTTGAAAAAAAATATTTTCCTGTGAGGTGCAGTGTGATTGAGTACTGCTTTATAAATGGCTGTCTCCATCCTCCCATGTCTATGCAATTGTATCCTTGCTAAATCCATGCACATGCATGTTTTGAGTATAAGGTGATCAGTGCACAAAATAAGTGTTTCTTAAGAGATACGTACCAATAAACTTAATGAAAAGCAGGTTCTCAGATTCCAGGGTGGTAAAAAGCTTAACTAAATCAATCTGGAGGCTCAGTTAAATGAGTAATATTACTACTTTGTTTTCTTTTTTCAGGATTCTGAAAATCTAGATCTTCTATTCCAAGTAGCAATTGATCTTAGCACAAGTACCAAGCCATATGATTGTGTCACTGCTTCATATTTGTTGAACTTTTTAGTATATCACAAAGGACTGCAGCACATTTGTTTAGGAAAATGGCTTGAGCATAACCCCCAGATAGATGAAAACACATCAGTGAGTACAGTGGAGAAGAACACTTTGGCAGGTAAGATTTGAGAGGAAAGGTTTTTTTGTATTTATTGGAAGTTTGCTGCTTTTCCATAAGGCTTTTGGTAGGAGGTTTAGTGAGTAAAAGATGCTTATTTCTAACAGGATTTTAAGTATATTGTGTTTTGCTGTTAAGAAGCCAGGTTCTTTAGTAAGATCTTAATCTAATCCTGTTTGTGTTGAGGCTTTTGAATATTCTGTAAAGATGGCTTTTGTTATTATTTTGACCAGTGACATTTGAAAGTGCCGTGGAGGCCTAGGTGGTGAGCTTGGTCAAGCTGAGTGCATCAAGTGCAGGGAAGGACCCTCTGCTTCCCCAGCGAGCTCCCTTACCCAGAGGGAAGGCAGCTGTAGCTGGTCTGTTTGTTTCAATACTCAATGTTTGCAACACTGCCCCTTGGAGCTCTGTTCACTTGGACCCACTTTGCTGTGTGACTTGCAGTCCTGTGAATACACATCCACAGTAGGCTTTGTTCACATAGGGAATGTTTTTGTTTCGTTCAGTGCCCCTAGATGAAAGATGACAGGGCTCTAGATCTGGTGGATTTGGCAAATTTCTTAATCAAGCTTCCTCTACCTTAAGTAATCTTCACTGAAACTAAAATACTTAAGTGCATTATTTGTAATAAAACATTTTATATAATTTGCAGTAATCTCACTATTCTATACTTTTTTGTGCCATTCTTGGCTTCTCTACAGATGCCCGTTAATACTGTCTTCATATTGCAGTGAAGTAACAATTTTGAGACACGATTGTGGTTCCCATAAGTGAAGGAAATGTGTGGGTAACCTCATGTCTCATTTCGCTGGGGTATCTGCTGCTGGTGGTGATCCATGGTTCCTTGTTAGGACCTGTGATTTGTTCATGAACTTTCGGTCTTTAATATTCTGCTGTGCTCATCATTGTATTAATGTGGCTGTAAGAGTGAAGTCTGACTTGCAGTATGGGGCAGGTGACTTGTGACTTACTCATGAGCTGTGGGATTGTCCCTGAGCATAGGATGTGGGTTGTGCTTTTCACAGCTGCCATTTGGTTCAGAGACACAGATTAAATTGACTATAACACGTATTGCTGGAATTTAGGTAACTGAAAATCAATGGTAACATGTATTTCAATGATAAAAGAGGGAAAAGTGTAATAAAGGAAATTGCTGTGCATATTCCCTTGAATTGTTGTGTACACAGGTTTTACTCCTGTTTCTTAAAGCAGATTTGTTTCTTAGAAAATACAGTATATGAATGTTCAATGCAAATCTGTGCTTTAAAATATTTTAGTTATCAAGCTTTTGTTGGTGAATGTTGAAGAAGAAGTATTGCAAGCCAAGAAGTCTCTGCTTCAAGCAGCAGCATCATTCCCCATGTATGGGAGAGTGCACTGTATAACTGGGGCTTTGCAGCAATTAGCCTCCAAGTAAGTAAAATATGCTAAATAAGTTGTAACTCCATATTTTAAGCAAAACATACTAACTGGGAAGTTGTAACTCCATGCTTAAGTGCAGTGGAAGAGCTGTTAAGGAGAACAGAAAATCATGCAGTATTATTTATAAGGAAATCTAGTACCTGTAGCTTTTCAAACTCTTCATGGCTGCTGCAGTGTTTGATACTTCCTTTGTATGTGTTAAACTCAGCCTTAAGACTTTTCAATCTCTACCTTATTTATAGTTTTCATAAATATTGTTGCACAAAGGTTTGTAATTTTGATTCTTTCTTTTAAATATAATATTATTTTAATCAATGCTGTGATGTGTTTTCGTTGTGATTTTGGTTTTGATTTTCTTTTTCCCTTAAGTAACTTGACACTGGTGTCTGAATGGAAGGAAATGGTGACCAGGCTCATTCTGATGTCATACAGCCTCTCTGCTGTAGTATCACCAGTAGTACAGAGCTCATCACCAGAGGGTCTTATTCCAATGGACAGTGATCCAGGTAAAGAACCAAACAGAATCCCAAAAGAATTACTGTCAAACCTGATGGTCCTGAAGGTCTCTTTGTCTTGCAGTCATTCAGAAGTAGACCAAGCACCTATCCCCTTCAGCTTCTCATTTTATGTCATAATTTTACGTCACTCTTTTAATTTCTATAAAGTTTTCTTGAATTCTTCACTAAAAAACCCACAAACAGTTGCAGACCGTGTTGTTGCATCTCTTTCAAAACAGGGGACTGTAAATTCAGGTTTTTTTCCTTGATCATTCCAGTCACCATAGAACCTTGTTGTGGGTTTTCTTTTTAATGCCAATAGCTTTCTTTCATACTTGTACACCCAAAGTGAATGGCATCACTATAAAGAACTGGCAGTAGCAGACAAAACTATCTTAAATATCCCTCTTGTTTAATGTGCAGAAAGTGCAGGTCGTCTGCAGATGATTCTGCACGAGATACAGCCACAGGACACGAATGATTATTTTATGCAAGCAAAAATTCTGAAAGAACACTGCAAAGAAGAATCTGAAAATCTGGCTGACCAGAGGCCAATGAAAAATATTTCCATGGAAATGAGAGGTAAATCCAAGTCTATATTAGTAATTAAACCAAGATATTTTTTTATAGAGGAGGCATTTTATATGGATGATCAGTTGGAAATTACTTGTTTGTGTAAAGTTTCAGTTCTTACCTGTCAGAAGCTAGTTATCTATGGGCATGGTTTTTAAGACTAGTTCACTATGCTTCTGGAAGACTGTGGTTAGTCTGTCTTAAGACACAAGTGAAAATTAGTTATTTTGATATTGGCCTAGACTCTGTTGCCTTAACTGCACTGGCCAGGTAATCTTGAACGCCCTTTCTATCAAGCAATGCTTCTAATGTATTTCTTGTTGAGTGTTACAGTGATTTTCCTCTCCATGTACATGAAGCTAGTGGAGACTATGTTCATGCAATACAACTTGTTGCATGACATTACATGAGCAGCAACTTCACTTTGAAAGATTCCAGTGGTAAAATAGTAGGTAGTATTTGTCTGTTTTAATGAATAGCAGCTATGAAACTGAACCTTACAAGGATAAAGAAATTGTAAACTTTGGCATCTTTAGTGTAGGCCAGAATAAATTTATAGAATATCCGTACACTTTAAAATTTCATAGTTTATGGAAGCTTTTGAGCTTCCTTTCCCCGGTTGCTTTTTCCTCTGTTTGAAATGGTTTGGTGGCGCCGTGTGTTCCCTTTCCTGAGGAGAAGGGGGAAACATGTGCAAGTGCCGCAGTGGCCACCAGGTGGCGGCGGTGCGTCACAAACGCCTTTTTTGTCCGGGAGGCCTCTGGAGAGCGTCCAGGGAGCGATGGATGCGGGAATGCCTGCCTACGGAATTGTACGTGTGTCTGTAGCTCGCTGGGCATGGAAATAGTAATTGGGACCGAAAGATGTCTGCGCTCTAAAACAGCACTTCCCTGGTAAAATGTTTATACTGCTGCCTTTCCCAAGTGCAAGAAAGTAAAGCAACTGTTGAGCAGGGAAAGCAATTAGGATCAACAAGATGGAATTACCTTTTGGGCAGGGAAGTTTAGAAATTTTTTCCTAGTTAATTGTGTTTTGTAAGACAGGCTACATGAAGTTTAAATTACACACCTGCATCTGAGAACCTTGAGTTACATTTGCATTTGTTGTTTTTTGTTTTTAAGGCAAAGACAGGCAAGTGTGTGATGTCACAGCTCAAATGGTTCTTGTATGTTGCTGGAGAAGCATGAAGGAAGTATCTCTGCTCTTAGGGACACTGTGTAAACTTTTGCCTTCACAGACTACATCTGAACCTTCAGATGGGTTGATTACTGTAGAACAGGTAGGGAAATAATTTTTATTATAAAACCTGCAATTTCTTCTTGGGTGAGACAAAGGCAGTTTTCAGAATTTTTTTCCTAAATCTATATTCTATTTGGGAAAAGTTGTGGGTTTTAAATTGCTTTTAATTACCATGGCCTAAGGGTTTTCTTTGTTATACTTGATTATCTGTCCTGTTTTGATCTAGTGGTGTTCAGAAAGCATAACTACAGTAGAAACAGAAGTAAAGAAGTCATTATTATACATAACTAACAAAATCATTCATTCTAATTAAATTGGGTTATTTATGAGATGAGGGCTGTGTTTAGGGATACCAATGCCTGCCTGCCTGCCTGCCACCTTCCCAGTTGTCTCTCTCTCAGGATATATTAGTCACTAATAGAATTGCCAAAAAATCTTCATAACTGACTTCATAGTCAGTCTCTTTTGTATCATTTTGAACTCTAAGTATTTGGATTCTGCTTAAAACTCTTCCTTAATTAGCCTTCAGAGTCAAGAGTTCTGAATGTCAAACATGCTGACTAGTCTTAGTCTTGTCTTCCTCCTATCCATTGCTATGAATAATTTGTATGTAATGTGACTGTATCTTTTTCCTCTGATTTTTTTGATATAAGAGATCAGAAATGTTAATATGCCATCTGGATCTCTTGCAGAATGTTGAGTTCAGTGTTTACAAGAAATTAGATTACCACAGGCATTTATTTGGGAAATATTTTGTGTTTATTAAATTTCTGTTATAGTTTATGACCTTTTCATTTCCATATGTTTCAACAAAACCAGTTTGCATAGAAGACTGAAATATGAAAGACCAATTACTTTTTAACCTCTTTTTGTTTCCAACAGAAAACACTTAGTTTTTCCTTAAGTGTTAGAACTTAACATTTTAAAATAAAAGATAGAATTATGTACTCTAGATTTTATTTCTTATCTAATGTTGTGGTGCCATGGAAATAGTGTTGGTGTCTTTATTCTTGCATTGTCCTCATGTTTTCATCTGGTTAACAGCTGTGCTTGTCTTGTTGCCGGGGTCTGGAGGGCAGATGAGAGAACAGATACGCATTTCCACCATTATCTTCCTTAATCTGCACCAAGTCAAGGAGGAATTGGTGTTTTAGAATGAGCCAGTTCTAACTGTAGCATCTCTGGTTTTGGAAAGCAGATGTTCTAGATGCTCTTTCAGAAATAATACAAAGGAAGGAGTTGGACTTCCATGGTCCTTGTGGGTCCCTTCCAGCTCAGGATTTTCTGTGATTCTATAAAGATACCTTCTTTTCCTATAGATGCCTCTTCAGCTTGTTTATGCTTCAGGGGTTTTCCTCTAAAACAAAAGGCCTCCATTCTCATTTGAAGAACGCCAATGGATGAGAAGTCAGTTTGAAATCCTGAGTTTTCTCAGGCTTACAAAGAAATACACAAAGAAAAATGCAGGCATTTTGTCTGTACTTTTGTAACTTTAGGTCATTACTGTGTTTTGTACAAAAAATGGGGGATTTCATCAGAAATGACAAAAAATGTCAATGCCTTAACTGCTGGGGCTTCAGACTTACTAAACACTTTTCAGTGTTGACAAATAAGCAAATTGGATTTTGTTATCTTATGCATGTAGAGCTTTTCTTTCAAGTTGCCCATTCTTTTTCTTTGTTTTGTAACCATTGGAAGAGATTCAAGAGTACAGAGAATGAAAACTTTGAGAGAAACCTTGGTCAACTTGCCTTGAGCCAGGGCTAAGTAATTATAGAGAAAAAATCTGGTAGCCCCTCTTGGCCAGTGTGTGTCATCCTGTTGCAAACCTTCCTCCTGTTGTACTGTGCTCCACATCTAGGTCAGTAACTGTATTGAATTAAATCAATGCTGTCGTAACTTGCCCTAAAGATCACAATGAGTGTTGAATTTGCTCACAGTCTTCTAATTGACTGTACCTGCTTTTTTAACGGAGCATGCAGATGGAGAGATGGTGTCTTACAGTGCTGGTGTGCATAAAGAAATGGCACAACAGAACTGCTTCCTGGCAGGCAGTGTGGTGCTCCGGGGCTACTCTTTGCAGCAGCAGTGCTGCCTCTTGTGCTGTGTACCTGTGGGGGAGAGGTTTGCAGGGAGGCAGCTCCTGCATGATACTTGATTGTTGGTTGTAGGAAGTTGGGACAACATCAGATTTGCACTCTCTTTGTCTTTTAAGTAGGACATTGTGTTTACATGGCAGTCTTCAAAACACCACCTATTTTACATGGTGACCTTGCCTTTAGAAGTAATAGACATAGAAAATGCAGAGTACAGCTGGAGGAATCTTTCTATTCAAATGCATATTCTACTTTTCATTTTCCATCTGATCCTAAAAGTCCAGAGATGGCAGGCTCAGAGCTCTGCCTGTTAAGAAAATCAATATCAATAGTATCATGTAACCACCAGGTAATAGAAAGACATCTAATGAAGATTCTGTGTTGTTTTTGTCATATGACATGCAAATCATTAATGCTCCAAGTCCAGAGGAACATTGAGCTCTTCCTCAAACTCCTGTTTATCTCACATGGGAAGTTTTAAGACAGTTTTGGGAGATAAGCTTGCCAGAGCTGTGTGCCAAAGTGAAAAGAAACAGGCAGCAGAGTTAAGACTTAGTTGTCCCATGGCCTGTATTAATCTTTTGGAACATCTTGGAGAGAATTCATGTCTTGAATACCCAGATTCTTGCCCTTAGCAGCAAGTGTGGCCCTGTATGTTGTTGATTGTTGAATTAGTAAGATTCACCTGTTATATTCTAAATTTCTGACCAAGAACTGAGTTATGGTAGTGCTGCTTCTAGCCTGTGGTTTAGGAAAGACTCCTCAAAATTTTAAATAAGGGCATTAAGTATGTGCTATGTATTTTAAACAAAGTGGGAAGTTTAATTTAGACCTTGAAGGTTGATGAGAATTAAAAGAAAAAACCCAACAAACAAGACAGCCTATGCTTTGTGGAATGAGATTGTGTGGATCTGTAAACTTCCAAACATATTTAAAAGCTTTGTATTGAAATAGAGCCCTAGAAAATAACTATAAGTGAAAGTTTACTTACTAAAACATCATCTTCATTTTAAAATTGTTTCTAATGGTCTACAGCAATTATGCAGAATTTTGGGATGTTAGAAATCTGTATTTATCTATGTATTACCTAATCTAATGTAGATTTATTGCCCTTTGGTACAATTTTTGGAGTTTGAATTTCATATCTTAAGTCTTTTTTAGATTTTTTTCTTCTGTTGTTGTGCTTTAGCTGACATTTCTTTTGGGGTTTTAGGCAAGAGTGTAGGCAAACAAGAAGGATTCTGCATTTGTTTCGCCTGAAAATCAGAGTTGTCACTTCCTTCTCTTAAAATCTGAGTATGTCCATCACGGACAGATAACCAATTTCATGTCCTTTATGCTTTTGGACTTTTTAAAAAGAATCTAGAACTACCCCTTTAACCAAAAAAAAAAAAAACAAAAAACCAAAAACGTATAGTATTTTTTATCATTAAAGTAAGTGGTTATTTATTATAGGACTTGATTTTTGCTTGTACCAGTGACCCTTCCAACCAGGGGAGGATTGCTGCTTTGAACTGCAAAATATTTTTGAATATATAAATAAATTATGTATATGTAATTTCAAATGGCTTAATAACTTTTTCTTTCCTTTTTAGGTTAAAAATATTGGTGATTACTTTAAACATCATCTACTGCAATCAAGGCACAGGGGTGCATTTGAATTGGCATATGCTGGCTTCGTGCAACTTACAGAAATGCTTTCCAGGTAGAAGATGGGCAGCTTACTGTGTTTTTTAGTATAAGTTTTACCAAATTTTGGCATAGATCCTGACACTAGCTGTGCAGGCAGATCCTTGCTTTCATGTGGATTTTATTTAAGTTTGGTGTAGGCAGCATTATGACAGTTACATGATGTCTGTGACTTGGACCTTGGACTACAATACTTATGGTTAGAGATGGTGCTTGGGCATTGAAAAATGATACAGACATATAATGCTTGCTACGTTTTTCTTCATTTCTGGCATGTTAGTTTCCTGAACAGCTATTAAAAACTCTTGGGAAAAGTAGGAGTGTAGAGTTCTTCCATCTCACTCCCTTTTTCTGGTCCTTTATGAAAATGTATGCCAGACTTTTTGCTTTAGCCAGGACATTTTCTTGGAAACTTCTCTTACCTGTCACTGAGTTGGTTATTGTGACATTTGGAAGACTACCTGACACTGATATGCACTCTGGCTTTTTTCTTTCCCCTTGTAACTTTATAGTTTCCTAGAAGAACTAAATGAGCAGAATTGTCCTGAGGTCTGGGCAAGATCATTGGAATTTCCATTGCATGCTTAGCTACTGATTTCAAGTGCTGGTTATGTTTTTTTGTGGTATACAGTGTTTATATCCCATCCATGTTTTAATAAGACAAAATTTCTACTGACTAGGTAGAGTTTGGTAGGCTCTTTTTGTTGTTGTTTTTCTTTTTAAATATGAAAGACCAGTCAGATTTTCAATTTGAAGTACCTGTATTTTCACACCGATGCCAGGTTAAGTAACCAACGTTCCACTTTATCCCCATGTCAGCCAGTTTGAGGTGCAGATCTGTTTCTTCTTTATTTCATACTGGAAACAGTTTTGGTGCTGTTAGTACAGACTGGCTGGCTGATCAGGTTCACTGTGTGTCCCCTCAGAAAATTTTCCCAGCAGAACTGAGGTTTGGTCTCTGCTAGGGGATGCTGGGTGAGGCTGCTGCATCCATGTACCAGCACTGCTACAGTAATGGTATTTGACACGTGCTGGGGTTCGTTTTGTGTACCAGTGGGATGTTAAACTGCATGCCATGATTCTCTTGGTGATCTCTCTCTCCAAGGTACATCACTTTCTTTCAGGTGATAGCAATCTGAGCGATTTCACATTGGCCTGAGGAATTTGTTGAGCACTCACACAACCTTGCTTTACACTTGATTGTTTACTCAAAAAGAAAAAACTCACTGTTTATCTTTTTGCCTGTCCATACGTTTTATATGCACTTGTTTAGATATTGAGGTGTTCTTCTATACCATGAAACTGTATAGGTTCAGCAAGTTCTAAGGTGATGCAAGTTTTCTCCCATCAACGTGAAGAGAGAGTCTGGCCATCAGAGTAATAGAGTTAAAAAAAACCCCAAACAACCAACAAACAGAACTTTCACTACCATGAGTGTATTTGAGAGGAGAAAGGAGGTAATCCAAACAGGTACAGCCCCACTGGTCTGATCTCAGTCAATATGCAGGACTGTCTTGTAGCAAAGGCAAAGTAAAAAGCAGGAAATAATGGAAAACGTAGAAAACATGCAGTCAGTTTATAGCAGACTCGCTGTTTTTCTTTGATTTTCAGTTTTTAGATTTCTTTTAAAAGCTCAGGCAAATAGAGCAAAGCAAGTCTACCCAGACTTTGGAAAAGTTGCTGATGAGTTTGTTGCCTCTCCTACTTTTTGCCTTTGTATTTAATGGAGCACAATCCATTTAACAGCAGCTTTGTTAGGTTGAAAAATGAAGAGCCAAGCCCAAGAAATCTCTGCTTGCCTGAAAATTATTCAAACATTAAGTGATATGTATGTATCATCCAGAACAAAAGCCCTCCAAAATTAAGGAAGTTTTCTCTTCTCAATTAGCAGTTGTCTGTTACAATTTTTGGTTATCCATACTGCCTTTTTAAAGTTAAGACTTTTCAAGTAGAGCAAGTGTTCCGCTGGGAAAAAAGATTTATAAGAACTGGAGAGCACCTCTGTGGACATACATTTGTTTCAACAAAAGACAATATTTTCCAGGAACTAGAGGTCTCAAGGCTTATATTTGTATTTAAAACAAAGGAGAAAGGAGACTGATACCAGAACAGGAAATGACTCTTGATTTGGTACTCCTGGGATACGAGGAGTATTTTGAGACTCTCCTCCAAAAGGGACGAATTACGTCTCGGTGAATGCAGCTGCCTTGCAGGTCTGTTGATTATCATGGAGTCTTTCCATGTCCCCTGCTGCAGCTGGGGGGCTCCATTCTGCAAGTGAATCTCAACTGGCCTACCTCTCTCCATAGAGAGAGGCTCATGGGCAGTCTTGAAGCATGTGTGTCAGAATCTGTATTAATTTACTGCTGTGTCCACAAATGCCAGAGGAGAAAGCTTTTGTCCGGGGCTGCTTATAGTAATGTACTGCTTAGTATGATACCTTGTTGAACAGGATTGAACTCAAGATATGCAGAGGCATTCCTGACACTTGAATTTGTTCTTTCTGTAAAACACTGAAAAATCTGTCACTAAGACTGTGCCAGATCCTTTTTCCAGGCACGTATAAATGACTACAGTTGAACACAGTCCTTCACTTACTTATAGCCAAGCACTTTTTAAAAGCTTTATGCTGCAGTGTCTTTTATCTGAGCTTGCATTTAGCTGTACAATCCTTAAACACCAGTCTTTAGAAGAGCGAAGAGCAGACTTTTTTCTAGACAGGATGATGATATTCAGACCTGTTTGAGTTAGTGGTGAAAGAAAAATACTTCCTCTGCAAAGATTTCTTACCAACCTGATGAAATTGATCTGTCTTGAAATTTGGATGTAAATTGCTGACTGTGCTCTAATATGCAAGTTACCATTTTTCTGTTCATCTGTTGATAGTCCTTCTGGGAGTGTAGTGCTGCCTTTGTCATGCCTGCTTAATGTTGCCTGCAGCTGCCTTCAGAAAACCATACAGTTACATAACAAGCAACATTCATATCAATGAAATAAGCAATGTGTTTTTAAAAAGAGTATTTCCTGTCAAAGGCCTGGAGAAATTAAAAAATGCTCATTTGATATGATAACACGGTGGTTCAGGGAAATCAGAAAACTGTTTTAAACTTGAAAACTTGAATCCCCTGTAATCCTTATTACTCAAGCAATTTCTCTGTCCCAAATGACATTTTGCCTGCTTTGCATTCAGTGATCTCCTTGCTGAGAGATTGGGTAGATTTCTGGAAATCTGAAATGGTATTGCATAGCTATGGAGGTAGTGCTTTGCTTCACTAAAGTTGGAGAATGCAGGGGTAAGGTGTAGGAAGAGTAATGTTATACAGTGCAATGTGTTTACTTAGGAATAATTTATTTTGAACACACTTAAATGTTTGATTGAAACTTAAACATGGTGAGCACTATTTTAGGGGCTGCAGTAAATTAGGTTCATAATAGTTTTCTGGAAAATTGTAAATTACTAAAAGAAAGATAAAGATAAAAATCATGCTTTTATTTTAGGAATGTTTAGTC
Source organism: Acrocephalus scirpaceus scirpaceus (assembly GCA_910950805.1). Classification (NCBI taxonomy): domain Eukaryota; kingdom Metazoa; phylum Chordata; class Aves; order Passeriformes; family Sylviidae; genus Acrocephalus; species Acrocephalus scirpaceus. The sequence continues at coordinate 25,763,733 of OU383775.1, read as the reverse complement.
TGTCAGTATCAGTGAAAAGTACTTACCTGTACCTAGTCAGTGTCTGTAGTATTTCTTTTGGGGAACTGGGAATAGACCCCTGCTAATCCTTTGTGGAAAACTCTGCTTCTGTCTCATTTTGTTTCTCTGAAATGACTTTTTTTTTGTTGACTGAAATGAGCTTGCTATGATCTGCCAGGAAGACTTGTAAAATGGAAATATCACTAATGGACTTTCTAGTGAAGCTTACCAAAATAGTAAATAACTTTTCAGCAAAAGTGAATCACAGATGTAAAGGAAAGAGTGTTGAAGGAAGAGAAAGAAAGTGGGGGAGAAAAACTGTTCTTAGATATTGAGATGCTTGTAGTGTTAGGAAATACATGACATAGGGAAGTATGAGATACAATGTTAATGTACTGCTCAGGTTGAAGATGTGTTAATTTTTAACACTGTTCATATTTGCCCTCCCATTTCTTTTCCTGCTCGGTGTGAGAGAGAGATGGGGTAAGGATACCGTCTTTATGGAATTTTAAAGCCATCCAAGGTTCTCTCTGCTCTGCTTTACTGATAGAGAAACCTCAAACTCTTCTCAATGCACCTATATAATCTGGAGAATTTTGTTTCATGTAGAGCAGATGCTATGAAAAGGGAGATGCAAGCAGAAGGACTTTGTAGTTTCAGAGGAGTTGTTCTTAAAAGCAGGCTTACATTTTGAATAGTAATGTGGTTTTGAGGTTAGATTCTGGTCTGAGAAGTACCAGGGGCAGTATTATGTCTATAAAAAATGGGAATCACAATTACTTATGTGAAAAAGAATAATACTGCAGGCCTGTTGAGAGAGAAGAAAACGGTGAAAGAAACCCACTTTTTCCCTAGATAGGAACTACAGTGATTGGAAACACTGAATTCTAGATATACACATGTAGAAAAATGCTTCTGGTCATGTGATGTTTATGCCACAAGGCACTTGCACCTAGAAGGGTTAAATTCAAGATTGACCCATTGTTAACACACCATTTATTTCAGATAGGAGAAAATACAGATACATGACTTAGGGAGAGGAGTTTAGCTTTAACTTAGGATTGCCAGGCTTTTGTACTCATTGATACCGACCACAGAAGGGATTTGGGGCATGTATGAAATTGTTGTAACTGATAGATGAACAGACAGAAACTTGTGGATTATACTTAATGTACTACATCTTAAGTAATTTGTGTATCAGCTTCCTGTGTTATAGTTTCATTATCAACAGTATTTGTTTGATCTGGTAGAAATAATTACTATTTCATTCTGGAGAATGACATTTGATCTTGAGGCTTTAATTTTTTTTATTGTAAACCTCCGTTATTCTTAAAATTTAGGGCCACCCGCTTCTTATGACAATATTCTTCTTGCCAGACCACAAGAAAACAGAGCTGCCAAATGGAAGGGAGTAGTCATCTCCATTGCAAAGTCAATAGTCTCTAATGTTTCTAACTCTACAGCAGTAACTCACCTTCTAATAAATAAAAGTGCATTGGTGGGTGACTGAACAAGGTAGAATTACTTGTGGCAAGATCAAAGCAATATGGCTTTGAGGGAGTCTGAAGTTTATTTGACTTCAGTATGCTTCTCCTCTTTCTACTAATATTGAGAGGAGAAAAATCCCTCAGTTTACTTAAGACTAAAATATTCAGTGTGCTACATAGCAATTTCTAAATATTTCCTTAATGCTTTACTTATTGCTTCTCTGCACCCCAGCAGATGTAGATATTTCTCCTGGGGTGTTTCTGAATACTAAGGTAACATACTGAAGAGAGATGAGCACTGTTCTTTGAATGATTGAATGGAGATGTTTAAATTCTGCTTAGCTAGGGAGGGAAGACCAAGTGCCTCCATGATCAGAAGGAGCAGATTTTGCAGAATGTGTTCATGTGGATGAAGTGAACTGCAGTCTCGTCTTAACTGCTGAGACTCATGAGATCTGTGAGAAGTTTTGTGTGGTCTCAGTCCTAGAGTTGTATCCTTGCTGTGTACCCAAAATTGAGCAAAGGAATGCATCCTGAAAGTAAGCAAGGGCAAGCCACATCAGCAAAAGAGAGAGTAGTTAAAGAGAAGAGAACTCACTGTGAGTTTCCAGGTTAATCTGATTGCTTCTGTCATAGGCTGGGGCAGGAGGTGCCTCTCTTTTATGCTGTGGTACGAGGTGACGTATCGCTTGTGAAGCTCGGTTCCTCTTGCTGGACTGGTGGTTTGCATTCTGACTGCCCTCTTGAAGAGGTGCTGCCCTTAAAAAATGGGGAGAATACCTGGCAACAGTGTAGGAAATGTGGTGGAAATCGTGCAGGAATTACTGAAGAGTAAGAAGTGTCCTGTGTCTTCTGCTGACCTGTCTGGTACTTCCTGTGACTTCAGTTTTCTGCATTACTAATTTTCTGTGTTTTTTGTAAAAGAAGGAAAGGAGTTTTTCACTGCAGATTAAAGCCTCATTTATTGTTCATGATTAGGTTTTTAGCCAATTTAATAAGAGGAGGATGAAGAAGGGAATATATACACACCTTCCATTAGATTTTGGTTTTCACATCAGTACTTGCTGCCTTTTACCTTTTAAATTCTTTATTTCAGTCATCCAGGTAGAAAACTTGATTGTAGTCTTACCATAAGGTCCTACTACTTAATCATGAATTTAATTATAGTTTATATTTTTAGGTAAGGCAAGTCCTGCATGGTTGAGATAATTGCAGTTATATTGCCCACAGTGATGAATTATTTCTTCTGCTCTGAATTATGTGTCAAACCAGTGTGACAGGTTTTAATAACAATGTCCTGTTAATAGAAATGATCCTTTTGGAACACTGACATAAGGTTAATGGGCTAGTGTTGCACACTGAATGTGGTGCATTTCATTGAACTGAACAGCACCACCAATTGAAACAGACTTGAGTTTTTCCTTGTCCTTGGAAGTCCTTTGCTTTCAGGCAATGCTGAGTTTTATAATTGCAGAGGAGGAGTATTTGATGATAGGAGAGCAATTTAGGTGCTTTATGAAAAGTTTGACTGACTTAGTATTGAAAAGAACATTGTCTTGCTTTCATTCCTTCCATTGCTCTGAGGTTTGCAGGGTTATTTACATAATGTGCGCTTACTTTGAGGGGCTTCAGTTTCAGTTTGTATGGTTACAGACATGATTATTAGTGTAAGGGTCACACATCAGCTACTGTGTGGCAACGAAGATCCGAATCTTTGAAGTGTCATTTCCCACACAGTGGCTGATGTGCATATGTCTTTGTTTTTTTCTCCAGAACACGGTAATAATTTCTGGCAGAAGAGTATTGTTGCAGCATGGAAGCACAGAACCTTGCTTTCTCTTCAGTGAAATATATTTTGCTAGTGACACTTAATAAGTAGGGTTAATATGATTTGTACCAACACTGGAAAACTGTACAATTTTTTAAAATTCATCTTATTTCATAATAAAAATCTCTTTATGTGCTTGGAGATGTTAACATACAATAAGAAGTACTTCTTAAGGTTGTTAAATGCTTTCTTTGACTTCGTCCTTTTTTTATTCGCTTCTTTCATGTTTCTTATGTATCTGTTTGATGTAGATGTAACAATGAGAGTCTGCACAAGATGCCAGAGCACTGGCTACGCTGTGTCTTAGAAGAAATCAAATCTTGTGATCCTTCTTCCACACTGTGTGCAACCAGACGGAGTGCAGGAATTCCATTCTACATACAGGTACCAGCTAATGTCACTGCCTCTGATTTAAATGTATTCTCCAGAAGGGACATTAAAAAAAAGAAAATTACATCTTTATTTTTCCCATTCCAACCCCTTTTGACCAAACAGTTGTTTTTTTCCTTTTTTTAAATACAGACTTCGATTGCCTTTGTGCAGCCAAGAAGCTGTTTGTAGTTAAACCATGTTTGGCACCACAGTTCTGTGGACTCTAGAGATTTTTGGTTTGTGGTAGATTTCAATGGCATTTCTAAAGACTGTGTTTAGGCTTTGTGTTAAAACTGCAATAATTTTGGCAAATTCATAAATTAATTCACAGATTAAGTAAGGCTTTGTTAACCATGTAACTATGTGGTGCTTCAGTGCAAAGTGGAAGGGTGGTAAAATATGAACAGACCTTCACAGAATTGTAGAATGGTGACCTATTAAATACTGTAAAGAACTTAGGAAGGAAGGCCACTCACAGCAATAACGCACAAGTAATAGTGTCACACTAACTGGTGTTGACTGGCAGTCTACAGTGCAATGAAGGAGTAGATTGCTGAATACTTCTATCTGTGAACGTGGAGCCATGCTCCCACATTCTTCCCACTCCCTGTGTTACCTTTAGCTCCATTAATCTCAGCCTCTTTGACTTCTGCCAAGTTCAGAACTGGTGGCAGGATGGCAGTGTTTTGTCACTGCTTGAAGTGTCACCTCTTGCTGAGTGCCTCACATTAGTTTGCAGCAGCTCATCTACATCCTTGTGGGTTCAAGTCACTGTGGAGTTGGTTTTGCAGATTACATTTCACCTATTTTCATTCCTTTGGTCCTTAAAGCAGCCATATTTGCTTTCCTCTAAATTAACCTCCATGATCTTGATTTTCAACCAGTTTTCTAAGACAGAAGTCCAAGATTTGTAACTTTCTCTGAAGTACAGTCTCAAGCACATTCCAAGGATCTGAGGGACTGCTGGGAGCAAGCTCTCGCTGCCAGAATAATTCATCTTGCTTGTTTTCCACTCTGAGTTTGCCCTGAGAAAGTTGAGGCAGCTGGCTCCTGTCTGACCTCTTATGTCAGTCACAGCCTGCTCCTGGCTTTGCTAGGTGTGTGTGCAAGGCAGCAGAGAGCAGAAGAAGGCCACTGGTTTTAGAGACATTTTTCCTTTTCAACTTCAGCAGTTAAATATCTTTCTCACTTCTAAAAGTAAATTGTCTGCAGTAGGAATTTGGTGATTTCATGTCTTCTGGTTTCCCCATTCATACCACACAGTTTGAATCTGGTGGACATGATCTAGTTTTAATCTTGACAATGTGGAAAAAAACTCCCACGTTTGAGTCAGTTTTTTATGTAAAAAGTTAGGGTACTGTAAGGACTAGGTGGACCCAGTGATATCCCACTGCAGAAAACATGCATGGTCTGCAGTTGGCCTACTGACTCCGTAGAAGAAAGCTTGCACTGTGCCACGGCTCTATGGATAAACAGGTCAGAGGCTGTTTTTTTGACAGCTTTGGAAGAGTACAAAGTCTAGTCAATTAACAGGAAAGTTTGAAATTAACACTGGGATTAGTCTGAAAGAAACTATTTTCAGATTATAATTTTATAGTAAAGAGAGGTGATAGTGTTCTTTGGCAATAGTTTTGAATGTGCCCCTAGACTCAGTTAAATGAATTGAACCTTCAATGCCATGTGGCATTTAGATAATAAAAATGCAAGTTGTAATGTGTATCCTAACGGTAGTAAAATAAGGTTATTTTATTGATGCAGTGTGGTCTCTTTGCTATTTACATCCTGTGATGTGTTCTTGTTAACCTAAAACACATCTATTTTAATGAGAATATATAATTTTTGAGGTTATAACCATTCCGTGACCTCTTTAAAATAGGAATGTTGTTACTGAATGGGGCAAAGGTGCAGCTCCAGTTCGTGGGTGGGAAAATACGATTTTCAGCTTTAACATTATGAAATTTTAGTCTTCAGGTCTTATACTTCATGAACACCTTTTTTTTCCCACCTGCCCTTTCTGTTTCTCTTATCATTAAAGCTACTGATAAACTGACAGAAACTACTCTTGGGTTTCTGCCTAAACTCTGTAATTCATTTAATTCTTACTGATGCTGAAGAGACTCTAGGCCCCAAAGCACAAATGGATAATAATCTTTTATTGGCAATAAATGATTTATGATTATCCATTTGTACTAACTTGGAAAAATTCAACAAGAGCTACTAGATAAAAGAGAGACTGTTCTAAATTCAGTCCAGACTTTTTGGGAACTAATTTATTTTCATCTCAGCTGGATGTCCTATCCACTGAAATACTGTTTGGAGATGGATGCATCTCTTCTCTTTTTCAAAAATGTGCTGCTTGTTTTATCCTGTGTTGCAAACCAGAATTTATTATTTGCCCAGCCCTTGTCATCTCAAATAGGTGTTGCTAATCTAAAAAAAAAATCCATTCTAGGAAATGTAAGTATGTATAGTACAGCAGACACTTTTGCTGTCCAAAATGCTATGATTTTTATACTGAGAGACTTTGAACAAAGCTGAGTTGAAACTGAAACTTCATTTTTTGCAAATTTTTCTTAGTCATTCTGTATGGTCAGAAGCTAGGCTGTGGTATGGTAAATACAGGAATGAGAGCAGAACTGGTACTACAGAAAAATGGCTAGAAACACCTGATTTTTAATTTTTTTTTCTCCTTTCTGTAGGCTTTGTTGGCATCAGAACCAAAGAAAAGCAAAACAGATTTGCTGAAAATGACAATGAAAGAATTGATGTCTCTGGCTGCACCTTTGAATGAATCTTCAAGTGTAATTCCACAGGTAAAATCCAGCCTCTCATCAAAAGGCAAATGTCAAAAGTGTGTTTACACTATTTCAAGCAGTTGAAAAAGGCATGTGTTTTTAATGAGGATATTCTGTTCTCTTACTATCTGTAGCTAGATTTTAAAATGTGTTTGCATGTGCAGAGGTTTTGAAGTAACTGTAAAACATACTAAAAAACGGATTGAGCATAATTCCATAGTTTTTCCTCGAGTACAGCAAATGAAGTCATATATGAGCAATTTACTGCCTAGAGTATATTTCTAAACAGGTAGATAAGTAACTTCCTTTTTACAAGTTTGTAAATGAACAGGCAAGCTTTGCTTACCTTTAAAGTAAATAAATGAGTTATTTATGCATGAATCATAGTAAAACACTACATGAAAACTAATTCTGGTCATACTTAGTAAGTTCTAAAACTTAAGTACGTGAATTTGGAGTACTAAAAAAACTTACTTTAAAGGCAAGACCTTTATCTTCAAAATGTTATCATTTACTTTCTGTTTGTAAGTGCAAGCCATAATTTGTTCACATTACACAGAAGGATGTCCTAATGACTCTGCCAGATTTTCTGCCGGTATAAATTTATGTGACCTCGTCAAAGTCTGTGAAGCTACGTGTATTACCATCTTCCCTTACAGAGGGTAGAGGAATATCAGAAAAGGCTCCACATGGTAAAGCAAGCCTGGCTGTCAGTTTTAGCTTAATATTGCTCTCCTGTGAGTTTATTTTTTCTCACAGTATCTACAGCGTGTCAAGAATGTTGGAAAAGATGATTCTCAACTTCAGAAGTTATTTTTACAGCTATGATAAGCTAAGGATAAAAGAATGTTGGCCTTCACTTGCAATGCCTGGGCTATAGTTGTTACAGAAATATATTTTAATCTGTAACTGTTATTAACAGTGTTTACTGCAGCACCATTTTAATGCATTTTTAAGCAGCAGTATTTCTTGTGTTTAATATGAAAATAAAGTGCTGTAAATGTGCATATAGATTGTTTTTGCTTTGCATGTTCAGTGTTGTAATTACATAAACTAAATTTAAGATGTTTACTAATAAATTTATATTTTTCATATATTTCTTCTCCCACCACAGGTTCATGCTTTAAATATCCTTCGGGCACTGTACAGGGATACACGTTTAGGTGAAAACATCATGCCTTACGTTGCAGATGGAATAAAAGCATCAATTTTAGGATTTATGTCACCTGTCTGGGCAGTAAGTTAATTCTTAATTTTGCTTCTCTAGTTCAACATGATCTAGACTGATCCTGTTCAGTGGAGCTTTGGTCATGTTTATAAATGGCAGTACTAAAATTTCTGGAATCTAATACTTTAAGTACAGTAAAAAATAATGTAGACCTGCAAAAAAGTCATAATTTTGGTCTTGTTTTTTTGTTTTTGTTTAATTTTTCTTCATGTGAAGTGCTGATATCCACAAAAAGTAGGGACAAAGATTACCTTATAGGTTAAAGTCTCTCTGGCTGTTATATATTGAGTAATGCACTTAGCTAGTAAGAAGTGCATTTGCATTCATTCTGACTATTACTTGGCTCTTGAATTAAAGATCCCATATAGTATACTCAGGTAGAACACTTCATGATCTGCTGTGCATAAGGGTGAATGCTTTGAACCAGTAAAAATTTGGATGTATTCTTTATAATAGATGTCTCCAAAGAACCTGAACTTTCCAGTAGTACATCTTCATTGGAAGGATGCTCTGAATTAATAGTTTCCATATGCTGACCTGTAGTGTGCTTTTCACTCAGCAGTTATTCTTTTTGACTGTGCATTAATGGCTGTATTTAAAAAAATTGTACATTTCAAAGGGATTTTTAAAGTGCAGTTCTTATTTTTTCCTTTAGGTACGAAATTCATCTACACTTCTTTTTAGTGCTCTGATTACAAGAATTTTTGGAGTTAAAAGAGGGAAAGATGAAAATTCCAAAAAAAATAGGTAAGCTTCACTTCTTATCGGTTATAAGTCTGTGGCTTACAGAAACATGGCTTTAGCCAACAGCAATTTGAAAATGTTGCTTGCTTTATGGATATATTTGAATCATGATGTTACAGGAACATATAGCTATGCTTAAACCGTGCTGCCAAGAAGTAAGTGGTAGGGCCAAAAATATCTGCTGTTAGACACAGAGTTAATTTGTACTCATGTGCAGTTTCACAGGAGTGGATTGTTGCTGAGAGGTTTTGGTACCAGTGGCTCTTCCAAAAGCCAAGGGCTCTCATGGTCACAAAACAGACCTACTGCTCTTGAGACCAAAGAGAAAGGAGGTAAAATAGAAGAGGAACAGTGGTTATGTGTTCACTTCCTTCTAGAGCATGTCTGGAGTTAATTTCACCCCTACTAATTTGAGATTTTCCCCTTTAGTCTTCCTGCTCTACAGTACTGTTCATATCTCTTTCCTCCAAGCTCTGTAAATTGCATCTTGCAGAACCATTTCTCTTCTAAGGGATCCTGCCCTTGCATTCTCTAGTCCTGCTTCAAATCCTTTACTTTTTCACTTTATGTAAAACCAGTTCTACTCTGACTCTAAAAACTCCCCAGTCCTGTGCATTCTGGTTTCTTTGCACCCTCCAGTTACTGCACAAGGACCCCCATGTTTTCTTTGGCCTCTTCCTTCAGCTTTTTCAGCAAACGAAGCATATCCATGCCCTGTGCTCTCTAACTGAGGTTTCTGCTCTAGGAGGGATGTGAAAATAACCCTGGATGTAGAATAAACTCATTAAAAATACTCCTGGGTAAGCCCGTGGGGCCATAGAGTGGTCACGGTATGGATATTATGGTAACCATTTCAGAAATTCCTAATGGATTTTCACATCACAGACAAGGCATGCAGTTTCTGAAAGAAGGCAATTGTTACAATTTACCTTCAGAAATTCCACCCTTTTTATAGTTGTTCCTTACTGTTGATCTGTGCAACTAATAAAATTTTCATGTATATTTTAAAAAACTGAATGTCTTGGAATGATACTGGTCTGTCATCTTTTAGATGCTACATAGGTGCCATTTTAGCTGTGTGAATTAATTGATTTCAGGTGTCACTTGAAAAATGTAGTTACTGTGCATGTATGAACATGAGGAAGAAGTACAGGTGGGAAACTGGAGGGAGATTTCCTTTAGAAAATAACTCTTTCCCCAAAACAATTTAAAATGTTAGCTGAACATTTATTCATTGCATGAAATTATTCTTGTTTTGTCACATACTCAAGTCACTTCTAAATTCACTCCTGTAACCCTCCTAAAGCCCAAGCAGAGCAATAAAAAGTGCTTTTCATTTCTTGCCTTCCAACTTTGGTTTTATAACAGCATTTAGAGTTGCTTTTTTTCTTTCATTTTTATATTGAGCACTTACTGAAAGGGATAGACACCCTGCTTTTTTAAACTTGTATCTTTGGGAAAAACGTGGCACTAACTTCTGCAGTGAGGAGGCAAACTGACTTCTCAAATGCATGTAGTGTGATGATCTGTGGAATCTGAGATTTCTGTTTGCGAAGCTGCAGAAAGTAATGCATTTGAGCATCTGTTGGGGATGGGAGATACCAGGATGGAGGAAAGGAATCATTTATGTAGCTGAATTAAATTTATTAATGACAATGTTAATTTTTATGTAATTGGCCCTGTTGTCTTGCTTCTCTGAAACTTTTGTTTACAGTAATTTCTCTATAGTCATTTTAACCAAAAGATGTTAAAGCTGGGCTGGCTTTCTTTTCTTCATTGGTTCATTTAGCAGTTGTACATTAAGCATTGCATGTAATCACTTCTGCTATTTTCCATGTGTGCTTGTCAACCGTGACACAGGGATTAGGAAGACACTTCTTAAGACAGGCCAGTGAGATACAAGAGGTGTGAAAACAGGCAGAGATTTGATTTTTAGCTCCTGTCTCTGCTGGAGAACACCACAGGTGGGTCTAAGGTGGGTTGTGTTTGGGAAGAGAGAGGTCTGTGTTTCTGTGGTTTGGCACCACGAGGTGTCACCATTGCTGCACAGCTCCCTACAGCCTCATCCCTGGGTGCAGCTGCACTTGGGCGCTTTTGTTCGGGAGCTTTAAACTCAAGGAGTGTTTTGCTGGAACAGAATTCATATATTAAAACCAAGTAATTTTTTACCTACTTCCAAAGCACTGGCATTTTTGCAACTTGGATCTATAGGAGCTTTTGTGAAAGTCACCTGGATTTAAACTGCTTGTTCTGTTGCCTTGAGGATGTTCAGTTTACATTAAGGAACAGTCTGTCCAGAGACCAGCTCTCCCATTAGGACCCTGCCTAGGTTTCCAGTTTACCTGATTTTAGATTAGGAGATTAAATCCATCACTTTTATGTCAGCAGGGAGTTAGGTTATTACTGGGTGTTTCTGGGCATCTCTCTAAAAAAGGATGGACTTTCTGACTGGTTTCTCAAGAAGAGTTCCTATGATAGTGATAGAATTGGAGTGGTTTGTGTAGATTTTCAGAAGGAAGCTTTGCTGGAGCATGAGGTATTAATGCATCTTTTTAATTTTAGCGTGGACAAAAAGAAGAGGAATTGGTGTCCTGGGGTGAAAATTAATATGTCCTTGGGTTAGAAATTAATATGTGAAAAATAACAACTGTGTGCAGTCTTGCAAGTAGAAGAGAGAGGAGTTGTGTGAAGGCTGTTTACAGTGGTCCATGCAACTATACACGCTGAGCTTTCTCTTCTAGTGAAAATAAAGTTAGAACTCTTCTCTGGCTTTTCTCTTTCTGAGAAAGACTGTATCAAAACTTCTAATGCTGCTGCAGATGTGTGTGACAGTGTCTGTATAGAGGTGTATGTGTGTGTGTTTGGCTAAATGATGTTCTGCATTTCAGAGTTTTCAGCACAGGTGTTTACATTGGTGCAGTCAGTCACTTCCTACTTGCTGTGTCAGCATCCTAGCTGCCTGGCTAAGGTGGGATCAGCTGGGAGCTGTTCCCCAGCCCCACTGCTGTTCAGCACTTGAACTGAGCCCTGGGACCTGCCCTCCACCAGACAGTGACTCAGGAGAGGGTCCCAGCTTCAGGCACATCCTCCCTCTGGCTGCTCTGGCATCATAGAATGACATCAGTTGGAAGAGAGCTGAAAGAGCAGCTTGTTCCAACGCCCCTGCCGTGGAAAGGGACGCCTTCCACTAGAGCAGGTTGCTCCAAGCCCTATCCAACCTGGCCTTGAACACTTTGAGGGACAGGGCATCCATATATTCTCTGGGCAGCCTGTTCCAGTGCTTCACACTGAAGAATTTCTTCCTAATACCTGATCTAATCCTGCCCTCTGTCAATTTAAAGCCATTCTCTCTTGTCCTATCCTTACACACTCTTATAAAAATTTCCTCTGCTGCTCTCTTGGAGGCACCAACCTGAGGGGCCCATTGAAGACCCGAGTGCTGTACTTGGTTTAATGTGAATTGATTGAATAGGACTTTGGGGTGCAATGAGTTCTGTAGGCCAATAATTATTTTGATTAAATGGCCACTTCTTTTCTTGTGCAGTCAATTTGCAATGTGGATTTGTTCATTCCATCCACTTTCAAAGAAGCTGGAGTGTAGTGTGTGCATCACAGTTCTATTTCTTTCATGAGCCTTTCTTTTTCATCTTAGTATTGCTACAGTGTTGCTATTTTTGCTGTAACTGATTGTAGGTTCCAGTGTCACATAAAAAATTAGGATGTACTGATATGAAGCTATACATGTATTATGATAGTTAATGCAGACCTGAAAATCAAAATGAAAATCAGGGTAACTTACATGTACCATTAACTGAAATTAATTTTGAAGTGTAATTAAATTTCTTGTCATAGAGGAATTATCTTCTGTCTAAAGGAGGTACAGTAATAATAGTGGTACTTTCATATATATATGTATATGTCAGATACCTTTTTGGTCTGTAGTACAATGCTAATTAAAGCTGTTACTGCTTGTTAGTGAACAAGACACTTGTCATCAGACATTTGATGAGACTCTCCTTATCAAATTCCTGCTGTTTCAGGCTTTTTTTTTTTTTAAATTCCTGCTCCCCTCCATCCCAAAGGATAAGCATGATCAGGAATTGCCTTTGAGGCAATTTGCCATTTGACTTAGAACAAGCTTCAGACTTTAGGGTAATAAAAAAGGATCATCCTGGTTTATCTGAAAATGAAATTTTTTGATTTGGAATATAAATGTTGCAGAGTCCTTAGGAAGAGTGACCAATGGCCTCAGGTATAGGCTGGGATTAAAAGAAAGAGTGGGAACTGGGGAGAATTCCTCTCTGCTTCTCACCTTGGTGTTGGAGGTTTCAAGAAGGAAAAGCTTCAACTCTTATTCAAAACAGGGCTTTAAGCAAGGCTGAAATGGTACTGTGCAGGCTGATGATTTTTGTTTCATGACTGGTATGTATATATTTGCATTTTGGGAGGAGAGAATCTCCTATGTATTTATAGCGTAGTGAAGGATAATGCATATGCAGGAACATACTTGGTTGCCAACACAGATTTTCTGTGGGGTTAATACTCATGCTGCCTGGAATTTGAGTATGAATGCTGCCATGTTTTCAGTGTTGGTTTAGATCTATTTGAAAAGAAAGAAATCTTTTCTTGCCATCTACATAATACCTTGTCTTTATTTTCATTTATAGCTGTCAATAGATGTTACTGACTTCAGACTCTGGAAAGGGGAAACTTACCTTTTCATTACAATAAGATGAAAACTATGTAGATGTTAACAAGTTATGAAGATGCCCTGCTGGCTGTGAGGCAGTCAACATGCATGACTGCCCTCTGCTTTCCTTGTTTTTGTTGCAAGTTGAGTGTTCAGCACTTCTCAATAAGTGGTTGCTTGCACACTTGAAGGTCACTGAGTAAAATCAAATGAACTTCTAAAAACACTTAAGTTGGTCTATTTTTTCTTCTAAATTATGTGCTTTTTCTTTAATGTTAAGGTTTTTAAAAGCATGAAGAATCACATTTAATGCTGTGAAAAGTTAGAGGAAAACACTAGAAAGTGAATGTTCTCATGCAAACCTCTCTTTTCATAACATTATCCCTAAACTAAATGAATCTGATACTATCTTCCTTTTCTCTAAGCTGCTTTTGAGTTGTAGCTTCAAACACATAGACTACATTGTAAGGACATGATTCCTGTTATATATTCCACTTTTGGCAGTTTAACACTTCCAGCATTTGTAACTTTGCACCTGAAGAGTCTGTCTGACATCAAGGATGTTTTGTCAATCTCAACAGCGAGCTTATTAGACATTTTCAGTGGATCATACCAAGCTCTGTAGGACTTGGATGGGTCAGTGTTGCCCACAGAGGAGTGGCCAGCCCTGTTTTGGGGTAAGCCAAAATAAACATCGGTGGTACTAGTGTGGTCAGGCTGTAGTGGCACATCGTGTGGTAAAATGGGATAGTTCTTAGGTGAGTTCCCTGGAGGGGATGCTCACAGTGACTCAGACCCTTAAATGCTCAGCGCCGACTTGGAGACGCACCAGTGGTAGAATTCCTGTGTGCCAGCTGAGGTACAGCTCCATGTCAGGGGTGGTGACCACGGCCATGGCTCCAGGAACGCTGAGCCTTTTTTGCCGGCTCCAGCAGGGCTACGCATGTACAGCTGGATTCACAAAACCGATCTCGCTGAGCTCTGGACCTCTTGGACTGCATGCTGTGCAAGGCTTGGGATTGCTTTATCCTGGATCTTGTTAGTGATTCCCTAGCGGATTTTCTCTGGCAGCGTTGGCCTATTGCAACTCTTTAGTTGAAATACTGCGTCAGTGACAGTGAGGTTTCATGAGGTGACTGAGCTGTTTAAATGCCTGTGGTGCTTTTCCTCTGGCTCCTTCTGTGTCCTCTTTTGCAGCCTGCTCTCTCCATGCCACCTCAGTTGTTCTGGTGAATGCTTTCGGAGTAGTTATTAAGGATTTGTTGCAGTATGTTACCTTGTGAGGGGGTTGTTTTTGTTAAGAAAAAGAATCCTTTGCCCTTCTCTATGCCAAATATAGGCCACATTTATTTTGTTCAACTTTCTGTTTTTAATACTCTGGCTCTCTTTTTTTTATTGACTTTGACAGATTTAGAAGACCTAATCTTAGGACTGTCTCAAGAAAACATGCAAAAGTTCAGGCTGACTCAGATACCGTTACGGCTTTTGCTGATTAATAGTTCAATAACAATATGCTTGTTTAAACATTATTTTGAACAGGCTCCCAAAGTGCCTTTATAACAAGAATAATGATGATAAGGTGCTATTAACTTGTAAGTTGAAGGTAAAATTTATGAAAGTTTTGTGCAGAAACAGAAACAAATTGAAAACAAGCTCTAAACAAATCTGTTTCCCTCTGTGTTATTGCTTTAATTACTCTGTTTATTTTGCAGGTCTGAACTAAAACTGTAAAATCCCCTGCAGCAGAAAAGAGACTTTCTTCTCGAGGCTGAGGATGCTCTCTGTCTGTATCTCTCTCTGCTCCTAAAACCTCTCTCTGCTGGTTTTAGGAGCACAGTGTGGGTCTTTCTCTTTTTGATAAAATATCTAGAATCTATGGAACCATTTTTACTTCAAGATCTTATCTTGTCTATACAGAGTCAGAAAAGCAATAACCCACATTAATCTCAGTCACATTTCTGGGGCCTAAAGCACACTTAAATTATCGGTGTGCGAATGTCTATCTCTGCTCTCCTGAGCAGGGAGTATCTTCATAACATCCTGTCTTAAGTCAGCACCAGAAAATAGAAAGATGAACGTGGTAAAATGACCTGAATGAAAGTTTACCCAAAGTGAAACATCCTAAAAATATATATGCTAGCTCAAGGTGACTGCAGTTCATTCGTTTTAAATGAATTAGGGGCATAATGATAATGTTTGTTTTTTACCAAGTGAATAAAATGCATTCCATGAAACAAAAATTAATGTAAACTAGCTGCACGGGTAGGTAATTTAGTTTCTGCTGTAGTGATAAAAGTTTTCATTAGTATGAGTAGAGGTAATTGTTCTATTTTGATCTGTGCATATTATACATATCCCTTATTCATTAACTTCACTATGCTAAGTAAAAAGCAGCTACTCCTCATAGAATACTCCCAGAGAGAAGGTGTGGATTATTGGAGCTGAAATTACAATGCTAAATTTGTGGTAGGAGACTAAAGGTAATAGTGTTATAGGCAGTGGTGGAACAGAGTTCTTGGAGACTTTCTGTATATATAGATACATATATATATATATATGCATATGTCGTAATTTTGGTTATATTTGTTTGTGTACATACATTTGTATGTACATATACTCATATGCACAGCTCAATGTCCTAAAAAAAAGTTTGTTGAAAGGAATTATATGTAAAATAATGATTTTAAACTCAGTTTTTGATATAGTTTAATATACATGCTTGTATCTAAAGGTACAGTTATCTGTATGTATCAAAGTTGAGTGGTGATTAATGTGTTGGTATGGGTGCCAGGTATCTGTGATGTTGGTCCTGTGATGGGGATGTTGGTCCCTTGCTTTTATTCTGAGCCCATTGTATGCATACTTCTCTATCTAGCATTGCAGCAAAAGTGCTCTTGCAGAAGTGCTCTTCACAAGCTATTTTACTGAACTGTGTGTTGCATAATTATTCCTCTTAAGTCATACTTTTTCTGATGTATTTGTTCTGTGCAGGTGCTCTTTCCATACCTGATCACACAAAGACTGTAATAAATAGCAAAACAAGAGGTATAAAGAAACTTGTGCTTAAGAGATCAAAGCAAACCAGACCATGCAGTCCTTTGGAAATCTTGGCTAGCTCTCTTGTAAATAAAAGTGCCTCTAAAGCAGAAGGTATTTAACTACCATATTTATACAGGTTTTGATTGGCAGTTCAGTTATTAACCTCATAAAAACACAGCAACATAAACTAGTACAAATGTTTATTCTAGCACTTCTATCTGAGGGAAAATGAAAACCAAGATATAGTGGCATTTTCTTAGTTCCTTTAAAGTATTTATTTTATGTCTGTGTAGCCTAAAAGAATGTTTTTTTTCAAGTCAGTGAGCTTAAACTATTTTGCTTACTGTTCTGGGATTTAAGTGTTTTCTACTTACTAACAAAACAAGTGTTAGATTTATTGAAGGTACAGTCGCCACTGTTAAAGGTCCAAACCCCACATGTTTATGATGATGCTTCTTTCCCCTTCATAGTGTTTTCCATTTCTTGCAGGGTAAAAATCTGAATTGTTTTTTTAACTGATTTGATGAGGTTACAGAAGAGTTGTGCCTTTTTCTCATGGAAGGCGTGTCCTGTATTGTGTTAGGTCTAGAAAAACAAGTATGCAATAATCTTCTGTATCCTTGCTCCTGCACTGTTGCAGCCACGGAGGCTGTGAGGCCTCCTTGGCGGTCAGCGGCCTGAGATAAGGAAATGCAAGTCATGATGAGTGGCCAAAAAGAAACCCCTTGCCACCTTCGGACCCCTCTTATCTATCTGTAAGACTATAGGCCAGAATTGTACCCAACTCTCCCATTGGTCCACTTTTCAAAACCCCTCTACCCTATATAAACCCCGAATATTGCCCTGTTAAGTCAGAGAAGCTGTCCCTGCAAACCTTCGAAGAGGATGCCGAAATAAAGGACATCATCTGAGGAACTGCAAACGGCTCTCTCCTCTCTCTCCCTGTGTTTGCCAGGGCACTTAGCAAGCAAAGCTGAATTCACTGCTAAGAGCTGACACTGCTAAGAGCTGATATTGCTTGCTAAGTTTGCCTGAGGCTTTGATACCTCGCCACAGCTTTGGGTTGAGTGGGTCCGAAAGGTGTCATTCTATCCGGGACTTGCGGCTAGAATTGGACCCTCAGAAGGTATCGAAAAGTCCCTTAATACTGGACTTATTAGCCAATGCATTACACCAAGTTTTTTTTAAACAGTTGTTTTTTCCAGGCTTCATTGTGGCCTCCCACAAAATTACATGGTCATTTTGCCTTCTATGGCAGCACTAAAATTCTCTTTTGCTTGTAAAATGTTTTATTGAAAGCAGTTTGTCATGAGTCCTGAGACAGTATGTGATTTCAGGAATTTAAATCTTAGGTATATTCTTTAAAACAAAATTATCTGAGGCAAATTAAAATTTGTATATAATCTCTATTTCTAAAGGAGTATGCCTGCTAGTATTGTCTCTGCCTCTTGGTAAGAATAGTGATGGTTCTCTAGTCGTCATCCAGAGGGACTGATTATAAGAGCGTTCATAAATATATACTACTTCTGAAATAAAATTTTAAGTGATTATTTTTATTTCTACCTCAAGCTAGTATTTTAAATACTATCATATAATGTGGCAAAAATAGAAGTTTGTGCTGAATTAAAGACTAAGTTACTAACTTATATAAAAACTGTTAAATCTCAAGAATTTTGTTCTAAGCAGGGTCTTTTGTTTACTGTACTTGCAGTGGCTTGTGATGGCCAGCAAATGCAGGAAGACAAGAAAAACATTGATCTTTTAAAAAGGCAATGTTAAAACCATGGTGGCAGAGTGGGAAGTAGCTAAGTGGAACCATACAAACTGTAAAGGGATCTCTTTGTCCTGTTTCCATGATGCCCGTTGAGAGTATGACTGCTAGCAACACTACATCAGGTCAGTGGTGTCTTTGGATTAAAACCTCCAAAGTCTCAAGGACATTTCATAACTATTCTGAGTAACAGTGCTTCATTCCCCTTGCCCAATTTAAAACTTCCAAGCTATGATTTGTGACCACTGGTCCTTTCTGTACTCTCTGCAGCTACTGCAGGAAGATCATTAGCTCTCTAGTCTTTGATTACTTCAAGTGGTTGAAGGCTGCTGTTAGATCAACCCTGGACCTCTTCTTTGTCAAACAGAACAAACTTGGCTCCTTCAGGTTCTTCTTACAGGGCCTGTGCTGTAGGTCATGCCCATCTGAGCAGCTGTTTGCTGGACCCTCTATTGTGTGTTCTAATATCTTCTGAACTTGACAACCCAGAAGGTGATGGAGGATTCTGTGTGCAGCCTCACTGACCTGCTGCTGCTTTCATTCTAATGAGCAGAGTCCCATGTGTGGTTTGTCCTGTGAGCAGTGAGGATGTGCCCTTGGCTCACTCTGAGCTTGGCATCCACTGTAACCCATATATTTTTCCCCTTGGGGCTATTGGTTTCTGAGCCATTTGGTTTTCAGTCTGTGCTGATGCTCGGGATTATTCGTACCAGGTGCAAAATCTGTAGTTTCATGAATCGTTCTCCTTACTACCACTGTTGAATGATTTCAGATATTACCTATTTGCCTTTGTGTTGTATAATATTATGCTGTTTTGCTGTGTTCTAAAATACAAGATAAGATTACCTTTTGAGTCAAATATAATAAATTCTTTGAGTTTTGCTTCCCCTGTAGTTAAAACCTTTCTGTTTTCTGTACCTTTATTGCTGTTACTTGTCCTGTCATGGCAAGCAGATGATTGTCATATAATTCAGTCCTATTAGAGAAGTAAAAAATTAATGTAACTCTTGAAGTATGTCTCAAATTAGCTTTGGTCTTTACAAGCATAAATCAATCTGCCATACATTTTTTCTTGGTATTTTTTGTGTGGTTGAAAAAAAACCATTTCCCATTTATTTTGAGTTTATGCTTCTGAAATCTATCTTTGCTAGCAGGGAAATATGCTTCCTGTATTTTGAGACCGCATCTAACTGTTTAGTAAGTGATAAAGATCAGGGAAAGAACACAAATGTTAAAATGGGCAACTAAAACCTAGTCTAGTCAGGTTAGCCTGGTTAAGTTGCATTGTGGAATTTTTTCATAATTCAGTGATAACAGAAGAAGCAAATATGTAAAATGTATATTGTCTAGGTAAATCAGTCATTTTGAATGACAGTTTTACCAAAGTCTGTCCTGGTTTTCAAGTTCTTTCAGCAGCAGTTGTCCTTGCAGTGCCAGGAGTAAGTTGGGTTCTGTTTCTGTATTACTGTTCTTTAGCATAAAGAATCATCTAACATGTGGTTAATGATTCCAATGTAAGGATTAGTATAACACAAGTAGATTTTACATGAGTCAAAAATATTTCTGTAAATTCATCAAAACTGTATTCTTGGTCCTGATCTAAGTGTTTCTTGTCTATATTTTTTTCACATTCCTGTTCTGTTTTTTATTTTTAAATGTAGTGTTGTTTTTCCCTGTCAGATATCTGACCATGCATTTGTCAGCTCATTGATATGAGATTTAGCTGTATTTGTGTTTCAAAAAGAACACCAGAAACCCTTGCTGCCCTCAGAAGATTGTCTCTAAATCTTACCTATGCTATACTCAAATATAAACATATTTGCTGCAAATGTTCTTTTACATGTCAGTTACTAAAAACAGCCTACAAGGTTATAAAGCTTCGTTCTTCTGAAAAATAAATGAAAGAACAGAAGCAGGTAATCTCTGACACAAGTCACAGTAAAATGATATGTATGCCCCAATGTCACAGCAGAATTTTAATCTCCTATAGTGTTCTCTTAAGTGCACAGCACAGTTTTAAAAAGAACACTGCAAAGTCCATGGTTTTATTCTTAAATATATTTTAAAAATGTAGTTAAATAATCCACCCACTTGTTATGTATGAAGGTGAAATATTTTGTTAGAAAGACATTAGCTAAATAAACATAGGTGTTAACCCTTGTGTTGTGTAGCATGAAGTTGCTACTGAGACAAGCACAATGTGTAATCACTGGAGATGTCACAGTTTCAGCAGCATTTATGAATTGGTTCTAGAAGTTTGATGTAATTGATACCTCCATAAGCAAAGCACATGAAAAATTTAAGTTACATGATTCTTGGCTTAATTTAAGCCACTCCAGGTTCTGCTCTGAAAAGTGATAAAGACGAAGAACTGGTGCTAAATGAATGGAAGAGCTGCTGACCCTCAAGAGCATAATAAGGGCTTCTGGGTTAATTTATTTCAGGAAAAAGTAAAACTTTTTTTTCATGTTTTCTGGAGAAGCATTATCAACACTCTAAACTGTGTATCATGCTTAAACCAGGCTTTTCCTTGAAGTTTTATAGACTTAGTCTGCTTTGAGTTTTTTTTTTTTTTTAATTTTTACCCCTATCCACTAGTTGGTTTTTTGTAACTTAGCTGTGATTCAGTTGTTTTCCAAGTGCTTGTTGCTAGCTATTAAATTCTGTCCTTCCTATCATCACAATGCCTTCAAAGTAACTTCTTGCCAATTGATGTGACTTCTATACTCTGTGAAGGCTTTTTCTTCCCCTTCTTTTGCCTGCTCCAGAATCTATTTAAGAGGAAGAGATTGACTCAAGGGCACACAGAGGGTTGTTGGGAGTGGTGGCTATTGCTTGATTTCCCATGACATGGTTTAGAAGATACTTCTGTTTCTGTTTACTTGTTAATGCAGCATCTTTTCGGGTGGAGAGAACGGAATGAAAATTGCAAAGAAACTCATGTATGTCTCTCTACATAAATATTCTTTTTCAGTCTTTCTTCTGAGTGCTAAACCATGACTGCTGTGTCTAGCCATCAAAATGAAACCTTTTGTGAATGGGTTTTACTCTGTCATCTGGCTTTTGTGTAGAATTGCTTGCATGAAAAAAATAACATTGTTAAACTGGAAACTCTGAGATGTAAATATTGCATCTTCTTAAGTACTGCAGTATTCTGCATGCATGCAGTTCTTCACGTTATTTTTACACATGAATTTAGTAGGATATGAATGCTTCCATTAGTTTTTCTCTCAGCCTTTTTACATCAAAGCATCGTTTTAATTAAGTACTTGAATGACATTTTACATTGGGGAGAGGGATATTGTATGCATCATCAGCCCATTGATAACTTTCCTGTTTCATTACTCCCTCTCTCAGTAAATAACCTTCCACCAGTTCATTGTTTGGGTCTCAGTAATCTCGCTTGAATTTCTGGATTGTGAAATTGTGCTTCTTCAAGTTACAAATAGGAAAAAAGAAAATACTGTTACAGAGTCTGTGGTTGAACATACTGTTAAAGATGATGTCTGAAGCAATAAAAAAATAGTTTCAGCTGGACATGGGGTAAAATAGTAGTATCTTAGGGCTCTTCTCAGTTACTTCTTTTATAAAATTTTAGGGGGAGTATATATAAAATCTTGTGATCTGCAGAATGTTTGGTTTAAGACTTTAATTATGGTAGCTCTGTTGCCAAAAATCTGTGTTTGAACTATGTCAGTGAATAATGGGAAGGTAGTTATCTGTATTTTTAATTTAAACCAATTGTTCCTTGTCAGATCTGTCGTAGAATAGGTAGAAAAAGTTTGTTTCATGAAGACTGTTGACAGTGGCTTTGGGGTTGTTTTAGTCCATGTTTACTTGATATGTTCTTTTATAGATATGTCAGGGATTTGTCTTTTTTTAAAGATATGGATAGATTATTACTTGTAAAGCCTAACTCACATTTGTGTGCCTTTGTACATGGATGAATCTATTTATATCACTAGCATGCATGGGACATATCTCAAAGTGCTAGTATTTGTTTTTCAGAGGAGCATGGGTTTTGATGAAATTAATATAAAATATGTGGCTTAGTGTCGTGAACAGTTTTGAGGAGCAGGACCATTATACTTCTTTGTTGTTCCAGTCTGTTACAGTACGCAAATAGTTGTGTGTACATGTTTCCAGGAGCAAAAAACATGGTCAGCATTAAAAAATGAAATAATTAAATTCCTCTGTTCCGTACTGTCTAGCTGTTTTGCTTCCTGCTTATTCCCAGTTGTGCATCTCCTTGCCTTAACACCCCCAAGTTGTGGATTCACACTTAAATTAATGCTTTGTAATTTGAGCACACTTTTTAATTTTGCAGCACTTCCGATAATGTGTAGTGTTTCTTGTTTCCCCTCTGAACTGAAGGCCCTTTAACAGTCTGCTCAGACAGTTGTGTCTCCTTTTTTCTGAAAATGCCTGTGGACATCTTCTCTGCAGATACGGCCTGTCAGTGGTTTTGATTAGGCTGCCTTCTCTTATCAATAAGCTCTGAAGCAGTAAAGCAAGTAGGAGGTTATGTAGGTTATGTAAGTTACCCACTTTAGTAGTTATAATTTTCTTTTCCCATCAAAAAGATTTATGAAACCATGATAATTGCAAAGAATTTTGAGGCTTTGTAAGGATATTCAGTTCCATTATTTATTACTGATTCAAATGTGGCTGCTGAATTTTTGACACATTAAAAATGGACCTGGTTAAAAGTACTTGTGAGGTGCTACTTATATATAGTCCTCTCGTAAATCTCTAAGCAATGGCCATCCATTCCATAGGAAACTTGACCCCAATTCTGCTTTTGCATGTTGCACTCTGTAGCACAAGAGATGGGGAGATGTCATAGCATTTTTGGGTCGAACTTTTTAAATACTGAGTTCTTATTGTTTTACGTGGGAAAATTCAGTAGGATGGGCTGTTTGACCTGATAGATCTTTGGTTTTGTACTGTCTCTGGCTTTGCATATTCAGTTTGCTACATACTATATGTGCAAAAAAATTGAAGTAGTTTTGAGGACACTGTTAGAAAAAATTGCATGGGTGTCTTCAGCTTGAATAATGAGTTATTATCAATATTGATGTCTTTTATCCTCATTAGGGCTTCAGTTTATATTAATTCATAGTTTTAATGCTTCCATGTAATTTTTAAATCTGAAATCTTTTTTGTTGCTGTAACGGCTACTGAATGTTCCTTGCTTTTAGTTCTAGCAGTTCACTATATTGTATATATTCAGACTTTTTCTTACTTGCCTTGGGAAAGTTTCTTTTTCCTCTTTGAACATTTGTTTCCACCTAACAATCTGGTTTTGCTGTGTTTATTCTGTGGTCTGTGGCTAAGGCATGTTATGTTAGCTGAGTGCTGGAAGGAGCTGTGCTGATGTTTGCCATGTGCTCGTTTACTCGTGCGTGATTTTTTTTTTTCTCTGCTTATTTTTACGCACATTCAGTCTTGCCATCTCATCGCGTTATTTTTCCAAACCTGGATCTGTCTGCTTCTTGGGAGCTTTGCACTGGAGTCCTGCTAATATGGAACACATATCTTGGTTGATCTTGTGGCAAGCAAACTCTGCAGTTGGCTTTGTTTTTCTAAATGATGGCCTTTCATTTATTTATTTTTAAAGGAAGACTTTTTGATCTGCATACCATATATGTTTAATTAGAGCTTCCCCACGGTAACAATCAAGTGGTTCTTGCTTCGATGATGCTGAATGGTTTCATATAAACCATGAAGCCATCCTTTATCTGATCAAAAGATTGTAAAACAAATACAGAAGATTTATACTTACGTCTTTTTAGCTTGGATTGATTTGCTGTTGCAGCTTTAACTGTACCACCTTACTAGTTCTGGCTAGGGATGAGTTCATGAGGTGTTTGCAATTCGCTCTGTTTTGAACATGGTTGCTCCACCTACAGAAGCTGAAATGTGGCCTGCAGTGGCACTACTGCCATGTGCTGGAAGCAGCACTGTGTAAAGAGGGCTAATGGAAGCTCAGACTCTTCTGCCACTGCATTTTACAAATCTTCCATGAGATACTATTCTGAGGTGCTTTGAAGTATCAGCAAGCTGTGACTATCTGTTAGTACATGTCTATTAAGTATATTCTATTAGCTAGTTAGGGCATGAGCCATGCTGAAGCAAGTATCGTCTTCTGGTGTTCAAGCAGAATATTGTTAAAATAGTGTCAGAATTGAAACTGTTGTATCTTTTTGTTTTTAGTGTGATTAAGGGGCTAAGATCCCTTTCTCCCAGAAAGGCCTGATCAGCTTTGCTGATAAAGTGTTAGAGAGCACACATAGAGACAGTTACTTAACTTTTGTAAACTACACTTTATCACCATTTTTCATGAAAACATTATGCCTTATTTGAGAGTTCATTGTGTGTGCATGGTTCTTCTGCCTCTTCAGCTTCACTGTAGCATCAGAAATACAGCAGATGAATTGATATTTGAGTGTAACTGATTACTGCGGAATGCTAATTATGACTCTTCTTCATTTGTTTCTGCAGAATGACAGGAAGGGAGTTTTTTTCTCGGTTTCCAAGCCTTTATCCTTTTCTTCTCAAGCAGTTAGAGGTTGTAACCAACACTTTGAACAGGTAAGATGATGTCTGAGAAAACCTTGAAATACAAAGTGAAGTGCAAAGGTTAAACCGAGTTGTGTCACATACATACCCTAGTGCCATTGTATACATCAGTGCTTCTTGAAATGATACAGTTCTAATGTTTTTGCTAAGACTTTTCTCTTTTAACTTTGGCACATTGCATTAAGTCTCTGAAGATTAAACTAATGTTCACTAATTAAGAGTTGCTATGTTCTGAGGATCAGATGTTAAGGAACTTAGATTTTTCAGGGAAACAGAACCCGGGTGTTTGAGTGTGTCACGTTTAACAACGAGGCTTCCCAGCATGTTTAAGTGATACAGGGTCATAGGCCTCAAGTAACACCACATGAACACTTTCCAGCCTGTGGCACACTGACTCTGGGGAAGGTCCTTGATCTTGTTTTAGACTCCACAAATGGTGGCTGAGAGCTACAATTTGATCAATGCAGATGATACCATTTGGGATGATGCTGTTACCTCCAGGTTCATGAACTTTCAAAGTAAACCAGAGCTGGCTTTGTTTTTTCTTAAAATGCTATGATATAAACTGTGGAAGTTGAGCAGCTGATTTATGGGCGAGGTTCAGCTGACTGTTTAATGGGTCTAAGATGGACACTTGGAAGCAGGAGTTTCACCAGTCATTCCATGTTTTGCAGTCTCTGCTCTAGGAAAAGAGATTGTGTATATTCTGCACAGCAATCCATTCTACCTGACGTTATAAAAGGTGACAGTGTTGTCACTAGTAAATTTTGGGCAGTTTTTCAGTTGAAAAAGATTGAAAACTGCTGTCTGAAATGTTGGTCTTGAATGCTTTTTCAATGTGGGTTAAGACTTGTATCTTATAATTAGTTAAATAAATCAAAAAGTATTGATTTTAACTTGCTTTTCTGATTGTTTTTACTATATGAATAGTAGACTCTTGGTGTAAATGACAAGAACTATTCTTTAGTAAAGCGTGTTATTTGCTAAACACACATTTTCTTGCAAACTGATAAAAGTACTGTTTTTAAACAATGTTTTTGTAACTCTTCTCACTCAATTTCCTGGTTCATAGAGAAACATCATCTGTGGAGGTTTTTAATATTATTTAAAAATGAAGGCAGCTCACCACATTTGGAAATAAAGAAGGCTTGGAATAATGTGGGAAAGTGAAGGCAATACATCCATGAGTGTCTTCATTGGAGGGATCCCCTGCAGAAGAACTGGATGCCATATTTGATCCAGTTCTGGGATCCCTGATCCCAGCAGGGTTTGCACTCCCGTGTAATGATCAGTTTAGGATAACTCCTTGAACCAGAGATGCAGAAGGCTATTTTGTGGGGGAGAGGCTCAAGACCAGCATGAAGAAGGATACTTTATTTCACCAAATGCTTCTTACACTTTTTTTTTTTAGTGAGGCTGAAGAGTTGAAAATCCATCCAAGCCTGTTTCTTTTGCTTTTAATCCTGGGAAGACTGTATCCATCTCCAATGGATGGCTCTCACTCAGCGCTCAGCACAGCACCATTTGTCCCTTTTATTATAAGGTACAGTGATTTTTTAGTTGTTTCTTATGTGGTGGGAGTTCTTTCTTGAATCTTCAGAATTCTTTTTAATAAAATGCCTTTTAAAGCTTCTCTACAGTTTTAATCCTTAAAGGAAAAATTTGTATTCGTTGGTAGGACTTTCCTATATTATTAATACTTGTTTTGGAGAATTAGAAAGAATATTGACTTATGCAAATCATTATATGGCTTGTTTCTAAATCTTCATTTGCAAATGCTGTGTGGCATCACTGCTGCCACTGAGAGGGTAGATTAAAACTGATAAGCTTGACAGATTTTAGCAATGCAAGATTTGCTATACAAGCTTCTGATGGGTTTTTTCAGTCTTGCTGATTGATTGTTTGCAACACATAAATGTAGTATCTGATATATAGATTTGTAGATGTATGTATGTATCTTTTTCCATATCCATGCATGAATATAGGTAACTAGATAAAGATATGGATCTGTCCTTTATCTAACATGTTTCTAAGATGAGTTTTCAAATATTTTTATAGTGTAACTTTCATTTGTATAGTGGTTACAAGAAGATATTCAGCAGATATTTTGCTACTCTCTATGCTTCCTTTGGGATTAGGAGCCTCATCAGGGAACCAGGGCTGTGGTGGGCAGGGAGAAATGAGCATCACCAGTATTTGAGAGGAAGTCTTGGTGTCTGTGTGAAAGCTTCAGTGCAGTAGGGGTGAGAGATTTCTGTACTTAATCTTGCTCGTCTAGTAGTGAAACAAGACAAAGTTGTTATCCTAAGATCTTTCAATTTTTTTAAAACTATTGTTTATGGCAGAAAATAGCATCTCTGTTTACTTCTTTTTCACAGCAGATGTGATGTATTTCTTGCATTTTATGATGTTTTATGAATTTTCAAGAATAAATACTAATTACCATTTTTTTCTGAAAGGAAAAAGCCTGTAGTAGGAGTTTTTAATACACTGTATTTAACTATTAAATATGTTTGGCTTCCTGCTGTGTCTGAATCTTAAATGCTTTTTGGGGAAATGTTTAAAACTACTTGTTAAATCAATAATTGGCTCTGTTTTGATGCCATTAATAATGCACTGGAGAATGCTTGGTTTTTGTTTATTTTTTTTAATATAATGTTTCAGCATCATTTTGGATATTGCTAGTAAATTAACTTTTGATAAGCTTTTGGTTGCAGCTTTTTAGTTTGGTCTTTGTTTCTGTTATGATCACTACTTTTTGCAAGGTACATACACCGGCAAAATAACTTTTCACACTTAGCTAGCTTATCTTGAGATTATTTGAATTCATTCAGAAGATGTGCAGGGAGAACCCCAATAAAATGCTTAAGCTAAGAACCTGGAATATTTAAGACACTTGTACTGTTGGACCTACTTTCCATTAACTGTGTTCCTAAAGAGGAATGATCCAGCAGATAAAGTTTTCTACATTTCCTTTCCATTGGTTTTGGTAGGAAATGCTGTGGATTCAGGTGTCAAACTAGCATGAAATTACTACATATTGGTAATAAAAAGTTGTAGATGGGTGTACAGACGTGCATTTTCTGTCTCGTTACTTAGCAAAGTATTGAAATTTTTATAGTTGCCAGGGATATGGACGATACCAAGGATTCTGCAGAGGTAAATGTATTTATAATGTACCTCAGTGTGTTGAAATACTGGCTGTATTTCTGTCTACAATTCTTACACCCTTGTTCTTTGAATGCTGTGACTGTTTTCTATTCATTCTGACTGCATTTGTTGGAATATGCAGGGATGATTTATCTTGTTAAAACAAATACATTGCTATTTTCCCTTCTATTTCCCTTTCTATTTTTCAATATGCAATAGCAAATGAACAAAAATAAGATTGTTTCCTATTCATTTGGTTGTTCTTCAGAAGGTGGTAGTGAAGGTTGTTGTGAAGTAACCAATTAGAGAGGATCAAAGAGAAGGTCTGGTGCCAAAGGCCCTGTGTACCAAGTCATTAAATTGTGTATGTGAACTGTTTCTTTGCTCAGTGCAGTGTTGTGTTCTATAGCATCTGCACATACATATAATTACATGGTAGTCCAATGCAATTATAACATGTAATTACCACGCCATACCATGCCTTACCATGAGATTTTTGTTTAGGCTGGTGTACCAGTGTCAGGGAGGGATAGAGCCACATGGTGAGGAGAGAGGAATGGTGAGTGTGACCCATAACTGGTCTTAATGCCCCTTCCAGGTCTGAGCCCACAGGGAACTGACATTCACTTGTGTCACTGAGAAGACGAACAGAATGTTGTGTTTGCGAGCAAATAAGCAGTTCAGTGAACAAAACTGGGTTGAGCAGAAAGAATTCAAGCTGGGCTTTTGAAGAGTTTTACTAAAGCTCGAGTGGAATTTTCCATCTAGTGGGAGTTGAGCTGTGGTTGCTCTGACTGTGCCGAGATGAATTGCACAATATGAGCAGGATTAAATGCTGCAAGGACAAATCTCAATCTCTGCACATAGTTGTTACTCCCTGTTGAACTAGGGCATTTGATTACCTATCTGCAGTTCTATTAAGCTATTCTTCCCCCTGCAGATGTTTTATTTGGAAGGGAACACTTTGATTCACAACTTATTACCTCACTTTTAATTTTTTTTAAAGAGCTAGATAGGTCTGTTTTAATGGTTACTTTCTAAGATGAAAGAATGTACAGCATGTTTTTGATTAACAAGGGAGGTAATCGGGAGGTAATGTTTTAAGTATGAAACAAAAACATAACCTCCCTTTTGCCTCCCTCTCCCTTTTTCAAAGACCTGTAATCTCTTCAGAATGATCTAGAATTGAGTTACCTTATGTCCTCTCATACCATGGCATTGACAGAGTGTTTGTTTAGTGTTAAAAGTTCTGGGCTGAATGCTCTGAAGGAGTAAAATGGGTATTGTTTTATTAACTTGAATACTTTTTCACTAATGGAAGTCTAGCTCTACTTAAGAGTGTGACTTCATAATATTTTAGAAAGTTTTTTTAAAATCAGCTTTAAAATGTCAAATAAGGTTTTAAAATCTTGTTGGATGTATGTACCTTGGCTTCCCCTTGACAAAACTTAAATTCTTCATGAAATTTCCTCTTTATAACTTCAGCAGATAGACAGATTTCAAAGTGGTGGTGCTTCCAGGTGTATTATGTTGCAAGAAATGTGAACATCTTTCCATGAAATTAACAGAGTTATGAAATAGACCCTGTTTTCTTAGGCAGAATTTTGTAATCTGTAATGCATCTTCGTGCAAAATGGAGGAGCTAAATTCCCAAGCGCCCTAATGCTATTTCCAGTCAGGGACCAGAGCAGGTGGCAGTGGGAAGCACTTTTACAGGTGTTACCTTTCCCCTTCTACCCTTCTCTGTCCATCACTGTGGACTGATAGGGTTTTGGTTTTACACTTGAGAGCTTGTTGTTGATGTACAAGTCACTGTGACTGTTGGTTAATGAGAGACGCTAAGATGCAAGGAAAATAAAACCATGTGTGGTGAGGAAAAATTTTCTGTAGGATGGAACATTGTAATTTTTTAATTAAAAAAATTAAAGAAACCTGTAGCCATTCCTAACTGAGTGTTTAGGGAAGGAGGGAGAAAATTCTTACTAGTTTTGGAAATAGATTGATCAGTGTTTATTTTAGATTCCTAGCAAGCAGAGCAGCTGACCATGAATTCTGAGGCTCTATGTGAGTTTCAGTTGTGTCTTACTATTTCATAAATGTGAGAGAGATCACTTCTTAAGGAAAAAGACTCAAATGTAGTAGTATTAATATCGCAGAAAGTAGTGTGAGTTTAAATTTTCATCAATCAGTAATGTTACTTTCATGTAGGTGGCTCATTTGAAAAAGTTATTCTTTATTGATTTGTGCCTGTTAGTTTGATTGCTCTGTGTTGTGTTTAAATATGTTAAATTATATCCAGTCTGTCAGGTGACTGGTTCTGTTCCACTGTAGGCCTATGACAGTCTGTATGGGCTTCATGGGAATGGGTCTAGGGTGAGATGGAATAATAAAGAAACAAAATTCAAATGTAAAATCAAAAGTTTCTGTGAGACTTCGTGATAAGTTCTAAATTTTAGATTTAATAAACAGCACAAGAAACAGGCAATTGGTGAAGTTCTAGTAATAAGATATCCTCAATTTGTTTTAGAAGAGCTTAGTGGAAATAATTAATGTATGTGTATTTTCTAAGCTGAAATTGCTGTTTATGTAAGTTTAAATGCAGATTCGCTGCTGTTTGTTTTGTTTCACATATGTACACTTTTATGTGTGGGTTTAGTATATCATCCTGCATCTGATTTTCTGTAGGCTGAGCACTAGAATCTTTTGGTAAGTGGCCAAACAAGGTAGCTGACTGTGCTAACTCAGTGTACTTCCTCTGCCTTTCTCCTTTTTTCCCCCCTATATTTTAGTGTGGCATGGCAGCACTAGGAGAATTAATATTGAAACTTCCCTGGTTTCAACTGTCATTTCTGTATGACTGGGCATCTTACCAGGGGTCTGATAAGGAAGGAGCTTTTGTGGGAATGTCTTTTCATATTAGATTAAAAGAACTACATATGTTTGTTGCAGCCTTGTTGTATTAAAATAGCTGCTT
The DNA here is from genome assembly GCA_910950805.1 of Acrocephalus scirpaceus scirpaceus. Taxonomy (NCBI): domain Eukaryota; kingdom Metazoa; phylum Chordata; class Aves; order Passeriformes; family Sylviidae; genus Acrocephalus; species Acrocephalus scirpaceus. Next base: position 25,733,073 of record OU383775.1, on the reverse strand, counting down.
TTGATTACAGTTGTTTATGAAAGCATCTCCCTGGGTCCCATTATCAATTGCACATCTTCCCAGTCCTTGGTCTCTGTTTTTTTAATTTCTTTTGGGTTTTTTTTAGTTTCTAATGTTTGTTTAGTGTAACTGCTTAGCATTATAACTGTCTGCAAATACTGCAAATTATTTGGAATCCTTGTGAGACTGGGAGCAGGCTCTGACTCACTGGAATGCCTTGTCCTTCCCCATGAGTAAGCTCATGGGGCTGACCAGTCATTGCAAGATGACAGGTATCCTTTTTATTATGGGCAAGGTTCCCAAAACATGGGCTGGCCTAGACATGTGGAGAAAAGAACCAATGGGCACCCCTAAAGCATACATTGGTTTAGATTTTTATTATATTAAATCTCTTACTTGACATCTAAAGTGGAAATTTTGTATAGCTGGGGGAGAAGGAGGGAAGGACAGGAACCCATTTCCCCACTGAGCTTATCACTAATGAATTGCGACTGTCTTGGAAGTCTCCCATTTCTACTTAGTCTATTCTCTGTGCAATCCTGATTGCGTAGTGATTAATACTGATCTGTAAAAATATTTATGAGTCACAAAGTAAATATTTGTAAGAAGGGTTTCAGTCTTTTTCTTCCTTTTAGCAATTTTAAATAAAAAATTGTAAACAGGCTGTATTGTTTTCCAATTTGACTAAGTTCAAATTGTAGTGCTAGAGAAGAATGCAAAGGGCTTGACTGGCAGTAGGCTGCTCAAGACCCTTTGATCTACTAAAACGCTTTATTCATCTTGTACATTCTTTACTGTATTCTTGTCTTTCCTCTGAAACTGTAGACAGATGTGTCATATCCAAGTGGTGCTGATGGGAACACAGTCCTTAGGTATTTTGTTATTAATTTCTTATTCCAGTTTTCACTGTGTTCATCAGTCATTGGCAGATTATTGTCTGAAGCAGTTTAGGAAATATGCGCAAACTGCAGGGAGCTGTCAGGTTCATGGGAAATAAAGAGTGACATCTAGCAGAGAGGCATTAATGAGCACTGGCAGTAACTCTCTTTTTCCGGTGTTGCAGACTCCTGAAGAGGACCAGTGACTGGGATCCTGGGTTAAAATTTGATGTATGTTGAATTTGATGTACACTTTCTTGAAACATGATCCAGTGAAAAATATGATGGGGTGCTGAACATTCAACATATGATTGGTGAAGTGGTTTTTTTATTCGTTTATATACTTAAAATTGATAAATACTCTGCTGGTCGAGATAAGTATCCAAAAAAACCCATTTAGCTTATTCTGGGAAAGTATTTGCAGGAAGGAACATGAAAATGGAGAGAAATAATACATTACCTATCCAGAGGATGATATGGGAAAGTATAATATGCCAAGTATAGTGCCAATTATAATGACATTTTAAAAAGTCAATATTCTTTAAAAAGAACAGTCTGAGTTTGAGAAGAGTCAATACTGGGAAGGCTTTTTAGCAATGGGCTAGATACTTTTGGTGGGATGGCTGAAAGGGAGGTGTCTTTGACACCCCAGATCCTTTGGATGTTTTCATGAGTCTGATGATATGTTTTCTAAACTGCTCATATTGCTGTTTTCCTTACAATCATCTGAAGCTTTGAAAATCATCACAAGGTGCTGAGACTTAATTTTTCCATTCAACTTCCCTTTCACAGAGTTCAAAGTAATGATGGAGTTGTTAAGGCAGAAAGTCTTATTTTTTTTCCCCCCAGCTTTTTGGATAGTAAGCGGTGTAGTTTTTTTTCTGTTATTCTGCAGTTGTGAAACACTGTGGTAACTATTCACAAATTAACAAAGTAGAAATATGGTTGTGAATGAAATTGTCTTTTACATGATCTTGAGTTAAGAGTGGTTGTTTTTTTCTCTAGAGTGCTGTGAACCAAAATGGAGGCTTTACCGTCCTGTAATTTCAATGATAGTTAAATAAACCTAGAGGCTTCCTACCTAGACAAACTCTTTGAGATTTCTTGCTGGGAATTCAAGAACAGATGCCATTTAAATTGTGTCAGCATGTTCTATAGGAAATCTCCATTTGACAAGAACATATTTCTGTTTCTCCGAAGTTTATAGCCCATATTAGTAATAGTTTTTGTAGACTCAGATGTTAGAGATCCTAGGTGTTTTGGCTTGCTGAAACACAACAATTCAAGTTCCTGATGTTGATTCAGCTTGGTATCAGTTGGCCACTTGTTTACATTAACCTGGACCTTGGTGACAAGAAGAGAGAAATGTCTATAATTTTTCCTTAGAAAGCCCTTGGAAACATATGGAGAAACAGCTCCTGGCAGAACTTGTGGACAGCTTTCACAAATAAAAGCCTGTGTACTTTGCCTACATACTTTCTGCAGTATTTATGGCTACTCTGCTTCATTAAGTGCTTGTGTGGAAAATACTGCCCTTACAAAAACATAGGGTTTTATCTTAATTGCCCAAGTTGGAAGAATAAAATACTTTACACAGTGTATAAAGAGACTAAAATTTTGGGCAACCATTAACTTCACTTTAAAGGAAATAGATAAGGAATTAGAGGTTTAGTACTGCATAAATAACTTGAAATTAAATTTGGCTTGTTTCTGTCCGTGGTTTTGTTCGAACATTTTCTGAGCTACATTTATGTGTTGATTATAGATCTAAAACCTCCAGCAAACTGGTGGTAGTTCTGTAGTACTTTCCTACTCTTCAGGTAAATATTGAGAAGCTATATCAAGTCTCAGGCTTTTCTGGTTTTTTTTGTGGGTTTTTTTTTTTTTAGCTTAAAGAACAAAAATTATCTTCAGACCAATTACAGTGCAGGTTTTCACAGAGAAATAAGTTTTTTTAAAATTAAATGCTTTGGATACTTTAATTGCTAAGAAACATGAAGAAACAAAATGGAAAATGGTTATGTTTCCTTAAAAGAAAAACACAAACCAAGGAAATGAATAAATGAACAAAAGAAGTTGTAAGTACATGTGCAGCAAATTGTCATTGATGTAGCAGGAAACCTTACTCTCCCAGTAACAAATAGGTACTGTCCTACTGATTCATCTACAGTATAAGAAGTCCAAGTTACTTGATTGTGTGGAAGCATGAATGTTATCTTTAATTCTGTTTTTGGACCTCACTTAGTTTGGAAACCTGTCACACTGCATTTGAAGTTGCTAAAGGTATTCCTTTAGGGGATAATTTGAAGGGGGAAAAATGAACTAGTATAAAATCATGAGGAATGCATACAAAGCTCTTAAATCTTAATAACCAAACTTGTTGTAATAGAAGCTGAATCTGTTGCTAAATACTTTTCTCTCTGAGCTTTGACCAACATCCATGTTTTCCCCTGCTCTAATTTCTTGGGTTTAATTCTTGCTTTGGCACTGATGGCATGACTTGGATTGTATAGCTGTATCACAGAGGAAAGACCCAACCTCTTTCTCATACTATCTACTGTGCTTGTACAGAATCAGACAGAAGACTTACCACAATTTTTTCTTAGAGTGCATTTGTTAGGACCTTGTGGCACAACTAGCTCAAGGATTTAAAGAGTACGATCTATGTGATTTTTGTTTATTTATATTTTTCAATCACTTTTTATCTCTTAAAGGCCCTGGTGGCTGTTAAAATACTTCAACCAGCAGGCAGAGGTGGCTGGTTTGAATTGCAAGGCCTTCCTGCCTCATGCTGCACTCTTCTCCCAAGCTCTTTGTAATGGTGGTAGGATACTTGGCTTGACTTAGAAGCTCAGAGGCCCCTTCTGCAGAACATTCACTGTTTCAATAATAAGCAATATTATTAGTAATGTACAGCTCATGTGAAAACAGCCAGTAAAACCTGGAAATAGACATTCCTTGTTAGTCTTTCTAACAAGTGTAAGGATTATTTAATATAATGAACTTATTTTCAGCAAATTAATTCTACTCATATTTTTCTGTGACCTTTATCTAAGAGATAATCCTTATTTGCATTGTTAATTTGGGTAATATGAAGTCTGTTGAGGGGGAGAACTAAGAAAGAGTGGAAAGTAAGCACATAGGAAGCACCTGCAGGTTTGTTTTTTTCTTTTCTTTTTTTTTCCCAAAAGAAGCTTAAGATATTATTTACGGCTAGTGTTCTGTTGTTTGTAGCCAGAGTAATAAATTAGATACTTTGATGTGTGCAGAGGAGTATGGAATCTTTGTGCCTTATGAGAGTTGGTCATAAATCACGTCAGTTGGGAGGGTGGTTCAGGATCTAAGTGTTGAAGCTGGAATGGAGCAGTGGAAATGCATTGAATTGAATCTACGGTTACATGGAGCGAAACTTTCTCAGATTTATTGACTTTTTGTTCTTGATCATAGACTGTTTCAAGTAAACATGTTTACATCCAGTTCCTCATGCACCTAGATAAACAGTACTGAGTTCAAGGTGAAGTACTACAGTTATTAATAGCCCTCAGGATTGAATAGAAGTATATCACATGACGATTTTGCAAGTTTTGTTCTTGTTGCTGCCTTGAAGTATAATAAAATTAGGTTGGCAATAATGTATGCTTTTACATATGACAACATTTTAGATAATTCCTAGATTTTAAAGTCTGCTTATATCACAGCTGCATGTAAAGGTAGTGTCACATACTTGAAACATTTCTCCCCTGCCACCCCCAAGCACCTTTCAAATCAAAGCAGGTGAAACAGTTTTAAATGCAGTTTTGCACACACATCCATGGTGTCCAAATGGATGCAAGACTCCATTGCTGGTATTTCCTGCAGAGAAGATGAGCCTGTAGCAGATTTGCCTTGTGCTGTTGCCAGGTGAAGCTCAGAGTCTGGATGATGTAGTGCAATGTTTGGAGTCCTTTTCTGCCAGGGTCCCAACAAGGCAACTGCCATTACACAAATGAAACTCATGTCAGGGATGGCAGTGTGCTAAACTGCTGCAGGAGGAGTAACCTGAATTGTTTTGTAACTTTAAAATGCTTTTTTCTTAAGCTGCTGGGTTTTGCTGCAGACACAAGCTAAGTTAATGTGATTGCCAAAGTTGTGCAATAATACTTCTTGATGCAGTTTGTGAGATTGCGTCCCATAATGGTTGCAAAATTCAAGATAAAAAAAATTTTTAGTAATACAGGTAGTAGACTCAGTGTTAAAGTATGTGGTTTGGAGCTTGGTATAATGATGAGCAAAAAATTGCCAGATTTGGTTAGAATGTTATTTTTCTGTTGCTCAACTGTTTTATTTGCATTCAGTCTTTCTATCCTTCTTTTGAGAATTGATCCTGTTTAGTTTTATTTACAGGTGAGAGGTTAAATGTAAGTGGGATCCAGTAAAAATCAAAACTCTGATCTAGGATGCTGCTAGAGGATGGAAAAACTAGTGTATGTTTTGACATTCTCCTGGCAAACTTCTTGCATGATTCAGGAATGAGGCCAAGTGACTTCAAAACATGAGAGATATATACCTAAGTGCCTTCAGAGTATGCAGAAGTTCAGGGATAGGTCACTAGTAGGGACTTGGCATGACATCTGACATATGCATGTGAAAGAAGAAGTATTTTTGAAATATCAGTGTTGTTTCTTGCTGGGAGGTGGGGGTTGGAAACAACTGATTTTCTTTGAGCGTTAGATTTAAACGTAAATAAATATTTTAAATAAATGAGAAGAAGCAGTAGGAATCTTGACCCCTCTCAGATTTGCAAAGCTGTTTGTTGATGCGAAATACCTTCCATGTGTTCCCATACATGTTCCTATAAAGCAGATACTTCATTATTCCTAAACTTCTGTGATGCTTTTGTTCCTTAGTATGGACTTCATAGGCGTGCTGTTCACAGGGTTCCCACTTAGGTGTGCGTCCCTGTGAGTGCCCTGCACCCTGTGTGGCAGCCTGTGAGTGTGAGAAGTGTGCATGAATGTACAGGAGGGTGTGTAGGACAGTGGCAGGCTGGTGGCTGGGTTGCCCTTCGGGCAGGTAGGAGCTGTGAGATTGCATTTCCCTTAGGCACAGAAGGTTGCAGAGCTGGGTCCATGGCATCCTGAGAGAGTTCTCCATAACTAGACACCTGTGTGGTTGCTCTGCAGGAGGACTTTCAGGCAGCTGAGAAAATTTTGCCTGTAATGTGAAACTGTTTTCTTCTCTCTAAGTATAGAGCAATCACTTCTATTTTCATAATAAATTCGGTAAAATAATAGAGTGGAACAAAATTTGGCATGTAAAATACTGTATCTCCATATATGTAGGTGCATGTGTTACAAGTCTTTGATGTTCTTATAAGACAAAGAAGTTAAAGACAGGTTATTTAAAAGTATGTAGTAATTCATTACATTGTGTTTGAGGAAAAAAAACCCTCTTGAAACATGTGGTGTTAGAAAGTACCCTTACACAAATTAGAGGAAACTGGAATTTTACCCATTTTCCACTCCTCCTGTGAAAACATGTCAGATTCCTTGGGACCTGTAAAAGGCCATAAACAAAATTAAGAAAACGTGGTTCAGCAGAGCTGAACGAATGGTTGCAGACAATCACTTCTTAGGTTTCAGTTTACTGTTAAGTAGAACGAAATTTTTTTTTTTTAAAAAGGAAGTTCTTTTGGGAATAGCCAAACTGAATTTCTTCTTGTACTTTGTCAATGCAGGATTGAAGCTTTTCCCTATTGCAGAGCTTCTAATTGTGACTGTTCTGCTTTAGCATCCTGTTGTGAAGGATGGCCAGTCTGTGAAAAGGAAATGTAAAGATGGTCTTTGTAAAAATCATAATACAATAGATAAGGTTATTTGCAAGGGTGAAAATTGCCCCAAAACCCTGTTGTTCTGGGGGTAGTTCCTCTCCCTAGTTCCTCTGAAGGAGATCTGTGTCTTTCAGGCATGCCATGGCATAATGTATCTATTTCAGTTTAAGACTGTTTAGTTTCTTAGTGTTCAAAACCCTATTAATTTGGTTGCTGGTTCAAGATGGAACCTATTCCCTGTATTTCTTTCATGTGAACTAAAGTAAAATACTAGTTTGAGTATTGATTTAAATTTGTTACAGATACTTGAAAATTTAGGATACCTTTTAATTTCTTTTAATTTTTAAAAATGTAGGCATGACACTGCGGGGTTTTTTGTTTTTTTTTTTTTTTTTCAATAGAGGTCAAAATCATTTGGGCAGGAGATAATCTCATCTGCATGGGGTTGTGTAAATTGAAAATACACAGGAAGTAATTCAGGGAAGGGATGAGAGTGTTGGAGTAGGGAAAGACATCTCCGAGTCATCACAATCATCTGGGAGGTATCAGGGCATAACTTCAGGCATGCTGCATTTTCCATCACCTAAGACATTTGACCTTTTATTGTCTAAACCATGTAGTAGTTCTCTCAGTTTTCTGGGTGGCTGAATTGTACCTGCATTAGCAAAATTGACACATGGAAGAATTGCTGGCTTCGAAAGACTTTTCCTAAACTACTTAGCTGATTAAGGACTTTCTCATGTAAATTCAATATACATGCTACTGAAGTAGTACATGACTGGTTAATGTGTTATTGTTAACTCATTCTTTATGTATTTTCATAAATCTACAGCCAGTCATCAAAACCTTAATAGCACTAAAAGATAAAAGATTCTTTTTGGCATTTGCTTTATACAGAGTCTTGCATCTTAGTGGTTAATTTAAAATAAAAAGTATTTTTCCTTTAGATACTAATTATAAATAATGGAAAATTATTTTCCAGTATGACTTTTATTTTCTGCCTTTAAATGTGTTCTAAAAGCCAGTGGGACACTTGGCTGAAAATTCAGTAGACACCATGTTGTGTTCTCATGGAAACATCTGATTAACAACATGGAGCTAACAGTTTAAGTCAAACTCATAATACATTTGAAAGTGATTAGTAAGTAACATAAACATCCAGAAAGATGCTACAGGATTATATACTTACCTGTTTAATGGCATAATTGTGTTATTCCCTTTTTTATTCTTTCCTTTATGTAAACACCAGAACTTGTGAATGAAAACAAATCCTCTGGCATAGCTCTAGTATGGCTTATCTTTAACTACTGAGAAGGCTGTGCATTGGATTTGTGAGAAATAAGTTTTAGTTTTCATTGCATTATCCTTTGTGCTGTTTTAGGCAGCCCAGTGGATTGCTGGATGACAAATAGCAGGTATCTCTCCTTTTTCCAGGTGTGGGCAGTCCCCCGTGTACCGCTGCCGGGAGATGTCAGGCCGGGCGCTCGTTCCCTTCGTTATGGCCAATGAGGTTCCACACACGGTGCTGGCCCTGCTGCGGGGGCTGCCAGACTCTGCCACTCACGGCATGCGACAGAACACTGTGCATGGAACCCTACTGCAAGTAAGCTTGGGAGCCTTGTTTTGCATTGATTTGGTTTTCTTTTGTGAGGTTTTTGGTTTTGGGTTTGTTTTTTTTTTTTACTGTAGGGATTTTTAAAAAATTTTTTGGTCATACTTGACAGCCGGATAACATACCATGAGTTGTGCTTAACATTAACACGTTGTCAAAACATACATGAAAGACTGCTTTTGAGTTGATTCTGTCAGATGATAAATGTGGAATGCACATTTCAGCTGTCATTTGAAGGCAGTAAGCTGTAAGTAGTAACATTTACATTTCATGTAATGTTTCATCTCCAGAGATTAGAGTGCTTTAAGAGCAAATATCCCTATCTGAATGTATTTACAGAGAGATCTGTGTGACTTGTCCAAAATGACTGAGCAAATCTGAGGCAAAGCTGAACTCCATGCACCAATAGCATTGTATATATATTCAGACTTGCTACTTACCCACATAATTATTTATTACTTCATTTGCTTTTCCTGCTACAGCTTCCTGTCAGTGTGCTGTACAAGTTGTGGTAAGCTTTATACTGCTGTCTTCTAGAAACATTCTGAGGAACAGCTCACTTACCAGAAATTTCTTCCTTTTCCGTACATATATCATTCCCCTGGTTTATGGCAGTCAGTTCACTGTGTTTTATTTTTAAGCTATCACGATAATAAGTTACTGATTTTTATTGCCTGTTTTTCACAAGCAATCCTCCAACAAAGCCATATTGTACATGATCAGCTCTGTTGGTCTGTCTCAGTTGGCAAGCTTTCTAGGTACACGTTCCCACTGTAAGCTGTGTGCTGGGGTGTGTATGGCTGTTTTGATTTGGTTTTTAATTGTATCTTCTCCAGCATATTCTTTCCCCTTAAAATCAAGACTTTCAGGAAATCTAGGAAATGAGTGAGGTCTCTCTAGGGCTGTTAATGTCAGCTTTACTTGTAAAAGGTTTCAGGCAGTTGAATCTGGATTTGGATGATGGTTGGTCACAGTGAAGGGTTTTGCAGGATGTGGGATGGGCTCTTTCTCTGAAAAGCAGTCGATGCACCTGATACATGCAAGTGATTGGGCCTGTGAGCTGCTGTGTCTGTGTGGGAAGGGGCAGATTGCCATCCTCAGATTAGCTGTGCAGCCCTGCTCCTGAAGTGTTAGGAAGAGAGAGTTGTTCCAACAGTGAGAATGAAACGTGTTCTCAATCCAAAATGATTATAACTCTACTCATGAGGGTGTGGATTGGCAGAAGTATATAGAGTTAATTGTCCTCTTTTCAGTTACCTGGAAAAAATTATAATAATAAGTAATAATAGTGGAAGGTAGATATGAAAGACCCCAAAGGATGATCTAGTTTTTAATTCAGTATTGCTAACATGATCTTATGCATAGCTGTAGGGAGCTTTCCACACCTATGAGGTGGGAGATATTCCAAGAGCTTTAACTTGATTATTCATCACTTTTGAGCAGCTACTGGAGCTACTACTGCAATTTGTACTGCACAAGGAGAGACCAATGCTGTTAGAGAATGATATTCTTCCAAAAAATGTCAGTGGTACTGTAACAATTCAGTGGTTTGGTTTCTCAAGTTTGTCTTGGGCTTTGCTGTTACTGCTTATGAATCAAGAGTGCTCAAAATCTTTATTTAATGTTTGATTTAATTTAATGTCTGACTGACATGTATGGCAACTGTCTGTTGCTAGTTTAAAATGAGAAAACATTCAGAAGAAATACTCTGTAGTGTGTTAAAGATGTTAAAAAAACGGAGGCAAGGCAGTGGTGTTTGTTGTAGCTCAATATTACCAATGCCAGGTAGTTCAACCTGTAGTTAGCTTGCACGTCCAGTAAGCAGTACAAAGAAGAAAGTATTGTGACTTTTTAGGGGTTGCTGCATGCCTGGTTTCAGTTTTCTTTTTATCAGTGTTAATTGGGACTTGCAAATCTGCTGGTAAGGCTTATTGAAATGTAGAAAATTACGTTATGGGGATTGTTGGTTAACACACTGTTTCCCAGAAGACTTACTTGAAGAGATGGTGATCTGGCAGTGTTGAAAACTGTTTGCAGTGCATTTCCATGACACAGTGGAGGATTTATCATCCTCCTTTATATAAAACCAAACCAAAAATCCCTACTAAAAAGAGCACGTCTGTACAAAACTCAGTAAAATACACATTTTTCCAACAATACAAGGCCAATATCTTAGGAAATGGAATTCAATCATGTCATCTGTTCAGTCACATGAGAAGCTACTAAGTTCATTGCTCGAGTTTTTTATTTCAGTGTTCATATACTGTCAAGTACTGAAAAGGAAGGCTGGAATTATTCAGAATTTGGTGGCAGAGCCAGATGTAGTGTAAATCGTGAAGGTATATTTTGGTTATGTTTCAGAGTTATGTAATCACTTCATCTATTGCAAGCCAAATGTTAATTTATAGAAAGATCATTCAAAAACAGTTCAGCATGTAGTGCTTGTCCAGACATGGTTTGGTTTTCAAAATGCTGAGATTGCCAAGAAATGTTTTTTTGACAGTGGATGTAGAGGTGTTGTGTTTCACTTCAGACCTCTGTATTATGTGAAAACATGTCTTTTTCTCCATAGCGTTTTAGCTTTGGCTCAGTTTGCATAGGAATATGAATGTCCACGAGGATGAAAATAATGTTATGCTTTATAGGTTTTACAGAATAATTCTTTTCAAGAATCTAAGAGGGGTGCTGCTGTTCTGTAACACTTGGGGAGCGGATGATATTCTTCAAGAAGCAGTTCTGCATCTTAAGCAATTGCACGCACTTGAATAAGGCAACAAAAAATGTTCTCATATTTTCTTTATGAGTACAGGTTCTGCTTTGCTCCATAATAGAAATTGGCATGTGTTGGGGGAGGGAAATCAAGTTTCCAATTCACAAGAAAATTTTGTACTAGCTTTCTTGAATAATGAAACAGTTCTGGCTTGTTTTGTTTTAAAATCTAGGCTTTTTAGCTGATCAGCTGAAAGGAAGAGCTCATCCAGAGCTTTATGTAGCGACTTCTGGAAAAGTATCAAAATTTGACTAGGGAAGCCTTTATGTTTGTGAATCTTTCTGACTTTGGCTGTTGCCAAGGAACTTAAAAATATTTGGGAAGTTTGTGAGGTTTCCTTATCAGAGGATCAAATGTTCTTTTAACCTTCTGCCTCTTTGGGATTAGAATTTCTGCAGTATATATTCAATCTTTCCAGAAAATTTGAGAAATTTAGAATGAAATAGGCAAGGCTGCCTTTCACCTTCACATCGTCAATCAGTCATTCCTTGATTGTGACTGAATTCCAGCAGAGCTCCTCTCCTTGTGTCCTCTGCTGCTTTTATTGGGGTGTTGTCATCAGTGCTGTCTCAGAGGCCTCTGGGTTGCTGACACGGTGCTGTGTTGGTCACCCAGCAGCTGCCAGGGTGGTTGAAGCCCCCCATGAAGAGCAGGGCCTGGTGACACCAGGCTGTTTCCAGCTGTCTGTAGAAGCCCTTGTCCACTTCCTCTGCCTGGTTTGGCAGCTTGTAGCAGACCCACCCCTGCAGTGTCACCCCCACTTCAGTCCTTAGCTGTAAGCTCCCAGCTGGCCCATCATCCATCCCCAGGCAAAGCTCTGTGCATTCCAGCTGTTCTTCCACAGAGAGGTCAACCGTCATCTTCTCATCTTGCCTACCTGTCCTTCCTAAAGAACCTGTGTCCCTCCATTGCATTACCCCAAACATATCAGCTTTTTTATCTTGTCCCTGTGATCCCAGCAAGATCACAGACTTTTTAATTCTTCTAATTCTTTAAACCCTTCCTTTGAATGCTTCAAAGTGATGAAAAGTTTTATGGAACTTAAAAAGATTTGTCCAGAAAACAAGGCAGCACCTTTAATTCATCTGGTTGTGGGTTATTTATGATGATTAAAAAACCCTCCCAAATTCATAAACTTTAAGATTGGTTTGCCAAGGAGAGCAGATGTTAGACTTCAGCTTTTGTTTTTATCTTGAGAGAATCAGTTAACATGATTGATGTTGGATTTTGAAGCCTGTGTGATGTTCATAGATGGAGAATCCAGTTGGTTTTAGTACAGTGGAATAGCAATAGTATGACTGGAGCTTTCAGTCACAGTTCTGCACTCATTAGTTTTCAGAAATCTTTTTCATATTTGTATACTGGAAAAGTCTGTACTTCAGTGAGAGTGTATATACCCTTACATGCTGTTCATATCAAGAAGAATCCATTGGGCAGCTGCCATTAATCATGAGCAGATGTAATTACTGTTAAGGTTTATTTGTTTTTCAAATGAATGAATCTGCACATCAATTGACTGATTATCTTGTGTTTTATCAGTTCGATCTTCACATTCACGTTGGCAAGCCTACAGTTACATATTTTCAGAACACAGGGGATTGGGTCAATGAAAGTTAATAAAAGAGACATTGTGTTTTCATTAACTTGTCTATGCCTTGTTCTGAAATGTTGAAGGTGCTGCCTTACTTTCTACATGCTGGCAGTGTCTAGCTTGAAATTGGGATACAAACCAGTACAAAAAAGTTTGCTTCTCTTATTTGGCCATTCTATTTGAAGAGCTTTTTGCATTCTCTTTGGCATTTTCCGAGCATGGATTAGGAGGAAGGATGATTCAGTAACTTCACCCTCAACAGTTGCTGCTTATATATGGAGGGAAGTACATGACTTTGGTCTGTGTGCCTCCATTTGCTTCCTCCTCTCCAGGAGATGGATTGCACAGTCCAAGGTAAAGCTTTTTACAGAAGTTCCTGGCTGCACATATCATTAAAGAACAATTTCTCTCTGGAATCTGCTTTGGTCATGATGAGTATTTACATTGTTGGTGGTACTTGTACAAGCTATCAAACAACTACATAGAATAAAATTTAAAAAAATCCTCTGCTCATCTGTCATGTTTTTGCAGGTGGATCCTTCCTGTTGTGACTGGTTTTGCTAACTGCTGTAACTCAAAAGTCACAGAAATTCTGCTTGCTCTGCTGTGGTCCCTAGGAACATTTCTCTCTATCCCCCATCTTCTCATCTGAGGCCTGGCTGATAGCTTCTCTTCTCACTGCCATCTTCCCACTTATCCTGTTAATTTGTCACTCCTACTGACTTATCCTGAGATTTGTTCCCTGAGCATATGCCAATGTTTTGCATTGCAAGAGAAAACCTGTATTCCTTCTCCCCAGGGATCTGTTCTTAAAGACATATAAAATATAACTGACAAATGAAACAGAGAATTTGTTATGCTTTGGTGCATGGTTAAGACTTCATGAAGATAAAAATGGAAATTCACTTAATGTTGTTTTGAGTGTCAGCAATCAGCAGTCATTGGCTCTTCACAAATTGTTATGCTTAATATTCAAACTTCGCAAACTAAATTTTTATCCACAAAATTCTGTGGTGTTAGAGCAGCCAGCTGGTTCAAAGTGTGAGTTTGTGTGTGTATGGGTTTGATTTTTCATTGTTTGTTTGTTTTTTCTGTGATCACTAATTCAAACAGTTCTGTTAGGGGTATGAATGCAAAGTCTCGTGCAAGGAATGTTGTTTTGAGATTTTGAACCTTTTTTGTTTAGTTTTTGAAAAAAGCAACACTTGCATCTCAAATCTAAACAGAATGAGTCACATTGACTCAGTTGCATGTGACAGAAATTAGACTTATAGGCGATATTGGACTTCATAACTACATTATTTAACATTCATTTTAAAAATTAAACTTCCTACTGACTTCATTGGGTCAAGAACTTGTCAGTTACTTTTCAGGGAATAGCAACATCTTATAGAACTAGACATATCTCTCTGAAAATTCTTTAAAGTGAAAGAATCCAGAGCTCTTGTATTAAATAATAATAATAATATGATTAAAACACTTGCATGATTGCATGGTGTTTTTTTCTGTACAGGACTTTTATCATAGAGTCATGGAATTGTTCTGGTTGGAAGAGGCCTTAAAGATCAGGTTCCAACCTCCCTGCCCTAGGCAGGGACACCTTCTCTTAAACCAGGTTGCTCAGAGACCCATCTAGCCTGGCCTTGAACATGATGAAAGTCATGCACCATATATACATATATATATATATATATATTTCTTTTTTTTAATTTCTGGAATTTATTGAATACATCAATGTTTGTGCAATGGTAGAACTTCAAATTATCTGTATCAACTCTTTGGATATGCTGATTCTTTAAATCTTAATGGAGAGCTGGAAGAAGTGATTTAAAGATGAAATAATTGATTTAAAGAATGGTTGGAGCCTTCTTTAGAGCAGCAAGAAAACCAGGACAAGAACACAACCTCACAACAGCCATACTGGGTCCTGTAAAGATTTGTCTGAGCCAAGGTGCTCCCTCCAGCAAGGACTGATACCACAAGCCTAAGAAAAAGAGTCAGGCAGACAACGCAGCTGGAGAAACATCTGCATTTGCTGTCTTAGCTTCCAGCACTTGTGAGCCAGAGATGTATGGATGTGACTTTCTGGAAGATAAAAATTCAGTACATGGTTGTACTAATGAAAAGCAGAAATTCATGATGAAAACATCAGTATATTAGGTAGTTTGATTATCTAGCAGAGTTGTATTAAGACAAATTGTTGCTGATGAAAGTAAGGAAAGTAGCGTCTGCCTAATGAACGCAGATGTCTCTTTCCTTCCTTTGAGAGGAGGAGGATTTTAGCTGAAATGGCTCCAAAGGAAGGTCAAGCTTTAGGTATTTCAGATTGTGATCACTCTTGTGTTTTATGAGTTTAATACTTGAATACTTACTCAGAGGACTAAGTGCAGTTTAAATAATTTGAAAATAAAGCAGAGCAGAATGATGCCAGAAGGAGAACTCACAAGCAGTCACTGGACCTTCCTTTTATTGGACTGAGTAGGTATTAAAACCCCACAGACTCCAGTGACTAGAGTTTGAGAATATGAGGAGACAAGTCAAATACATTTTGGAGGTCATTCTTGGATGCTGGTCCTTGTTGCTGGGTTAAAGAGAGGTGTACTAATTGTTTTCACCTGAAAATCCTTAATGTGAATTAGCAGCAGTGTTGTCGGTGACCATATTTTTTTTCTTGTTTTGTTCTGAAGACAGAGGATCTCTGCTTTCTGAGAGAATGAATGGGGAAGTAGTGTATTGTTTACTTGGCTTTATTCAGTAGCTTAGAAACATTGTCTGTGGTGAACTACATTTTATTTGTCTTGGCAGTAGAGTTTGAAGTGTAGCATTTCAATGTTGGCTTATAAAAAATCAATATAGTAAACAAACCTTACATTATCTACTGATCAAAGAAATAAACCTGCTAAAATTAAATGTTTTCCAGTGGAACTTCCTTTCAGCTGTTTATTTTCTAACCTCAGTCTTTAGTGTTCAAGATAAGCCTTACTTTTAAGATTAGTGCAAACAGAAGAGAAATACTGATGTCAAGTTAGAATCACTTAATGGAGCTGGCAATAACAGAACAGTTGTCTCACATCTTTGTTGTAAATTTGTATTGACTGTTACACAAGGGTACACTGATATAAGGAGGCAGTAAGCATTTGAGAATGCGATTTGTATCTATGAATGCAACAGAAGTGCAGCTGAGTTCCAGGAATGGGAGGAGGCCATCTCTGAAAGAGAGTCATTGATGAGATTTTGCCAGTGATTTTCTTTCAGCTGTTTTTTTAATTAAAAAAAGCAAACTGAGAACAAGACACGTAATCCAGCTGATTGACTGGGCAGCCCTGCTAGTTGTACATTGCTTTGAATTTGCTTTAACTGTAATTAGTTATGCTAATGCTCCCAAATATTGTCTCTGACTTCCTAAGATATGTCGCCACTTCTCAAAAGGACATAGATGTACATAGCTCTTACAACTTTGTTAGATTTGTCCAGGTTCTGCATGATTTTTGAGTTCCTTCCTAGAGTAGCTAAGGAGATGCGGAGATGTTGTTGTTGTAAACCTTGTGGGGTCACATCTTTCTAGTAAAAAAACCTAAAAAACAAAAGCATGGTTTAGTACAAAATGAGCAACATTCATCAGTTAGTGGAAACAACTGCCATTTTAATTGAGAAGTAACTATAATAATGATTATTCTGGGTTGTGTCAGGGAAAGCACACGTCATTTGCCCGCTCTGTCCAGGGAGAGAGATGCCTTGATGGATGCACTGCTTCCCTCTCTCCCCTACCCTAGATTCCGATGCTTGTTGCTGTGGTTATGGTAAGCAGTTGCTTTGCAGATGTTTTGGCCTTCCTGTTCTAGTGCATCTAGTTCCACTCCTTTATGAGTAAAAGCTTCTGCAACCCTGCTAGCAGAGGTTTTGGGTGCCTCTGTGTGTGTGTGTGGCCATTTGGGGTACCTTGCCTGGGATTCAATTACAGCCATTCATACATCCATACAACCTGGCATCTCTAGTTGTGTTTGTGCAGTGACTGAAAACATGATCTATGATTGTGGTTATATGAAACAACTTTGATTAGGTGTTAATAAAGAGAAATCCTCTTTATAGGTACAATTTTCACAGTGGATGCATTATTTTGTCTTTAAATGATGGACATGTGAGAAACAAATAACTGTCAGCACAGTGTTTTACTTTTCATTACTGAAGTCTTCCTGAAGAGAGTTGAACTATTCTAGGCACTGGCTGAGTAATTTGATTTAGACCTCCCAGAACAACAACTGAACTGTTGTGAAGTCTGAATTTTTAAATGTTCCATTCTGTGCATATTTCTTGCACCTGTTTTGTATTATGAATCTATAAGTATCCCTCATGATTAGTCAGGAAAGCAATCCTATCACTCTGTCACTGGCAGAGGATGTTTTTACAGTTGGGAAGGGAAAAGTTGAAACTTGTAAAGCTTACCAAATATATAATATTCTCCTAGGTGGTGCAGTGAATTAATTTATTACTCTATGGAGTTCATTTTTCATCTCCAAAGACATGTTTTCCATCCAACCTGCACAGGATTTTTTTCCTCTTCCTTTTGATCTAGGAACCATGTCTTTAAAACTTTCAGAGCCAAAAGAAGGACAATCCTGAATACACTTTCTGGATATACTTTTAAAATTACCCATCCATGATAAGTTCTGACTGCTTGAGGATGTATGAAAAATACTTAGATACAGTGAAGCATTTTTACTATTCTCTGTGTTTTCAGAAATTCAGGCTACAGTGAGAAATAGGGGAAAGTGCCTTCTATGATTTTTAGAAGCTCTCTCAACGTGTTTACAAAAGAGAAGAATATCCTCCATGAAAGGAAGAGAAAGCTGGGAAAATGGGCTTTCAGAAGAATGCTGGGTGGGAGAACTGAATGAAGCATGAATGGTTTTGGTATGAAGTGAGTAACTACCCAGTAAGGACTTGCCAATATTTAAGACCAGGATGCAAGAATCTGGAACAGTGGAATGAAAAAATTGAAAGGAAGAAAGGAGGAAAAAAGTGGAAATCTAAGGAAGTGAGACAAAATAAACCAAAACAAGAATAAGTCATATTTCCAGTGTGTGAAAATAGATATTGAGAGTGTTAATGCACCAAATCACATAGTGTGCTTTCTCTGTCTTAACCAGTTTAATGCATGTTAATTGCTTTGGATTTTTTAAATGTTTGTATGTCACAGGCATTTCTTGCAGTAGTGTTTCTTACTACTTATTTTATCTTGCCTTTATATCTTTAAGTATTTCTAAATACCGCCATTTTTGAAGTAGTTATTGTTGGGCAAAAATTTTCAAGGAATATTTCTTCACATGGCTTTTTGACTTAAAGTGGTTTTTTTTACTGAGGCTCTAAATGACTGAATCTGAACTTGAGCATACTCTGTAAATGTATTCCTCTGGTTTTGCTCCTCCAATGCTGTTTGTGCATAGGCCAGAAAAGAATGCTAAATGGATATCAAGGCATAGGAAGGGTTGTACAGAAATTTGACAGAAAGAAAGTACATGGGACAGAAAGTTCATGTGGGTGTACAATTAACAAGGAGAAGCTGTGTTATGGTTGTACCTAGAGGTGGAGAGTTTATTTGGAGGAGCAGGAGTGGTGCCTTGCTGTAAGGGTCTGTCTGCATGCTTTTCTTTTAGGTCAGGGGCAGTGTGGGGCACAAAGCTCTACTGAAGCACAGTTTGTGCACAGCACTCTCTAGTACAACATGCTTCTAGTTCTGGGGCATTTCCACTAAAGCCCTCAACTAAAAGCCAGTGACATTAAACTGGGAGGAGCTGTCAACTCCCTTGAGGGCAGAGAGGCCCTGCAGAGAGACTTCAACAAATTAGAGATGGGAAACTACGAATTTTATGAAGTATAACAATGACAAGTGCCCAATTCTGCACTTGGGACAGAGCAGCCCTGGTTGTGTGGATAGATTGGGAAATGAGAAGTTGGAGAACAGCTCCATGGAAGGGGTCCTTGGGGTCCTGGTCGATGACAAGTGGAATATGAGTTAGCAGAGCCCTGGCAGCCAGGAGGGCCAACCCTGTCCTGCGGGGCATCAGGCACAGCATGGCCAGCTGGGCAAGGGAGGGGATTGTGCTGCTCTGCTCTGTGCTGGGGCAGCTTCACCTTGAGTGCTTGGGGCAGTTCTCGGTGACACAATATAAGAAAGATATGAAACTGTTAGGGAGAGTCCAGAGGAGGTCCATGAGGCTGATGAAGGGCCTTGAGGGGAAGCCTTATGAGGAGTGGCTGAGCTTGGCCTATTCAATCTGGGGAAGAGGAGTCTGAGGGGAGACCTCATTGCAGTGTGCAGCTTCCTTGTGAGGGGAAGAGGAGGAGCAGGTAGTGGCCTCTTAACTCTTGTGACCAGGAATCAAGGAAACAGCGTGAGGCTGAGTTGGAGGAGGTTTCATTTGGATATCTGGAAATCAGCAGCGAGTGTGGCCAGGCACTGGAACAAACTGCAGAGAATGGTTACAGCAGCAGCCTGACAGAGTTCAGGAAGCCTTTGGACAATGCTCTCAAGCACATGGTGTGACTCCTGGGGATGGTCCTGTGCAAGGTCAGAAGTGATAATAATGTGGATTCTAAGTTGGTGATGAAAAATTTGGCTTCCAGTGGAGCCACAGGCAGCTCCTTGGACTTGTAGTATCCTGCAGAGCCTTCCTTAGGCACTGGAAACAGCCTAGGTAGGGTCTAACTGCAGAAGAGAGCAAGGGGACATGCTGAGAGGATGAGGGATGCTTCTAAATTTATCACCTGTCAAGATCCCTCCTTTTCTCTACTTCATAAAAGGTGCCAGTTGTCTTTGGATCATCAGTGTCTCCTTGATGTTTGGGAGTGCAGAAACCTCCCCCACAGCTTTAAGCAACCAAAGAATTAATAAGGCTTCTGAAGGAATGATAAGCAGCAGGTGCTTCTATTCTGCCCTCCCTAATTCCTTCTCAAGCTTGTGCCTCTGTTATCTCTACCCTGTTTCCTCTGGCACCCTCACTATCAATTCCCTCTCATCAGCTCTTGTTTCAGATGTTTGCTTCTTTTTATCTCTGTTTTGGACCTTATCCTCTCTTACAGAATAGCTGCTGTCCTGGTATTTTGTTGCTTATTGCACTGGAGTAATTACCTTGTTGTCAGAAATGCAGACCAAATGTATGTGTATATTGATTTTATTCAGAAGTGTAAACTTCAGATTTACTACATCTTCACATCTACAATGAATGTCTCAATCTCTATTTGGCAGGTAACCTGTGCAGATTGCAGTTTTTATTGTGAAAAATAAGCAATAGTTAGGAATTTTTTTCCTCAAATATACAGAGGTATTTTCAAAGCTCCAGAAAGGTCTTTGTGACAGAAGTGTGTATTGGGAAAACTTTAAATCTTGAAAATCTGATCCATCCTTTTTTGGTGCAAATGCATCAAAAATATTAAACCTTCCTTTTCACTTTAAGAAATCACTTACAAATTCAACACTAAAACATCTGACATACGTGGAAGATATTGAGCATTTATAGTTCATACCAAGTTTTACTTGACTATGGTTAATTCTCTTAGCACCTTTTCTGCCTTTCACCAGTCCAAATGCATGCATTTGTTTAGCTTTATAATATTAAATTTACAGTCTTAAAAGAGAAAAAAATCAAGGTAGGAAAAACCAACTTCTCTTGGTCCCTACCAAACACTTCATAGCAAATGAAACGCCTGTTACGTGCTCATCTCACATTTGTGAAGTGCAGAAAATATTTTATGTTTCTGTCCATCTTGTTTCATTGGTCAAACAGACATTACTGGCAAATAGAACAGGAAATGAATTTTGTATCTTTTGAATTCTATTGTGCCATAAGAAATAACCAGGTAGAGCCTTTGCTCTTTGTAATGAAGTCACTTTTGAACCCAAACCAACTCAAGACTAAGAAGAAAAATTAAATCACATTGTCAGTATGTTATGTGAAATATGCTATATGCTTAATACTTTTTAGGTTATTACATTAATAGAAAAGTAAGTAATATCAGCATAAAATATGTGTGTGCTCTGGTGATTCTCCTGTTTTCCCATCTAGTAAATATTACCCACTTCCAAAAAAAAGCCTCAGAAAGATGTAAAGATGGACATAGTAACACTCTAAAAAATTTCACATATACACCCTGTTGCCAGATTTTTGTTAGACTTTATTTCCTGATGTAACATCTAATAAAAAAACATATGCTCTCTGTGTGTATCCTGTCTTGCAGCATAAAACTGTAGCCCATAGAAAATCCTGAAGCATTTCAAAAGGAAGAGACTTGGTGTCATCACCTCGGGCTACCACTTTCTTATGGGAGCCTCATTAGGCACGTAGGATTTCAAATGCCCATTGCGGTACTAATATTAAAAGTGGCCATAAATAGAATTAAATGCATCAAGGGCTTCCAGCAATAGAAACACCTTCTTTTTAATTTGCTGGTTTGAGACAATAATTTACATTTCTGAGTTATCATATTGCAAGCTATTACTTTAAAATGAATCAAAATAAAATAAGTTTGTAGATATTAGGAACTGAGGAGGGAATAGGTTCTGACTGCAGTTATTTCTCTTGGATTATTGTACAATAATTAGAAACATTTAAAAATTATATTGCAGCATCCAGCATCTTCAGTTGTCAGAAGTGAAAAGAAGCTTATGATAGCCAAAATGAGCTTTTTATGTTTAACTAGTTTTGAAATATACACAACATGGCCTCTTGGTACTCAGTCATCACTAGTTAGTAAAAAAGTGCTGTCTTTGAAACGTCACACTGCCTTTAGCAAAAAAGGAGAATATTGTTTTCTCTAAAGAAATAGGAAGTGTTGGTGAAAGTGGTAGAGGCACAGTATTAAAGAAGGTTATATGACTACAAAGTAATGTAGCCCTTAGTGTTGTTTCATTTTCATAATTTTTCAGAAAAGCCCTATTGTGCTTTTAGAGAAGAAAGAAAAATTGTTTAAGTTAGTCCTCCAGAAAGATACACTGAATCCATAGCATTGTCATTTAATCCAATTTGACACAAGAGTTAATAGTTCTCATGACATTTAAAGCTGTTTTCAGTCTTGTGTAATGTGGTACTTTGTGAACAGTTGAAGAAGTTAATTTCCTGTAAAGTTGAATTTTTGAAGTTCTGTGATCACATGGTCCAAATAAATGATCTCATCCTAAATATTTCCTAAGTCAAGTTGCAAATGTTCCTAAACTTACCATGTCCAGCTCTCAAATGATTACAGCAGTAACTTCTTGGGTTTTTTACTCTCAGCATGCAGTAGGCTATTAGATTTCCTCAGAAAGGGAAATGTTTCTTCCATCAACTCTTTGACTAGTTGAGTCTTGCTAATGTTCTCCCATTAGCCTTTTCAGAGGAATTAATGTTCCATCCACATGTTATTTTTAAATTCAGTTTTATATCCGTGATATTTATAAAGATTGGCTAGGACAACAGGAAGAAAGGCTTGGAAGTTGGGAGTCAGACCTATATTTTTGCATTCAGTCATGACTGAGGCTTATAATGGGGTTATCTACATTAAAAATCTCTGGGGTTTTACACAGACAACTTCTTTGAATAGAATTACAGCACCATGATTATGCACCACAAAAATCCTCAAAACAGTTGCAGTGCTGTAATTATAGAAGCATAAAGCACTTTGGGGGTGTCCCTGGACAATGCCATTCAGTTATGATGCTGTGAGCAGGAGGTGTTGTCACAAAACTGAATTAGACATACTTGATTTGGATATTTTTCTTTAATTAGCCTTATTTCTTGTGAATAAAATGGGTTGTTTTGGTTGGCAAGTATGATATTTTCACAGGTTGTACAGTAACTAAAGCAAAGGTGATAAATCTGAGGAATTTTTTCATTTCTTTCACGGTTTATAATACAAAACATTCATACTCAGTATTGCTACTGTATTATAAACAATGCTGTCTGTAGGGCATCTCTCCACAGGTTTATGTAGTGAAAACTTTAATGTCACCAATAAGTATTTTATTTTTACCTTTTAACTTGTTTAACAGAGCTTTTACTCTGTTGTTATTTGTAACTAGAAGAGAACTTATCCTCCTTAACATCAAGTAAATAAATTTATAAATAGGTGGTCTTCCCTTTTGCAGCTGGCTGATAATTTTTAATGTATTGTAAAACCAACAAGACTGATCAAGTGCACAGAAAATGCATAATGGTGTTTGGAGAGGGAAAGAGGAAACTTGGTTTCAAATAAAGTTACTTTGTTTTAGCAAGTGCAGTTAAACTATGGAATTTTGTGGATTTTTAGTAGACTCTTAAACTACCTCTGTGGATTCCCTAACTTCTGACATGTTCTTGCTAGTTCATTTTGTTGTCTTTCTTTCCCAAATTGAAATATTTTTAGTGTTATATGTGCTTTATTGTTGTTTTAGCTCTGTAGTAAATTTTTCTGCTTAAAACCAAAAAATATACAGCTTTATGGGATGATTCTTCAACATAAACCATCAATCCCCAGCATAATTTGTTGATAACCAGTGGATACTTTGTGATCAGGATTGAGGACAGGGTGTGGAACAGACACCTCTATAAAAATGGTGATAAGGGAGATGCACTCAAGATCTGTGTGATGAGGAGCCATTCAACATGTGGCACCTCTTAGCTGCTTTGTATCAGAGATACGAGCAAAGTTCTGGAAACATGGGAGAGGGTAGCAGTGCCTTCCGCTCATTTCTGTTCTGCCTTGAAACCACAAGCTCTCCCAGGATTCTGGTTTAGTTTATCTAAAGGTAGTAAAATAAAGTGTTTAAACTGTTAACTAAAGAAGCTGTTGATTTTAGTGGGTGATTTTGCAGCTGCAGCCACTGGTAAAATACAGAAGCGATAGGACATGGCCTGTGGAGTGGTAGGTGGAGGTGAACACAAACACGACTAGATTGGTGCTGATTGCAAAGGGATAACACAGTGAAGAACCCATTGAGATACTCTTAACACTTGTGTTTGATGTTTATTTGAATGAAAAAGGGTATGAAGTATCCTAACAGTCCCTTCCATCACTGATGCAGGGTGGCTTTCAGCTGTCTTGAGCCAATCTGGCATTTAGTGAAATGGGTGCCTAGTTGTTCTCATTGCCAGTTTTGAGGCCCTAATGCCAAGAGGATTTGTGTAGGCTCATGCTCTGCAAACAGCTTGTGCACAGCAGTCCACATGCAGCTGATCATCACAAGTCCTCTGGCTGTTGGGTGTTGCAGCTGCCACAGATCAGCTGGTGGTCCTCTTGGAGCCATTTCAGCAAAAACTAATAAGATTTAAATATTTGGATATTATTCAAATAAATTTAAATAGTCCAATTTCAATATCAGGCTTCTGCTAACCTAATTGATGTGCCTGAAGGGAATGGGGAGCTTGCTTTCATTAGAAACCTAGGTAGGATGTTTGAAATTGTCAAACTTCAGCAGGATATGGTATTGAAAAAGTGGTGGGCATAACATTTGCCACTGACACTGGTGTGTTCAGAAGGCAACAACCTCTGTGCAGTTCAATATCCAAAGCTGAGTAGAGGGTTAAGTGGCTTTAAAAAACTGTTCTTAGAGACAATGAGACACCTGTACTCCTCTGGGATAATAAAGTCAAAGGCAAGCATGTGCAAATGTTGGAGAAGGTGGTCTTTAAGGGAAAGTGTTGGAAGAACTTGCTTTTCAAAAAAATCTTTTCTGCCATAAAAACTGTTGCTGTTGACATTCCCTTATGTCAAAAACACATCAATTGCATGCAAGTGGAAGAGAGAAGGGGGAAAAATAACAATAGAGAACAGATCTTTCTGACCAGCCTCTAATTCCTCTGAAGAGAAGAGCCCCAGGATATGTCATCATTTTATTCTGGATATTGTCTGTTACTGGTGAATTCACAAAGGCAGTGTTCATCTGCTGTGGTGCTGTTGATTCTAAAACAAAGTGCATGATCTGACTAGGGCTTGGAAAATGTTTGATAGTTTTGAGTTTGGCACTTGCTGCGATAGCGTAGGATGCTTGTTTGTCTGGGGAAAAGATCCACAAGGCGATGAAGCATTGTCGCTAATTAAAATCAGAAGGAATACTTGAGCTGTTTGGGGGAGATACAATCAGCTGACTAGTGAGATTAAACTTTGGGAACAAAAGGCAAATACATTGCAGGTAGAATTCCAAATGTTCAAAGCAGAGATGAAAAATTCATTAACGTTGCTCTCTGATTATGCAGTTAGCCCTTTCTTTGCCCTTAAGTTTACCTTGGCTGGGGCACTTGCAGTTAAATGGCACTGTGGAAATTACTGGAAAACATTAACATTAACTTGTTATTGTAAGCTGACATCACTCTGAGCCTGATGGGAAGTGAAAATTTATAAATAGCTTGTCCATATGTGTAAGGCAAAAATCTGCTGATCTTCAGCAGTAGCATGATTCATGTATTTGCTGTAGTTTAAACTTCATTGTGAGTTTTCTATGTTTCTATCAACTTCATGGTTTCAAAAACTTCAGGAAGATCAGTGCTCCAAAACTGACAGAACTGAGGAAATACTGTTGATATTTTCAGTGCAGTTTTGGTTGTACAGTCTGTATCATACTGACACTTAGGTATTCTTCCCTCTGTGTTTTCTGAAGAGCCAAGTGCTTCCAAAAAATATACTTTAAGCATAATTTTGGCTTTTTTTTCTCCCCCATAAATTCTCATGCACATGCCTACTGTCTTCGAATTGGAACTTACAGGATCTGAATTGTCTGTCTCTGAGATGCATCCTTCATATATTTCAAATAAATCACTTAATCTCTGTTCCCTTGCTTGCAAGACTTTATTCTATGATCTTTTATAATATAGGACTGGGGTGTCATATTGAGAAACAATATGTGTTTGCATAAGTAAAAGCTTTGTTTTAACATCATTCACGGAAAATATGTAGAGATACTGTGTATTTCAGGGAGCCAGTCCTCTTTCCTCTCAGATGATCTTTCTTGTTGGAAAGTGGCTGTATCCACATACACCTGGGCTGAACAGTGTAGTCCAATGAGACTGAAAATACAAAAGGGTTGAGTTGAGGATTGTCTTTTTTCTCACATGTTCCAGCTAAGTGGGATCCTCTCACACAAATGAATTTCTAGATGTTATTGTAATAAAAAGAAGAAAAAAGAGTTTGCATTAAATGCATCTTTCTTTTTCCAGTTGTCTAATGTTCTGCTCTTGTAAAGCTGAACTCGTTATTAATGTTTACGCTTGGAACTCCATGTAACTTATCTGCAGGTTAAGCCCACCCATCAGCTATGCTGTCTAGACATAAAGTTACTTCTATTCTATGTTTCAGTTGTATGTTCCCTCATTTTGACAGAGGAAAATTCTTGTGAGTTCTACCTGCATTCAGCTGTGTTGCTCTGTGTCAGAGGAGTTTGGCATTTGAGCAGGGGGTCTGGGCACCAACATGGACCATGTTGAATGGATCTGCATAGCTGTAGCCACCGATGTTCCTCTTGTTACCCCCATCTAACTGTGTGAGAATTTTCTTTAAAGGAGGGACATTTGCCCTATTGTTTGCACTCAGAGAGGTGCAGCAATCCCTGCCATGGAAGAGCAATCAATCTTACTGAAATGCAACAGGCTTTGACATATTGGCTTAGAGTTCAGACTAAAGAGTGCAGTTGGTAATATTGAGTTCCTCAGATGCAAATGGGGCCATTAATGGTGGCAAAATTCTTGTAAATAAGAAGCAGTGGAAGTTGATGCTCTTGCACAAAGACATGTACAGTCACAGATTGTGTCTGACAATGTGTGAATGGCAAAAAGCTTTCAGAAGTTGTAATACAACCTTGAAAGACATAACTTTTTTTTTATTACCCCGGTTATAGCTAGCTGCACTGGGACTTTTCATGTGTCAAATTATTCCTCAGACTTTAAAAATACTGAATATTTTTCTTTTGTTTGAAAGAGATCTGTATATATTTTTTCTCCTCTGTAAGTTTAAAATCATTAGTTGAGAGAAGTAAATAATTTTCTGTAGCTGCAAACTTTACTTCACTTTATTTTATAATGTGAATTTGGGAGCTAAAAGCATCAAATAGATTTAGCTTACTTCTACTTATTTTCTCAGCTTGTGTGTTAATACAGACATTCCTGAGGCAGAAGATCACCTCTGAAACCAGCAGAGCTTCAGGGTCAAGTGGCAGTGTACTTCTGAGCACTCTTGAT
Organism: Acrocephalus scirpaceus scirpaceus; assembly: GCA_910950805.1. Taxonomy (NCBI): domain Eukaryota; kingdom Metazoa; phylum Chordata; class Aves; order Passeriformes; family Sylviidae; genus Acrocephalus; species Acrocephalus scirpaceus. The sequence continues at coordinate 25,706,233 of OU383775.1, read as the reverse complement.
AAACATGTTCATACTGTGTCTCTTAGCCTGGCAGCTTCTTTGTGTCAGTGGGGTAGCTGACAATATTCCTCCTAATTGTGAATATCCCTCAGTAAACAGGAATGTGTGCCTTGGTCTTTCATTTGCATTTGTTTCCTTCATGTGGGCATGTACAGGAGAGCTGTTACGAAGACATAGCCTGGGAAAAAACAATTTCAAATTGGTTTACTGACACCCCTCCAAAAAACGGAAAAGGGAAAAGAAAGCTGGGTTGTGTATGTGTGTAGCTTTATATCCTTTGAGGTAGCTGGATTAAGGCAATGATGGGTGGGTTTTTAGGATGGTGGAGTATAGATTTGGAAGAAGAGACTTCATTGTATCCTTCCCGCTGTTTGTTCTGATCAGAAATGCAGGCTGAGGACAACTCCCAGCTGCTCCCAGCAGTCTGGTTTGTTCGTTTCTCTAGACTTACAGGTTTTGGTTACATGCTATGGGAAGATAATAGGGATGTTTGCAGGGAGTGGAAATGCCATCAGCTCCACAGTAGCCTCTTTCATCTCTGGTCAGTCTGGCTGCTTAGGAGGATGTGTGTGAGACCCACAGGTTTGCCTTTTCGTTCTTTGACTCGTCAGGCAGATTTGCCTTCTCTTAGCCCTGACTGCTTACTGGGGTTTTCACTTTGCTCATCAGCCAATCCTTCTGGTTGGGTTTCTCTGCCCAGCAGATGTACTGTTAGTTGAATGACAGCTTAAAAAGTATCGAAAATCCTTATGCTAAAGTCCTAATAATGATAAAGTGAGACCTCATATGGGGTTTCTGTGTGAATAGGCAAACCCTGTACTTCTAAGAGAAAATTCAGCTGGGTCTTCTAAATAAAATGAATCTACTGTTTCCTGGCAGCAAACTGCTCATTGTTTTGTTTTCTCCTAATGAAAACTTTGAGTCACATACACAAATTTTAAGCTGCAATTCAGTTTCATCCTGACTAAAATAGTAAGAAAAACCTGGAGAAAAACCTAATAAAAATTGTATTGCAAGTATTTTGAAAAAATTCGCATTTTTGGGCTTGTTTTAGGCAAAAAAGGGTTTATCTTAAGTGTGAAAAACACATTTTTAATGATGGATGTTTTGTGATATATGTCTGTCGCTGAGAAGAAAGCAACTTTGCTATATTTCAACATCTAATTTTCATTAGTTATGGCACATTCATAATTTTCAGTAGCTTTGTTATTCTTGCTGAGTTATACAGAGTTAACTGGTATTATATTTTTATTCATTAATTTAGATGTTTTCAAGCCTTTTTTTACTTCCTAATTCAATCAAAACATGCTTGCCTTCATTTTAATCAATGTGTAAACCCAGCTTCATGAGTTTTGTTATATTTGGAAGAAGGATTCAAGTACTATATTTTCTCATGAATATTAAAACAAAACTGGATAATTAGATAATGAAATGTGCTGACAAAGCTAAAATTCTGGAAAAAATGATTTGTGAGCCAGATGTTGCTTTAAAGAAAGAAAAAGATTTTATACAGTTTTCGTAAAATTATTTGCAGAAGGAAATAGTTGAACCTCAGACTGAGTTTATTAGTTCATACAAAAACAGTTTTAAGGAAGCAATACTCATGCAATCATGTAATGTATCTCTGACAGAAATAATAATCTGATCTGTTAGTTGTGAAACTACTATTGTGCAATGAAAGCCTTCTAAGAAAGGAAATGGTAGGAACAAAGGGAGAGATGCCTATAATAATTTGGTATATCTAAATGATCTAGGACTGTGAAAAGAATGATGGCTTTTCTAATACATTTGTGGACAAGAGAATTGATAAACATTTGAAATTCCTCTTCAGTATATAGCCATTTAAATAGGAAAATAAATTCAGAATATTTACTCTCTCCCACAAGCACCAGATAAAAACTTCTCTCATAATTAAATACCTCAGGTAAAGAAAATCCGTAATGACTGTAATAAAATTGATCTATCCACAGAGTTGCTAAACCTCAGTGTGACAGAGTCTGGGTCATGAGGACACAGAGCACAGGGTGCCACCACTTAAACTCTGCAGTGTGTGTGGCTGCTTCTGTCTGGGAGATCAGATGGGCTGCAGGCATACCATACCCTCTGGTGATAAAACATTATATTTCTTTTCCACAAATAACAGTTTTTAACAGAGCACGGTGGTAAGCAGATAAACTCTCCCATCTATTTTTGTATGGATATCTTACTGGAAAGCTGGGGGTGGTAGATGAGGTTTTTTTAGTCCCATTGTAATTATCACACTGGCACTTTTCATCTTTAAGGAAAAAAAAGATTTTTAAGACTTGTTTTTCCCTGGAGCTAATTATTGTACCTTTGAACTTTTTATCATAGTTGTAAAAATGCCTTCACCTATCATAGCAGCTTGCCAGTTTTTATCTACATGGTTGTAGTAAAAAAAATTGGACCTAAGTTTCAGAATACAGAGATAACTTGGCAGTTGGATTTATCATAGAAGAAGAATAAAATTTTATCTGCATTTAAATGAGAGAAGAAAAGAAAAATTATGTTTGAGGGTTTTTTACTAGCATGTTAATACTCAGGCAAAAGCTTTTGATGGGACCATTCCGAAAATCTGCATGTAGCTTAGTAGATCTTATTGCTGTCATTTTGCAAACGCCTTTTTGTTTTGCCTTCCCATGTTACTTCAACTTTCAGAGCTTGGTGAATGGCATATTTTTGAAAGCTCAGTATTTACACAGTGTTTTCTTTCAGCTGCTGAAACATCTGTATTCTTTGTATTTTTTTAGGGAGTTAAACGATATATGTTGAGAATGTAAAGTTTCAGGTGATGTCAGTTGGGTTTTTTGGTTTGTATTTTTTTCTCCCCAGTAAGCACTGCAGTGAACACTGGGAGCATTGTTTCAGTTTTGCACTTAGGAATGTGAATATTTGTACTGTATACTTAATTTCATCCAAACATAGCTGAGGGCACTCATGAAAATGTTTTTATTGCTTGGGTCATCTTAAGCGGGGAGGTAAGCTCCATGTTGCTACTTCAATGAGAAGTGTGCAACTGGATAACCTCCTGGTTTTGGAAAATCCCATTGTTTGAAAAAGGCATTTGGTGCAGCAACATGCTGAAGAATATGCTTTCTTTTGAATGCAAACATGTGCTCATGTACACCAGGTATCCACCTAATCATTGTTTTATGTCGGAAATTAAAAATTTATTATGAATTTCAGAAACCTTAGTTCCTCCTATAAAATTATTGCTAATGCTATGAAATGCTACTTTGAATTTGTTAGAAAGTGTGTCATGCTAGATAAACTTTGTGGCTGTTGAAAAGTTGTGCTGTATTTGCAGTGTCTCTGTATGTATGCAGGAGAACTCTTGGCACCAAAATAAATTTGCACTAGGTAAATTTTGTGTTTGATGCAAGTTTTCCTCTGTCACTACATTGGTTCATTATTTTAATTGTGTATTTCCCAGCATTTCAAGCTGATATGAGAGTTGCTAAAGGTAATAATCTGCTGCATATCATATCAAAGTTAGTGTGGGGGAAAAAATGTCTCTTCCTGCTTCTTGTGATTTACATTTTTAACTTAGCTGATGTCTAACCATTTAAGTATTTGGTTTTTTTTTTTTTTTTTTTTTTTTTTTTTTTTTTAAAGCAATGTGCATTTTTTTTCACTTAATCATTCAAAATGAATACTTGGAAAATAGCAGATATTATGTCTTAAGGCCTGCTTGGGTACAAAGAAGACACTCAACTTGCCATGTCATGACAGGGTGACAGAGTGTTGCATCTGAAAGCACGCTGTTGAGTGGGGGATGGGTGTGAACAGGACAGAAGGATGTGTTTACAGATTGACCAGTGGGGAAACCAAGCTGGCTGTTCCTTTTTTTCTCTTCCTTTCCTTCTCTACTTTTTCCCCTTTTCTTGAGGCTTCTACAGCTGAAAAACCAGGGTGAAACATTGAAAGTACTAGAAGTTGGGAATGGCTGAAGAGCAGAACATCGCTTTGTTGACATGCTGAGTCCTTGGGTTTTGCTCACTAGGATATAGTGTCATACCTATATGGCTGGTTTGGGAGAGTTTGGGGTTTTTCCTGTGTTATTTTGCACTAAGTAGTCCTCCCATGCAGGTGGTTTTACCTGCAGCAGTGTAGGACATGCTGACTCAGAGTTAGAACCTTGTGGACGGAGTGGTCTCAGAATGATCAGTCACTGGACACTGTTGCCCGTTATGTATCCAAGTATCTGGACTTCCTGTGGCTTGCACTGTTTGAACAACTCTTGTCCAGGTTGATGGACAGTCTCTGCTGTCCTGCTGGTGTATTATGACTCCTGAACAGCCTGCATAGAGGAGGAAAAGGTTTCTGGGCATCTATGAACTCACCATCTTTAATGCAGGATTCCACAGAACTTCAGACAATACCTTGTCTCAGTGAAGTATTGTATCTATTAAAAAGAACCACGGTCAGCCAGTAAGTCTTCGTAAACCTTCCTCCACAGATAGTGCAAATCCTTGGTAAAACTACCTTTAAAAAAGAAAAAAAAATCATTAATATATTGCCTTTGTGTAATAAAAAAAATAATACCATGTACACAAGGAACACCATGACCGTACTGCATTTATGTGTGAGGAATTCAGCAGAGGATTTTAAATCATGTAGTATTTTGGGCTTGAGGAGAGCCATGTGCTGGAAAGCCTGTCTGTTTTATTATGTATATCAGACTCGTGAAAATTGCTACCTATTCATGCAAATATTGCCTGGCTTGTAGTCTTAGATCATGGAAGCCAAAGAATGACGTGTTGCATGTGATGGACCTGAAGAACTACTGAGGTTAACTTTTACACATTGCTTTTTTGGTTGCCTCTGGTTTTAGCTTACATAAAGTAAGGCTTTATATAAAACATGCTGATATTAATTGCAATTTCCAGTTTAGCTTAGGCATTCTAAAATCTCATGCTGAGAAAATAATTTCTTTGTGGGGAAAGCTTTCTAGGTGTTTAAAAATTGGTGAGGGTGCCTGAATAAAAGATAGAGGGCTTGCAGTGAAATAACAAGAAAATCAGGATTTTGTGTATGTCAAAAAAAGTCAAAACAGGCTAAATTGTAGTTGAACATTTTCTTTGATGGGTGCAAGCACTTTTCAAGAGTGCATCAAACTCTCATGTGAGTTGCACCTCCTAATTCTACTCCTTAAATAGAGCTCGTGTCCTGTGATTTTTACCATCTGAATAGTATTGAAAGGATTGATTCATACAAAGAATTAACTCCAGAGGAGTTTTGGTTGTATTTTCAGTACTGAATTTCCTACCTGGACAAATTTAAATCCACCAATTTGACCTCCTTAGTATACACAGTTCTTTCTCTTTCAAGACCTTTAGCTTGAACTATCAAACTACTTAGGTTTCCTCTGCCTCTACACGGAAGGAACTTTGAGAGTTGTATTCAGAGCTGAAGAGATTAAGTTAATTGAAGCTTCTAGGAAAAATGTGATAGTCCCTTCATAATTGTCAAACAGATTTTTTATTATTGCTTAGAGGTAAATCCATTGTCATTCCTGGAAATGAACACAAGAACAAAAGAGTAAAATTGGAAAGGTTAAGGCACCGAATGGTTTTCAATTAACAGAGGATATAAAAAGCACTGAGAGCTTCTGCATAAATATTATTTTTGATTTCCGTTCTTTTTCTTCTGTCGTGTCTACGACTTAACAGGGATTAAGGGCAAGCCACAAAAATATAGAGAAGCTATTAGTGGTGACAGCTTAGTGCATTGGTTTTCATGAAGAAATTGAGTAAGTACTTATGTAAACCATTTTAACAATCAAACTTGCACAGGCAAGAGCAGACTAAAGGAGAGGATTCAAGGTAGACATCTCTGGTGACATTTTGAAATGTTTGCAACCTTGCACTTCTGCAAAGTGTTTTGTAGAAAAAGATCAAGATTCAAAACGATTTTGAAAAGGCCATCTTGGAAAGATGCTATCAACAAAATGGTGTTCAGAGGACTTCAGAGGATTTAAAAAAAAAAAAAAGACAAGCTACTTCTCCAGGATGTGTCTTGCCTACAGAGCACCTGTTAACAAAAGGAGACAGGAGTTTATTTCATTGTTCCGGTCAAAGGGCCCCAGTGGGATCTCTGTGTTTAATAAGTGCCTCACTAGGAAAAAATCTGGACTGATTGAATAGTGTCCAGAGAACAGTTGTTTGCCGTGAGGGCAGTGGTGGGAGCAGACAGGAGCACCTTACCTCAGGAGCTTGGGTTTTGAAGGTGGAAGACTACAGGAGGTTGCATTCTGCTTTCTTGGCTGTTTTCAGGATTAGGACAGTCAGGCATTTGTTTCATCAAAGAATGTTTAGACCCTGCCTCAGTGTTTGTATGCATTAGATAGTCTCTTGACATCTCTTCTGTTTCTGTGCTTATTTGAAATGACTACAGCTGTTTTTCCACTTGAACGATTTCACAAAAAATAACCCAGATGAAATTGTGTCAAGTTAATGCTATGTGGCAGTGCTTGTGTTTCCAAAACAAGCAAACAAACAAAAAAATATAACCCCCGGAGCAAATGACAGCTGGAATGTGGAAAATCAAGATCTGGGATCTAAAAATCTGGATACAGAGGTTTTTCTTTTCCCAAAGTGAAGTGAAGGCCCCAGCTTGATCCATTAGTCATTAAATTGTCACTTTGCAAGTATGAAGTGCTAATACTCTTACATGTCAAGAGTGTTTCCATATAAAATGCTTGCAATATGTATTTTCAGAAATGGTCTGATAATACCTCTTAGACTTCCTAAATTCTGCACATGATCAGTTTCAGTAAATAATGGGGGACGAACTTTTTCAATTTGCATAGAAGCCCTTTCTGTAAATGTAACTTAGCTGTGTAAGTGAACAGTATTTCCAGTTCTGACGCTGTAAGGCAAAATTCCTTATGCTGAGTAACGTCTTTTCCATTAGGCTTCACTACTGCAACACACATTTCCATGTGTTTCTGTTTGGAAAGTACCTCACCCAGGTCTTTCCTGTTCACTTGCATGTGGATGGGAAGAGTTAAAACCAAGTGGGATGATATGGGTGGTGTCACTTGTGTCAAGTGTGTGTCATGCACCCTCTGCCACATGGGGGACGGGCACTACAGGGGCTGGGCTTGGAGAGCCCCTCTCCACTGTGCAGTTGGTATCAGCTTTCTTATACTACCCAGTATTTTCATCTCATGCTTAAATAACTGTACTTTTTTTTTTAACAAAAAAACCAAAAGTGTTTTTCTTAACACTTTTCTGTATATTCAGTGCTACTTGGAAAAACCTGTTTTTAAATAGCAAGGAGGCTCTCCGAGTACATTTTTTGTTTCAACTGTCTGACCAGAAAGCTACGGGTATTGCTTTCTATTCTGGTACCTTGAATTCTTTCCTTCATCAAAGCTTGGATGTGTCTATTAGGCTTTTACATGAAACTCTGGAGGAGAAAGTGCAGAATCCCAGTGCAGGAGCTCGGTCCTTGGAAAGAGAAAGTGTGAGCATCTCCCTGCTCTGTGAAACCCAGCTGGCCACAGTGTTTGACTGGGGCCTGCAATGAAGGTTCTCAGGAGCAGGAATAAAGGTACTTTTCTGTCAGCACTTCAGAGTGGTTATAGACAGTAATTCCCCTGACTGTCTCCTTGTACAGTGCAAGCAGCCCTGCTCCATCCAGTGTACTAAGCTGCTAGTCTGCTCCCCAGGCAGTTGGGCTGGCACTGGGGAGCAAATGGCATGGCAAGAAGGCTGAAAGTTGAGGGATGCTTAAGTTGGAAAAGGCCAGAGGAGCAGTGTTCATTCAGCTACCTTCTGTTCACTTCATGGAGGTTAACATCTTCCACTTCCTGTTGTTTTGTGCAAAAAATGAGTTTCAAAGATGGGGCAACTTAAGGATTTAAGGATTCTATCTGCTGCGAAGCCAAGTGAATACATATTTCTCCTTGAGTAATGGTTGTTCATTTTGCAGGCAACTGTTTGATCTTTCAGTTATTTGGAGGAAAGGCAGTGGCTAGAAACTCTCTGATTTTTTTTTTTTTTTTTAATTTAGGTTTTCCACTTGCTGCAGTCATACCTGGAATCAAACCAGTTTGTTAGTTTGGACTTCCAGCAGGGACTGGGTGACGTCATTACCTGCATCAGAACCAAGCTGTGGCTGGCTGAAAGGTAAAACACAAAATACCTGATTTATAAGCACAGTTTACTAAAGCATGGAAGACCTGTTTGATTTTTAAGTTACTATTATTTTAGCAAAGTGGACAGATTTATTTGTCTAGAAATACATAAAATTTAGATGCCTTATTGGCTTGCTGATTCTTAATCCAGGTGATTTTTTTTCCAAAAGCAAGAATGGAAAAATGTTGTAGTCCAGTCATTAAAGAAAAAAATCACTGTGAATGAACATTTCTACAGAAATAGAAATTTGAAGATAACTGTTGCTTCTCGGCTAAGAAAAATATGCCACATATATGAGGTTTTTGTGTTACTATTTTTCTGACTTTGACCTTTACAGAAAATCAGTAGGAAAATGTCATAGCAATTGTTTAAATTAAAAGTGTTTAGCTGCCCACAAACAATCCAAGATAGATTTCGAAACATCTTTCATAAGTTCATCTTAAGGTGATTTACGCATAATATAACCTCTCTCTTTCTCTTTCTCTTTCTCTCTCTCTCTCTTTCTCTCTCTTTCTCTCTCTTTCTCTCTCTTTCTCTCTCTTTCTCTCTCTTTCTCTCTCTTTCTCTCTCTTTCTCTCTCTTTCTCTCTCTTTCTCTCTCTGTCTCTCTCTTTCTCTCTCTTTCTCTCTCTTTCTCTCTCTTTCTCTCTCTTTCTCTCTCTTTCTCTCTCTTTCTCTCTCTTTCTCTCTCTTTCTCTCTCTTTCTCTCTCTTTCTCTCTCTTTCTCTCTCTTTCTCTCTCTTTCTCTCTCTTTCTCTCTCTTTCTCTCTCTTTCTCTCTCTTTCTCTCTCTTTCTCTCTCTTTCTCTCTCTTTCTCTCTCTTTCTCTCTCTTTCTCTCTCTTTCTCTCTCTTTCTCTCTCTTTCTCTCTCTTTCTCTCTCTTTCTCTCTTTCTCTCTCTTTCTCTCTCTTTCTCTCTCTTTCTCTCTCTTTCTCTCTCTTTCTCTCTTTCTCTCTCTCTTCCTTTCTTCCTCTTTTTTTCTCTCTCTCTTCCTCTTTCATCTTTATTTACCCCTTTCCTTCTCTACTTTTTCTCAGCAATTGCTTTTGAGAATTTCTACCTATGAGAATTCCTACCCAAAACTCCAAAGGAATCAGTTGTGAACAAAGAGTACAGGTCCTTGCATATATAGATAACTGGGAATTCCACATTTTTCACTGTGGCGTGAGGCCGCCTGGGCAGCTATTGTGGATCTCTGATAAAACCTGAGTAATTTCCTGATCATCAAAACCAAAATCCTTAGACTTTTGGAGGAGAGGGGTGTCTAGTGGGTGTGGGGAAATCTATCAGTGTTAACTGAGTTGGGATAATGAAGATAGAGTTGATCTTTGGGAATTACAGAAGTGTCTGCTCAAAGAGTGAGAGTGATGAAATGGCAGATAAAACTCGGTGCAAATAATTGGAAAATGCTGCTCATGAACAAAGTCTGGACTTTACCTGGGGGAAGAGTGGTTGACTGAGCAGATTTTTTTGTTTGAAAAAAGTTACTCTTGTTCTTGGTAATGCCCAGTAGGGGAGGGGACAAATATAAAAAGAATGAAGAAAAACACAGAAAACCCACCTGTGTTTGTGTATTAATCTGTGTTGTATATTTAAATATTGTGTAAATCCCAAAGGAGATAGAGTAGGAATCAAAAGCAGTATAAAGATTGACTAGTATAGAACAGTTTCTACTTGGGGACTGATTAAATAGTCTGAGATTATTTTTTTTTAATAATGGAAAAAAGGACAACTAAGGGATGTGAAATATGAGTCACATAGAAAGGGACAGGAAATTAGCATTCTGTCCAAGGTGGCATATGTAAAAGAAACCAACTAATAAAGTTTTTAATGTAATTTTAATTTGGCTGTGGAACTCTGTGATATAAGATAGTCTTGGTTTTACACCTGTCTGAATTTTTAAACGATTTAATGGTGTTATGGAAGGAAAGTCCAGTGAGGTTACTGAGTATGTAGACATCACAATTCGCTCAAGAAGTTCTTCAGCAACCTTGAGGGTTGAGACACAGGTTTTGACAAGTGTCACTATGGCTATGCTTCCATTTCCTGTGCATCTGCTCTCTGCCCCAGCTGGAGACATGGTGGTGGATTTGGTGGACCTTTTCACTTGAATCAGCATAGGCACTTTTAAGTGTTTAAATGAAAATGTTAATTTGCTTAACTAAATTAAATTCACTGATACTGTTATAAAGAGTAAAAGCCCAAACACTAGAAACCAAATTCAGTAGAAAGACACACATGCTAAGCAATTCAAACCTCTTTCTCTTGCAGCAAATACGTAAAGGCCAGACTCTGTTCATTACAGATTTTAAACAAATTCTATTTCCAAAGTATTTTTTCAGAACTGCCCTTTTAAATACATCAACCACTGATTGATGACTGCTTGAGTTTTTAGTGAGATTTTTTTATTGTTTTATTATCATCTCTGTAAATGAAAACTTTTCAGGCCCTCTCTAAGAAATTCTTGTGCACAGTAAAGGTGTTTTTCTGAAGGGAGGTGTTTTCTCTTTCACTTGCCTGTAAAAAGTCACAGCTGTATGTGCTGGTACTAACTCCATGTCAGCAGCACATTTTAATTTTGTCAGTTTGTTGTAACCTCCTTATCATAGTTCTCCACAATGCATTTAATGCTATACATAAAGGGTTTTAGAATGTCTTTCTCCCCAGATAGTAAAATTTCATGCTCACGTATTATGAGCATGCAGCCTTGCAACACTAACTTAAACCATGGGGATTTCAATGGAGGGAAACTATTTTTGCAAATTTCTAATGTACTTTATCATTCTTGCATACTTCGAGCTAAGGTGTCCGTCCTTCCATCCATCTGCCCATCTGTCCTGCCCTCCACTACTCCCTTAACTTTTGCTTGAGATAAATGTGTTCAGTGTTGTGTCATTCCAAAAGAAAAAAAAAAAAAAGCCTCCAAGAAGCCGCCCAAACAAACAAACAAAGATATTGAAGTAGTGTTTCCTGGTGGTGTTGGTGTCCCACATTCAGTGTGCAGCTTTACTGTTGGTAGTTGACTGGGTGAAGGTGAACAACTGCTCTGTGATCAGCTCTGGAGTATGAGAGTCTCGTTCTTGCTTTTTCTTGTTTTTAAAGGAGTTTTAGAAGGTTGCCTGGCAACTGAGTTGGGAGACAGTGTCTGTCTGGGTTTCTGGATGTTGGGAGAGCCTATTAGGAAATCAGCACTTTATTCTTGTCCTGTTGTTAGACTTCTTGGTATGCATCTGCTGCTGTCAGAGAGGGTGATGGCTGGCTGGACCCTCAGTCATGTACAGACATTCTTACCTTATTTCTGTTCAACCAACAAGAGTGAGCACCACAGAGAGAAGTTAATGGATCCCCATCTGGTTTTTCTGCCTTTTTCATAAGGAGATAATTTACCGTGTCACTGATACTGCAGGGCAGAGACTGTTTGAAAAGAGGGTGTAAGAGGCACTCACTATTAATCTTAAATGGTTAAAAAAAGTAAAAATAACAGGAAAGTGGTTTGTGAATCTGGGGAATTATTTCCAAACATCAATTTTCAATCACATTTCTGTGCTAGTTCTGTCAAGGTCTTGCTGGTGTTCTTTCAACTATGTACTTCATTTGTACTATGGAACAAACTTCTCTGAGAATCTTGAATTACAAAACCTTGGATTGTATATGTAGCTCTTAAAAATGAGGCTTAGTTCTCATGTGTGTGTATTTGGAGGAAAGATTATCGTTCTTCAGTGGTTTCCTGAACTGTGTGGGGGGTTTTTTGTTGTTTGGGTTTTGGTTTTAGGGTTTTCTTTGCCTTTTCAGGGTCAGAATGTAATTTCCTTTCATCAGAATTTATTGGTGTAGAATAGCTCAAGAATCTATTGCACATTCCATGTAATATACTAATCTCTTTTTTCTTCTCCATGCTACAACCTGATTTTCCTTTAGAGAATAAAATAATGGGTCACATTCCCCAAATCAAATTTCATAAAGCATTCACTTTTTCAACTGGTATTTTCTATCTGTTGTGAAGGCAGACTTCTCATACTGATGGGGCATGATTGCTTTTTCTCCTTGGTTTTTTTAATATCTTCAAAACATTAACTTTTCCGTGTATTCAGAACCAGTATTTTCATTTTTGATGTTTTGAATGAGACCTGCCTTCCATCCACTTCTCAAGGTGATGGTTGAATCTTTTCACTTTAATTGTATGTTTATACTTCACTTGGTGGTTTTTATTTTGTTTTGGAATATACCTGTTTGTTTGTCTAAAGTGGTTTAGTAATATTACTGCTTTCCTTCACCTTCACACCAGTGTTTACGGCATTTTTTGCAAATGTGGGAGATGCAGGATGTTTGAGAAAACCAGAAATTTAAAAAATATATAAAATCTGCTTTGTTGGTGAACTTAGGTGATGGAATGAAGTGAGGTAAATTAGTCTGATGAAAACTTTAAAATATGATCTGTTTATCAAGCTAAATATTTGAAGGAGTTCAAAGCTCTGTCATATGAATAAATTTTATTTTAAAGTTAGTTTTTAGCTCAACTGCATTCCAGGGAGTTACAAGACTAACTCTAGAAGCCTTCTGCTTCATAAATACAGAACGCTAGAAGAGCAGCCTTTGGATTTGGTAATGTGTTTTACAGAAGTTGCAGAAACATCTCTCCTGTTTGATTTGTAGCTTTTGGCATGACAAAATTTTGGTTTCAAAACCAAAAAATGGTTTCTCAAATTTTCCAATACCATGTCATCGCATGGCTTTGCTGTAGGATGCTGCTTTTCAGCACTTGGAGTTGGATTTTTATTTTTTTCCACCTTCCTACTTACTGGAAACCACAGGAGGGGGAAGAGACTTTGAGGTTCTGCCAGAAATCAAACAACATAGTCTGCTAACCTCTAGCCATGTGCCGTCTCTTAGCTGAGAGCTTGTCTGCACTGGGAGACTTTACTTCTAAGAAGGTGGCTTTCTTGAAACCAACTTGTGGGGAACAACCTTGTATAAAACCAGTTGGCTTTGCGTTTTGCAAGGAGTCGCTGGTTCCTCTAGAATGGGCCACCTGTGGTGTTTTTATAACCCCAATAACCTGTGCTCAGCAGTGCTGCTGCTTACAGCTCTCTGCTTTATGGTTGGCACTGTTAAAAATACAAATAGGTCCTGCACAAGATTCAAGCTCCCACAACAAATACATGCAAAAGTTATTTTAGGCATGGGCTCAAAATGAGGTTCACTGGTTGCCGAGACATGTGCTGCTTGGTTTTCCCCTGGCTGACTCTCTGATGATCCAGCCATGACTGCTTTGAATGAGGAAAATCTCATTGGTATTTTATAGCCCTACAGAGTATGGTAGCTTGCCAGATTTTGATGGTCATGGCACTCCATCAAGCCTGTTGTATCCCTTTTCCCCCCTCTGCTTTTGGCAGTGCTATTTGAGTGACAGTAGGCAGATAGGAAATAGTCTTAGGTCCTTCCTAGGAGGAACTTCACGTGAGGTGCATTCAGGCCATCTGTGTAGAAAGCAAGAATGTGTCCTCTTTGTGGTTTCAGGACTTCATGGCTCAGACCGTAATCTAAAGATGCTCTTCTTCTCATTGCCTCTTAGGAGAGACAGGGGTAACTTCTAGTGACCGGACTATTACAGACAAAACAGGGGCACATGTAGGCATACTTAGACAGAGGTGCAACTTGCCCATGGCTCTCTGCAGTTTTGCAAGCAGCCTCTGTGTGATTTTTGAAGTGGTCCTTATTTGGAAATTGGAAGTGGTTTTTTGTGCTTCCAAAGCACGTCTTCCAAAGCAAGAAGTGGGGAGAGTGTAAGGTTATCCTCCTTGGCAGAGAGAGAAGTCCTTCTCTTCTTTTAGTGCTCTTGCCTCTTCTTCTTCCACCACATCAAGATGAACCTTCTTGTCCTTCCAAAGCCATGTCTGCACTTGGCATCTTCCTGTTTTCTAACTTTACCACTTTTTCATTTCTATCTTCAAAACCTGCACGTTGTGGAGTGTAGTTAATTAGTGGTTTCTTCGTTAGTGGTCTGTATTCATTGTGCAGCCAAGTTCAAAAGTTGAAAATAGTTTTAATGATTGAGCCTTTCTCTGCAGAAGTTTATTTACCAGGTTTCAAATTGAAAACTTAACTTTCTGTCAGCTGGAGCAATAATTCATGTGTTTACCCTTGCACACACAAAACGTGAAAGGAAATTTTTGTTGTCCTGTTCCAGCTGAAAATGAAGTCTACCAGTATGAACAGCTCACAGAATCACAGAATATACTGAGTTGGGAAGGGACCTGCAAGGATCATCGAGTCTGACTCCTAGCGCTGCACAGGCCAATCCCAAGAGTCACACCATGTGCCTGAGAGCATTTTCCAAACACTTCTTGAACTCTTGTCAGGCTTGATGCTGACTCACCAGTAATTTGTTAATCTGCACGTTCTAACCCATGGGCATTGTGTAGCCTCATTTGTCTTTGTTTTTGAGAACAGTCATAGCACGTCATTGTTCATAAATGTATTCCTAGAGGCATTAATTTAAATCTCTACGTGCTTTTAGTAGGCTAATTTAGGTTTCTGTGCTGTTCCAAGACCACTCTTTCACCAGTTTTGATAACAGTATGCTTAACACAGACACAAACTGTTTATTTAGGCTGTTGGTGATTGCTTGTTTTGGAACACCCACTTTGGGTATCAGGACAGCCGTTTGGACTTCAGGCTGAAGTTTAAGATGTACTTTGCCTAAGATAAAATAGTGTTTGACTCTGGTTCATAGGTATATTCCTAACTTAAATAGGAACATTCCAGGAATATTAAGTTTTGGATAAGGTTGTTTAAGGTGATCCTTCCACCAGTGCGGTGTTTGGAGTAGGCAGAAACAATGTACAATTACAGATTTTGGACATAAATCCTCACTTATATCTGAAAATGCTTTTCAATAAGTAAACATAAGAGTTTCCAAAAGTCTTTCTTCATAAGTAAGTCCCCTGATGTTAATTGTGTAAAATTCATTAAGTTTGCACATGGGATTAGTTTGACCTCTTCAGTTTTTTAGGATGTTGCTCAGGAATCACATGAGGTTCTCATTAAGAGAACAAAAAAGAGAACAGCCAGGATTATTTTATCAATCAGGTATGCTAAAAACAACACCAACAAAACACAGCCTTTCAGTATCATTCATCAAGGACAGCTGGAGCACAAATTAATTTTTCTTAATAGCTGAAACTCAGGATGCTCTTGATGGTATCACAATGAAAAAATAATTTGTGTAGCTTCTTTTTGAAGCAATAAATTCTCTGTCTTTACCAGGGAAACTAATAACAACATAGTCTGGCTTTGAGGTAGAAAAACTTAAATCACCAGACCAGCAACTCCCTTTGGAGACAATGCCTGCTCTAATGCTGGATGAGCTGTCCCTATAGAATGGGCAAGTGAGGGGACTGTGCACATGTAATTACTCAGAGAAGATCTCAACAGCACCAAGTAGGCAAGCAGATGCACTTTTACTAATGTTTGGATTTCTATTTCTGTGCGGGTGTTCCTGCGCTTCCAGGAACTCAGCAAGGTTTACTTGGTAGTGCAGGCTTCATTATTACTTTTTTAAATGCTTTCCATTAAATGTAGGTCTGTTGGCCGTGATGTTCATTGATGTGCTGGTTTTGTATTACATGGTTAAAAATGCTATGGACAAAGTTTAATAATTAAATCCATTATTAATGTCTCCTTAAGAAGACAAGAGGAAGGCCATGCATGTTGACTCAGTGCTACAGATGTGGGCTCTGAGAGAAAGTAGATTAAAATATGAATGCTGCCCTCTAAACAAATACACCCCCAAAAACCTCAGTCTTCAGAATACTGCAGAATTTGAAAGCTAATAACCAAAACAACAGGAGAAGGTTTAATCTTTTAATCAGCCACTCGCTGTATGTGTAGGAGTGATTTCCAGAAGCTTTGTCGCCTCCATAAATGACAACTGATCCTTTATCAGATCACACTGCAGGTAAAATGTGGTCAGTATGAAGCCAGCTTGGCCTGGTTCATCAGCAACCCTCCAAGGATAGAGCTCCCCATGGACAGCCCTCAAGGATTATGTAAAGTTGACTGTATCAAGACTCAAGACATCACAGATGATGCACTTTTTGGTGCGTTTAGAAGATGTTTTAGCTGAGACAGTGGCAAGTCACATATCAGAAGAATCTGGCCACCAGAAGTAGGAATACTTTTGGAGATTTGCCTTCTTCAGCAGGGAGTATGCTGGGAGTTGATAGAGAGGGGAAGATAAACTGTAAACCCAGAATTTAATTGCCAGTGTGCCAGCCACAAAAGCTGAGATTATAGAAGAAAAGGTACAGCGGGGAAACTCATAGTAGGAAGTTGCACAAATCTCATTCCCAAGTACCAGCTGTGACATGTTTGACTTAATCAAAATTCTTTTCTGTGTTTATGTAGAACTAAAGATCAAATTCCAGCCTCAAATGTTTGTAAAATATTGACTTATGAGAAATGTTTATAAAGTTCAGAAATACAAGAATTAGTGCAATTGCATCCTGTGAATTAATTTGAATATGTTGTTCAGGAAATAAACTCTATCCATCTGTTGGAATCAAAAACTGTGTGTAATACTGGTGGCTAGAAAGTAGGAGAATTTGGGGTTTAAATTCACCACCAGCAAGCTGATCTATTTTTTGCCAGCTAAAATATAAATTTCTTTGACAATAATATGTTATTTACACAGAAGAATAGGGCAGTGTTTAGTAATTAGTGTTTCTTTTACTACGAGACTTTTTTCTAAAATGATATTGATAAGTTTAATCATAAGAACAGATCTTCCTTCCAGGAAACTTTAATCCTTTTCAGCCTTTTCAAAGGCTCCAGAAACATACAGCATTACAGTAAGAGTGACTTTTTCGTTGAAGACCAGGGAGGGAGCAGGCAGTTCACTTAATTAATTGATCACTTGGAAAATTGACATGAAAACAGTCATGCAAGTCATTAAGATGAATCTCTTCTTCACAAGGTAGCTGTGAACTGACCTTTGAAGGGGTTGCCATTGTAATCTTGGCCAGCTCTGGTGTCTTTACCCTGATGACTAAGAGTGTGTTGTGATATTTTTGGACAAAAATACAAAGATTTGTAGGTGACTTTGTAAGTTGTATAATTTTGACTAAAGTTCTACATCAGCTTGATTCATTATCCACATCTTGTCATCAGTTTTTAAAGTTTGGAGCTGAGATTAAGCAATCTCCATCCAATTAACCATCCACAAGAGAGATATTATGAATTTTTATTTAAGAGACATTAATTGTCATGTTGCATTTGAAATGTCTTGGTGCTCATTTAGAGTTTGAGGAAATACGCTTTGATTTTTATGTTGTTAAATTTTTAGTAAATATTGTATGTTGCTGTATATTAAATAGTGCTTGTTCTGTTAAATAGTTTTCCAACATCTGTTTCTTAATGAGGAAAAATATGAGCAAAATAAACCACCTCTTTGGAAAACATTGAATTTTTAGAATAACCAAAAGCTAATGCAATAAACATTAACACGAACTGCTTTGATTTCATAATCACTAGTTTGTATCTGTCTTATTTATGTAACAAATGCAGTAAATTAATGTTGCAGTTGTTGTTGCTCTTCTTGAAGTGAGGTGGAAAAAAAGGAATGATCCACAATAAAATAGCTGTCAGCTTCTTAAGTTATCTGTCATTGAAAACTGGGGGTTTGGGAAGATGATGAGAATCTGCAGAAGTTGTGCTTCAAAATGCTTTGGTTTTTGCTATAAAGGGGTGTTGGCATCCTGCCTTAAATTCAGAAATCTGGATGGTTATAAATGGTGCCCTTTAATAAGTAGAAATGCTGTTTAAGGGCGTCTGCAAACCTTGGTGGTTACAGAAGCAAGAGATTGTCTTTTTCCCAGTGTTCTGGAAAAAAGAATTGAGGCCAAATGTGTGAGCTTTCCATGTTCTTTGCTCCTTGTTGTTTCTCTTGGAAAAGAAGGTAATTTGCTTGTAATTCATTAATGTTGATCTTGTTTAAATGAAACAGTAATACAGGAGAAACTTAATTTTAAAAGTTAAGCCATGTGTTCCTGATACAGTTGAAGCAATGAATTTGTGGGAGCCAAGTACACAGGAGGTCTGTGACCACATATTGCTGATTTCTTCAATAAATGCCAGTTTGGTTTGTGTTAAGTCTGCCATCCAAAATAAGCAAACCAATGACTACCTCAAATTCAGCATGACTTAACTATAAAAGGTGAATCAAACATTTTAAAGATAATATTTGTAGAGCTCCAAGCTGTGAGAGTCTAGGATTGATTTCAGTTAGATTGCACTGACCTAAGCTGCAATCAGTGGTACTTAGTGGAGGTAAAGGCAGAGCAGAAATCAAAGCAGCCCTACTGCTACTGTGGGTAGCCAGAGCCAGCTGGAGCAAACCCCAGTGTTGCACATGGAGCTTCTGAACCTGCCCAGTCTGATTTACATCTCCAGAGAGGGAATATCTCCTGAAGGGTATGCTTCCTCATTCACCTACCAGGCAGTTCCTTGTGGAAAACAAATAGCTCTTTGTTACTCTGGTCATATAATATTCTATAAGTGCTTAACCTAGGCCTCTTCAAAGGCCTGTGAACGGGAGCATGTGAATTTTAACGGACTCTTTAGCTCCATTAACCTTTTTCTTTGAAAAAAAAAATCCCTGGACTCTTAACAGCTAACAAAAGGTTTCCTCTTGCAAGTGTCTTGAGCTCTTTTTTAATTTTATATTCACATGCCAGAATTGAAAATGCAATTGCAAAGAAGTCAGTCTATTCTATTCTCAATTACTTGTTCAGCATTAATGACAAGAAGTTGAGTAGGTTTGGAAGACTTTTATTTTCAGGATCTAATCCAGAAATCTGCTATGAAGTGTCAATAGTATGCAAACTGGCACCTGTGTTTTCAGATTTTCTTCTGTTCAGCCAGGCCTACCTAAAATAGTAAAAAAAAAAAAGACGCTTATTTCCATCACAGTGAAGATACTGTTAGGCTAGAGATTTGGGCCATTACAAAAAAAAAAAAAAAAGTGTAAACCCTTTAAACTCTTCAGTCCCTTTAACTTTTTTGACTTGTGTTCTTTCAGTGACTTTGTATATTCTGTGGAGTTCCATGGCTGTGGAATCATAGAATTGTTGAAAGGGACCTTACAGATCACCTAGTTCCAACTCCTCTGCTGTGAGCTTGGGACACCTTCAACTAGAAGGTTCTTCAGAGCCCCATCCAAGCTGGCCTTGAACACCTTCAGGGGTGGGGCATGCACAACTGCTCTGGGCAACCTATTCCAGTGCCTCACCACCCTTACAGCAAAGGATTTCTTCTTCATATATAATCTAAGCCTGCTCTCATTCAACTTGAATCCATTCCCCCTTGTTCTACAGGCTCTCGTAAAATCTCTCTCTTTCTTGCAGGCTCCCTTTACACACTGGAAGGCTGCAATCTTTTTGAGGCTGAACAATCCCAATTCTCTTAGCCTATCCTCATAGGATGATCTGGTAGGGACACAGCAGCTTCTCCCATCATAATTTTGTTCTCGATTAAATTAGAATTATGTTTTTTCTGCATCTTGCTTTTGCTAAGTAGTAATTTGAAGTAGTAATCCTTTGTGTTCCTGCCTGTTGCAGGAGTCTTTCTTCCCTCTGCCTGGCAGGTCCAGTCTGTGACAGTGCTTGAGTTTCACATGTTACTCAGGCAGACAGCCTTTGACCTCTCTTTGGTCAGATGTGTTGAAACATTCTGCAGTGTTAGCTGTTAGAGAAACTTAATGCAGCAGTTGCCTGTGACCTGATTTTTATTTCCACCTTGACAGTCAAGCTTCAAGTGAAAGCATTATGAAAGAGTACTAGGAAGTGTGGGGCAAGCTCCTAAGTGCAGTAAGATTCCAGGAGCAGGCTGGCTCAAACACAAAGCAACAAATTGAACTTCTGAAAATTACAATTTAAGGCATCTGGACACAGTATGTCAGGTGGCCATTTGGTTTTTGGTGCCAGCTCTTTGACTTCCAGATGTGCTATTGTTACACTGAACTACTGGCTGGCATAGACAAAGCATTGCTTTAATCAGGTATGGATCTGTGCCCTGGCATCACTAGCCTGCTATTAGAATAGATGTGTAATAGTATGAATATTGTTTTTATAGCTACTTTATATTTCTGGGTGGATATACCCTTAGATATGAGAATCCCAACCACCTCTATCTCTACCACGGTCAGAATCATGTATAGTTTATCATCTGGAGTGAGCACATGAGGTATTTGTTTCCATTATTAACCAGGTTGGAAGGGAAATGAAATAATTTTGGGGTTTTGGAGAGAAAAAAAGGAATGCTGTTCCACATGTCTGGAGCTCTCACCTTTTGCTACTGCTGTGACTTTCTTGTTTGGAGACAGATTTCCTCAAATTTTATTTATGAGAACACCACTTTATTGGTATTGGTGCTAAAAAGGAAACATCTTGTACTATTCCCGCTCTTGTTGCTGAAGTTCTGCACGAACAGGTTGTGTTAAATACTGTGGAGTGCATAATTTGAAATGTTCAGCATTGTGATTTTTGGCTATGAGATCTGTTACGTAAATCACAGTTTGATTGTCTTCAGGACTGAGCTTTCTGCTACAGTCTGAACAACACTGAAGTTTCTTGGTTTTGGAAAACTGAATTTCCTGTTGTGTGCGTCCGGCACATATGGGTGAGAATTCACTAGCATCACCAGAGCAACGGAACCAGCCAAGGACAAACATTTGGCATGTTTTATGCTGGAAAAGTCTCATTTCAAAATTAAAACGTGCATATGCACATATTTAAAATGAAGTGGTAAGTGCTTAAAAGCTGGACTAGAATAAAAATCATGCCAGTGATGCTGTTGCCTCTTTTTCAGTAAAAGTTGCATCAGCCATGTTTTGCCCAGGCCACACCACAGTTTGTATGTTGGAAATTTTCTTTCCACTGAAAACACGGAATGATAAGTGAGTCTTCCATTTTTTGAGGGAGCTGAAATGCAGAGGAACCGTTAGGTTCCTCATACTGGCTGAAAACCTTTGTGGCTGCTTTCATCCATTTGTAAGAAACCTTTTGTGGTTTGTTTTTCTTCTGAGCCTTTGACTGATCAGTCCCTCTGTTTTCTCGTGGATTGAGCTCCCAACTCCATGAGCATTCCTTGGTGGTGTTTTCACACGCATTTGAGGAAGAACAACTTAGGCAGCAACTGGATGCCCAAGATACAGAAAAGATCTTTGCTTAACCAACGTGGATAGAAATAAAGTCTGCCTTATACGACTCTTCAAAAATAGGCGATACTGAAATTGCTTTGGCAATTTCTTAAGGCTTTGGTTCTTGTTGATGTGCATCTTTTCAGCAGGCAGCTTTTAGCTCTTGTGCTTTAAGGCAAGTGGTAGGAGGCAAGCCTGAAGAAGTTTGGGCGGGTATGAACCTAGACTACTTCACTAGTAAGAAAGTGTCCAAAAGGTCTCTTTTTATGCAAAAGGAGAAAAAAACTCTTCTAAAGAGAGAGATCCTGGTGGCACATATTCTGCTCTGTGTTATGTGGATGCCTAATATTGTAGGCTGTGAAAGAAAGCGTAAGTATTTTAGGCTTCTTGCAGAGTTTATTACCAAAGGTGAGAACAGCGTTTCTTGTTAAAGTTGTCTTTTTTAATAGGTTCATAGGCTAACTCTCCATAGGCAAATACAGCAGCCAAATGATGTAAGAACCTCAAACCTTTCATTTTTATGTCATGAGCACATCTCTTACTTGAAAAAGCTTTTCTTTTGTTGGATTTTAAAGATGTTAGAGTTCAGAATGTTTGTTGGAACATTTTTAATTAACAATTTTTGAAAGAGTTTCAAACATCAAGATAAGCATACAAAGAAAGTGCCAGATAAAATAAAAATGAAATACTGAACTGAATTAGTCATACTTCAAGCTTGTGCTGCTTGATTCTGAAAGTTTTTGTTTTAGTACAAGTCCCATTGGGCTCTTCAGAATAATTTCTGTGTTTTGAACTAGATTTCCTGTTTGTTCACATTTTAAGTTATATTTTTAAAGAGTTTTCATGGCTAAATATGTTTCAGTGATAGTAATACAAAGAAAAATGAAGTTGTTATCCTAATTTTATTTTTCTAATTGGAGAGAAAATAGATGCTTCTCAATTGCAAATTGAAAAGGTAGAGCAAAAAGTAGCTTATTATCAATTTCCATTATATACACAAAATCCCAAATACTCTTGTTTGGAAAAAGAAATTCCTAATTTTAACAACATGAACACCTCTGGTGCTCATCAGAACAGTGAGAGAGCTATGGCCATTAAAAAGGTGTAACAGGTACCTTGTAAGGGAAATTTCTCTTTTATGAGCTCTAACAGTAAGAACTGAAGACTTCTTTTTGTTGATGCATTATCTATATTATATACACACATTATCTATAAACAAAACAAAGATGATGTAGGTGCTACAAGGAGCTGGTTCATCCAGTAATAATGAAATGTGTCAACTGCCATTTAGTGAAATGGCTCGAGGAGGAAAGCGTTGCCAATACTGCAGGGGAGACTGTCACTCAGAATCGACCAGGAATTGAAGCTTAGATTTATTATTTTATATATGCAGTGTAATTTGACCAGTAGTTTATCTTCACTAATTAAAATAGACATGCCAAACTAGTTTGTTTTACTGCTGTTTCTGAGCATAAGGTTTATACGGATTTAAGCTTCAAAACCTGATTTATTTTTTTAGGCTAAATCCTTGTTTGGTGACCAGAGCTGCCTATCTTGATATCCTTGTGATGTTGAGTACTCACCTGGAGAAGTTTCAAAAGCAAGGTAAGTCAAATGTACTATTCTATACTTGGAATTTAATATCTGTATCTATTTCTGAGCTCTGTTGAATCCGGATAAACAATATTATATTATATTAAACAAGTATATTACTTGTGTTCAAGGTATCTGCTGAGTTCTGAAATCCTCAAGTTGCTTTGTAGAAGAAGGCCCTTTATTCTGCCTTCTCAAGAGCTAGTCCTAAGTTTTGTTGTTTTTTGCTACTTTAACCTTTCCAGAAAGCCACAGAAATGTTCCTTTGTGAGACACCTGAAATAGTTTCTGAGAAAGTGTTTTCTAATGTTTATAAGTTTTATAAAAAACAGCTCTGAGAGCTTATTTCAGTTTCTTTTTTCATTTTGATTCTTTATCAAAAATGGAAAAAGAAACAGCTCTGAGAGCTTCTTTCAGTTTCTTTATTCATTTTGATTCTTTATCAGTGGGAATTTTTTGAAGGACCAGTGAGAACTATCAGTGGTTTTAATGTAGATTACAGTTAGCAACAGTACAAAACAAGCTGTGAACAATAAGAAAAACAAAGGTATGGAGGAAGGAACACCCTTTCATGTGTGCCAGTGTGTAGGCAGCTTTCAGTCAGCTGATAGAAGCTTCCTTGTGGGCCTGTTTTGTTCATTTCTTATGAACAAATGAGTTATTACTTTGTCAGTCCAGGAAGACAATTAATGAATAGTTCTGTCATTTCATTAAAATTCTTAACACTGCATTAAAGTCACTGGAGCTGTTCTTTATTTCAGGTAGTCATGTTGTGGGCACTGTTAATTTTAAAACCAGTTCCTTTTGCTTTTTTTGCCTAGACCTTTAGTTGATGTAGTTCCATTCTATTTCTAAAATTGCTGTTGGTGTGATTTCTTGTGAATGTACAGTTCAAATACTGATAGTTGTTAGGAGAGCAAATTGGTGATGAACATGTCTGAAATGAACTTCTTCAGATGATTGGTGCAGAACTAGCCCATACAACAGAAGGACAGACATACAGAGTGACTAGGCAAGGGCCCCATGCTTTATAGGGTGAAATGCACCACCCTGTCTAAAGCAGTTTTAATATAACATGTCTGTAGGGATAATTTTTTTTCCTGACTCTTTACTGATTTTTCTGGGGTAGATAAACTATATGTACCATCAATAATTCTTATATTACAATATATATTTACTTATTTTTGTTATTACTACAAAATAAAGCTTTTTAAATCCTTATGTGCCATTGGCCTTAGTGGTAATCCTTTGCAGTACGTTAAAGAGTCTAGCTGTGTATCATAACTACAAAATAAACAAAAACAACCCCCAAAGACTCCCTCAACCATATTTGAGTTCATCACCATTTTTACTTTTTTACTTTGAATACTCCTTTTTAAAAGAGAGATCTTTTTGGGACCACTGATTTTTACACTTCTTAAATCATGATCCTCTACCTCTGTTCAGCTCCTTGGTGGTGTGAATCATCCTGGTTTTTCTGTATTCTCTTCATCCGAAGTTTATTTTTTTTTTTTTGTCTTCTGATTATTCTTGTCACTGACCCTTCAGCTCTATTTTTGTATTTTCTTTTAGGAAGGAACAGCCAGTACTCCAGGGGACGGCTCCTCGTTTTGCTTACTTAGTGGGCATTTTATTTCCTTTATCAGTCTCTTTCCTATTTCAGTTAACCTTGGGGTTTTTTTGTCTGTTCTGGGTTTAAACAATTGCTGCACATTTGCAAAGGCTTTTATGGACCTCTCCACACCAGGAAACTCTCCTCCTTTTTTTTTAATTCCCCTGACTTGTGAATAGCCCTTTGAGCCTGAGGGACTGCACCATGCTGTGGCTGGATTACCAACTATACTGAATTCATTTATTTTTCAAAGCTCATGTGGACTGTAGCAAACCTGGGAGCTGTAAGGTACAATTTCTGCAGAAGGAAAGCAATTATTTTTGCAGATTCTCTCTGCTTGGGGATATTTCATTAGTATTGTTTTGCTTAAAAGTTTCATTTCTACATAGGTTTAATATTGCGTATTTCAGGCACTGTCTACAGAGAGTAAAAACTTAGGCTGGAAGTACTGTTTTGAAAACTTGAAGATACATTGGGGACAATTTTATGTATCACAGGCAAGAAGCCCTTCTGAAAGGAAGGAGTAATGTGTTTATATTAAATAGAAACCGAGTGTCCCTTGACACAGTAAGAGAAAGACTAAACTCACCAGTTAAAACTGAATGTTTTGAGTCTCCCATTTAAATGTTTTTAAGACACGATTATTAATTGAAGTGTTATACTTTCCAGAGATTAAATATCTTACTCATACATGCATATCTCTGGTTATGAGCCAATTTTTTTCTATTTTAATCTTGATTTGTAAAGTTGTTTCAATGAATAAAGGGTGAGGGACAAATCCAAATAAAACTGTTTCTTGATGTGTTTATCTAAGAGGCCCCAGGAAGTGCTGTATATGAGTTCCAGGCCACAGGCTGAAACTGATTTTCATCAACAGAAATGGGAATGCAATGTAATGAGCCTGCAACTGGTTAAAATCAGACCACTTCTAATTGATTATGCCTGTCTAAAGAGGCTACAATTACAAAGAGGTTTTCAGAGTACAGCTCTGCTTAGCTCTTTCCTACATTATGATTATTTTCTGTAAGTGATTTGTTGTTTTCAATTAATAAAATCTGTCTCTTAAAGTGCAGGATAGTGCTTAGGGAATTCGCTTCACAAATTCAAAAAACATCAGCTTTAAAATGTCAGCTAAGGAAGGCAGGGAGTAATGGATACCAAAAGCATCTTGTCTAGCTAAAAATTTACTGCTGGTTAAATGATGGTTATTTATCTTAAAAAAAACAAAGCAACCCAAACCCCACAGTTATTCCTATTTACTGGACTGGATGGAAGTGTTGCCTGATTCATGTCACCGGGAAAAGACAGTTTTCTTTCCTTGAGGTGATAGGCAAAATCTAGACCTTTTTTTAAGCTCCTGATGTGCCTGAGGGCTTTCAGATATGCTGAGACAATACATAATGCCAAGACTATATAAACTCAAAAATATTTTATTCTGTTATCAATTGTGGTTGGAGGCAAGCCTTAAAAAAATAAAAAAAAAATAAAATAGAGAAATACTATTTTTACCTTTATTGAGAGTAAAGAAAGTTCTTACCACATATAGAATTATTTGATGAGCTGATGTCTGCTGTCACTATTAATAATTATTAATAGCATCCAGGGAATTTGATCTTGTAGACCTCTTTGGTGTATTTTCTCCACATTAACTGTTTTTATAGATCAGAAATCACAGATGTCTAGGGCCTTTTCATTCTCATGGGAGAACAATGCCGTCCTCTTGCAGAGGATATTCTGGCACTTCTACTCTGCTTCAAATATTACAGAGGAGTAAAGTAACATTTGTAGGCATACTGGGGTGGGAAAAATGAACCCAAGTCCAGGTGAGAAGATGTCCAGCATTAGCTGTGTATATGATTATTTGCAAATTCACAAGTTTTGGTCAGGAGGAGTTAGAAGCAGAAGTCTGTCGAGCTGTAGAGCTCCAGATCCTTGTGTGCATCTGAGGTTACCTGCTTTCTTGTGCACTCAGAGATGGGCTTTGCAAGAGATGGAATGCAGGACTCTGGTGTGATACACTGTTTCACTAAATAAGATTCCTCTGTTGAATATGTGGACTTCTGAGAGCACCTGCCATAGACATTCCTGCTTTCAGATCTTCTGGAAATTGGTGTTTGAAACAGAACAAGAGGAGAGTATTACTGTGATCTGCAGTGCTGGTAACGCAGAAGCCAGAGTGTTGAATTGCAGTGAGAGCTCAGATCTGGGATGCTCTGTCTCTCTCTAGCAGATGAAGAATGCCATAAGACAGAGTGGTCACATTTTCCTTCTTGCTCACATTGTGAAGAAGTTTTCTTGTAGTATTTTGTCATTTTGTGAAGGGAAAAATGGATGCAGCTCTCTATAATATACTTGACTAATAGAAGCGCATTTTGGCCAGGGGTGCGTTCCAAAAAATGGCACTTGTTGATAGAGCCCTGTCAATGTAAGTGAAGTAGGATGTAGAACAGAAGAGGGAAAAGATGAAAGAAAATTTTGCTAAAGATATTCCTGCCAAGTGTTGCTTTATCCTGTATATATGCTGTCAATCTGATGGCTGGTTTGGCCTCTTGTCAAGTGTAGTGTCTTCAAAATTCAAGCTTGGTGGGAAAGAGGAAAACATTTAAAAAAGACGTCAAATAGGATGAGTCTGTGATTTAGGAAAAGATACCACTTCTAGACTAACCAAGCGTTTTTCCTTTCTACATTTGAGGTGGAAGAAATTATAAAAGTTCTTAAAATTAACCAAACTCCAGTGTTGTTGTCAAACATGGAACAGTAACTTAATATTTACATAATTAATCCGGTTAATAAAGAGATGGTTTTGATACCAAAATGGAGCAGCCAGTATTCCACTCTTACTTATTTTATTTCCTTGAGTTTTGCAAAAACTGTCCATTTTCTTGCTATCTTCCAAATACTTAAACTTTCTGTAGATGTAGCTTGGTTAAGATTCTTAAATGCTGCTCACAATCTAAAGAAATGGTTGCAAAAAATACTGTGCACTGCACGTGTGTGTGTGTGTATATGATCAGAAACATGGGCTGTTATTTCAGCTGTCTGCAGGTTTTGTCCTCAAATACAAAATGCTGTTTTAAATAACATACAGTGCGAATACCATTCTCTTGGTTATATATGTCTTTTTTAATTAGAAGTTATAAAATGCTTTGATAGAAATAATGTGGGTTATCAGACTTCTGGATGCTTTGTGACGCTTTGCAAGGAAAACACAAATTGGTCTTTACATAGGAATGTCTTAAATGTTTACCTGAATTACATGATTTCTTGGACTTTTAAATAACATTTGAAGCCTATGGCCACTTTTCTTCTGTATCATACTTCCTAATCTTTTTTTACTTTGGAAAGGAGCTAAAAGACAGGTAGCCAAGTTTTTCCTGCAGACTAATTTAAAAAATGATGTTTTTTGAATGGTAAAAATTTGACAGGGATAACTAGGTTGATTATTTTAGCCATACTTTAACTTTTTTTACCTAGATCCTTTAGAGGTGTGGCCAAATAATTATTTGAATAAAAACTGGCAGCTTGTTAATGTGTTTTGGTTATTTGGTCTAATTAGCTTAAATTTAAATTCACTCTTAACAAATTGAAGGCAGATTTTTTGGGTTTTTTTATGTTGTCAGAAATTATATAAAGTTTGCTGGTGTATTGATTGTGGCACTGGGTAGATATTTTTATTCTGACTTAAGGAAGGTAAAGATTTAAAACGTATTTACAGGATCATCTAAATGCTCTGTGCCTACTAACATTAACTTAGACAAGTCAAAAGGAAATGTTTTTAGGTACTCAATGTTCTAATTCAATGCAGACAGGAGAATGAAGAAGTTGAGGGTGGCATTGTTGGAAGTCCAAGACACAGGGAGTGACTGGGAGTTGCCTGGACAGTAAAATGGCAGAGGCAGAACAAGTGAGGGATGCTGAGGTGGTCCAAAGACTGGCCAAAAGTTAGCGTGAGACAGAACAAAACAAATGGGCCAAGGCTGAAAAGAATAAATTATTGGATAAAGGAGATGGATATGTGCAACACCAACAGCTGTCAAAGAAACACTGGAGGCAGAACTTGTGACACAGGTGGAGGAGGAGGAAAGTAAAAGTGATTTTAGAATGATGGCAGAGACAGTAATCAGAGGAGGGTTGTGGAGGGGTGGCATGATACTGCTGGAATGCTGTGTTGAGCAGGGAATATGGGAAGGTGTTCCATGAAATAAGTGACACTAGGGGGAAGTGAAATTGGTCATGTTTATTATTAATGTTAGCAGTTAAAATTTTGTCCCCATGTGAAGACAGAGACTTTTCATCCTTTCAAAATAAGTTCTGTTTAGATTCCAACCTGTACCACGGGCTGACTTGCACTGCCTCCATGGGGTTTTATGATTTTATGTGAATTCAAAATACTGGAAAACTCAGTGCTGGGCCAGGAAGAAGCTGTAAGAAAAAATACTTGTAAGAAAAAATAGCTGTTTCAGTGTCCAGATATAATGTGGGCTTTTTTCCCTTCTTTTTTGCCTTTGGAAAGTTTCCCTTATGCTGTACAAAATGCAATGGGATGCTTGTGTCCTCAACAATAAATTATCCTTGGATTCTGGTAATCAGTCATGTTTGTAGTTTTGAATTGTATTGTGAGTTCTGATGCCTAGTCTCTGATGTTGAAGAAGTTGCAGATGTCTTTAAAAGAAAACATCCTGCTTAAAATATGCCCTTTTTATGATCAACAGTCACCTTAGTATGGCTGTGTAATGAAACAGACTTTTCTGTTCTCTCTGTGGTTTTATTTCCATTTAGCAGTGACTTTGCCTAATCCACTTTTAATAAAAAGGAAAAATACGAAAGAAAATACTTTTCCTTAGTGTTTGTCTAGGAAAATCTCTTCTTGGCACTGATTACCTCTCAGCCTACTCCCTATTCATATATCTCTTCAGATGTCCATGGATGGGAGTTTGAGAGTGGATTTTAACCTCAGTTCATAAACAATTGCACTTTCTTGCAGGTCATGTTGAATAATGATGAATATCCAGATTTTTGATGCTCAGAGATCCTTCCCATAACAATATACGGCAGGCACAGCAGTGTTTTATTGCTGCTCTTGCAATTTTTGTCTGCCCTTGCAGTGTGTCAGTAAGTTTTCTGATGCTGATAGTAACTTCCCTCCTTTTCCCCTGCTTTGTTATTTTTTTCTGGAGCCTCTGGTAGGAACATGGAAGATGGTTTGAATGCCTGAGGGCCTGCATACAGGACTTAATCTCAGTATTTATCTAGAAGTGTGCAAATACTTAGAGCTATGCTAATCACATGTAGAGAAGGAAGCCCATCACACACTACACCTGGTGATCAGGAAAGTTGTCCACTTGGCAGCAGCTAAATAATCACCAAATCCTACAGAAATGTATCAACTCTGCAAGGAGGTGAAGCAAGTTTAGATTTAAATACCGAAGGAAGTCAGATTACTTCTCTCACTTTTGAACAGACTGTAGTGCCTCTGAGATGAGCTATCAGCTGAGCTGTCCATCAGCTGATGGTTTGTTACTCCCTGAACAGTGATGTTTTTGTGTCCTTGCTCTGTGTATCTGCTTACTCTGGGAGGAAAAGACTGAATAGGTCCTGCCTGCCACTGCAGGGAAGAGCAGAGGAGAGACAGGCAGGTTTGGGAGCCACTAAATGTTAAGGAGGTTTACAACTGGAGAGTCATCCATTCCTAATTCCATTCTTCTCCTCTTCTTTTCCTCTTTATTTTCAGATGGTGAAAGACCATTTTACTTCATATACATAGCAGAACATCAGTTGATCACAAGTAGGATTAAGAAACTAGCCCCTCAAACCCAGATGCCGTGACATAGATGATGTGTGCATGTATCAGTGTGGGGGACACAAATAGATTGAGGATGTTTGTGTCGGGTGTTGAAGAGAACCAAGTGGTTGTGTAAGATGTCTCCTGTACTGGAAGCAGGCTGAAACTCTTCCTGTCCCACAAATGAAGCAATCCCTAAGGGGGAAAAAATAAAATTAAATCCACTTAGTTCTTGGGGGCTCTTTTGCATCTGTCAGCATCCTGGAGAGACTGCTGTTTGCCAGGACCCTTCTTTGGTCAGCCAAAATTTGTTCTCCCTTCTCTCAGCAGCTGGTCATTCAAATTGTACAGTGATGTTTGTTTGTAAATAAAAGTATGTTGTTACTGTATCTTAACAACAGAGGCTGACATTTACTCTAGGAACCAGTGTGGTTTTCTGGTTTAGTTGGATATTTTGATGTAAGCCAAAGGAAAGAGTTTACTTAAAGCTAAGCAGACGAGAAAGCATTTACATGAAAGTCTGGAAAGATTTCTTAGTGATGAAGTTGAAAGCAGGAATATTTCCACTGCATTGTAATAAGACAGGGGCATTCTTTCCTTTCGTACATATTTGTGTGAAAAACGAGGGTTGGAGAAAATGTGGAGCACAAGATGAATGCAGAAGGATTTGCTTTCTGGTGTGCTGAGGCTAAGCAAATATTCAGTCTTATTTTGCTGATGGCCTTGCCATTAAGACATTCAGTTTTAAAGAGACTTTCTGTAAAATAGATGAGCCACAGTGTTCAGTCTTTCACAATTGCATGGGAAAAAAAAAAAAGAAGTCATCCAGAAGGCTTCCAAAGTAGAAGTATTTGATATGTATAGAAAAAGAGGATCTGTTGCCAAAGACTCTTGTATCACAGTCTCTGCAAGCTAGAGTAGCTCTGCTATGTTTTTTATATGAAAGTAGTTTTTCCCTTCAAAGATAAAGAGAAGTTGTGCTGGCCTTGCAAAATAGCAATGAAAGTTTGCTGAGTTGGAAGGTCAGTGCATGGCCAGCTCCTGGAGTCCATGGGAGGGTCATCGCTTGCTCTGGTGTTGAGTTGCAGGCTCTGGCAAAGTTGGCAGTATTGACACCAACAAAATGGAAGATGCCCTCTCCCCTTCCCCTAATTTCTCTCTCTCTCTCTCTCCCTCTCCCTCTCCCTCTCTCTCTCTGTGTGCATACTACTCTGCCTTTCCCTGCTCTGGAGCTTTGACCCTGCCATCCTGTCAGGTTTTCCATTACTGCGTGCATGTAGCTTAACCTCAAAGTACAGCAACGTGGACAGGAGATAAAAGCATTTCTCTTGCAATATACTTACAAATACACCCTTGGTTTGAAGAGCTGAGCTGGCTGATGTGTGTGTTGCTGAAAGGCAGCTGAGGAGGGGAGAAGGTAGGAACCTGAGAGGGTGCAGTGCTCCAAAACTGAAGCTGTTTCTCCTCTTGAACTGAGGCGCTTGACCTTGAACCTTTTTCTTTCAGCTGCCTGGGATTATTTCTGTCTGTGGAGTCAGGCTGTGTAATGACTGAGACGAAGGCCTAATCCTTCTCCAAGGCAACCAGACAGTTCAGAAATATAGGAATTCTGGCAGTTGGATACGTGTCGTGTGACACGGACATTATTGCTAGTTTGTGCTGTGATGCCAGTGTGTAAAAGCAGTGTGTTTGGAGGGGGTTTAGAAATGTAGCAAATAAAATATACAAGTTTGCACTGCTATGAGACAGAAGTCAGCTGTGTCCTGTAGAGGATAATGCTGTGAGACAGCTTTGCACTGATACTGGAGTTCCTTTGACTGCATCAAGTCCCTTCAGAAAAGAAACTGTAGTGAAAATGTGAATGACAGAGCTAATGGTTGGGCAATATGTCTGAAAATTTTTTACAAATGCTAGATTTCTTTGAAGCGTGTCCAGAATTACTCAGAAATGGTTCTGTCGAATGTGCTAGACAGCGTACAACCATGTCAACTTTCTGTGTAAATGTCAAACAAATTAAGATGGCTTTGGAAGAATCTGAATATGAAAGGGCAGGATATTTAACTGTAAATAGAAGGCTTAAGGAAATGTCTTCATGGGCAACAAAATGAATCTATATTTGTGCTGTGGCTTCATGTCAAATTCAAGAATTTGGTAGGACTATTTGGACAGGCTTTTAGCAGTGCTCAGTGTTTAACTATAAATAGCAAAGTTACATGGCAATGAATTGTCTTCTTGCAGATACTGAAGAAATGTAAGTTTGTTTTATCTTTGTACTTACCTTTAGTGCATTTTTACATTTAAAAACACCTAAACTTCCAATATCCCCTAGCACTAGTGGCACTGCTCTCTGTTCTTTTGTGATTTTCCCCTACTTGCGTTTGAATTTTGTGGGGTAGAGCATGTTCATTTTCTTGCAGTACAAAGCTATACAGACACTGAACTGGGCAAAATGGTTGCAATATTATAAAATTGTTCATTCCTGCTGATGGTGGAGAAGAAGGCTGAACTTGAGGCACATGAGTATTCCAGTCTATGTGGGTGTGAGATAGGACCATTGATTAACTTTTTCTTTCATTTTGTGTCTACACTGACAACTCTGCTAAAGCCTGAGACCTTGCAGTATCACAGAATGGCAGTGGCCTCTTTGTTTGCTCCAGGAGGTGGCCAAGCACTAAAGAAGGTTCTCAGGCTGTGCTGGGCCATGTGGACAAGGTTGCACCAGTGTAAATGGCTGAAATGTCACAGTTCCTCTGCTGGTACATAAGAGGGGTTACAGTGCAGCTCCTTTGTTTTCTTAGCTATGTTACCTCTTCAAAATGAATGAGAATAGGAAAAGCATCCTGGGTTTTTTAATAAGTAAATTCTTTAGACTGGTACACACAGGACAGGTCTATTTATCTCAAAGGAGCATCTTCTCAATAGCAATTTTTTCTGACTAAATCTATGAAGGCATGAGATTTTCAATGTTACCAGAATGGCCTCTGTCATAATTTCTCCTGATTTCAGTTGCAGCTGAGTAGTCTGACAGACAGCACTTGTTCAGTCTGGTCTCTGATTTTAGAGCTAACTATCTACATGTTTTCCCACATGTAGTTTATTTGTGTTAATCACTTTCTGCAGTGGTAGAAGTGGTAGGCTTGTACAATTTGCAATATTGTATTAGTAGCTTGATTTAAAGAAATAATTACCAAACAGATGTAATTGGTAAAGATTGCAGGCAATCTGCAAGGTACTGTAGCATTTTTTAAGTTGTTTAAAACTTTCAACTCATGTGTTGAACAATCATAGTTCTCAGAAAACTTTGTGCCTTTGTTTCTTTTGATTTAAATATGAATACATGTGATATCTAGCAAAGCTTTTCTGTAATTTGGAATCAGCTTAAAATGAAGAAGAACTCTGATTTTCATTTCATGCCTGAATTTACCTTGTGATACCTTTTGCATACCTGATATTTGTTGACCTCATGGTCTGGAGCAGATAGTAACATCATCTATTTGTTCACTTTACTAAGTGTTACTCTCATTCCAGGAATGCAATTGTGTGACCTTTGGGAAGAGATGAACAGAGTCATTTCAGATTCGGAATTGGTGTCTGGTATTCCCTACTCATCTGCAGTACCAGGACTGATACAGTATCTCCAGAGCATCACCAAACTTGTAATATCAGTGCTGTCAGTGACTGCATGTTCTGGCATCCAGAGCTGTGGTTCAGCTGCTACAAAGGAAATGGCCAAGCCCTCACTGTCAGTAGCTCATCTCCTGCATTGTGATTTCCATGAAGTGCGTCTGCTGGCATTGGAAGCAATACTGCTGTGGCTGAAACAAAAAAATTCCAAGCAGATTGCAGAAGGAAGAGGAGATGTATTATGTTTACCCACTGATTTGGAAGACACTCTTCTCACAATGGCTCTGAAGGAAAAAAATCCCCAGTGTTTTTGCAAGGTAAGAGGGTGCTTTTTATTGACATTTTCAATGTTTTCAGTAAGTTATGTTTTTAATTTTTAGATTATGTTTGTAATTTTCAAAAATATTTTTCAAACATGCATTTTGCTTTTTAAATAGTAGGTGAGTAGTTGGGATTTTTTTACTCTGAACAGGAGCTGTGCAATAATTTTATAACAGATGTTCTTGTGTAAAAGCAAGAACTTCCATTTTCCTTTCTTAGAACTGTCCAGAGAGAATCTTTATGTTCTTGGAGTGGAGTTTAAGTCAGTGTTTTATTGATCTCAAATGTGCACATCCCTGTTGCGACTGTCTGTAAATTCTTTGTGAATTGTGTCTGCAGGTGCTGGAAATTCTTTATAATATGGATCTCAGAAATGTGCTTCCAAAGACTGAATGCTCTATAAAAATGAATTCAAATGAGCTCTTAACTTGGAGTTTAAACCTTGCAGATATCTCCAGCAGGTATGGTCTGTCATGCATATTGAAATACTTACATTTTAAAAACTTTCAGCATTGAACATTAATATACTGGTTTGGG
This sequence comes from Acrocephalus scirpaceus scirpaceus, assembly GCA_910950805.1. Taxonomy (NCBI): domain Eukaryota; kingdom Metazoa; phylum Chordata; class Aves; order Passeriformes; family Sylviidae; genus Acrocephalus; species Acrocephalus scirpaceus. The sequence continues at coordinate 25,671,408 of OU383775.1, read as the reverse complement.
ACTGCCCTTTCATTTAAAAATCTGTTCTTCAGAAAAGAGAGTGTGGCTTATTTGAATAAGGTGCATTCTTGAGAATTTTTCAGAGAAGTAATACCTTTATCTGAATTATTTTAAAGGCCCACAGGTCATACTAGCACCCTGTAAATGTCCAGTAGTACAGTTTCTGAAACCAGAAGTTACTCTGGCTGTCCTGTGATAGCCAGTGAGCGTAGTTCTTCCTGAATGGTAATTGGGAAACACCCCCTTTCCTGCAGAATTAACAATTAGTATTAATGGTCCAACCACACACTCATGTGCTGTGAATCTGCCATCTCTCCTATCCTGGTTTTTGGGCAGATAGTTCCTAGAAAGAATGACAGATCTCATTTAACTTGTTGGATTGGCAGAAATGGCTAATCCTAATCCTTAGGGTTTGCACTCCTTATACTGACTGTAAAGTCAGCAGAAAGCACTGAACATGTGGAGCCAGTTTGTAGTTCCTACTGAATTAGAAGCTGTGTCCATCCATTCATACTGGAATGGACAAACAGGCTTACAGTGTCCAGGCTCTAAGGGTATGACATCCTGTTTCTGATAGTTCTTTACGCCATGTAGACATTGCAGCCCAGTATTGCAAACATAGGATAGAGAGGGCATAGAGTGTAGAACAGCATTTTATGGCTGTGCATATTTGCTGCTGATTTGTGCTAAATTGTTCAAGTTCAAAGGATGATGAAGGGGAGTAGTCATTGCTGGGGTGTAAGTAGGATACTGGTGGTAAAATATCACTGACTCTGCTGTTAGAGGGAAACGACTGAAATAGCAGGCCTTGCTGCTCAGGTGTTGCCATTCCCCATGGTGGGAATAGGCTTCAGAAGCCACGGTGCCAAGAGCCATGTCCTTAGATCCTGCTAGAGAGCAGGGAGGTTTGGAAGCTGGCAGTAGGCATATTTTAGACTAGGAGCATTTCTAGCAGCTGTAGAAGAGACATTCCTGCAGCCAAACACAGGCTTCAAGAGATGCATTTGTTCACAATTTAAAATAATGTGTGGTTTATTTGACTAAGGTTCCCTTTTCCAGTGTGTTCTTCTATGATAAATATGTAAGTAGAAAATAAACATGAGAGAAGTGAAAGTAAGGGCATGTTTCATTTGCATATCTGCTGAGAATTTAGCTAACATCTAGATCTCTAACGTAAAACTCCCAAGTGCTCAGCTTGAAAAACACCCATTGGTGATAATCAGAAATAAAATTAAGAGCTGGCTGGTTTTCTTGTAGGTGTGAGATGATGACAGAAATAGCTGGCATTTGATATGTCCTTTGCCTTGTTTTCTCAGCCCTGAAGGTCAAGCCATAGCTCTCAAATTTGCCTCCAAATTGATTGTCCACCATTTGCAGAACCATCAGCAGGTAAGGGAAATGGAGCTGGTTAACAGTTTTGTAATGCTGTTTTTAATTATTGCAGTAATGTGGCTTCTTTTAGATCCAAGCCCCAAGCTTGTGTTTTCTTGTGTCCATTCATCATTTTTGATATGTCTTCCTGTCTGAATATGCTGCCATGTTCTGAAATGACACAGCCATGAATGTCATCTCAGTACATCCCTCTCAAAGTAATTTTAAGTTAAATACATACATAAATATTTCTGATGGAGTAATTTCAGCTTCTGAGCTCATCCAAAATGGTCACTATAATGTGGAAAGGGAAATGCCTGCGGTGTTTAATGTTTGTTCTGAATCCAGCCCGTTTACTGAAGTGCAGCTTTGTTGTGGTTTCTTGATTTTTGGAGAAGCCCGCAGGAGAGCACGTGGGGTAGGAAGGCACAGAGCTGAAGCAGTGGTTGGGTGCAGTTCCCAGCCAGCTCAGATTTCTTTTGATTTTAAATTGTCAGTCTCAGATGTCACATATGTATGTGTAGAGCAGTGCAAAAGCAGCTTTAGTGCTAGACATTTTTAAAAATATTTTCAAAGACACAAAATCCACTTAGTGGATATTTTAAAACAAACAAAACTCTCATCATCTGTTTTAAAAGGAAGATTATTTTTCTTACAAAGCTATTATTTTTCATAGAATGAGAAGAAGAATAGGTTCATATTATATGCTAATAACCATGTCTCATTATAAAAAATATAAAATCAGATTTGCACACAAGGATTGAGGAACACGAATTACGATGTTAAATCTTTTTTGTTTAAGGAAAGGCATAATGTGAGTACTTGAAGTTAACATAACAAAGAGGAATTAATGAAAAATGCTGTAAAAATCTTAACTAGATATGCTACAGCAACTTTCTCTAATAAGCATATAAATCATGGGAGATCTAAGATATACCTACAGAGAGAGCTTTTGGCTTTAGGAAAGACCAGGTACATGAGTTTTCCATCTAAATTCTTTCTTTGGGCTTGCATTCAGTATTTACATCTGTGGAAGGGATTTTCTCTTCTATAAGGTTAAAGTTAAGCTCTGTCTGTCCATGTGTCTGCTTGAAATTTGAGTAATTGTAACATCTTGGGAGATTTTTATTTTTAGTTTCACCTGTTACAGAATCTGTAGGATGCGCTCTGGCTGTGACCCTTTGTGCAGTGCAGGTACATAACCCTGTACCAGGGAGAGTGAGGCAGAGTATGACTGAGGTTTCATTTATTCCTCAGTTAATGAGGTGGGATGAGAACTGGCTGAACGGCACGTCCCAGAGGGTCATAAGCAATGTCACAGGGTATGGTTGGTCTGTCACTGGTGGTGTCCCCAAGGGTCAATGCTGGCCCCAGTATTGTTTAACTTCTCCATCAATGACTTGGATGAAGGGGCAGGTGTCTCCTCAGCAAGTTCACTGACAACACAAAGCTGGGAGGAGAGGCTGATAGCCCAGGGGGCTGTGCAGCCCTTCAGAAGGACCTCGACAGGCTGGAGAGATGGGCACGGAGGAACTCTGACATTCAGCAAAGGACCAGCATATTTGTCCTTGGCTTGCATGTGTAGAAGGACTGAGGACACAAAAATACACTTTGACTTGTGTGATCATTGGTGAGTCTGGTGTGAAGGGACAGAGTGAAAGACTTGCCTGTGAATACTTTAATACTGCTTTAATTAATAGAATATTTCCAAACTTTTAAATGTTCCCTGGGATTCACCACTTTGAAAATGCCAGGCATTTACTAATGAGCAATATCCCTTAGGCAGGCCATGGTTCAGTGTGATGGTTAGAGGTAACACCAGCTTGTACAGCATACTTCTCAATCTTCTGTGCCTTCAGATTTCAGAAGAAGTCTTGAAAAGGTGGGTTCAGCTGATAGTGTACTTTTCTGGAGATGAGCAAGAGACAGAGATGCTGTTAGCAGCTGCTGAAGTTCTTAAAAGTATAACGTCATTCCTTCTGATCAGTAAGAAGCTCATTCTTGGTAAGTAGTTTGAAAGTAATTTTCTGGGTCTTTTTTGATGAAATCCATTAACACATGATTTCAGATGTATTGTATGTGTATGCACAATCAAAACTTAATTACGTCAAACGGGTTTTTTAAGAATTTTAATAGGATTTAATTACTAAACATACAGATCTATTTAAATTCTGGTAGAAAAAGCACATGTGCTCAGCCTCTAGCAATAACTCTGCAGAAAGGGGCATATGAGATGTTGTTATATCTCCTGGTCACTGTACACTGCTGTACAGAATTACTGGCTTGCAATTGTTCTGTGACTTGAATCTTTCTGTAGTACTCTGTTGCTGAGGTGGACGGAGTTTAGTTTAACACTGGGAGTGTAACAAAGCAGTACTGGCTGGATGCTGAAATGAAGGGCTTCAGTCTAGAAATGAGAGACACTTTCTACTATAAGAATGATTTATAATTGCATACATGATATCTCCCAGGTGTAAAGATTTTTGTTTTAAGTTAACATTAGACCGTCTCTTTAGAGAACAAAGAGAGGAGGAGAACAAACAAAACCTACATAGCCTTATTTAACAGTACATTAGTGACTGGGAGGCAAAGCTCAGTGAAACTCTGGTCTGTTCTGGAGAAGGGGTTTTTCTCTTAGCTTTTTTTCCCCCCGTACCTTCAAAGAATAGAGAATAGGGGGATTTTGTGACTAAAGGGCCAAGAGATATGCAAGAATAGGTAGTAGTAGATGATAAAGAAATTATTTTGCATCCTGAACTGGACAGACAGCTTTAGATACTTTTAACTTCATGATACTTCATTCCAGTGTAGTTACAGAAATGTTTTTAGTTTATGTAGCTTAAATCCTTCCATGTGGACTGGGTACAAATATCTCATATACAAAAAGAACAGTATATTTCTTTATCTGTAGATAGTGGTTTTGTGAAAAATTAGCTAATATTTTGAGATGTGCCTTTTAAGAGGTATTGGTAACATTTACCAGAGCTAAATCTGTTAGATGAGGTAGACATTGCACTGTTAAGTGTTCATGGTATCAGCTCTGGAAATCTTGACCTTCACCATCTAGATAAAGCTCTTCATAGGACAGACATTATTACCATTTTATGTTAAATGAAGACAGTGGAAGTATTGGAGTGAAAAACTCCCAATTGCTGTGCTTCTCATCTGTTGTTATTTGGATATGGTCTGTAGATGATGGACAACAGTTTCCTCTTTGATCTTGTCAAAGCACTTGCTGATTTCCATGCTTTCCAGTCAGGCAGATGTGAAAGTCTGAAATAAAAGATAGCAGTAGTTTGTATCCTGTGTAAAATCCTAACAAAACAAATTAAAACAGACAAGTAAACAAAAATAAATGCTCCCCAAACAGCCCAGAAAATAGAGCCCCAAGGCCTCAGGAGGCAAACCATCTGAATTAACTCTTTGCTCTGAAAATTGATCCAGAGGAAGAAAGATGTAGAGCTGACCCTTCACAGTACCTAGAATTGTCAATATGGGGATCTTTAGAATTGTGAAACTGTCAGTACTGCAGTGAGGAGTTTGCCAAATCAAGGGCATGAGCTGGTGATTAGTTGTAGTGATACAAACCCAGGATAATTCCCTTAAAGGGGTTGTGTGCATGTGAACAGCTTTGACTTCTATGCCGCCTTCTGCATTAGCTTGCTTGACCACATATAGTAAAAAGTAGAAGTTAAAGGAAACTGTGGTTGTATGAAATGGAGTTGTAGTCATCCCCAAGAGCTTCCATTACTATGTTCCTAAGAGAAAGAGGTGGAATGCCAGTCAGACCCCATCATCTCTTCATCAAGCTGCTTGAGGGTTCAGAAAAAGTCTTTATGCAAATTCCCTTTCCACTGCTTCTGGAGATAGAGTAGAAATTTGTCTAGGTGGGAGATCTGGCAATGGAATCTATAAGGGAATAATTATTCTGCCCTAGCTGTACCAGTATAACATTATTGAGTGTGTCATGCTAGGAAAAAAAAGCAGATTCTTTCTGAAATAATGATGCTTCATGCCATTGCCCCATAGAGAAGTTACAGGTAATACAGGAATGCTTCTTCTGCCTGTGTAGTAAAGCCTAGAGCAATTTACTTTGGCTAAGCAGTGAAATACAGTTGTCTGGCTAGCCTTGTAATACAAATCTCTGACAAACCTGCTGAAAACACAGTAGTAGAAAGCCAGCAATGAAGCACAACTCTTGTGTTTTCTGTGGTCACCAGAAAGTAATATCTAACAGCTGGCTGCATCTAAAAGTGACCTTCCAGTGGATTCCTTTAATCAAGATGTTCAACTTGAAGACCTGAAAAGTCAGCTGAAAAATACCTGTCACAGGTATTGTGACTTGAGCTAGTCATGCATGGTGTGGCAGCAGTAAATGGCACGAGGGTTTACAAGGGGAAGTAAGCAAGGGCTTGTGAGGTGTGAATTGCCACTGGGGTGGTGTGTGCTGTCTGCCTGCCTTGGGCATTACCAGATAAGGACCTCCCTCTTGGCACTTCTCTCTGGTTAGTCTTAGCTGCCTGCATCCCATGGATTAAACTTGTTTCCAACAGAGAGTGGGTGTAAGGCTGGCAGGGCATGCTAGTGAGTGGTGAGGAAGGTGCATGTAGGGAGAAGGAGATGATGAATAGACCCCTGAAAGGTGGAGTCGTTGGCTGTTTCCAGAAGGGAATGACATTTGTGTCCAGCACTACTGGCAGTATCTAAAGAAAGCTTGGTTTGGCAGCCTCTGCTTCAGGCAGATTGCAGCCGCAAATCTTTGATTACAGTGCGTTGGTCAATCTCCAGCCGCAGAATTCTTGATGTTGCCAAACAGGAATTCTGCACTCCTAGAAATGGTAGAAAATTGAGAGCACTCACAACTAAAGTTGAACCCAGATAGAGAGGCCCATTCTCTTACCTGTTGCCCACTGTTTAAACCAAGCTGAGTCTGCCACCTAGATAGGGTTCACAGATGCTGAAAATACTTTGATCGTATTGCCAGTCTTTTTCCCACTGGTTCGCCAGTGCTTTTCATGTGTTATGTTTAGGTGTGGAAACTGAGGTCTCTAACTTCTTTGAATGCATGTAAGAAATACAACTCTAATTTTTCTCCACAAACAAATATAGGACTGTCTGATACCCTTGGTCTGTGGAAATGTGTGATTCTACTGCTGCAGAATGAAGACTTGGTAGTAAGGGATGCCGCTGCTGAAGTGATACAAGTGGCACAGTCAGAAGAAAAGAGCAATGAGGGAACAGGTATGTTACATTACTTTTAAATACTTTTGAATGTTTGGAAGGCAAAAGTATTTCTCTTCTCATCACAAATTTCTTGCTAACTGTAAAGTGCTTCATCCAGCTCCTATAAATATGTACCATAAAAGATAACAGCAAATTTGATGCCCACCGTGCTGTATTATTTTGCTTTTACTGTTCTTGGTTTAATTTGCATATGGTTACATGGAGATGTAAAAAGGACAACAAGCAGGACTCAGCTTTATGGTTCGTGTGTGATGAGTCAACACTCACATGATTTCAGTTTGAAAGTTCTTTAATACCAGCTCTGGTCTAATATAATGCAGTGCAAGACACTTCTTGAATCCCGCGTTGTTATAAAAGCCTAATCACAGAGAGATAGGAATCTAGGAAGCAGTATTCAACTCATTGATTCATTATTAGACCTTGAAATCCATTTAGATCCAGATCAACAAAGACAATTCACAGCATACCCGCAAAGTGCTTTTGAGGATGTGGGCTTTTTGTCTGCTTGCCCTAATTTACTCAACCTTGTTAATTTTAAAATAGCCACAAAACTTGAGTAGGCTTAACTAATTAATGTGCTTCACTTTGAGAGTCTTTGCTGACACATTCTTCCATGTGTTGTGAATAAATTAGAATTTACTACCAAGCTGATCTCTCTCTGGTGGTCCCTGGTCTATGCTACTCAGTAATGCCTGTACCAACTTGTCTGCAGTCAGTTCAAATAAGTCAGCCCTCTCCATGTGAACTTCTGCTAGGCTGGAGATAAAGCAGCTCTGTGGTTTAAAAAAAAAAAACAACAAAACGAAAATGCAGTAAAACTATGTTTGCCACTATTGTAGATAGAAATAGCCAGGAATCTGCTCATGTGGCAAGTATGGTTTTGAGCTGGTGCTGTTCAGGCACAGAGCTATGTGGTAGAGGAAGGTAAAAGGAGGGATATGGCATGGACAGCTTTTATCTTCCTATTAAATCCCACAGCTCTGATTTCCAGCATTGGCATCACAGCTCTGACAGTCTCTCTAGTCCCAGCTACAGCTCTCTTGAGTATCAAGGTGCTCTGTGTGCATGTGCCTCAGGTTCCCAGTGCTGGCCTTTGGGGGCATCCTCAAATGTGTCTCAAGATGGTACTTTCTTTGGGAATAATACAGTGCTGGATTGCCTCTCTGACTCTTTGTGTCTTCTCCCTTCTTCCCTGTTGTATCCTGGTGCCAAGGGATATTTTCCTGTAACTGGATGAGAGCTCTGTCCTCTGTCTCCTAATTAATACTAAGGGCACCTCAGCGCTTGCTCTTACAGCTTACCACTTTGTAAAGATGAAGTGAGCATAATTGAGAAGATAACATAATAACTGGTTTTTTTTGCTATGTTCCTAATTAGGATAGGGACCCCACTCCCTAAACATCTGTTAACCCCTTAGTTACACTTAGCTGTGCCTTCCTGTTTTTTTATTTAAACTTCTCGCAATGAAATGAGTGTCTGTCTTCTGTGACTAGAAAAGAATGCCGCATTTGAAAAGAGATAATTCAGTTTCCTTTCATGTCCATTCTTCATCATTGTTGTTCCTTCCTGTGATCTTTTTTCCCCACTAAACTCATTTCACTTTTTGTGATTTGCTTTCTAGCTTTTGTGGTAGCAATTTCGCCCTTGTGGTTTTTATTTATAACCAGATTAAAGTAAGCTCACCTTTGTACGTTGTTTGTTTACTTTCATTTACCCCCTTTCTTTTCATGTGCATGTGAGAGTATGCAATATGTTTGGGTCTGTGGTTTAGACATTTCATGGATCACCAGACCTCTCTGTCGTGGGAATTTTTAAATTACATTCAAATATCTGCTTTTTTTTCTAAGTTTTCATACCATGAAAGTCTGATTTTTCATCACAGCACTGACTTTAAAATAACTGAACCCACAACTAAAATTCATAGAAGCTGTGGAACAACTCTCTTTAAAATTCTTACTTTATAACACATTACTGATATCATAAATTAACTGACTTTTCATTTCTATTATATGATGATAAATCAGTATTGTGGCCCAGTAGTTTTATTGTGAGATCAGAAAGAGGAATGGATGTTTAGAAACCTGTTTTCATACATTCTGTAATTGTTTCACTTTTATATCATTACCATTACCACTAGCTAACACGAGAGAGTAAAGAGACAATTATAATTTCAGCTTCATTTGTGCATCAAAAGTGTTGTGTCCTAGTAGCCATTATATTTCCAGAAATACTGCATTGTATGAATAGGTTATGATGTGTTCCACCTTTTACTGCTGGTAATTTGCCATACAGAGAGCAGGAATGCTGTTCACAAAACACAAACATTGGACTTGCCAGGAATTTTGACACTAGCATCTTCATATCCACTCCTCACAAAATCCTCTTTTCTCACTGTGTACACAGCTTGTAAGGGAGGAGTAGCCTATAGCTGCCTGCAGAAGAACTGCATTTATTGTCAGCTTAGGGAATCAATGCCCTAAGTGCTTCATTTATATTGAGATCCAGAAGAATCTGTGATTTATAGCCTGGCAACTGCCCCTGCCCTTCCTGTGTGATAGAAGCTGGCATGTTGTTTTCATGTGGAAGAGTAGAGTAGGAAATGCTATGTACTTGTGTGTTACAGTTAGACCAAGGCTGAATTAGCATCCTGTTCAGCAGAGCAAGGTGAAGTTGGACCGTTGTTAACAGTAACAAAGTTATTTACATAGACTGTTCATAGAGTTGTTTTAGCATGGTTTTCCTTTATGTGCATGTTGCTAAATAACAGCACAAATGTGTAGCAGTATGATAGTGTCAAATAAAAGGTCATTCATGTCATTTATAGATGGTGAAACTGGAGGCAAATGATCCTGTATATTATAGTGTGCTTTCATTTCCAGTAACAGCTCCTATCTTGTTTAATTCTTTGAAATGGTACATGAGCTCCTGGAGGAGAATATGAACTTGGTTTCTTCTTGTTCCCATGTGGCTGTTGGTAAGGGCAACCCCCCCATTTCCTCAGGGAACTAATCTATGCAGCTTTGAATCACTCAAATTACAAAAAGTAGTAACCTTGTGGAGTCAGAAATGTGTGGTAACACATATGATACAAGAACCCTGTGGAAACTGCAGCCCCCATTTTCATTTGGAAGGAGAAAAGGTCATGAGACCAAATGCTGATACACCACAGGGCTCCTATTCTCACTCTACCCTACTATCTACCCCCAAGCAAAACCCTACAAGCCCTACTATCTTCTTACAGAAGGCAAGAACTTCTACTGTTACCAGTAAAGTTCACTTTTAAAATTATTTTGTTCATACAGAGAAGCTTGTTTTATGTTTTTAGTATGTGCAAAAGCTCCTGTTTAGTAGGGGAAGTTACTGAGGTTGGATGATGGCAGTCATTTTCTGAGCAGAGCAGGTCAAACAGAATCCTGTCTCACCAGAAAGAAGAAAAGCTTCTGTTTTCCTTGCTAAAAATACCAACTTAGGTAGTTAAGGTTTTCCTAATAACTGGAACAAAATAAACCCCATCTGTAACTCAAGGTATTGTGTGTACACTTTGTTGTTGTTTCCTCATGCATTGAAGTGTAAACCTCTGGGGGATTGTTTTATTCCTTTTAGTATGAGGGAGGGCACAGGAAGTATTGTATTCAGTGTAAAGGTAGAATAGTTGCTTTGAAATCTAATTAAATTAGTGACCCATGGCTGTGTAAAGTCTAGACCTGTTCACAGCAGCATTTTTTTATACAAGAGGGTTACTCCTTACAAGAAAGATGATTTAAGTTGGGGAAACAAGAGTGCTTTTTCCTTACTGGTGATTGCTTCGCTAAATATCCTGAAAAATTCAAGTAACTGTGCTAGAACAAAAACTGGATTTATTGCTGTCATTTTCCTCTATGGCTTTTTTTTTAACCTAGAGAAGAATTACATGAAGAAAAGTTACGAGCTTGTCAGTATTAGAGAAGTTTGAATAAACTATTTTTCTACCATTATAGCCAAGCCAATCAAATTCTGTAAAATTCTATATTAAAAAAAACACCTTTAGTCAGCTTAACCTTTATGTTGGTAAATTACCAAATTAACCTTAAATGCGTTTAAGAGCATTTTTAGTGTCATCAGCATTAGCACCAATTTAGCTGATTTTTTAAATTGAGCTGAATTAAGCTTAGATGAGCAATTAGATTTGCAAACTTGAGGAAATCTTTTGGAAGTGCCTGAATGATTTAGCAGCCTAAATACTCTTCTGGAATATAATTGAGGACTTCAGGAACTTTCTGCTACTTTTGTTGTGAAATAGTTTTGTAGAGAGATGAGTGAGTTAGCTCCTGGGCTCAACTCTGTGGCTGCAGCAGAGCTTGTGCAGCCCAGGGCAGGTAATGGCCCACTCTGACCACCACCATCACTGGCTGCAGTGAGAGAATCTCTGAAAACCAGTCTAATGTTGTTATTGTTACACCCCTACATTTTTGAGTAATTCTGAGCTTGATGTAGTCAGTTTTAATCCACTGGCTTATCATTTAATATCAGCTATATTAACTCTGGTCCTTTGGTTCCATTTCACATGCCTAAGAAATAAGCAATAGCTGATACTCCTGTGCCAGGAGCTTCTGAGCAATGCAAAGTTCTCTTTTCTTCTCTTGATGGTTACTCCCTTCTTGATAGATTCTACTTTTTATCTTTGGGGAAAATAATCAGTGGAAATAACAAGTGTCCTGTTTTTTTTTTTTTATTCACTAGCAAGGAAAGAAAGAATTAGTTAGCTGGCTGCTTTAAAGAAGCAGACTCCACCTTCTGAACTGACTTACCACCATCCTGTTGGGAAGGGGGTGGCACTACAGAGCAGATTGAGTTAAAATTCCTAAGCCTTCACTGCTGGATGTTGACTGTTTTAGTGGCCCTCACTATTTCAGGTTTATCTTACTGTTTCCAGGCATGTTGGAGCATTTCAGCAAATTCTATTTTGTTTATTGGCCAGCAAGTATAAATGTGTATAAAGGGAGAAGTTAAAATGTGCTGCTTGGGGTGGTGGTGGGGAAAGAAAAAATATCATTTAATTAGATTGAAGCACTAAAAGGTTTTCAAGGTGTCTCTGAATTCACTTCTAGACATAGAAAGACTTTAAACCTTACCATGTGACTGGGTAGAACCTCTCTCTGTGAACCATGCTGTCACCTTGGCATGGAGTAGAGCAAAGCTGCTTGTTGCTGGCACCTCAGTTTTCTTTTTCACACATCATTAGTGTAAAAGTCAAGGCAAATTCAAGCCAAACTTCTTCATGAACCTAGACTAGGTATGGCTGTCATGATTGTGCGTGGAAGAAGGTTTATGTGTGGGGGTTGTTTCTGGAACAGTAATGGTGTAAATAAGCCTTAGCAGAGGTAGGTGAAGTTAAGAGGCAATCAGACTTGATATATTAACATTTGAAAGAAACAAGGGGAGAAGAAATCCTGCTCAAATTTACGTTTCTCATCGTTCCTGTCCTCTAAAAATCTTCCTTGGTGAACCTAAAGCTGTGCAAAAGGTTTCATAAATATGTGCCCTAAGAAGATCTAGTAAATCACTTGAACAAGAGATAAGAGATAACACCGTCTGTGTGATGTTAATGCAGCACAATGGTCTGGCAGTCATCATCAACACCACAGGTGTTATCAGCAAATCATGGGTGACTGGCATGGTCCCAAAACTTGTACCCCAAATGTCCTTTACAACTAGTCCATGAAGCATTTCAGGACAAGTAGCTCAGCTTTCATCTACTCCAGTTGCCAGTGAAACAGCTATGAGTAAGTGCTGGGCAAACCTCAAATGCTAAATGGACCTTGGTAGTGTTTAAATGCTAAAAATACCATTGGCATTGGTGGTGTTTAGCTGCATGATAAAAGCATCCCACATATTGCATGGGAAGCAATAAGGAAAGATATTTTACTTTATTCATTACCTCATTTACTTGTTGGCTTTTGAAACTGTTTTCAAACTATTCATTAAAGGAAGTGCCAACTTCATCCATAGCAAAAGGAGCTTTTCTTCCTCATGTTTATCATTGGGTAAATGCATTAAATAGATTTCTTAAAGCTTTAGTTCATAAGCATGTCAGGTTACCTCCCCTCTCCCCAGACCTGTTTACTTGCCAAGTGCTAAGTCCATGCTGTGGGATTGGAGGTGGGAAAATAACTGGGAGTTAGAACCTGAGCCCCACTGCTGTGTGCAGTATGCATGTTTTGAGTCACTGTGTCTCTCTCAATGAAATATAAAGAAGAGAAGCCAGCAAACTGTTCAGAGCTCTCCTTTTCATGTGATTGATGTGTTCATCCTCTTGCCAAACTAGGGGATACATTAATCACCTTTTGCTCTACTTCTGTGCTGGTGTAGCCTTCCAGTGAGGCAAGTGGGAGGACCGTGGTGAATAAAACAAATGTCAGGTTACTCTGATCCTGGACAAAGATTAGTGTGTAGGGTTCTACTTTTCTCATGCACTAGGTGACTTGCCCTGATGTTCAGGTTAGGCTAATGGGCCTCTGAGGCCCCAGACAGCTTCTTTAGTTGTGGCTCTTAAAACCAGTTCTGGCAGCTGCCTGGCTTTGAGGAATAAGTGGTAATTGCCCGAACATAAACTAGGGAATTGCATGCATGCAAACTGGTTTAAGGATGCATTAACTGGCAAGATCATAGGTGGTAAGATTTCCTTTGCTTGATTTAAGTCAAACTTGTGCATTTTCTTCTCTGACATTGACTTTCCTCTGTTTAGAAGTTTGATGGAGGGGTTACAAAAAGCACAAAGTCAGAACCTGGCTGTAGAAAGAGCTTGCTGACACTGCTGCCTGGAGCTCTTCCACTAGCCAGCCTGAGAGTGGAGTGGTTGGTAGTGCTGTGTGGGTGGGTGGCTACAGCTGCATACAGAAGACTGAACACTTCATTCTAGACACGTGACTTGCTGTGATACAGCTGCTATGGTGTGGAAAGTTAACAGCTTCCCTCAAATGGATGAATTTCAGGTCCTTGCTAATGCCATGGGTAGGTAAAAACAGCGGTTTGGAAAGACCATTTAAAATGCACTTTCTGCCTTCCATAATTTTCAAGTTGTCTTCAGATTTACTTATAATCTTGGAATCTCATGGTCAGAAGAATCTCCCAGACGGATCTTGTGATATGCCATAGGTGATTGGGCACAGTCCAGAAGTTCTCAGTGTTGTCTGGGTTACTAATGGAAAACTGCTAATCATATTAGCCAAAATATGTTTATGTTCCATGTTCTGGGGACAATTGGAAAAAAGGTTGATGAATTTTTTTTCTGGAATCAGCTCAAGGATTTCGTCCTCTTTGTGACTATTCTTGATAACTGTGTTCTGGTAACTAGATGTGCAGCTCACTGAACAGAATTTCTAAGCCTGCTATGAAAGAGAAGCCTTTTGAGCTGAAAGTTAGGATCTAAATGGGAGGCATTTATCCAAATGGCCTTTAAGCAGCAGAATAAACATAGACAAGATCCATCCAGGAAGAAGAGAATATGAAAAGGATGCAATACAGTCAAAAGCAGAAAAATATCACAGGAGAGCAGAGCTGCTCCTGTTGCAGAATGATTTGCTACAATTCTAAGTTTATTTTCAAAAGATTGTGTATGGAATCTCTGTGATACCCTGTGACAAGCAATATATCTGGAGGACTTAGTGAAGAGGTGTAAAGCTGCACAGCTGTTTGCAGTGTTCTATTCAAACACGGTGTAGGACTTTGTATTGAGACACTGTAAGGTGACGACATCTCTCCAGTTCCATTAGATAAGGCCTGTTGAGGACAGGGGGAAGGTCACACAGCTGTGTGTGTATTCTGGGAATGCTCTGATGTGGGCCCTGGCAAAGGAGGCAGTGGGTGCTGCCCAGTATGACCAGAACACTGCAGGGTGAAGTGCACCACATGTTACTGAAGAGTAGTGTAAACCATGGAAGGGAACATCACTTATAGACACCCTTAAGCTGTTTGTAATTGTAGGATCATAAGTAGATAGGGTTCAAACAGAAAAAAAGACAACATTCTCCTTTAAATGTTCAGTGTTGAACCTTCTGCTTAAGGGACCCTGACTCTGACTGCATAATTTTATCCTTTCCAAGCTTTTAATGGCCAATACTTCTCATGCACCTGCATGGAGAAGGATTTATGAGGAGAGACAAATAGGTAACAATGACCACTTAAATCTTGGCAAACTAAATAAGTGGCAAATACCTGTCCTGTTTGGTGACTACTTGATGACTATGATGATCTCACATTTAAGAAGTTTCTTCCAGAGAGCAAAGTGACACGTGGTAGAGATTATGAAACACTTACTGTGGCTAGAAGCTGTAATTTGGGGTTTTTTTACATCTTCTGTAGTAATTCTAAGAAGGTAACAATTACAGGTCAGTTACAAGGATGAAAGAATTGAGGTCTAGGAGTGTAAATGAATTCATCAGGTCTTTCTGCTAGAATAGATCCAGGATTGTTTCAGGAGCAGATTTGACCTGTGGCCTGGTTGCATCATATTTTGACACTAATAGGTATGTTTTGTGTCTTTGTAATAGTATTTCTGTTATGTGTGACATTCTACTTTTTGCATCCCTAAAATATCTCTTATTGATATGAAAACATTTAGAAGATCTGATTGTAAAGTAATTAGGTCTTAAAATTGCATTTATAGTAAGGTTGCTTCCTGGTTTAATGGTGACTCTTGAGAAATGTTTTAGTATGTTCCTTAAATACAGAGGAAGAGTTGGCTGAAAATATGGCTTAAATACTTTCGTTCCAGAAACTCTTTGGTGATAATTTTTGGGCTCAGGGACCCGTCACTGAATTTGCTACCTGCATTTTTTTTTCCCTTTCTGATGCCAGTGTAGAGTAAAGCTGTTTGTTATCCACAGCTTACCTCCTAAACTTGGGAGCCTGTTAGTGAGTAAAATATTAATGAAGAAGCATTGACTTGAAGCCAAAGTGAATACACGCACTCCTGCAGTTTTTTCTGAAACTTCCTAAGCTTATGAAGCCAGGTTTTCTGATAAAAGTGAAGAAGTGTTGTTCCTGTTAGCTTAACATATGCGTGCCCTTTTGATATAAGCAAAATAGCACCATCGCTGATCATCTTCTGCTTTGAAAGCATTTCACTTTATTTCTGAAAGAGATCTGTGGTATTTTAGTTTAAAAAAAATTGCTTTGATTTTTACTCCTGAAGTAACCAGCAGTCTTAATTATCTTCATTGAAAAAGTAATTTTGCAAATGAGGCCAGTAAACTGCGAAATCAGCCTCTGCAGAAGTAAACAAAATCTGAAGGACTGATCATATTCTTCTGGATAGAGCTATTTTGTGCTTTTTTAAAACAAGCTGGAAGTGCAGAAGACTCAGTGCTTTGGAGCAAATGTACTCTGCTCCACAAGAGTGTGGCAGATTGTCAGGGAAGGCCAGGGGAAAAGAAATTGTACTATTCACCCTACACTGGCTACTTTTTACAGCTAGGCCAGGAAGAGTTGTGGGGGTTTGCTGTTTAGATTTCATGTTTGCTTTTTGTAGCTGGCATTCTATATTGCTAATTGTGGGCATGCTAATAATCAAGAAAAATGTTAAGCTCTTAAATCATATGTAAAATTGTGAAATATTATTTGAACAGTTTTATTTAGAGATGTAATTGAAGTTCTGTGATACGTGAAGTTTGTAACAGCTGGCCTGTAGTCTCTATGGCATTTTGGTACTGTATTCAGCTCTTGTTACACCAAGGTTCAAATGTTTTATTTGAATAAATAAAACTGGGATATGGAAGTTGGTAGTAGCTTTTTGATCCTTTGTTACCTGGCACAGGTGAAAGCTGGAGCTAATAGGGTGCTGTTCTAACTGGGACTGTGCACAAAAATGATTTGGGTTATCCATAGCCTGTGACCACCCCACTCCTCCTCAGATTGCTTAAGATGCAAGAGTCCAAATGAATATGGACCAGCATCTCTGGTATTTTTGGTATCCTGCATATTAACTTCTCACACAGTGCAGTTGAGTACTGCATGCTAGAAGTTCTGAAGGGAAGGACTTGGAAGAGCCCATGGCAGGCACATCCATACACACATGGAGTTCTTTTATAAAGGCTGAGCTAGAATGCCCATCAGATCCCAGAGGTATTTCACCAAGAATGAGGAGATGATCCATTCCTGCAAGCAGTTTTTTGGACACAGAATTTCATTTGTGTGTTTGTGGGTGGGAGTGAGGTAGAGGATATAAATACCTTTGCAGATCAACCTAAACCACCACTTTGTTTCCACATAAGTCAGCACTCAAAATTTTTAATGACCAGAATAATTCCTACCTGTGATGGAGTCAAAGCAGCATCTTAGAATGAAAGTTGGTTTTATTATATTACTGATTTCCTGAGCCACAGCATTCCCACTGATTTGGCTACTTTCATTCCTGGTGTGTTGGTGGAGGGCAGGTGGGTGGGAAGCAGTTGTGGGACACAATGGCTTCTTACTTCAAAACCTGAGATGTGTGAAACTCAACGTCTCTTTCTTTTTTTTTTTTTTTTTCTATAATCAGTTCCAAATGAGCACTTACAAGGAGAACTCGGAACTGGCTTGGTTGAACAAATTGATTTCTCATGCTTGAGAAAGTAAAGTTAAACATCCTTGGGAAACCTAGAAATTTTGAGAACTAGACTTTTTATAAAGGCCTTTTGATTTATTAGATTTAGAGCAAGACCATTGAAATCACCTTGAGGAGCAGAATTATTTATGGCAGCTGCTTACAGTACCAGTGTAATGCCAGTTTCGCATGTTTTTAATTTTGTTCCTTCACATGGTCTGTGCTGTGTTAATGATCACCTTGTCATGCTGCCAGTGGAAAACAGTTTTATAAATAATTCCCACTGGTAAGATGAAAGTGTTAACAGAAATACTTCAGTGAAGGTCTTGATTAACTTACACACTTGGCTTGATCACAGTGAAGCTTAGACTTACAATATCTTGTTACCAGAACTAATAAAACCCATTCATTTTTTCATGTACTGTGTTAATTACCCTTTTACTTTCCCTCATGGGCAGACACACAGAGGCTGATTTTATGTTTGTTGAAGACCATAGTTACACTTTTAGACTTCTCCTTGCTGTACTTAGAAGTTCCTACTCACACAAAACTAACCTTCTCTAATTCCAGAATCCATATATTGTAATAGTAAACCCTCAAGACTATAGATTATTACACTTATGGGCTCTGTTTAACCTACCTTTACTATAAACAGCTGAAGAAAGATCTTTTAAAGTTTTTGTATTTTCTCATACTTACTGAAAGCTCGCTGTCTTACGTACATGCATTAAGAAGCACAACTAAAAACTGAATTTCCAGAATATCCTTCTTTTTTAATTCAAATTCCCCAAATAGAAATATTCCAGTCAATTGCCATTTTGCAATAGAGAATAGTAACATACCATATTCCATCACTACCACCTCTGAGAAACATCAGGAAAACAGGCCATGTTCTCTGAAGCTTAATAGCCATAGGATCACATAAACTGTATTAAGGAAGGGCCTTTTAGAAAAGATGTTTGCAATACTGATTTCCATTCCCTGGAGCAAACTCCTTGGGGGTTGGACTAGATGATCTCCAGAGGTCCCTTCCAGCCGTGAGGATTCTGTGAAAGCAGCGTGTGTTGGGTAGATCAGTTTAATTAGGCAAGATCATACTGAGGTGGGCAATAGTCTTTAAAGTTATATACCAAAATACAGATTATTTGATACTTTGGAGTCAGTGACCTCATGCTCCCCTCTGGTCAGCACAGACCTTGGAGTTCAAATACAGTGGGTGTAGGAAGAGCCTAGGGATAAAATGATCTCAGGGTGAAGTAGTACTTGCATATACACAAACTGAATTATTTCCTAGGCTGGTCTGTAGAACTCAACAGTGGTTTCATTTTAAATTCATAGGAGTAGAGGCAATACAGGCAGCCTTTGCTTGTTCGCTGCCTTTTTTTGCAATGTGTTTTTAGCAGGGTCATCTGTGTGCCGCTGTCACAGGGTAGAGGTAAATTCTCCAAATTAGTGTTTTACTTGATTCTCACAATTTGTGATTACGGCTCACCTAGTGCCATCCATGGCAAGGTGAAATAGAATGTGGCCTTTCCTGAAGGAAACTAATTTGAAACATACAGATGGAGAAATAAGATGTTAAAGACTGAAGGAGTCTTCATGTTAAAGACACACGTTACAGTCATAGTGTGGACTGTAACTTCAAATGGCATTAGTAAGTAAAAAAGGTAGAAAGTTCCTTGAGCAGTGAAGTGAAGGAAGCTTAGGTTTGGTGGGGTTTCTTCATGGATTTCTTTCGCAGGTAAGTGGATTTTCTGACGACTCAAGTTTCATCCTTTCAATAGGCATGGCAGCAGTAGGGTCTCTTTTCTTTAGCCAGCTGGCTATTTCATAGGAACAAGACTTAATGTTTCAGATTCCCATATGTTTTTTTGTCAAACTGGATTGAAACTGGTTCACAAGTTCTGGTGGGAAACACATACACAGAAGTATGCCTCCTGATTTTCTTACTTTGTTTAAAAATGGGGAAAAAAAATCCCTTCAGTGTTGTTTATTCTTTCCGATTGCAGTCTGATAGAATAAAATATACTAGAGCTGTTATTCTTTTCTGTGCACTGAGTGCTCCCTTCCTCTTTATCTGCCCTCATATTTCATCCTCTGTGGTTCTTTCACCTTTTCAACAGATCTTGAATTGACCTCTGTAAACTTACAGCCTTCTGCTTTTCTGTCTCATTTGTCTCTTTGTAATTTGCTTTGTAAATTTAATTGTGTGAACTGAATATTTTTATAAGGAGGGTTGATTGGCTGTTATTAGGGTTGCCTAACACTCCTCATTATAAAATCCTGGTTTTCAACTACTTGTGTTAATCTTTACTAGTTGGTACTAAGATTTTTCTATATTGTGACTATTTTTTGTAAACTTTAATTATTTGGGGTTTGTTACTGTTGACATGATTCTACATATGAAATTAGGAGGAAACACTGTATTTACGCAAGCTGTGAAAAAGATTGAAGACCTTTTCTTTGAATGCTGTTACACATGGATGCTTTGGATATGCAAGATATTTTTGGCAAAATACGTACAAATTTGACTGAGAAATAGAACTAAAAAATGCTATACTTTTCATATATATATGTATTTATTTATGTATTTATATCTATATATATACACATACACACTCAGTAGAGGTTGAAAGGAGCCTAAAAGCTAAAACCTTGGAAGATTTTTGTGTTCACAAAGCAGCTTAAATTTCTCTGCTCCTGAAATGCTAACCTGCATTCTGAGCAGGGCTACTGAGGAAGCTCGGTGCCAGGAACACTGCCTCAGGATAGTGCAGCTGTGGCTGTAGGTAGCTCTGGTCCAGATTATGTTTAGATGCTTGAAATGATGAAGGTATAGATGTCTTTTTCTTTTTGGACCTTGGCAAATTATACATACATGTTGCCATCTTCCTCCTCCAGCCTTTCCCCACAGCAAGAATGTTCAGAAGATTGCAAGGTCAGGTATCCAAATGTTAGGAAATTCAACTTCAATCTTGTAATGCTGCATGTATGAAGAAGCAAGGATAAGTTGCGCTATCACTTCACTGCCTGGGTTTTTTAATAGAAGTTCTTTTATAGTTCAGTAGACAGTGCAGATTTGCTCTGGTGGTGAATCAGGAACATACAGTGTAGGAAACTATCATCTTGAACAGGCCTACTACCTCAGCTGCAAGTTGAATGTGATAAAAGAGAGTAAGACCAGGATCACAAGAAGGGACATGCCAAAGCTATTTGGTTTTGCCCTTGTGATTTTGCATTCTATCCCTGCCTCTCCCAGAGGGCTGTTTTGTGCAGGTAAGCAAGTCATTCCAAGCAGAGTTTGGAAAGGAGGTCACCGTGCTGAATGCTTAGCTGGGTACCTTGCAGGCATGATTTGCAGGAGTTCAGAGCACACATAGCTGAAGCCAGAGGGAAGTGCATTTTGAATATTAAAGCATTATGGGGTGCTGACTCCTCAGTGAAACAAGTCATAATGTCTCAGATCAGACATCTAAAACCAGTCAAGATTTTTTAATCTTCATGACTGCTCTTTCTGCAGAATAGATAGTGCCATTCCTTCT
Organism: Acrocephalus scirpaceus scirpaceus; assembly: GCA_910950805.1. NCBI lineage: Eukaryota > Metazoa > Chordata > Aves > Passeriformes > Sylviidae > Acrocephalus > Acrocephalus scirpaceus. The sequence continues at coordinate 25,650,690 of OU383775.1, read as the reverse complement.
TTCCGTGCACATCGTTATAAGTGATATATGAGGCATTCCATATCACGATGAATGACTGGGAGCCCCAGGTTACTTAGCCATTCTGTCTTCCATGCCTATTTAGAATATTTTGGAATATTTTGAATAAGAAAGGTTCAAAGCCATGTATTAAATGCGTAGAAAATAGAGAGATTTCTTCCCTGTGATGGGGAAGTCCCTGGTGTTGCATAGTTCATGTCTGCATTACTGTGTGAGACACAAATGTTTTTAAATTTTGTCTTGTGCAGGGAGCACTTCCATTCAGCACATTGGGAAGAGCACTCAGCACTTAGTTCCTTCTCAGTTGAAGAGGCACAAACCAATTCCTCAAAGAACTTTGAAGGAAATGGAAAAGACAAATGTAAAATCTGTATTAGACAAATATATTGGTATCTATGTTGGATTTTCTATTGAACTCCATAACTCTGGTTACTGACTGAATACAATTTATCAGTCAAAAAGTTTGTGTATATATTTATACTTTGTGCAAAACTAAGCAGCTCTTGCTTCTTACGTAAATTTACTTGCACCAAGGTCTTGAAGTAATTCATACAAACCATGTTACAATTTACTGATCCACCTGAGCATGCCAAGGCCTCTGGAATGCACGTCTGCTGAAGATGCAGATGAAGTTGCAGGGAGTCACCCCATCAATATCTGGGATGGAGATACACTATCTAAGTCCCTTGGAGGCTGCTAGAGGATGCCCTGATTACAGCTAGAAGTTTCCTAGCAAATCTTGAGCCGGCTGTTAACACATTTAGGCTACAGCTGTAGGGAAATGCCAGAGCCTGAGGTATTTCACTCAGAGAGATACAAGTAAGTCATGCGACTTCCAGAGAGGTGTAGACCTGCCCATGTAAATAGAAGCGTCCTGAGTCACTGAAGGTGCAAAATCCAGAAGTCACCTAGATGGCAAACACTGTGTGAAGGAAAAAGGGTGTGAACCACTCCCTAGGATTTCTTCAATGTGGACATCATTTCAGGAAGAAGCACAGAGTCCTGGTTCTAGAAATGCCTCAGTCACAATAGGGTGGTTAGGATCAGCAGATCTTTCATGTGAATCAAAACTTACGGTAGTAGAGTGAGGAATATGTGTGTGTAATCTCAATTTAGAGTATTTCTGAAAGAAAGGGCAAAACCACAATTTTCTCTCAAGTGAAATCACTGGTGCATCATCTTCCCATTGAAAAGAGCCAGTGATTCTCTCATGGAGAGAAAATGCTCTTTAAAAATCTTTGGAGATAGGTATTTTCCATTCAGGATGGAGACTTGAGGCTGTTTACCTGTTACACACCTGCAGGGGAACTGCCCCTAAGTTCTCCTTAGATCACTGCCCCTAAGTGACCTGTAATCACTGAGTTGTTGAATAGGATAAACAGCACCTGCCTGTCTGTACGACTACAGCTCAGTAGTCTGACTTTTTTTGTTGGAATGTCAGAAAACTTACAACAGATTCCACTGTACTGCATTGAAAGCAATTTGCAAGTAGGCATTGGAAGGCGTTTTTGATCTTGACAGAAAAAACCAAGAAAATTCTCTTGGTCATTTGTACTTAGCACCTGCAGTGTGAATGTTTTTTGGTCCTGGTAGCTTCTCACATTACAGAGCATTTGCAAATTCAGTTGTATTTTCATAGCATTGTGTATCTGTGTCCATATATCAGCAAAAAGATAAAAATAATGTTAGCTGTTCTTTACACATATTTCATCCCTTATTAGATGAGCTCTGAATAAGAATAGGTGATCTGGACTGTATTGGAAGCTTTTCATGTAAGGGTGGCTGGGCTTTTTTTTCATCAGACATTCATATAGTAAATGGTTTCTGTGGGGTTTTGCTCTTTGAAGTGTATTCTCTTACATGGTGAGGATATGGGTTTAGAAAATTGGCCAGTAAAGGAGCTGAGACTGTATTATGAATATTTTTGACATAAATTATTATACAAAAAATTTATGGCACTTTCTGTAAGAGCAATTTTATGGCCACTTCTTTTTGAATGTCACCCTCTTTTAACAAGTAATATGAAACAAAGATAAAAATTAAACATAAACCATCCTAAAAACAGTGTCCCCTCCATAGCATTTTATAAAAGGTATTAGAAGTGATGCAAAGACTGAGTTACGGATGTTTCTGAGTTGGTTTTTTTTTGCTATTCTGCTCAAAAATACCTTCCTTCAGTAAGTCACACATACACTTGAATCAGATGTGTTGTAGCAAGTTAGCAAATGTCATCTCTACTCGGATGTGCTCAAAAGCCACAGTTTGTGGGAATCTGCAACTCTGCCTCGTTCCACCCTTTAGAGAGAACTGCTGGAAGGATGAGAAACACTGATGTAAAACTAACATTTAGGAGAAAATGTAGAACAAGATGAAAACATGTAACCTAAGAGGCCCTGAAAATCAGAACATTTTTCAATAATCTAAAATTACTCTAAATTCCAGTAATTCAAAAGTGTAGAGTTTTCTTAGCAGTTGTCATCAGCTGAGTCAAGCTTGCATCTAGAGTGAGGGTTATAGCACCAAAAAGTTAAGTGTTGTATTAGTACTCATGTAGAAATAAATAGCATTTTTATGTGTGTTCTTGTGTCTTGGAAAAAATTCACCAAGATACACTCGATAATTCACATGAATTGGCTTAATTAAAGAAGAAGGAGAGAGAACTTTTGCACTGAGACTTATAATTGTCTTAGCAAGATTTACTGGTATGTCTGGAACCTGTTAAAATCAATGACTTTTGCAGGGGGATCTTTGTATTACTTCTTTTTGAAGAATTATATTATATAGAAAATGTGTAAGCACTGTGATTTTTTACTTTGTATTCCCAAATTTATGTCAACACCTTACAGGTCGTTGTCAGCCTACTTATACAATGTTAGATCATCTCATGGATGAAGGGACTGTTTGCTTTCTAGAATACAATGCCACTAATTAAAGTTGAAAGTGAATGGACTGAATTAGAATCAGCTCATCCATCAAAGACTGGCTACTGATTATTTACTGACAGTGCTTCATTTAGCTCTATTAATTACTCAGTGGCACTGTTATGTAAAGGTCATGCTTGAAAAATTAAGAAAGGATACATGAAAAATTATTTTACTTGCTCATTGCTGGAGTCTGGAAGTGGTAAATGTTAAACAGAGTGTTCATGTGAATTATCTATTAAATGTGTTTTTTCTTATCAGCGTTTTAATTGTGAGTAAGTAAACAGGACAGCAGCTTACAGATCTTGATAGGCTCCTCATGCAGGCTTTGATGGTCATGGCTGTGGCTCCATAGCAATAAAGGAAAGTTTTCCTTTCTATTACTGCTTTTAAAATAGCTTTTTTTTTTTTTTTTTTTTCTGCCCAAATTAAATGAGTTTACAGGCATTGCAGGGAGAAGAATTGTTTTGTATTTTTTTGTACTTACTACCCATTCTTTCCTTATTCCTTTATCCTTTAAATAATAAGCCTCTTACCATCATTCCCCAGACGTCACTCTAAAATTCCATCTATGATACAGAAGTAAATGTGTCTCCTGTATTCCTACAGCAGAGTTGTAACATACACCTCATTCACATTCAGTAACCTTCATGAATGCTAAGCAAAAATTTCTGTATACTTGGTATATGCCAGTAACAAGTGTCTTCAGTTATACATTTAATTCTAGTCATTGATACTAGTTTTGAAACTGTATTTACCTTCATTTTTTCCAGTAAATACATAATTTGAGTTTCAAAACCCATATGTTCTCATTGGTAGTGTTTTAAAAATCAGCAGAATATTTTTACCATATAAAAAGGAAAAGCATGAGTTCTGTGGGTTTAGGCAGGGAATACCATCTTTTTTGCTCTTTAAATTAGAACATGGCTTGGAGGTGGGAGTGGTAAAAGTGGGTCTGCAAAAGTGGTAATGTAAGAGGTAAAGTCCAAATGCTCACTTCCTCTGACAGATCTGTGAGCTGTGGTTGTTCTGTAATAAAACCCTTCATGTACAGCAGCATGGCTCACATGGGAAAATCTTATGTATACATACATATATATTTAAAAAGGAAAAATAACGTAGTTACTGAGCTGAAAAATACTGTTTGGTTCACATTCCAAAAAAGGGCTTGAAAAGATGATGAATATGTGTGTGCTTTTTTGGTCAAGAAGGGACTTTAATTTTCTGTTCAGTCCTGAGCTGTAAGTTTCCATGCTAATCAGACATGTTACTAACTCAGATCTGTTTATAATCAAAGTCAAAGCTGAGAGCAGCATCACCGCCCGCTCTACTCAGAGACTGCAACTATTAAGAAATTAGTTTTGATTAGTTTGTTTTGTAATGGTGTTGTGTTTTGACATCGTGTTGTGTGATGTCAGGAAGGGCCTCTCTTTAAAGCCATCCTGAAAAAGCACGGCTATAAAACAGACTCAGGCAGGGAAATGGAAAACATATGAAGCAGTTGTACGTCATCTAGGGAATGGTATTTCTCGAGAGGATAGAAATGATCTAATTGCCTTTGATTTTATGAAATGCTATGAAAAGGAATCTGCTTATATATTAGATTTTTACATAAATGGTCATTTTAAAAAGTGGAAAGTTTGATGTTTGTAACTTAAATTGACACAGTGCAATTGCAAGAGCCATCTGCCAACCATCCAGATGCAACAGTTACCATTTCTGCATTTTCTTTCTTTTTCTTTTTTTGGTTGGTTGGTTTGGTTTTTGGATTTTTTTTTTCCTTCTGTTTTGCTTCTCAGGTGTCTTCTTTTAATCCTAGTGCTCAGAAGGGTGATAGCACTCTAACATTATTGTGGAGACTGGGTGGGTATGAACACTCCTTTACTTTCTTTTATTCTGCTCTGCTGTTTTTCCAGTGGCAAGACACCTATGCATTGTCTTGCTGTGGAGTTGCACAATTCCTGCTTAGCTCAAAGTAGAACCTATTTCAACCTAGGAAATGCATTTTCTAGCCTGACTTTATTTACCAGCTCTTTTAACTCTTGGGTTGGGCCAGTGGGATTTTTTTCTTTTTTAAATTTGAAGGCTTTTTAAATTTTATGAAGTCTAGGCACACATAAGTGCAGCATTTTAAGTAAAAAATATATCTGCAGCACTGCCTCACTCAGCTGTCTTGTATTTCATATGCTGAAAATAGAACAAGCTTGATTATTAGTGAACACCAAAAGCAGGACAACCTTTATACAACAAAGAACTGATTAGTGATTAGGTGAAATTTTCCATTTGCAAATCTAATATTACAGGTATTAGTGACCATGATGCTGAATCTGCCATAATTTGGATGAGAACCTGATATCTTGCTTGATACTCATCATCTTTTACAGTAATGTATCAGAAAACATGCGATAAATCTCCAGTTTTGCTAGGCAATCATTCAGTGATTGTTGTTGCTTTTAATGTCCATGCTTGCCTCTGAAGTAAGAATACTACCTCATTTTACCAGGGTGTTATGAGGTACCATATTGATAGTGATGTATTAATATTTATAATTTGATAGGCAACAGTTTGTGCAAGAAAGTAAAAAATATTTTACCAGTTCATATGGTAATGGTCTACCTAAAATATTTTCTGTAATTTCAGTTGGAGAACTTACCCTATATATTTTCCTTGAAAACATCACTACTGTTGGTATACTGTTCTTCATGAGATTTTCTCTCGGAGCTATTACACTTCTCTTTCTGTTTGTTCTGAACACAGTATATATTTACAAAAATTGCATTGTTCTTTGATCTAGAATGAACGTCATTTAACAATTTTCAGTATAAAAATTACAAAAAATTACAAAATGCTTTGTTGGGCAAGGAATATGCTTTTCTCCTTTGCCTATATTTTAACATGGTTGTCCTTAAAATCTGTGTATATGCTCTTAATACATCCTTTCAGTTCCCCATACTATCACCGTGGCTTTAACAGAGAACAATTGTATTGTTGGAGGACACGTAATAGGCTACTAGAAGAAATATTTACATCTGGCATGATCAAAGCTTTTGGACTATAAGAACGTGTATGTGGGAGGTCTAATTTTTATGTGGGCGGATTCACAAAGACTAAGACACTGCAGTACTTAACCCCTTTGCCTTTATGAAAATTCAATTCCTCAAAATGAAAAAAGTATGTAGTACCTGATTCTTATCTTTATTTTTCATTTTGATGAGTGGTATTAACTATTCTGCTTGTAACTACTTGTTTTAAGTCATAGAGATTTTTTTGGTATTTCAACCCCTGTAGTGGCTTATTTAGTAAGATGCTTATCTTGCTTGTGATGTTTTTGCATGTTTGGAACTATGCACATTTTCAAATTTAAAAACCTCACATTTTTAACACAGATTTGATGGTCTGTAGAATGCTGTGGAAGGAGCTCTGCTGTATTTTCAGTTTATAGCACTAGCTACATTTTCAGGTTTGGTTTTTGCAGGTTTAGTTCCTCTGGCAGTAAACAGCTGGGAGCCCTGGCTATTTGAATTTTTTTTTTAATCAGTTACTTTAAATAGTTACAATATGAAAGGCTATTAACACTCAGTCATTTAAATAATCTCAGCATTTTGTTTGCAAGGCTCTGATGGGGACATTTGGGATGATGACCGGGACTAACAGCTTGCTGAACGGGGAGGTCTTGCTCTCTCTTTGGCTTCTTTCCTTTCTCCTGCTGTCCTGTGATCTTCCCTTCCCCAGCCCCCAGCTACACCAATTCTGACTGCAGGGTAACCAGCTCAGCTTGCCAGCCAAGCAGAAGAGCCCACACGCCAGAGCTGCGTGCCAAATGCCTTTTGTGCTGAGCCTTAATTTACCAGGTGATCAGCAGAGTGAGCTGGCTCCCAGGTAAGCATCAGGGGCCTGGGGAGCTGTGGTGAAAGGGGAGCCACCTGCCCTTTTTGCCCCTGGTGAATTTGCGTCTTACTCAGAGCACTCTCTGAAGTCATAGGATGAGTCACAAACACAGCATCATGTGTAATATGTAGCTTCTTGAAAATCAGCCCTGCCTTTGCAGGCAGATGATGATGTGAGGAGCACTTCTTGTAAACAGTGAAGACCGTACATTTCTTTTGAGAAGACACACATCTTTTGTGGGTATCTTCAAAGATTGAGCTTTCAGCATCCCTGGCAGTTACATTTAGAGCTGGGAGTCATCAAGCAATAGAACATTTTCCCCCGTCAAAATGTTTCTTACCAATTAAATCATGGGTACCTATGTAACTTTGCTTGGTCTTACCCATTTGCATTACTTCAGCACTCCAAGCTTAGGAGAGTTATTGTACTTCTTTTGGATATATACTATATCTCTTCGTTACCCTTGTGGCATTGACAGTCCATAAATCTATTCCTGAACTGTTCTAGCATCAAATATGTGTATACTGGTATCAAAGTCAGTTAATATCAGGGTGTTCTGTAAGTAAAAGAGCTGAGGGAGCATTTCATGGAGCCATTCCTGATACTCTGCAGGAGTGGGGTGGAATGAGCAGGTGGAAGTGAAAATTCTTCATCTGCCAGACATTGGTATGCTGTTGAGTCTCTGTGAACACCTGAAGTACCAAGATGCTGCTGTGTTAGCTTCTCTAACACAAAGCCCTTGCAAGGTAGGCAGGCTCTTACCCAGGTTTTGGAACCCTAAGTTTTAGTGTTATCAAAATGATGTAGCTTTGTTTTTCTCTGGTCTCAACACCAGGACTGACACACAAATTTTGTTGATCAGTTAAATGGCATCTGCAGTTCACAGAAAGGTGGTCAGTGTGTCCAGGATCTTCATGTTTTTTCTGGGTGCTACACATACTTTGCATATTTTCCCTGTATTTTTATTTGCTTTTTAGTTAGAAGAAAAAAAAAATCAACAAAAAAAGACTTGCCATTTCCTTTGTTGCAACTTGTAGGATTCTCTACAAGACTGCTGTACTCTGTGACCACAAAACTGCCTTTTCTTCTGTCTCATGCTGTTGGAAAACTGCTAGCCAGCAAGTTTAGTTTAAGCAGAACCTCAGCATTACTTGTTTTGCCACCTCTTGGTAGTTTTCAGCATGGTCATGTAATACACAATTAGAGGCCCCAGTGTATTTCTTGATGCATTTCTCAGCAGTTCAGCATTCTCATTCACAAAGAGAGCATCACTGTATGTATTTATACTTAAGGATATGAAATGTTAAAAAGGCCCCAGAACTGCTAGTGCTATCTATAATTGGTCCTCCAAAGCAACAGCTAATTCAGCAATGGGAAGTACCATGTTTGATTTTTAGCTCCCAGCATCACCTAATTTGCTAAACATTCAAATACAAATAAAGTGACATAAGGAAGAGGCCTTATATAAATATTTATAATTGTAGGCATTCAGGAATCATTATAAAACTCAAAAATATCTCAGAATTCAAAAGAGCTGAGTTTAAAAAAAATCAATTTTATAAGCATTCATAACCAGGATGTTTGTTTCAGGCTCAGAACACCACACTCCCTTTTAGTCTCCGTTCTTTCAGGTCTGAAGATTGCCAGTATTTTGGAGGTCCCTATAGCACTTGAATGAAACTGTTTCTTGCCTAAGCAAACCAAAACAAAGAAGACAACCATTGTGTCCATTATTTTGAGTATCAGACTGGTACCAAATGGGGCACTGCAACAGGGAAAGCATGGGTTTTTTAAAAACAACAAAAAAGCAAACAGACACACATCCCACACCAGAAAAAAAGCAAATAACCCCCCCCAACAAATTCCTGGAATGGAATGTCAGCAAAAACAATACCTTAAAACCCTAACAACAACAACAACAACAACAAAAAGTTGCACTACACCACTTCTCAAACACTCCCTCATGGAAAAAAGCTCAGGGGTGTCCTGATAATGTGATAATTCCTGACATGAAGAAAACAGATTTGAACATTTGATTTTACTGTCTAGCAGAGAAAAACTCTGTATGTAACATTATTAGTGTCACGAAGAGATTGACTGCCTGCCTTCCTGTTACTTGTTCAAGGAGATTTCCATTTACCCTCATCTAACTCCAAGATAAAGAAGGGACCATCTGTTCTTCCTCCTTCACTCCCTTCCTTATTATGGTCCTTTGTTGTCATCATCTCAAATACTAATTTGTTCTCCCCAATGTCCTCGGTACATTGCCTGGTCTGTCAAGTGCATGTACTCATCTTTCCATCGGTCTGTTATGCCCTTAGATGTTTCCTTATTCCTTGGCATGTGTATTTGCCTAATCCTGGTGTTTTAATGTGAGTTTCTTTGCTGTGCCAACACACCCCAGAAAACCTGCAGCTGGCCTGAGTCCTCGGGAGAGGTTACAGCACAGGGGTCCATGCTCCAGCTCTGAATGTGGGTTGTGAGGGAGAAGTCTTGGCTGCACTGCTGTGCCTCTGTCATGTAGATGGTTGTTTTCTTTCAGGAGAAATGCTTAAATACAGTCACACACAAAAAGTAAGGTGTACCTTCCATATCTGTATGGATTTTTACCAAATAATTCTGACTGCTGTGTTGTCTGCTCCCAAATTACAGCCTTCAGGAATGGCATGTCCTTATGTACCACTACTTGGACCACTCAGTGAACGTTTTTCAGTTTGCTGGTAACTATGGACATGGATTAATTTTGCCAAAATCCTTTTTACAGTAATAGGGATTTTAAAGAGGCTTGTCCACTAGCTCTTCTCTTCCAGTCCTCTTCCCACACCTCTTTTAAAAAGAAAAAAAACCATTAAAGTTACAAGTGGAGGAACTCCTACCTGGTGGACTTGTGGCATTTTTTTATACTCTTTTATCAAAGGCAGCCCTAGGACCCAGAGAGTTAAATCAGCATCTCCCCAAATGAGAGCAGTGAGGAAGTTCAGGGAAGAAATATGGTGTGGATGATAGTTTTGTGTACAGCTCTGGCATGATGCCAAAACCTGTATAAATATAGTTCCGTGATGGCGTCATAAACAGTGTCTGCCTTTCCCTTCTCAGACATCTTTTCTAAGCCTGCCTTCGTGCCTGATCTCTCTTAAATGTGTGTGTGTGTATGTCTATCTTATTATATATAAAGAGATTATACACCAAATAATTACTCATTTTATATCCCAGCCCTTTAAAAACATATCATGTGTTGTAGGTTTTGAATTCCAGTAATAATGTTACATGAGATCTAAGGCATAGCTGTTGTTTGGCAAAAATAGTCACCATGTAATAGTGACAGGACTGTCTGGAGATGTTTCTAACAGACATATCTGCATATTTAAACCCAGATTAATAAATGTCACTCCATGAGCAGGAGAAAAAAAAAATTAGGCATCAGCATTTTCAGTTGCTTCATGTATTACTCTGGAATTGAGAGAAGGCCCCAAGTGGCACAGAAGTAAACATCCATCTAAGTTATTTGCATTATAATTTATCCTTCTGCATGTGTTTGTGTAAGTTCAGCATCTGTTTTCAAGAAATCATTTTTGTGCTGATTCTACTTGAAAATGTTTGTGGTCTTGCTGTATATTCTTACACATACATTTTCCCTCAACAGGGTTTGCACTTAGGATAGTGAATGCTCCAATGGCCTTGGATTTAGCCTTTGGCATGGTATGTGAGCTGCTCCAGCGGTGGGGGGAGATCCATGCTGGTGTCCCAATCCTGCTGGAGTGGCTTTTGGGAGACAGTGACCTGCAAAGAGATGGAGAGACTTCTGCCCTGGTAATTTTAACAAGCAGTTGCTATAGCATGTTAGAAGCACTATAGTTCTGTGGTCTCATGGTAGGAATAGAATAAAATGTCTCATCTGATGAAACCTGATAATTGCTACTGCAGTGGTAACTGATTTACAGTCTTTCAAAAAACTCACATGGATGTTATTTAGAATGAAGAGTTTTATGACTGTTTCCTGGTAATACCAGCATAAAATTTAAGAGATCAATAAGCAAACATTAAAATAAATCAAGAGTTACTTCACAAGGCATTGTTGACTGAAACATTTTGAGGCTGTAATGTAATTACATTCAGTATTATTGCAGATGATGGCTTCCCTTGAATTTAAATTGCTGTTGGGGGTGCCAGGCATATCTAGGCATTCAAGACCAGTGTTCTACCAATGCTGGCTTTCCCAGAGATGGCATTTAAATATTTGGTAACTTTATGCCGTCACCCATGTGACTGGTTCTGCACAACACGTGAAACAGCCTTGCTTACATCAGTCATTGGGTTCAGGATTGTTGCTGTAAAGATGAGTTTTGCCACACTGGTTCTGTAAAAGCTGTTACTGTATAATACACTTTTTGTCTTGAAAAGAGTGTAAAGGTCAAAATAATGCTGGAAGGTAAACCAGAAGGAGCAGCTACGTCTTTGAGAAGTTTGTTGGCAATTAATATGACCCATGAAATAGATCATGAATCTTTTCTTAAGCCTGTAGTTTAGGTGTGCATTTCTGATGTTTCACTGACTGATACAACTTTCATTTAATCCAGCCAAAAAGCTCCACGATACAGCAAATTGCCATACTGCTTACAGAGGTCTTTGTGAAATATAATACTTTTTCATAGGGGAAGGCAAGCACATGTTAAGGATTAGGGCTACTATTTACTTCCACTTTTTTCCCAAGAATTGTGCCATAACTGCCTGATCTTTGAAGGTAAAATTTCTTCGGCAAAGTAGGAACCTTTTTACTGTGTTTTCCCAAACCTTTAAAAAAAGGCATATGAATGTTTATCTTGTTTTTTGAATATAAAAAGCTGTTCTGTGACAGCCTCTGTTGTCATCATTTCTATCTATATACTTTTTCATATCTTTTATTATTTCCTCATTGTTATCAAACCACAAGTCATTTTCTAATTACTGTTGGTTTTCTTTTTGTTAAGGAAGAAGATGATTCCCTGTTTGATAAAGGGGAAGTGAATTTTTGGGCAGAGAAGCTGACCCATGTGAGACAACTTAGTAAGCACCTTTTACATCTTGTATCAGTGACTCATCTCACCTTACCAGATCATGGGGAACTTAATCGTCTATCAAGAATAGCACTGGACCAAGCCCAGCACATTGAACACCTTCTTGGAGCTCTACCTCTGGTTCCAGAGTTTTCCAGAACTCCAGAATTCACAAGATTGGCTATTCAAAAGGAGAGAGTATCAGTCTGTCTTAAAATATTAAATCTGCTGAAGCCTGATGACACTTGCAAAAATGAAAATCTGGCAAAGTAAATTTCCCTAAAACTTCAAACTAAAACTTTATCCTTGGGGATCTGCACACACTACTGGATGGGCAGGGAGACTGAATTCCAGCAATGTTCAAGGAATCAGGGATTGCTGTGATGACTTCAGGAAACCTGCAGTACCTTCAGTATTCAGGCTAGAACTACATTCTTTGTATTGATTAATTGTCCATTGATTTTTTTTTTAATGGGACGTGCAGTGGGAGACTTTTCCTTTTAAATGCATTTGCTAATTTCATTCAGCTGAGCATTGTTTATTACAGCTACTGTAGGAAGTAAAGCAGCTAAACCTAATATTTTCCATTCATCCAGGTGCAGGACACCTGTAGTTCTGTTGTTTTGTCCCTCATTTTTACCTCCTGTATTTTGATACCAAGAAAAAGTTGTGGGGTTTTCGTCCCCTTTCAAGACGTGCATGTTAATTATTAAATTAATATGCTCTTTTAAAAAATCTTTAAGTGTTTCTAATAGAAAAACAAACCATAACTTCTTTGTTTATAGCAATTTCTAGAGTACATTTTAAATTTTACTGCATTTTCCTCTGGAGGAAGACAAGGATTTTCACTTTGGTAGTAACCTTGTTTTGCACATGGAAACAGCATTAGTTAGATTTCTGCATGCCTCTTTTCTCCTTTAAATCAAATACCTACTTTCATAAAATGGCTCTAAAATAAAGACTTGCTGTGTTCAAAACAAAGCAGCTGTTCCATTGCAAACGAAACAGTTTCATCTTTACTTGGAACACCTTGCTCTGCAAGCAGGCCTGGAAAGTGAGGTGCTGCGAGGAGTGTGAGGCCCCTCGGAAGGGTACCAGGGGTGTTTCTGTGCTGCAGCCCTCGCTTTTGGGAGATGCTCTCACCAGGTGGGGCAGCTGTTCTGAGTGCTCCAGGGTCTTGCTGTGTCTAAAACACAAAAGAGCTTGTTGCACATTGAATGTTTCTTTTTCTGTGAACTGGAATTGGGTTTCGATATGAAAATGACACATCAAAAATAAATACGGATGTCTAAAGGTTGTGTTACTTTCTCACAGCCAAGGCTGCGACTGGACGTGTGGCTGTGGCGTGGCTGGGCCCGCCACGACAAGGATGTGCGGCCCTGTACGCCGTGATTTCGGTGTCCTTGGAAGAAGAACACGTCCGATGAACACGACATTGCTTTCAGCCTCTTCACCAGACGGTGTCTGAGCGCAGTTTAGCCCTCGATCTCGGTGACGCCCAGGTCACGCCCGAGCGCTTGTCCCGCGGCCGGGCCCGCCACAGCAGCTCGGCCTGGTGCGCCGCGCGGCCGCCAGGTGGCGCCACAGCACCGCCGCGCACGGGCCGGGCCCGCGCTCCCATCGGGATCGGCCGGGACGGGATCGGGCTCGGCAAGGGCCGGGCAAGGCTTGGGCCGGCGCTGCTCGCAGTGCTGGGTGCTGCGGTGCCCCATAGCCGATCGCTGCTCTCTTAACTAGAGTCTGCTGTATATAGAGCTAAGCTGCCGGGTTGGGTACAGTGGACATCTGAACACTGCACAAAGGCACCACTTAAAAAACCCCAACAAACAGAACTTAGAGCAAATACTAAACTTTTATTCCTAAGTTTCCAGGATTCAGGGTTATTTATATAAGAAGTAATTTGTGGTGAAACTTGAGGCTCCAAATAGGCAAAAGAGAAATGTTGTAATCTGAAATGATGTTTCACAGAATGCCCGCTATCCAACTTAACGAGCTATGCTGTGAGTTAGGCTAAAAATTAATTTGTATGCATCTGGTTTGAGCTCCTGGGGAAAGAATAGCCCAGATTGTGTCTGGAAGCCACTCTTAAAAAATTAGTCAAGATCTGTACAATTAATTAACAGCTGCTGATTTTGCCACATCTTTCCATCGTTTCTGGAATAGTGTGGCAACAGCTTCTGTAGCAGAACACAAAAAGAGCTTGGTGTGTATCAAAATCAGTGTAAAGTTCTGAGACCTTGCTTATGTCAGTGGGTAGCATAAGACTACCTAGTAACATTGGCTTCTTTTTTAATTGGGTAGAATTTAAAACGCATACACGTATATATTTGATACTGGCAAATCGATAAATGCAGACAGGTGATGGCACAGTAATAGACCCACAGTGACGGTAAAACTTGGTGAAGCCTTGAGGACTTGGTTAATCAGTTACCAAACAGCTTAAAAATTCGGTCTTCCTTATTGTGGTTTTAAGATGCAACTGGAACCTCTGTCATCCCGCCTGAGTTTATAAGAGAGCAAACAAGAATTATATCAGTGCACATACATTTCACCACACGGTGCTGATGATGGGTTACTGTGTAACTACTCAATGAAGAACCTTTAGACCCGGAGCAGCGATTGCAGGAGAGAGTTAGCAAAACCTGATGCCAGAGCACTTATCGGCCGTGTGTTTGATCAAAGTCAGTTTATCAAAGTATTCCTCCCAATGGCGTTGACACATTGATCCGTGCATGATTGTCACAGTGAACTGTTCCCTCGGTTGGCTGGCGGGCAGGATCAGCTCCGAGGTGATGTCTCCATCGCAGTTGCGTGGGAGGAGGAAGAGTTTGAACTCGGGTCAGTGCGGAGGCGACTCCGAGCGGCCCCGGAGAAGGTTATGGGAAGCGATGCACGTTGTGGCTGCAGCCCCGCGCTCCGGCGGCTCCCCGTGTGCGGGGCAGCGCCCGTCACCGGGACGGGAGCTGTCGCCCCCCGGCAGGGTGGGAGGAGGGGAAGGAGCAGGAACGTGGGATGTGTCCCGGCACCGCTGGGCGGAGGAGCCGGCGGCCGCTGGGGGGCGGCACGTCCCCGCCGGCCGCGCGGGCAGCGGGAGGGGCCGGGAACGGGAGCGGGGCCGGGAACGGGGCCAGGAGCCTGCCCGGCGGAGTCCAGCAGCGCTCGCCGAGCGGGGGACGGGCCCCAGGGGACTGCCGGGACACGGGAGGGAGCGAGGTTTGGCCTTTCCGCCGCCCAGCTCCTCGTCTTTCCCGGGAGATTTCGATCCCCGTTTCCGGGCTGGCCCGGCCGTGGTGGCGGCTCACGGGCGGCGGCGGGTCCGGGCTGGGTCCCGCCTCAGCCTCCCCCCCGCGGCGGCGTGGGAGGCGGAGGGGGAGGGGGGGGAATCGAAGGGACGAGCGCGAAGCCCGGCGCGAGGGGTTCTGGTGACACCCCCGCCCCCAGCCCGAGATCTCTTCCCTTGGCAAATGTGTCAGCGCAGCGCCGCGCTCCTGCTGACGTGTCGGGTTTGCTCCCTTGGAGTGCGCGGGACTGCCATCCCGCCTCGGAAGCTAAAGAGGATCAAACGCCTGTGCTGGCTTTAGCGGCCATGAAACTTTACACGTCTCTCTTCTCCTTCCCATTTGTCCCGGGGCCGAGCAAACGCGGGAGGGGACGGGGGTGCAGAGGAGCCGCCGCCGTTCCCACGTCGTGTTTGCGCGGCCTTATCGGCGCGGGCGGGCGGGGGGGCAGGGGTGTTTTGCACGGCGGCTCCCGACCCGCCTTGGCCGGCTCCGTCCCGGGAGGGAGCCCCGCCGCAGGGACCGGCCGCTGCCTTCGCCCGCGGTCCGGCAGCGGGGGGCACCGGGGGCGGCGGCCGGGGGACTCGATGGGTCACAGGACCTTGGCGGGGATGAGGAGGGAAGGGGCCGAGCGTGGAAGAGAGACTTGGAAGGGGGTGCAGGGCGCGGGAGGGAGATGCAGACAGGGTTAGGTGGGAGTCGCTTATCAGCCAGGCCGCTGCGAGAATAATGCCATCTCGCCTCCGCGCCTGGCCGCCAGCCTCTCCCAAACTTTAGAAAGGAAGCGCCAAACGCGAGGTCCCCGAAAAGAGGGAGTAAGCTGCGGGGCGCGCAACCCGCGTTCGGCCCCGTCCCGCCAGCCGCACCGGGGCAGCGCGGTCCCGATCTTTGTTTAAAGCAATTACGTGGCAAAAGTTTATTTTCGGTGGGGCGGGGGGAAGAAGAGTCCCCGGCGCTGCCGCGCCTCTCCCGCCGCCCCGCGCATCCTCCGCTCGGCCGGCAGCCTCCGCCCGGTCGGGGACGCAGCCGCCGTGCGCGGGCGGCGGCACCGCGGGGGCGTCGGGTCTTTGGTGCGCGGAGGGGCGCTCCACAGGGGCCGAGCCCGTAGGGCGCCGTGGGCGCTGCCTCGGCTGGTTCCCCGCTCCCCCCGCCTCGTCCCGCCCGCACTGCGGGAGCACCCCGCTCGGCGGGACCGGGGGCTCGCAGCGGCACAGGCGCTGCCCACAGAGCTGCCCCGCCGCCGCTGCCAGCGCCCTCTGTAAGTCTCGGGGCGGCCCGGCTGGCGGGCTGGAGCGGGGCGGGCCCGGCGGGCGGCGCGGAGCGGGCGGAGCGGGGCGGGCGGAGCGGGGCACCGCCCCCGCGACCATCGGCGGCCGCGTTATATGGGAGCGGCGCGGGGCGCCGCCGAGTTCCCGCAGTTCGTCCGCTGCTGTGCAGCCGCCGTCGCCGCCTCGGCCCGGCACCCGCCGTCCCGCCGGGAAGGAGTCGGGACCGTTTCGGATCTCAAGCAGACGGCCCTCTCCTAACTAGTCGTGGCTTTAACAAACCCTCCGAGGAGAGCGGGATCTTTCGGTCCTTCCTGTATATCCGACCATTACAGGATCTAGAAATGTCGACGACACTTTTATCTGCCTTCTACGACATTGACTTCTTGTGCAAGGTAGGGAAAGAGCGCGTTTAAGCCGGGCGGGACGCGGTCTGCCGCTGCCGCCGTGTGCGGAGCGGCGCTCCGGGCTACCGGGGCAGCGCGGCGGGGCGGGAGGCCCGGGCCAGGCTCTGCGGGCGGGTCACGGTCTGACAGCCGGCCGGGGACAGCGGCTGACGCAAGGCTGCGAGCCCCGGAATGCCGCCCCGTGGTCTCCCGGCGGCGGCGTTCGGGACGGGCCGGTCCTGCAGCCGCGGGGGAGCCGGGCCGCCCTGCAGTCCCTGCCCGCGTGTTGCGCTGCCAGGAGGAACTTTTGAAAAAAGTTGCAAATGCAGCAGAGTTGGCGCGGGGGCTCCTCCCCGGTGCTGTCCTGCCCCGCCGGCGCTGCCGGCAGAGCCGCTTTGCGGGGCGGTCGGGCGGCGCGACCCCCGCCTCGACTCCCGCGGCGCTGCTGCGTGGGGAGCCGTGGCCGTGGGTAGGCGGTCACCCGCAACACCCTCTCTCTCTCCCGCTGTCTCCCCCACCCCCTCCCCTCTCCCCGCCCCGGCAGACGGAGAAGTCTCTGACCAACCTCAGCAGCATGCTGGACAAGAAAGCCGTGGGGACCCCGGTGACCCCTCCCAGCTCCAGCTTCGCGCCGGGCTTCCTGCGGCGGCACTCGACCAGCAACCTGACGGCGCTGGCCGGCGGCTCCAAGTTCCCCAGCCCTACCGGCTCCAGCTCTTCTTCCACATCCTCCTCCTCCTCGTCGTCGTCCTCCTCCTCCTCGTTCGGCAATCTGAAGGAGACGGGCTCCGGCGGAGGCGGCGGCAGCAGCAGCCCCACGGCCCTGCTCAACAAGGAGAACAAGTTCCGGGACCGCTCCTTCAGCGAGAACGGCGAGCGTAGCCAGCACCTCATGCAGCAGCTCCAGCAGCAGCAGCAGGCGGCCGGCAAGGGCAGCGGCTCCGGCGGCGGCGGCGGGGCCCCCATCAACTCGACGCGCTACAAGACGGAGCTGTGTCGCCCCTTCGAGGAGAGCGGTGCCTGCAAGTACGGCGAGAAGTGCCAGTTCGCCCACGGCTTCCACGAGCTGCGCAGCCTCACCCGCCACCCCAAGTACAAGACCGAGCTGTGCCGCACCTTCCACACCATCGGCTTCTGCCCCTACGGCCCGCGCTGCCACTTCATCCACAACGCCGACGAGCGCCGCCCGGCGCCCGGCGGGGGCACGGCCGCCCCCCCGCCCGCCGCCGCGGCCGGGCCGCACCACCACCCGCACCACGCGGCCCCGCACCCCGCCGGCAGCACCGGCGACCTCCGCGCCTTCGCCCCCCGCGACCACCCCCTGGGCGGCGGCGGCGGCTTCGGGCACCCGCGCGGC
The DNA here is from genome assembly GCA_910950805.1 of Acrocephalus scirpaceus scirpaceus. NCBI lineage: Eukaryota > Metazoa > Chordata > Aves > Passeriformes > Sylviidae > Acrocephalus > Acrocephalus scirpaceus. The sequence continues at coordinate 25,632,544 of OU383775.1, read as the reverse complement.
GGCGGCGGCGAGCGGCCCAAGCTGCACCACAGCCTGAGCTTCTCCGGCTTCTCCGCCCACCACCACCACCATCACCCCCCGCACCCCCACGGCACCGCCCCGCCGCCGCCGCCGCCCGGTGGCCGCCTGGACGCCGCCCTGCTGGAGAGCCCCGGCGGTTCGCGCACGCCGCCGCCGCCCGCCTCCGCCTCCTACTGCGAGGAGCTGCTCTCGCCGCCCTGCGCCAACAACGCTTTCGCCTTCTCGGGGCAGGAGCTGGGCAGCCTCATCGCCCCCCTCGCCCTGCACACCCAGAACTTCGCCGCCGCCGCCGCCGCGGCCGCGGCCGCCGCCGCCTATTACCGCTGCCAGCAGCAGCCGCCGCCGCCCGGCGGGGCCTGCCCGCCGCCCCCCGCCTCGCCGCCCTTCAGCTTCCAGCCCCTCCGCCGCCTCTCCGAGTCGCCCGTCTTCGACGCGCCGCCCAGCCCGCCGGACTCGCTCTCCGACCGGGAGAGTTACCTGAGCGGCTCCCTCAGCTCCGGCTCCCTCAGCGGCTCCGAGTCGCCCAGCCTGGACTCGGGCCGCCGCCTGCCCATCTTCAGCCGCCTCTCCATCTCCGACGACTGAGGGAGGACGGGGCAGCGGCCGGGGGGGGCCCCGCGGCGGCCCTGCAAGTAAGTTACCGAGCGAAGAAAGCGAAACCTCTCCTTCCTCTCTATTTTTGGTTTTGTTTTTTTTATATATCTATCTATCTATACACCGAGAGCTGAACAAAACGAGAAAGCATTTTGCAAAAGGGCAAATGACACGAACTGAACAAACCTATTTTTATAGAGAGACCTTGGAAGAAGGGGATTTTTGTTTCGGGGTTTTTTTTTTGTTGTTGTCGTTCTTTGGAGACAAGTTATGATACGCACCAGCAGCAGCCATTCCATCTGTGTTCAGAAAACAAACAAACAGCGTTAGAAAAGACAGCACCAGAAAGCAACAAACAATCCGGGGAGCGTCGGTTCACCAGCCCAGCTCCTCCAATCCTGCAGACACACAGAAAGAGAGTTACAACCTAGTTTGTCTTTCAATCCAGTTCAAATAAAAACACAGAACATCCTAAACCTATAAGCTTTTTTTTTAGGAAAAAGAAAAATCCAACATCCTGCCAAGAATATGCCTTGATAACAACCTTCTTTTTTATATATATCTATATATTATTATTATAACAAATGCTAAAACCTTCATTCCAAAGTTTAATATTGGTTCCATTGCCACCACTTAGTGGATGTTTGGCTTAGAACAATTTTTTGTTGTTGCTTTATTTGGAAGCACTCAACTGAGGTTAGTTTGTAATTGTTGGAGAATAACTGCTGATTTTTTAAAATTTTTTTTTTAGCTGTTTGAGTTGATTGCATGAATGAGTCACTGCACACAACTCAATATGAAACTATTTAACTTATTTATTATCTTGTGAAAAGTATACATTGGTAATTTGTTCATACTGTATTTATCGGGTATGATGAAAAGCAATAGATATATATTCTTTTATTATGTTTAAATTATGATTTTCATTATTAATCGGCAAAATGTGGAGTGTGTTCTTTTCACAGTAATATATGCCTTTTTGTAACTTCACTTGGTTATTTTATTGTAAATGAGTAAAATTCTTAATTTAAGAGATGGTATGTAATATTTATTTCATTAATTTCTTTCTTTGTTTACGTAAATCTGAAAGATTGCATGGTTTCTTTACAGAAATCGGTCTCGATGCTGTGGAGGTAGTTTGCGGAATTTCTATGGGTTTTTTTTAGAATGTAAATGGTTGTAGCCCGTCCGAGTTGAAAAAGAGAGAAAAAAAAAGAAAAAAAAGACTCACTTAGCAATCAGACTTCAAAGTGGCAAACCTAATTCAGACTTGTTAAAAATAACCAAAAAGTATTTTTGTTGCCTAACTCCATGAATCACACTGTGATATAGTCTCAAAGTATGTAGCAATAATTGGGGGTCCCAGTATTATGTCTCACAGTGCCTTCTTGAGGGTCCATGCTTGCCTTAAATATCTCTCAACCAAATAAGTATTTTTCCTAATGCTTGAGATAATTTGAATGTAGGGATGGGTTTTAAGTACAGCAAAATTTCGCCACTTCATTTTATAAGAACAGAGGCCATCTTTGGATCTGAAACTTTCTATAATACAGGAACATATCTTGTTTATTGAATTCCAAAACCTGTATTTTTTTTTTCCTAATGTAGAAAGTTGGGAGTTTTCCAAAAGTTTCCTGGACGGTGGATGAATGAGCAGTAGCTTAGTTTTGTTTGTACATAGGTACAGATTGAGCACTATGTACTCTTTTGGACTACTTTAACAGAAGTATGTTTTGAATGTAACTAAAGGATAAGTCAACTTGAGTTGTAATATATTTTTCGGGAGTCAGTTCACTACAGATTATGTGAGACTGTAAACTTTGTACTGTAAATGTTTTGTAGTTCTCCCAATAAAATTTTTTGGAAAAAAACAGAAACAAAAAAAGAAACCGACAACCCCGGTAACCCTTCCAAGTGCTGAAACCCTGGCTGCCAGGCAGGAGTATTTCTTGCTAAATACCACCACCTCCCAATCACAGATATGTCTAGCTACAGATTAACCAGTTTACACTGCCGCTCCAGGCCGCTCCTGCAGCGCTCGCTGGTCGGTGGCCAAAGTTAATAAACGCTTCCAGAAGGTTCGGGAATGTCAGCGCTGTACTGTATCCTGCTTTTCTTTTTTTTTTTTTTTCCCTTCTCCCTTTTTTGGTTTTTTTTTTTTGGTTTTTTTTTTTTTTTTTTTTTTTTGTTTTTTTTTTTTTTAGAGGATGGAGAATCAAACCTCTGCTGCTTCTAGTGTAACAGCTGGAGTGAAAAAATCTAGTAGTGGCATTTATCAATCACATCGCTTATGGGGCTATGTGAATGTGCTATTAGCCTTCCTGCCTTGTTTGGGGTAAGGAGGAAATGGCAGTTTGGGTAATAAAAAGGCATAATTAAGGTTTACCCTTTGTCCCAAAAGCTTTGTTCCTCTTCACTCACAGGAATGCGGACTTCTGCCTCAATGCTCCCATCACCCAGCTGAGGGCATAACTGTGTTAATCGGGCTAGCATTAAATGTGCTAATCAGTTTTCAGGGCTTGGGTTTTAAACAAATTACCTTTTCGAGGCTGTATTTATATAACTAAATACTTGGCAGCCTGGGGACTGTGTGAGTACTAATACTGGAAGAATTTTAGCTAATATCTCCACAGTTTGGCACTCTATTCCAGTCAGTCCCTTAAACTTTTAAGTCACGATTTCTACCAGCTTATTTTTTGTTCTTTTGTCATACTACTAATAAATGTTGTTAACATTATGGCATCTCTGCTGCCTGGGCTGCCACAGCACTTTCTATAAATACAAGATAGAATGTAATACCGGTGCCATATGTTTGTGTAACAAACCTTGGACTGACACTTAGTTTAAAATTAAAACAAACGTAAGCAATGTATGACAACACGGCCCAGCTACAGCAATCACCTTTTTTTTTTAATGGATCCAGTCTGACATTTTGGCTCAGAATTGCTCCCTTCAATTCCCAGACTAATTTCTGATTAAACTTCTTTTTGTCACTGTCTGCACAGTGGCACTGAGCTCTGATGCATCCTTCCCCAGGCATCCCTGGTACAGATGCTTTGGCTGCAAGGAGCAGGCCCATGCCAGTGTTTTGGAGGAACAGAGAGTGGCTGTTGGTTTGACCGGTGTCTAAGCTGATGTCTTAACTAGTTTTTGGGGTTTTGAGATTAATTTTCACACTAAAACGGCATTAATTAGGAGTGCGTGCCTTGTTTAATTTCAGATTTTCTCTACGTACAGTTTTGCTTCTCACTCACCTACACACTCCCCTGAGCCTGCCTTTTTCTTGCCACAGTAGATTAGGACCATATTTATTTCTATGTTTCCCTTAGCTGGGACAGCTGTACTCGAATCAGCGGAGTACTTCCATCTTCCCTGTGGTTTTCTGTTGGTTGAACGGGATCTTGGTGATGGTGCTGGGGTTGGCTTTGGTGTCTCCTGGCTGGAAGAGGAGCTCTGGAAGCTTTACAGCAGCTGCCCCACATGAATCACAACCGTGCTGGTGTCAATGGCAGTGTTCTGTGTGTTAAAAAGTTGCTGCCAGGACAGGATGGGTGATGGCCCAGCGGTGTCTCCCAGCTGGCTGCTGGCATGCCAGTGTATGGGGACAGCTGGGCCCGAGCCGCTCTCTGCCCAAGTGACACTGAGGCCTCTGTGCTGCACCCTGCTCTGTTTGTGTCTCCAAAGTGTGCTGCAACCTGGCCCGTTGCGGTGTAATGTTCCGCTCTTCAGAAATCCGTGAGTCCTTGAACGGGGGAGATAAAACGTCTGTTTCTTGTGCTGCACAATCAAGTGTTAACCTTTAAACTGGTGACTTATGTTGTTGACTTAAGCAAATGTTCTCTTGCTTTCATTTCAAAATTCAGCAAAGCGTGTAAAGCTGGTCAGGCCATTCAGAACTTTCTGATACATTGCAATAAATCGATAAAATACTGTGTAAAAAATAAACTGGTGGGTTTTTTTTTCCAAGAGCTTTGTGTTAAGAAGGAACTCTAAGGTTTCTGCTATTGCCTATCAGAGTTGTGATATAGCTTTTAATATCTGGAGCACCTAAAATGACTTTAAAGATCTGGAAAATGGGGACTTTACTAATCATTGGTTAGGACTGAGGCTTGCATTCTTGTTTTCGTTTATAGTCTGAAAGAAATTGTATCAAAGTCTTAAATTGGTAGAAATGGATGTAATGGTATAGGTCTCGAAATAGGAATTGATTTAAAATGGCTTGGTATCATCATTAGGGGATTTTCAAATGTATTGAATTAGTAGTTTTGATTTCTACTGCCCAATCCTCTCAACTTCTTGGGGCCTTTTTATTTGTTTGGCTTTTCTCCGCTTGCCTGTGTCAGGTATAGTGGTGTGCTGTGACTCCTGTTCAGCAGAGGGATTGCACACCACCAAACACGCTCCCAGCAGAGTGCCATGGAGCAGAGGGATGCTGCTCCTCGCCGTGTGCATCCTGGTTCAAGCATGGGCTGATTCCGCTGTGCCCGGAGTTACCTTCATTTCAGGTGTAGAATTGAAGGCACCTGGAGGTGCAGCATGGTCTGTGTCACTCTGGACAAGGGCAGGTGGCCACGGGAGAAGCTGGTGGCCACAGGAGGAGCTGGTGACCACAGGTGGAGCTGATAGGCCACTGGCTCCTCACTGCTGTGCTGCTGCATGCAGAGTGTAGCAAACCAGGGGTTAAATACAAAGGTGGGAAGTGAGCCCTTTTCCAGAGCATCATTTAAATGTCCAGTGCAACTCTACATTACTCTGAAAAAGAAGTTATTGCCCTCCTTCCATTTACTGCCCCCACCCCATCCCATCATTAGGTGTGCAGCTTTGATTTTTATAAAGAAAGGGTGCATTTGACAGCCTCATTTTCAAAGAAGGCCCGAGATTTTAGTTATGTTCATGACCAAACGTACTTTTATTTTTTTCCTTTCGCTACTATAGCACTAAAGCTAAAGGATTAATTGTGTGGTCTTTCTCTTCTTGCTGACCTTGAGTGTGAATATTATTTGAAGGAACTTCAGGCAGTGGTGCTCTGTCATCAATAAGATAGGACATTGCAGGTTTTGCCTGCTGAGCCTACAGACCTTGGCAGCAAATTAACTCTGGAAACTGAAACTTAATTTTCTGACCTTTCAGCTTAAACTCAGATCCTCAGAGTTTTAAGGTGAAGATACTGGGCCTCTCACTTTATTGCATGTGAAATACAGTTGCCTCTTCCCTTTTGCTGACTGTGCAGCTGGTTGGTACCAGTCCAGAGAGGGGCAGGAATGTCCTGAATGACCACAGCCAGGGACCTGAGTGCTCATCTGCTGAAGAAGTAAGTGAAGGGTTGGGATGAAAGTTGCTTACTCAAGGTGATGTAGCAGTTTCTCCGCTCTGTTCCTCCCTGGCCCTTTCTGACCCATTCCCTGAGCCAGCTCAGGTTGCTCTGGGGCCCTGTTCACACCACATGGCCCAGGGAGGGTGCTCTGTCCACTGCCACCTAAACGTCCCCTTGCCCCCAGCCAGCTCTGGTGCTTGCCACATTTGCCTGGGTGTTGATGCATTTTATTAACCAGGCAGAAAGAAAAAAAAAGGATTTTTCTCCTGGAGTAGAGTTGAAGTGGGTCAGTCAGGAGTCTGATGATTTTCAGAGCTGGTGCAAGGGAGGAGGAGGAGGAGAAAGCCCCACATACTGGAGAGAGACAGGAGTGATGGGGTGGAGGACAAGGTGTCTCCCCACCAAGCTGCTAGGTTGGCCTACCCCTCCTATGTAGATTTGTTTTGTTTGAAGAAACATTGTTTCCTCACAGTTCTTTGGGAAATTCTTGGTGTGCTCATGTTAGAACTGCTTTTTTATATGGGTGATTGTAAATCACTCACACAAACCTTGAGCACTTCTTGTGCTGTTTGAACACACACCAACATTTAAGGGAAGGCTCATTTCAACACAGCGTTTAATTAACATGACTGTATCCCTGAATAGTTTGGTTTACTGGAAGTCAAGTAATGGTTGTATGGCAAAACACAGCATCTTCTGAGAAGTTCTCCGTGTTAAGGGAAACATTTGTTATCAGCTGGCATAGATTTAGCTGGTTGTGTAAGTTTTGCAGCATATGTACTAAAGAGCAGTGGTTTATAGGTCTAATTCCTTTATTAAAATTAATTTAATATTGGAGAGGAGGGTGGAGGAATGAGATTCCTCCCTTAAGGTCTAGAGAGCCTTGTCTCTAAAAAGAATTTTTTGTTTCAAAGTTCAGTCAAACGCATATGATTCGTTTCATCTGTCCTTTCAAAGGGCTATAATGGATGTGTTAATGGAGGCATTTTGGGGTGAACCCTGCAAAATTTGCATTCCTGAGGAAACCAGGAAAAATTATCCTGACAAATCTCCTCTCTGTTGCTGAAGAGGGATAGATGACATCTGCTGAGTAATTTCCATTCTGTACACCATCTGAGAAGGAAATACAGGGTAATTCAAACCCCCTTTTTTCTACCGTGGTTAATAACATAAACAGGGAGCTGGATATGCTGAAATCTAAATATGAGGGTCCTGTGTCAATGGATTATTACCTTATCTTTCCCGAATGACGTTCGCTTGAATACCTGCAATCGTAATAGCTACTCAAGATAAGAAATGGAAGGAAATTCAATAACAGTAAGAGGCCTGGTAACTTATGAGATCTTGTTTAGCCTTCAACTGCACCTAAATGTTGGGAAAGGATTCCCTGTACTGTACGCAGAGGGGGCTGAATAGCATTGTGAAAACCACTGCCTCATTGTAGAGGAGCACAAACAACTGGCTTTTGTCATTATTATTAAGGCCTTTCTTGTGTTCACATATATGTGGGAACCTTCTGAGTCTTCTGTGGCTGAACATTTTGCCTTAATTTTTCATTGCTTTAAGATTCTGGCTTTGCTGGTGGGGATGGGCGGGTGTATCTGGCCTCTCCAGTGATCTCAGAGCTCTGGCTGGCTGGGGCATACAGGTACAGTTCTGAACCTCCTAAACACCATCAAATCTGAAACTGGGCTTCCTCTTCTTGGTAGAGTTTGCACTCCTGCTGGTGCCTTTGGGCAGTGGTTTACTCTTTCCATTGCTGAGGGAGCACTTTATTCGTTAAATAAATAGTTCTTTCCACTTTTGTCTAAGGAGATTTTCTCCCAGGAGATTTTCTCCCAAACCAGTTAGGAGAGGGGCCATTTGAATTTGCTTCTCTCAAATTTGCCCTAAACCAGGACAATGGGGAAGACGGACGAAGACTCTTACTCTTCCAGCTGCCTGCCCTGCAAGTGCCCATGAGCTGGGCTGAGACCTTGCTGCTGCCCAGCAGTGTGGTGGGAAGGATGGGCATCTGCTAAAGGGAATGTCCAGATATCTCCTTCTTGGGCAGCAGAGCCCTGGGTCAGTTTGTGCCTGCCTGTGCCTGCACCTGGATGGGGGCAAATTGCTCCTAGTGCTGGATGCCACTTGGCTCTGTTGCAGAAGTGGCACAGCAGCACAGACAGGGAGGGTTTCAGCCAGAGTGCTGGTTCTGCTGCTGTGTTAACAGTGCTGAACAGCACAATATAAATCTTAGGAGATGAATTCAGAGTTAACAAATACTTTTTCTAAAGGTCAGATTAGATGAGGAATGCAGCGATTTGCCAATCCAAATGAGCAGTAACTCTAAAAAGACAGGAATTTGTTTTCTGCTAGATAAGTGCTCTGATCTGGACTCATCCCATGGCCTTATGGCTGTGGAACAAAAGCAGGAGGGCAGGAGTGTGTGAGTTACGTGAGGCTCAGATGTCTGCTTTCACCATCAGGGCAACTTTATATTGACTTGAAATGCCTGTGAAACCGCAGCCTAAGTTATGTTCTGTGGGGCTGTTTCTTCACAAGCACTTGAAATCCCAGGATTTATCAAATGATATCCACAGCGCAGGGGGAGGCAGAGCCTCATGCAGTGAGCCGTGTTGAGCTTTCTAGAGCTGAACCTCAACATTTTACTTCAGTTTTGCTGTTCAGCAATTGCACGTGTGCGGATAGGGAGACTGGGGAAATGATGTAGAGGAAGAACAAGCCCAGAAGCTTGGAAAAGCTGAGACCTTGGGAAATGGTACACAGCTTTGGTTAATGTAAACACCAAGCCATCACCTCTCCTGTTTACTCAAAATATTTCTTATGGTAACCTGTGTCTTAAAATAAAATTCAAGATGGAACTTAGAATTCATAAGACAAAACTTGTGAGTAAACTGTTCACTACAAGAGCATTGCAAAGCAAGTAATAAACATCTCTTTTTAGGGGGGTCTATCTCCATCTGCAAATACAAGGCAAGCCAAAATGGAAGGCTGTCATTTAAGGGTTGTCTCTTTTGCAGTAGATGTTTTATGATGACTGAACAAGGCACAGTGAATATCTCCAATAACGCAACACTTTGACTTTCACAAATGAACAATCACAAAAAGTGAAAGGGACGATTCACCTGAAATCTCCAGCTCTATAGAAGAAGGTGACAGCAGCTCGTTAAAAAGTTTCTCTCTGATTGCCCATCCCACAGTAGATATGAGCACATAGTCAGGGACAACTGTGAATTGGGTTCTTATGACCGAAACAAGTATGTCCCAAAAGTTCAGCACCTGAGGAGTTTGTAGGGCTTGGTGGAAGAAATCCTTATTCTTAACACAATTACAGAAGGGCAGCCTGACTGGTGAGTACAATCCATTGTTGCAAGAATAATAGTGAGATATTTGGAAAGGGGTTCATTCAAACCCCTGGTAAGTACCAGCTCTCTAAGCGGCAACTGGGGTACCATAGACAGTGGTATATATAATGAATGTACAATGGTATATAGGTATATTAGGGGATACTAAAATTCTGATTTGGGGAGCAGTCCCTTGTAGTTTAATAAAGAATAGATGCTGTTATGTTGGTAGGAATAAATAAAATGGGATAATTAAGAAATGGTTTCACTGTTAATAGCTGTAGAGATGGGTAGTTTAGATGAGATTTACAGATTTCTTTCTTAAAATACATGTTACCAAAACTTTTCAGGACACGGAAACATTTTATGTAATTATAGAATCACAGGATAGTTTGAATTGAAAGGGTCCTTAAAGATCATGTAGTTCTATCTCCCTGCCAGGGGCAGGGACATCTTCCACTAGACCAGGTTGCTCAGAGCCCCATCCAACCTGGCCTTGAACACTTCCAAAAGCACTTTGTAACGGAATGTTGTCACCTGTCAGCTCTGAAAGCTCATTGGAAAGAGCAGTTGTTAAAGCTGTGTGGAATTCAAGGAGATCAAGCAGATAGTGCTGTCCAGATGGAAAAGCAAATTCTAACTGCCTTGGAAAAGTTTTCTTGAAATTATATGAAGTGCACTTTCTGTAACTCCAGGACTAGTTGTAGAAAAGGAAAAACAGGAGGGTGAAAATCAGCTGGTTAGGATTACAATAACATAGGAAAATATGTCATAATTGTGCCAGCATTACAGAAGCAAAGGACAGCATCTTGTGAGTTAGGAACTGCAGTGCTTTGCCTTGGCCGCAGGGAGAAAAGTAAAAAACATTGTAAATACTGTTGTATGCAACTTCCCCTTCCTCTCACACTGCAGCCAACATTAAAAAAAAAAAAAAAAAGCATTCAACGTCCCACAACTTCTTAGTATAAATAGCTTTTATAATGCAAATGGTCTGTCATTTTATGAGAAATGGACAATTCTCTGGGACTAAGATGTCCCAACAGTACCCAATCTCACTGAATTAATTTGTTCTCAGTTCTCTTAATGAGCTTGATTAAGTCCAGGTGGAAATACTTGTGCTTCAAACTGACTTGCAAGGACTCAACTGTTCTGGTGAGGTTTAGGTGAAAGGAAGGTCAGGTTGTTCTGAAACCTGCTCTGTAATTGTCTGTGAGCCCCAGGAGCTGTTGTGCCATGACTCAACAAAATACGTAAGTACGTGATTTCTTAGAAATTCTTTTCTAGGGAATTTGTGAGTTTTGAGGAATGGAAGTCTTGATTTTCTGGAGAATTTGTTGTACTAATTGGGATGAGTGGGGGAATGGAGGGGAATGCTGGTGCCCTTGTTGATGGAGCTCTCTTATGCCACCATCAGTGTTTTGTAATAAGAGCTGTACATCTGGCATTTTGAATTAGTATTTGAATTCTGGTGTGGAAGAATTCACAGTGACCAGAGCTGTGCTGTAGTGGTGGATTTGAGTTTACAAGGAAGTTTTCTCCTTTAGCCTGAAGCCCTCTTGTAAAGGACTCTCTGCATTCACTCAGGATGAGAGGTATGTAGCTGGTATTTGGAGAGGGCCAAGAAAAGTAAGAGAAATCCTAATTTAGTTGGTAAATATCATGATACCTGATAAATATAGTTGCTTCAGTGAAATGACAGAAAACCTGCTTTCAAAGAGTGAGCTCTTTTCAAGGGTGAGCTTGGAGTTTTGTTGAAGCCCAGGCATATTGCTGGTACTTCCCTGGGAGCACTGACAGGGACTCAGACCCTGCCCTGAGAGAGCCCAAACTTTTCCAGTTTAGCCTTTAGTGTCTCTGTTGTCTTCAAATGCACACACACCCTCCCCCAAAACTTATTGTCTTTTAAATAAATTTAATTTCTAGTGTGCCATGTACCCATGGGTAGGAGTGGCCTAAATGAGCTGTGGTGGTTTGGGATCTGGAAGATTCTGGAAATCCTGGAATCATTTGATCCTTGTGAGTTTTTTGTTTGTTTGGTCATTTGTTGTTTTTTGTTCATTTTGTTTTTTAACCAAATTGAAACAAATAGGAAAAGCTGAGTAAAGTGCCAACTTCCTAGGCAAAGCTGCTGTATGACTCAGCTCTCCTTGCCTGTGGCTGACTGCAGCCTGTGCTGTCCATCCTGGCTCACCATGTATGCACACACTGTCTGTGTGGAATGGTCACACTAGATCCTGCTCTGTTGGTGGAGCTCCCTACCCCTCCATGCTTGTTGGAGCTCCTGTTTCTCTCTAGTATCATTGGGCTGTTTGCAGAATCTCCCTTTCTGAATGAGGTGGAGGGAAAGGGTAATGCCTAATTAAAAGTAATAAATTCCCTTGAATGGGCAAACTCTTTTGCCAAATTCATCTTCCTCACCCACTCCAGTATTTAGTAGCATTCCAGTGACACTGCCTGTGTTTAGAGATTGCCAGCTGTGGGAAAACACCAGCCCTATGTAGCTGTTGTCCCATTTCTGGCTGTGCTGATGGTCACTCAGGAAGTTGTAACTCCTTCTGGTGGGCCTGGGAGGAAATACCCCGTTCTGCAGGGCTTGGGTCAAGCTGGTGGCGCCAAAGCAATGTGGGGAGATGTGCATCACCCCCTCTCTCATCTGCAGTACATCCTGCAATGGGTAGTACAGCCTCTGGCTGCTGCTTCTCGTGGCTTGCTGCCTGTCCAGCATGGCTTTCCTTCAATCAAAGGAAAGCCCCACACCCTGAAGGTGTTCAGTGTGCTGCTCAGTTTCTTTCACTCCCATGTGCCCATTTGCTGTGCTCAGGTCAATTACTGTTGTCTTGCCAACCCTGATCTGTATTCACATTACTATTCCCATAACTTTCTGGGCAAAGTTATGGGAATTGTATCTTCAACTGGATGTTCAGCAACTTCACTGCTCACTTCCAATCTGTCATTGAAACACCAAACTGTGACCTTCATATTTCCAAAAAAGTGGTCTCCAAAGAGCATTGCATATCCCTCTGCCTTCCAGCAAAATTGCTTTAACAGTTTCTAGCTGGCTTATGGCTATAGGAGAGCTGTACAATTGCCTTGTATCACTGTTGTGAATGTTCTGCTTCAGTTAAAAATTACCTTCTGATGTCTGAAGGACCAAGGCAGAAGCGCTTTTTTTTCCCCCCACTTTATTTGACCAACAATATGCATAGGTGCAGTGACACTAATTTGCTGTCTGTCTTCATGCACTGACTGAATTTTCCCAGGCCAGACTTAGATCTGATTGCTTAAAAACTGAGTGCAGTTGCTACAGTTCGTGGGGTTATTTGTCTGGCCTCCCATTTAAAAATTATCAGCTTCCTCAGCATGTTATTCTTAGCATTAACCTTACTTTTGGTCTTTTTACACATTCCCTTGTGGAAAACATGCAGCCTGGTGTTGAGTGTAGGAACAGCAGACTTTGGTGGTGAATGAGCTGCACCCTGTGCAAAGCTGTTTATTGATCTTGTGATTGTAGAAATGAAAGAGGTGCTTGTGTGTTAGCTGGGCTGGTGCGTGGTATGTGTGGCCATATAGATTAACATGTGCGTATGTGTCTTATTTATTTATTTATAGTTTCTATATTTAAATACAGCTGCTTAGTTATTTAGTGTATATTAATGTATATGCTTTTAATAATACTAGCATATCCTTTTGGCTTCAATATGGGCAAACACCTTGGCTGGTCATGATGTGCAAGATGCTCATAGAGGTGAAATTTCTTGTGTGAGGATAAATCACGTGGCTGCTCATGGTGCTGTTTGATGGTACTCACTCAAGTCAGTTAAGTGTGGCTGTTTTGTGACATCAGCTCTGCTTCCTGAGAAGTTTGATGTAAAGTCATGGGGGGGGTTTACAAATCATTTTGCTTTTGCTGCCTGATGAACTCTTGTCACCCTGTGTGCATGGCTGATGAGTCATATGCACAACGTATGACAGGTTTATGAATGTGACAGTTGTGACTGTGCCCTCCTTGGAGTCATCACCAAAAAAAAATGTAAAACAGGTGCTGGACACTTCTCACAATTCTGCTGGCAGAATTTCCAGCAGATGCTGGGGTACTGCTGAAGGTGAACTTGTATAATTTGTGAAGAAGTAGGAAAGAGATTCTGCAGTTCCAAAACAAACTTTCCATGACTGAAAAGCGTGTACTTGCCTTGTGTATCCTGTGTTTTCATACAGAAGAGAAGGCATATTAATCATTTGGGAATCACCAGGCACCTGACTCTGCTCTGTGGCATTATATCCATTTATCCAAATGTTGTTTATAGTGGCAGCTTTGCCATTCTTGAGGTAATTTATTTCTAGTCTAGTTCAATTTATGTATGCTGTGCCCCAAAATGATGAATTTCCTGATCTACTAATTACTTCACCTGGGGTGCTGGTGCTGCATTGTGCAGCCCTCAAGGAATCAGTTTTCTGTTTTGCTGTTTTGACTCTGACTCTGGTTGGCACAGTCTGGGTGGTTCAGTCCTGACTTTTTTTTCTTCCATCAGCATGGGAAGCTGAAATCTACTCTGTACTTATCAAGGCCTTTGTGAGAAGAAGGCTGCTTCATGTATTGCTTTATATCGAGACAGAGTTTTAACAGCAGGATTTGGGTTTTTTTGTTTTGTTTGTTTTCCTGTTAGACACCAGGTAGACTATATCCCTATCTTTTCACTGACCTCTATTGAAAGAAATTGAATGACTGGCTGTAGGCTTAGATTTAGGTGTGTTTGTGTTTGGAGAAGCCGTGGTGGTTGGCATGGTTAATATTCAATCACCCCTTTGTCATTAGCGAGATGAGGTGACATTGTAGTGCCTCTTATGTGGCAGTTTCTAGATGGATGTGATGTTAAAATATTCACCTATCGGTCTGAAGTGCTGTACTGAAAACAAGGTTAGTTCAGGAAGACATTGCACTGTTTTGCCTCTTTCCCTGCCCTTCTATCCACCCAAATTGACTCATCCCTGGCTCCTGAGTCCTTAGTGGCTCCTGTATACATAACACTTGGTGGTTGTAAGTGCTGAGTGGTTTGTCAATGATTATTTACTTGGTTATGGAGGAACTTAGAGATCTTATTATTGCCAGTTCTAATAAGAGGTTCTTCAGCTGGCATATGTTTTGGGAAAGTAGTCCTTAATTAGGATATTCAGATCTCAGAAGCTAACTGGAGACCATCATGCCTGCCTCTTCCTCACAGCTCTTGGGAACTTGCTGTTCCAGAGGGAGCCCAGTTTTCTGACTCAATCACCTCTGCATCCTCTGTGCCAGTCTCTGTGCCATTTTGAACTGGATGACTTGTGGTGTGTACAGGGCTTTGTTCTGCTGACCTGAAGGAAAAATCTTCCCTTTTTTTCTGAGAACCTGCTTGGGGAGGACCTCCAGTGCTCCCTTCCAACCTTACCTTTCTGTGGAAATGTTACTGCTTCCAGGGACAATTAGTGTATTTAGGGGACTTTGGACTCTTGTAGATGTAAATTGGGAGTTTGGTATACAAGGTGCATATCTCAGGAGAATTGCCCTGGGAGTTTCCTTTGGTCTGTAGCCATGAGGGACATTGCCTGAGCTGCTGATGCTGGCTCTGTTGGAAGTGGGCATCATTTTAAAAAGCAGTGGAAGTGGTTTGATGTGAGAATGGGTAAACGATAGCTCATGTTTGCATTTACTGCCTCAGTATTTCTAATGCCAGTTCTGGTCAAAATCAAATTCTTAGAATGTATACTCTGTGTCTACTGAAGAGCACGGTGGTGTTTTAACACCACGTACTCTGACTCTAAGCTCCTAAATATTTTTTTTTTGTCACCTAGCACAGACTTGTCCTTCCTTGTGTTTATTTCCCCTCAGTACAGGTGGCCCAATGCATACCTGCTTTGCAAAGCATTTTGAAAGCTACAGACCAAAGGAACACCTCTGCCATGGAAAATCACCCTTCTGTATTCTGTGTATCCACTTGTACAGCCCTTAAACGTGTGCACTCACGTGAACATTGTGAGCTGCGTTCCCAGGTTGGAGTAGTTACTGCTGCTGCTGGGGGCTGTGCCACAGCTCTGATGAGTGAAAGGAAAAGGCATGAAGAATAGTTTTTTTGAGAAAAAAACCTCAACTAGAGTTGTGATGACTGTGCTCCAATGACAAGGATGTAGAAAAATCTCTCCAGGCAGATTTTTTTTCTTTGGTTGTTTTTCACTCGACTTTATGAACTTTGTCTACATATGTACTCACTAATGCAGAAAGAAAGCCCAATCTACAAAGCCTTGGCAGAGGTCTTTGAAACTTTTGGGGTCTCTAGGGCAGGGATCAAGCTGTTTTTCACATTTGGGATGCAAAATCATTTTGTGTCTAAAATGAAAATGAGTTGTTGAGTTCTCTGCTTTTATTACCACTGTGTTCAGTGTCTGTAGATCTCAGCTTCCCAATGACCTTGTGTCCCAGAGACTAAGCCTTCATAATGTTGATGATCTATTAATCTTAATATTTATCCTCAAAATACATGAAAAGGAATTATGGCCTTGGCATAAGAAATAAAAATAAATAGGTAAGGGAAGCTATTATTTATTTTTTCAACATTTGCATTCTGTGTATGACTTCACAAAGTGTTTTTCTAACACGAATTCATCTCTTCTACACTCTGGTACCCCACTGGTTTGTTCTTAAAATACTCTTTTCTGCACAGCCAGCTCAATGCTTTGCAGACCACCCAGAACAATTGTATTCAAACTGTGAGCTGCATTCAGTGATTGGGCCTTTTAAAACTTTCAAATAATATTTTGTCTTCCTTGACTTTTTGTTAATTGGAGCTTATATTTTATATGGGACTTTGGTGGATTAAGAAAGGGAGTGGCTGTTCTCCTCCTGTTTGCTAAACCCAAAGGGGCTGTTTAGCCTAATCTCATTTCAGCTTGGTGTTTGTCTGACAGAGCTTACTTAGAGGGTCAAAGGGGCATAGATTGCACCTACACAAATAATAGAAGTGTTTGCTCATGCTAAGAGATTGATCGGCGCATATCCATCAGTGTCTGGCTGTCCATGTTCTCTGTATTGCCGGGCAGTTTCCATTTTGTCTTGTTTCTGCAGCAAAACTCTTCCTTTGAGTTTTCCAAGAGTCTCTCCAGCTATGGTTCCAAAGGAGTATAACTTCAGTTTTAAATACTGGAGTAGGTTGCTGTGCCTGCATCTCCTGGAAGCAGAGCTGAGGTGCAGTAGGCAGGGAAATAGCAGCTGGACCAAGCCAAGCCTGGAGTGGGAGCCCACCACTCAAAGGAGTAAATTGCACTGACAAAGCATCCTCAATTTACTTGGGGCTCAAGGCCTGGAAAGGGTTGGCTTTGGAGCTTGAGTTGTCTTCTTGTCCCCAAGAGTGTCCTTGGGAGCCTTTAGCAGCAAAAAAGTTTAAGTCAAAGGCATCCCTGAGCCAGCAGAGATGAGTCGAGCTGTTGGCTGCAGTGCCCTGTCACACAATATGGAGCACAGCATTCCCCACAGACCACTTTGGTGGCCCTCTGAGCTTCCCACTGCCATTCCATCTTCTTTCCCATCTTCTGTGCTGCAGGTCACGAGCTGCCATAGACCTGGCTCGAATACTGGGCCCCCCACTCAGGCCCAACGCTGTGGGAGCTGAGATGTGCCATGGATGTTTCCACCATCAGTGCCCCGTGCAGTGTGGCTCCTGTGCTGCTTCTAGGCAGCTTCCTGAGCTTGGTTCCTGGAATGGCAACAAGAATCCAAAACCAGTCGATGAAGAAACTTTCTCAGCAGAGCTCAGATGTCAGAAAAGCAGATTTCAGCTTGGTTGCTGTGTGCGCTGAAAGTCTCTCACTGTGGGGAAGATGAGAAGAAACTATTATTTTGAAATCTCTTGTTGAGTGATGATTGATAAGAACTGTTTATCACGGGGAAACTTACTCAGGAGTCAACAGGTGCCTCTTCTGCATTCTGCAGTCATGGAAAAAATTAGCAAGAGCACAACAGGTTATTCCAATTTGACATGCAGTGCCTGGGAACAACAACTGACAAGTCCCAATTTGTGTCCAGCTGCTTAAAAACTACCACCCAGCTTGGTATTATCCCTCTGCCCTCGGGAGGCTTGTCTTGTGAAAAGAGTTATTGATGGCTGATTTCAGCATTCCTCAGGGCTGTGCTCATGTTGAAGTATCTGCCCCAAGTCCTGATTTCAAAGTAAATGAACTCTGGGTTGTAAATAAGAAATATCATTCTTTAATATATTCCCTTTTTCTATATTTTCAATGCTTTTATATATATATATATATATCACTCCTTTTGAAGTTTTCAGTGTGGAAAGACTGGGAATTTGAGCAGGGATGATGCTATAGTGTTTTCAATCCATATACTTAATGGAGTGTAATATGTGTTTCTGTGCCCTGAATAGTTACTCATTTAAATCTGATTAATAATATCTGTTTTGTACAGCTTTCTTTGCACCCCAAGAGCATTGCAGAAAGAATTCCCCTCATTCTGAGAGTCCTTTCTATGCATTTTGAGTGAAGCAAAGGCTTTGGAATTGTTGTGGGGCTGGCAGTGGAGGCTGGGGTGTGAGCTGTGTGGCCCCTGAGCAGAGTCCAGGCTGGCAGAAGGGTTGCCCTGATGTGCTGCCTGCTCAGTACAGGCCCTGTCCTTGGGAACCTGCAGGGTGGGCAGGGCCAAGGCTGGATGGACCATCCTGGCAGGTGGCTTTTAATGTTCTGTGAGCTCACTGCCTGAGACCTTGGCACGTGCTGCACAGCCAAACCCCAGGTACTCTGTGGGCATGGGATGCAGTTTTGTAAGTGCAGACTTTTAATGTCACTTACCTATTGTGGGGTAAGAACAGTCAAACCTGGAAGAGCTGGTTTACAGCTGCTGCCCCAGAAAGGCTGGGTCTTCTGCAGCTCTCAGGGCTTATCTGTCAACCCTGTGCAAATGTCCCCAAACACATCAGGGCAGGTCAAATGACACTAAGTGCATACATTTTGGTGTTTTGTGTAGGTCATGTGTAATAAGTGTAACAGCCTGGTAAAAGACAGGAGCTAAAAGCCCCTGGTGATGACAATATGTGTTGTAAAAAATGGAGTATCAGCAGTCTTCTCTGTTTCTTTGCTAATTTGCACTTATTAACTCTGTATTAACTTCCCTTCTGCTCTTCGTGTCTTTCCTTTTCTAATATCCCTGATGAATAAGTCTAGAAGTAAGGGTTGGTGTGCACATTCATCTCCTGGAAAGAGACTTGCTTTGAGCTATTCCTTTATTTTCTCTCCTGCCAGGTTGTGAGCCCTCCCAGCTCACAGAGCAGGGCTGTAGTGTTTCTCTTCCCTCTCTGCAGGTTGTTTACATAAGTATCAGTGGATCATGACTCGAAGTGCTAATCTCTGTAACCCAGAAAAGAAAACACGGTATTGCCAGAGACATGCCTGGAGTCGCATCGTTATTAATCACCTGTAGCTATTGCTGCCTGAAAAGCAATTCTTGTGTAGTTATTAATGGCTGCTTTGTGTTAGACAGGGTATAAACACAAATGAGAGATAATCCTGTTTTGATGAGTTGAAATCTAAATAAACAGGGTAAACGAAGCAGGGAAGAAAGCAAAACTGTGAAATGCCTTAGAGTATAAAACCCCTTAATCTTTCTGTTCTTCAGCCCCACTTTTGTAAAATGGAGTAATGGTGTTATCTTCTAACTTAATTTAGATTGCAGCCCCTCCAGAACCACTACGGATTAGCTTCTAATTGTTGTTTTTTGTTCTTTTGTGCTTCTGCTGTGCTGAGCCTGAGATTCTGATTCTGCTTAGGAGCTGGGGATACTGCTCCACAAAAAGTGTGTGTAGAGGGCAGTGAATATTTTCATCTCAGGAAAGTTATGGGATAATCAGAATGGCTTATGATCCATGTGATGCTACCTCTCATTACTTCATTCACTCTACACATGCAAATGTGTCCTGCTGCCTTGAAGTGTCCTTATGCAAAAAAAAAGTGAGAGAGAAGCTACAACTGTCATTTGTACTATAATAAAAGTCAAGGCTTTTGCAGTGAAACACAAATTTCTGAGCTTGATTCTAAAGCTCTAGGAGAACTACAAAAAAAAAGCTTTTAGGAGTTATCTACTGTTTAGTTGTTTCGGGTTGCTCTTGTTTGGGTTTTTTAAAGTGTATTAAAGTCACTGATTTATGAAACTGACACTTTTGTCAGGTACATTCTAAAGGCCTTTTTATAGAAACAAATGACCTTACTATTTTTTGGCAAAGACCAAAACCATCTATTTTCTTGAATACATTGGAATTTTTTCACAAAATAAAGCTAATCCTGTTCCTTTCCCCACCACAGCTGAGTTTGAATTGAGTTGTATATGGTGTACTTTTAAATGGTCTGCTGACTTGTAGGCACAAGTGGAATCTGTATAAAAAAATCGTTGGTTAGCTTCTTTTGCCAGTGTTTAAAAACAAAGAAACTCATAAATAACAAAATCATGTGGTAGCCTTGGCAGGATAGTGTTCAAACAACCCATACGCTTTTGCTAGGTGTGAATTTCAATTTGTCATCAGTCACTAGGGAAAAAATGCACTGATCCTGGATGGATGAGTGCTTGCAGGAGGGGAGGCTGGACTGCAGATGCAGAGGGTGAGATGTGGAAGCAGCTCTCACCCTAGAGCACCCCGTGCTCCCTGAAGCATTTTGGAGGGGATCTCTGTCTGCAGGATGGGGCTACTGGGAGCAAGGAGGAGGCTGTCCTCTTCCTTGCAGCCACTCCTTTGCTTTGGACTTAGGTGCCTCTTCAGCATGTAGGATCTAGCAGAGGGGGATGAGTAGCTGAACAATGCAATACTCCCTCACACAAATCTCCCTGGACTCAATGGGAATTTTGCTAGTGCCAGATTGGATCCCACGAATGGAAAAGACTGACTTGGGGGAAGGACTAGATCAATGCACTATTGTTCCTTATGCTATATTTAAAAGCATGCATTTCATGGAAATTTAAAAATTAGGCTTCTAGGCCACATGTATCCGTAGCTCCTGTGAATAATTGGAGCTATTCATCTCCTGGGCTGGCGTAAAGCA
Source organism: Acrocephalus scirpaceus scirpaceus (assembly GCA_910950805.1). Taxonomy (NCBI): domain Eukaryota; kingdom Metazoa; phylum Chordata; class Aves; order Passeriformes; family Sylviidae; genus Acrocephalus; species Acrocephalus scirpaceus. The sequence continues at coordinate 25,612,204 of OU383775.1, read as the reverse complement.
GCCGTTGTTCCGACGGGGCTGTGGCTTTCCTATCTCATCTTCAGCGAGGGTGATGAGAGAATAATTGTGGTGGCAGCAGACAAAGGTACTTATTTTTGTAGAGATCACTGGCCAGGCTGGGAGCAAACTGAGCTTTGCTTATTCCTTCCCCACCTGGTTTCCTGGTCTGATTTGAGTTGTAATTTATTTTGTTGGTTTAAATTTGTAATAAAGATGTGGATTAATTTCACGTGCCTGGTGATCATTAAAGGACAGCTGCTCTTTGCCACTTCCCTTTAGCAGATAAATGTGTCTTTGTTATTTTTGTATTTGTTTTCCCCCATTGGTTTTGTATTTATCAGTTTTTCTAATTAAAAAAAAACAACAACAGATGAATGGATGCTATTTCTGAAAAGAAAAAGCCCACTGCCCCCAGTACAGACAGTCAGTGTCATTTTGCTGACAGGATGCTTTGCTTTTAAGAAAATCTGGCATTTGAGTTTTCCTTGGCTTTTGAGAGGAGCCAAATGCATAATTCACTTGGCCTCTGTGCACTACTTTTGAATTCTGCTGTGGCTCCATTTGCAAGAGAATAGCAGGAAGGATGTACAGTGCCTACTTCTTTCTTGCGCCTGTGACACAGAGAGAAGGGGTGTTAGTTTGATTAACTATAGGCCACTGAAGAGACAGATGAGAAGTGGCAAAATGTAAATCGACTTTGTCCCAGCTATCTTCATTGTTTGCCACTGCTTGTGTACGCCTGCCTGTGATGTTGAAAGCACAGTATCTTGAAAACTGGTGTTGTGTGAGCTTCCCTCAGTGGACTCTGAGGGCATGCCTAAGATTTTGGAGATGTATGTTGAGAAATCCCCCACAGGCTTGAATGCAGGATGAATGTGGTGGTTGTTGTTGAGGTGATACCAGTGGCACCACTTTAAGTGTTAATTGCTGGGACACCTGCATCGAGTGCCTGTGCACACAATTTTGCTGGAGCAGGTTTTGAAACCTGAGCTGTTGAATGTGATCTTACTGTGGCTTAGTGTTAAAAGCCTTGTTTTTCTTGCCTGAGACTCATTCCCCTGCAGCTCTAGAGCTCTAGCTAGTATAAACAGCTATCCTTGAATGCTATCTGTTGTATAACTTAAGGCTTGAGGGTTTTTTCCCCCCATTCCCAGGCTTACAAAGGACTGTCAAGGTGCATGGAAGAACCATCAGGATGAGGCAAACCCCATCCCTCTGTGCTCAGGCACGTCAGTGGGTCGAGGTTGTTGGAGGGAGCGTCACCATTATCCAAACTCTTGGGAAGGTGCTTGTAAAGAGGGAGAAATAGATGAGATATCCACAGACTGAAGAGCCTCAGATTGCCAAGAGTGAAGGCAGAAAAAGAGTTTCTTTCATGTCCTGCAAAGGGTGCAAGGAATGAAGTGGCTCAGAGATCACTGACTTCATGCAATATGCTAGAAAAAAGATGGGGCAGGTGAGAAACATATAGAGTATTTACTCTACTTCTGGATCTCTTGACTTACTGTGCAGTACAAATAAAAAAATAAAACCAAACAGAAAGCACTCCCCAAACCTGCATGGTTTGGTTGTTTGTTTTCTCCTACCTATATTCATCCTGTAACATTACCAGGCTTAGTATACTTTTGGTTTTCTCTTCGACATATTTTCCAAATTCTTTGCAAGTATTAAATCTGATGAGTTCCCTATTGATCCAACAGCAAAGAAAATCAACTTCACTTCTCTCTGCATAGATTAGACTGTAAATACTTCCTTGCAGTATAGTGATGACAAGCAATGCAGTATCATGGTAATCAAATTGCCTTAGGTAGCCACTATAGGTAACTGTATCTGGGAAATGTGGAACATTGCCGAATTCATGAGTGGCAAGGATATTTTGGTAGAGATATCAAAATCCCCAGAACCTCACTGGTACATGCTGAGGCAGTATACTTAGCAAGGTCTGTATTTTTGAAAGCAGCCTTTAACTAGAAAGGTTAAAAAAAGGCATATACTTTAAACACCTGAAATAAGTGCCAGCTTCTCTCCAAATATCTTGGTGGTCTCTTCTGTGTGAGAGACGAGAAGTGCAAAACATTGCCTTGGCACGAGGTAAATTTGGCCTCAGCTAATTCACAACCTACCTGATTTGACTGGTCTGCTCACACTGACACCATTTGCAGTGTGAGGACTGTTTGGCCTGCGTGTGCCCAGGCAAGTGGAGAACCTGGGATTTGCACTGGTGAAAGCACACAGCCATCAGCTGCTGAGGGTGCAGCCGGCGGGACTTGAGTTCTGGCACTGCTTTCCTGCTGGACAGAGACACAAGTGGGGGCACTGCACTGTTCAAAGCTCACTGTAAGTGCTGCTGGGGAGGTGCTGGCAGGGCACCTCTGCAACCCTGCCGGGCTCAATGTGCCACTCACCACCTTGGCTGGTTCTGTTCTGGGGCTGCCACAGCACCGGAGATGCAGCCCCCACCCCAAACACAGCCCCAGTGCAGACACACCTGACACAGGCATACCTGGAAGGCAGCTTGGGAAACGGATCCAAATTAAACCAGCTTAGCAAATACAGCCCAAACACTTTGCTTTTGCTGAGATTAGCTTCCCAGTTCTGGTCTGCTGTGTGGCCTCCTGGCTGTTTGTGCTGGTCTCGTCGTGGGGTGAGCAGCCAGACAGGGTCAGACACTGCATTCAGGATCTGTATGGCCTTATACTGCCCTCAAGATACTCCTGAAACCTGACTTTAGATTTGCTAAAATGTGATTTCCTGTTGTTAATGAAGTGTTCGCCTTTCGGTATTCGGGGAGGAGCACTAGTGGCCCTAGGCTAGCCGGCAGCGCTCCTCTCAGCATTAAGCCTACAGATTAATTAAACACCAGTGGAGGGTAACGTTGCCCAAAATCAGTTAAAATGTTATGAGCTAAGCCACGTGGAATTACATAAAAAAAAAATTGTTCCTCCCCCTTTTTTTTTTTTTTTTAAATTTAATGTGGATCATTTATTTTTGGTGGGCACTGTGGTGTGGAGCACTGTCTCTGAGAGACAGTCATTCCACTGTCTAGAGAACCTTGACAAACATGTATATTTATATATATGCATCTATATACAAAGCTCTGGTATACTAACAGTGGATTTCTTCCAGTTATCACCCAGCACTTGCCCCCTTCTTTCACACTTCCTTTTTTGGCAGGAGGAAGCCGAACCCAAAAGACAGCAACAACAACAAAAAACCTGGGCAGTGAACCTAGAATGTGTTAGATCAATGCAGACACCATGAAAAATAACCAGGACATGCTTTTGTGGCTTTTGATGTAGCTATGGCTGTGGCTGAAACTAACAGATGCAAAAGCTAACTGCCAGATATCCAGCGTGTGTGCCAATGCTGACAAACCTGCCAGATGCCTGGCAGCTGGTCTTGCCCCAACTCCAGTGGCTCTCTTGTATATAGATTGCCTTTTGAACAACAACAAAATGTTTATCTGAGGTATCTCATGAAAGCATCTTCCCATAAATACAGTAATTTTTTTTTTAAGTCAGTAATCTAGTGAGTTCATGCTAGAAGGAGGAAGGATGCTGAAGTCTTGATAATCTTTATCCAGTATATGTCAAGCATTTTTGGGTGTAATTCAGTTGCAGAAATTGGATGGTCTGCAATTCAGACTGTAAATAGTCATTCTGTCCCCTACAGCAAGAGTTGTTATATGTAAGCCAACTGGGCAGGTTGGAGAGAAAAAGCTATTTGGGCTTTTATAAACAAAGCTTTTGCTGTTCCAGGCTATGATGCTGAAAGGAAATCAATGTTTTTGCCACTAAATGTGGTTTTATCTGGCCAGAATAAACAGTTGTGACAGGATATTGGTGCTAAATTTATTAATAGTCTTCTCTAGCTTTGACATTCTGTGAAAAACTACCTGAGATAATTTGAAATTAGCCAGAAAAAGTTAATTTTTTCCCCTTTAGTTCCTGTTTAAGCTTTAGTTAGATATATGGCAGTTCAAACAGCTGACCTGGAATATACCTTTAAATAATAATAATTTTTTAAAATATGTAAATACAGTTGAAGCTAGGATAAAAATATTCTGTAAAGAGGAGCATATAACATGATCCTCTGAAGAACAGAATCTCCGAACCATCCATTAACTTGATGCTGATATTTTTATCAACTTTATGCTGCAGCTTGTGCTTATAATTTTCAGGAATTACTATTTCTTTCTGTCCAGGTTGCAGGGCAGGCCACTTGACTTGCAGCTTGTAGTGTGTGTGAGCTTCACTTCCAGATTCTTTAAATTCAGGTTTCATTTGGGACTATGATTGAATTAGTGAGGTTCTGATCTTCAAATGATGCTCCAAGACAGAGCATGAAGGATGGAATCACCACAGTTCCCATCTGCAAATGTTTTATTGAGCATTTGGCTCTTGGGGGGAATGAGTGGTTTTTGCTGTGTGTTATGCCCCAAACCCTCCAGGACCTGGCAGTTCCTTCTGTGGATTTATCATCAGCACATTTACAACATGAGATCAGGCAGCTTTATTTGCAGCCTGAAGTATTTTATTACCTTCTCTAATTCTTATATTTTTTTCCAAATACAGACAAGAATGCTACAACTGAATTCTTCTAGCCAAGCATCCTGGAGTAGCCTGATTTATCTCTAAATGTACAGGGGAATCATTATAAAGGTCATAAATCTACAAACCTGTGTGGTTTTGGTTCAGCTCATGAGTAGGCGCATCAGTTATGTCCTAGCAGCAATGATATGTGGTAATTTACAGAGGGAAATCAGCAAATGAATAAATCTTTCCACTTGCAGCTTTGTGTGAATTCTGTTTTGCTTAATCTGCTGCAAAGCTCTTTCTTTTCTCTGCACTTGTTTTCAACCTTGCACTTGGCCCAACTAAATGATACCACTGCTCCTAGTGTTTTTGTAGCACCTCTGCTTACTTTAGAAGGATATGGTGAGGAATGCCTTGAAAAATCAGTTATTATTTATTATTATATGATTTTTTTTTTTTAGGTGAAGGTGACTGCACTCTAGTTGCTCTGTGTTTGAAATATTCTATCAAATCCACCATTTGCTCTTTAACCCAAGTTACCAAACATGCTGGAAATGAAAGGACTCATTCAGGGCTGGGGTCCTGCCAAGCTGTGGCCATGTGTGTTTCCCAGGACTTTATTTACGAATGAGTTCCACCTTCCCAGACTTGTAAGAGTTTCAAGAATATGAAGTTTTCAGACAGGATAAAAAGAATCATTTATTTTCTTGCCCTATAAAGAGCTGCTTAGCAAAATCTCTGTGAGGTGTTTTACATGTTGAATTGACAACTGGAAAGGAGCTTATTTACCCCTAAAGTGCAGCATGTTGCAAAACTGGAAAATACTCTGCTGCCCTGGAGTCAAAGGCCTTTGCAAATCTTCTGACTTACTTGAGAAAAGGAACAAGGCAGGGTTTGGTTTTGAGTAGTCTAGTTCCTCATGCCTACCCTGATTTATACGGTAATTATTTTAGCATAAAAGACTTTTGAAAACTTTATCTTTTCAGCTACTAAACCTGTTCCTTTTTTGAATGCCCCTAAGTGAAGCACAGGGGACAGAGCCGAATAAGACTGAAGCTGGTGTTGAAATGATATGAAATCATCTGTTATTTGTTCTCCTGTGCATAAGGGTGTACAGTGGAAATGAACCTGTACCTTGATGTGTGGTTTACTGGTAGATGATGAGACAAGGCTGAGAAGATTACTAGGCCAATTACTGCTGGCATATGGCACTAATGGATGGACTCTGGATCTCCCCTCCTCTGATATTTCCAGTCTTGGGTTTACTTAGCTTTATAGCTGTTTTGATGTGCTCCCTTCTATTGCAAAAGTCCAGGTAGGAGTCTGGAGGTATGAGTTACTCACAAATGGTGTGCTGAAACCTCCCCAGGTGCCCTGTCTCTCCTCCTGCCATCCTGCTGTCAGGCAGGTAAGGCTGAGCAGCAGGCACTGATCCTGCCATGTCTTCCAGCAGGAACAGAAGTCATCTAGAAATCACCTGTGGGAACTTTTATCCTGCCTCCATGCTGATGCAGCATGGGGAATGGCAATCAAGGATCTCAGCATTTGTCCACCTCCTGGTACTAGCTGTGGCCTTTGTAATTGCTTTCTCACAAAGGCAGTGAGTGCTGGACATCTCTTCAAACAATTGTGGAAGAAGGACAGTGAAAGGCAAAAGTACTGAGCAGCACAAGCTTCCTCTGTCCTTGGGGCAGAAAAAGGACTGGTTTTGCTGCCTGACTTCACAAGAGGGTTCTTCTGAATCCTGGAAAATAAGTGACAAATTGGACATTTCTAGTCTGCATATTGAAACCAGGGGTGAGGTTACAAAGGTTTAGGCAAGCAGCCAGGATATGAAGAGTGAGACATGTTCTCCCAAGCAAAGGAAGAGCAGAGACAAGTGTAGGGAGTGGCAGTATAGACATGACATGCCAGGCCTCTGCATAAAATTAGGTACAAAAATTTGTGTATCTGAAGGAAGTGGAAAAACTGCTGCCTAAAGAAATGAAATGCTCCTCTCCATCAGCTGTTTGAAACTTCCACTCACATGGACTTCACACCAGAGGAAGGTTTCCAGGATAAAGTGACTCATAGGTGAAGTTGGGAAGACCTTGATCCACAGTGGGAAGCGCCTTGCAGAGGGAGCTGTATGAGGAATACATGACAACCTGCGGTGACAACCTGCTAATGCCCACACATTTGCATGTGTGGGACACAGAGGGTCTAAAGCACAGGTCTTACGAGGAGCAGCTGAGGGAGCTGCGGTTGTTTAGTCTGGAGATAAGGAGGTTCAGGGGAGACTTTATCACTCTACACGACTACCTGAACGGAAGATGTGGTGAGGTGGGAGTTGGTCTCTGCTCCCAAGTAACAAGTGATAGGATGAGAAGAAATTACCTCAAGCTGAACCAGCAAAGGTTTAGATGAAGCATTCTGGAAAAATTCTTCAGGTTGTCGAAGACTGAAATAAGCTGCCCAGGGAAGTGGTTTAGTCACCATCCCTGGAGATATTTAAAATATATTTGGATGTGGTGCTGAGGGATATGGTTTAGTGGTGGACTTGGAATTGCTGAGTTAACTGTTGAACTCTGTGACCTTCAAGGTCTTTTCCAACCTAAACAATTCTGTGATTCTCTATATGGCTGTGATGCCCAGGCAAGTGAATGCTGGTGGAACCAGCCCAAAGGCTGTTGCACAATTTTATTCTACTAGTGTTGGCTCATTGCTGTCAACCTTGACAGAGACCTCCAGTGGGCTTTGGATGCTGTGGATGTTGTAGCCCATTGGTCTGCAAGGGAACAGAAGGCTGCTTTGATCTGTGGGGCAGTGAGGGGACAGGGGTCCTGGCCAAATTGATGTGGGGAGCACAGAGAGCCCCGTATGGTGACCCTGCCTCCCCAGGGAAACACGGCTCTTGTCCAAGCTGTCTGTCTTCGCAGACACAATGCAGCAGCTCATACTCCAACAGGGACACATCCCCTGGAGGAAGCTATTTAACAGCAAATTGGCCTAGTAATTTTTAGAGATGACCTTGTGTTAATTACAGCTTGCTATATTAGTAAATGCCTTCTGAAGGCCAGCTGTTGTGTTGGCATTAACTCCCAGACTCAACTGCTTGTTTACTAAGTCCCAGGGCAATTAAAACTTCTTTTTTTTCCCCTTCTTATTGTTTTTTATTGAGCTTGGCACAGCCAGGTGATGAACACTTCTCTCCTCTCCCTTTTCATTCTGTCTTCCTGCCTGGCTGCTGGAAGGGTCTGTGTCTGATAGACTTTTCCTTGCTCAGTCCCAGGTGTTTGCTTGCCTTCGTGCAGGATGCTGGCCCCTTCATTCTGGACAACTGCTCCAAGAGGCATTGCACAAAGAAGAAAAAGGCACTCTGACAGGCTTTGTTTAAGTGAAGTCTTGGTCACCCTCAAGCTTTCTGGAAATGGAAAACAGTGCTTTGGGAGGGCAGTAGTCATGTTGGGAATAGCCCATAGTGGGAACAAGTCTCCCATGACACAGTGCAAGACTAGAGGGGAAGGGAAGACTCAGGCTTGATTGACTGTTGGCTGCAGCACCACCTGAGATGTATCCAGGATCACAAAACAGCCCAGAAAAGTGTCAAAAGGCCACTTGGGATAGACTGTCCCTGCAGCAGCTGGTGGCTCGTGTCCCTACTGGATACGGTGTGTCCCCTTTGCTCTATGGTGGTGCAGCACAGAGCTGTTCCTTGCAAGCCCCTGCCCTCTGCCCTACGGGGAGTGGGCCTCAGTGCAGGTGGCAGCACCATGTCACCAACAGGCAACACAGTTTTGGAACAGAGTAAGCTCTTGGTGCCAAGTTCTTATTAAGATGGCAGTGCCTATTGGAGTGGGGCAGGGACCGTGAGTGGAGCTGGGTTGCTGCTTTTCCCCACTGGTCTTGCAATGCCCAGCTCTGCTTTGAGGTCTTCTGGCATCTCTGGGTGCAGTACTGCTAGGAAAGGCTTACTCCTGATTAGGAAGGGCCCTGTACCTGTCTCACCTATGTCACTAGTGCTTGGACCAGTGCCTGTGTGTAGTTTTTGAAATCAGTATTTCACACGGTGGTTTGCATAGAGGGATGCAGGGAAGGGGTGCAGGATACTTCCAACGGCTGTGGGGAGCAGCTTCCCTGCACAGGAGAAAACTTTCTGAGGTCTTTTCCAGCTCAGTTATCAATAAGAAATGCTTAGAAGATTGAACCAATAGAGGAAGGTCTACGTTCCGTGGAAATCAAATGTGGTTTGCTCACATGTGCATTTCATGTAGTACTAAGATTGTAACTAAATCAACCAAAGTATACAAAAGAGTACATTTATACAGCTTTCCCCCAGTGTCTCACAGAATGCAGAAAAGTGGAAGATAGGACTTCCTATGTCTATTTCATAGACAAGGCATTTGCATTTCATGTGCCTGAAATGTCTTCCTTTGTTTCCTTATCTATCAGTCTCATTCATTGGAAAGCAATTTGTATTAAAGGTTTTGAATGTGTTGGTAGAATAGATTTTTATCTGGGTGCTGATTATATTTTTAATTTTCCCCCAGGGGTTTCCTCTCTGTCTCCTCCTGAAGGCTATAAGGGAGTCTTTTACATCCTTCCTATCACGAGTGTCTCACCAGCAGTGGAAGCTGCAAAGCAAACCTACGTTTGTGCAATGTTTCTGCCCCACATATTCTGTGTCTGTACATAGCTGCACACTGCAGCTTCCCCTTGCCCCAGGCCCAGCTCCCTACTGCAGGGCTGCCTGCTGAGGTGCACATTCAGGCACACTGAGGGCTGCTGGTGGCAGCAAATCTTGCTTTCATGTTCCAATCCTGGAGGGGCTCCCATGCACGTGTGATGCAGCTGGAAAGCTCTGAGTATATGACCTTGCCTTCTTCCTTTCAGTGGTCAGGCTGCTGTTTTCAGACAAATAATGAAGTGGGGGTGTTTTTAAAGTTACTTGAGCAGGGACACCTTGATGTTTTGGCATGGGCTGTGTACATAACAGTGCATTTGCATTTCAGCTATGCCAGTCTGCAGCAGTGCTGTGGGTATGAGTATTGAGGTGTCACGGTGCTTACTAGGCCAACTCCCATTCCTGTTTTGACTGGGAATGATACTGATTATGCAAGTGCATAGTCCTCTTTGCAGAAGGTGCTTTCATTCTTGTGGGAGCATTACCTTCAGCCAGGGTGCTGGGCTTGGGTTTCTTCTTTTTTTCCCCCTTCCAGAGTACAGCAGCAGTTTTCATAAGCTGCGTTTGCCTCTCTACCAATACATATCCAATCAAGGACACAATTCTATAAGGTTTGTAAATTAACTGTAGCTGATTCACCAAAGTGTTTAAAACCCATAGGTCCATCAGCATTTGGCAAGTCCTGCTGTAAGTTGACTTGGAGGCAGATGCTAGGTCACGCAACTCCTGTTGCGTTCATCTGTGAATGTTCATCCTTTCCTGGTGGATGCCACACTCATGCTGTTGGCTGATGGGTGAGTGGAGTAGTGTTGTCTGGGAATGGTTACTGGCTTCTGTCAAGGAAGAGGATTTTGTGAGCTTGATGACAGGATGATGTGTGTATATGGAATTGATGATAAAAGTATTGCTGTTTAGATTTAGGAGTAGTTTACTTCTGTGAGTCAGAAACGATCAAAGTAAACCAAACATGGACAGTGAGACGGGAGAGTGTGACAGTGTCTCAAGAAGTGTTGTAAGTTAGGGTTAGTACTCCCCTATTTTGTATATTAATAAAGTTGAAGGGTGGAGCTTTGTACTGGAGCAAAAAATCGATGGCTCTTAGTAAAGGCAGTTGAGTAAGATTGGAGGAGAGGATGTTTTAGCAGTATGAGATCTTGCAGGCAGCATTGCAAGGGGGAGGGAAATATCTCCAGAGTCTAAAATATGCACCTTCACTGCCCTTTATGTCAGTCTGTTTGTGAAGAGTTATTATTAACTTTAAATCAGGTGTAAAGGAGCAGATACAAATACTTTTTAGGTATGTTTGTGTTGGCTGGAGAGGTTACAACTCCTGGCCAGTGTCCACAGTGCTTTGGAGGGAAGGTGGGTTTAATTTTTAAAAAGTAAAAAAGTTTTACTTCTAGGATCCCAAAGAGAAGAAACTGCATCTTAAGTTAATAATATAGAAATTCCTCTCTGTAACTTAAATAAGAATTTCTCTTAGATTATATATATGCATAGATACGTTAATGTAAAAACATATTAAATAAATAGTATCAAAATGTGATTTAAATTAAAATCTCACCCCCACCCTGGTCTTAGAGGTGGATAACTTGCTCAAAATTAATGAGGTTCCTTGACTTTCCAGGGAAACCTTAAGCTTCCCAACCATCTTCTGCCTACCAGCTCTATAGTGAGCGGTCCTGGTATCAAAGGTGAGCTTTGGGCTAAGCTCAGGCACTGCAGAGGGAGCAAGTGCTGACTTAATGCCTGACCTGTCCTTGATATGTTTCCCAATTAGGCAGAAGTGCAGCTTATGCATTAAAAAAAAAATCATGGAGAAATTAATCCTGAGAGCATTTTCAAAGGGCTTGTTTTTCTGTTCATTATTTTCCTGTGATACATATTATCTAATCAGCATGATGGCACTGAGAAGAAAGAGCCAGGGAGCTGTACTAAGGGGGCTGTGCCCATAACCTTTCTATATATGGAATACATGTGCACGTGTAGTGGCAGGTTTCCTTTCTTAGGGAGTAGGATGGCCATGTTTTGTAGTTACTCCTGGCTGCCATTGGCTTCATAGCAAATAATCTCCTTGTCACTAGAGGCCATTGCAAAAGTTTACGCTTTTGCTCAGAGCAGCTAAAATAATTCATGTCACCACTGTGGTATATCACCTTGTTAAAGTGCATGTCTGCAGGCCCAGAGCAAGGTTTTTCCACTGCCCCAGGCAGGTACAGGATTGCTGCCTAGATAGGGAAGGGCACCACCAGGGCTGCTGCTGGCAGTCTGAGCGGCTCCTCTGCCCTGGCTTGCTGCCCTCGAGGAGAGGTGTCACAAAGATGGCGTGTGGCCAAACTTTAGCTGCTTCCAGCGGTTTGAGCAAAGATGCTAATCTGTGACCCGTGATGGTGGAAGGGGAACATGTTCCCCTTTCTTCTCTCTCTGCAACCAAGCAGCTGTGTTGGGTGACAGGGAGGCAGTGAATCCTACCAGGGCAGGTACAGTTGACTGGATTGGATGGGTAAAAGCAAGCTATTGTTCTTTGCTTCATTTCCACAACAGGGCTGATAATCTCAAGCAGAGAGCAAGGTGAATAGATGGGTGTTTTACACCTCTAAATTGGGCGACTGGCCTGCCCGCTCTTTACCTGTCCTGCAGCAATGCTTTTGCTGTTTTAGATCTGTGCTACCTATTTGCTAGAACTGGCCATGCCAACACGCACTGGACAGAACTTTACCTCAGGAAGGCTATTGTGCATCTCAGCCTCACGTCTGCCATGATGAGATGTGGCTGTGACAAGGGGTCATGATAGCCTACTTGGAAAAGGCACTGATGTGGGGAAAGCCAAGAGAAGGATGATTTGTATTACTTGAGCAGATCCAATGCGTGGAGTGCACTGCTGTGTCAGTGTTTAGTAAGTCTAGGATATTAAGTAAGTCAAAACCCCTTACCTGGACATCTGTTGTTACTGGGAATGTTCAGCAGTTCTGCAAAGTGCATCATAATATTAAATTATTTGCCCAGGAAATCAGGATATGCTTTTAACGACTGTGCAGGATAGTTTAGTTTGGTTTCTGGTAAGCTAGTGTGTTCTGTTTTCTTTAGTTGATTGAACTACCAGAGAAGAGGCAAAGGCAGGTTTATTCTCATGACTTCAGAATTTGTAGATGTTTAGTATTACTTGAAGGAAAAGGTTATTGGGATTATAATAGGCTGAGGAAAGAGGCTATTATTTTTTTTTATCACATTTTCAGCACTAAGCTGTCAGAGTTAAAGTTTTCTCTTGAAAACAGAAATATCAACCAGAGGCAGATGCCTGGTATGGAGCACTCCTGCCTAAACAATAAGAATTTAGCAAAGTTGTTAATTGGTAGAATTTTATGATGCCAAGCCTTGAATGACCTTAATTATAGGCCATACTGTCTGTAAAGTGTGTGAACTTCTTGTGTGACTGGGTGACACGCAGACTCCCTGCATTCCCTTTTTATTCACCTCCCTTTGTGTTTTAATACCAGTCTGTTCTTCCAAAAGGGTTCACCCCTAAGGCCAGCTGAGGCCAGAATGATTTCAGCTGGGACTCTACATAGGTAAAGTAGCAAAATGCTGATGTTTTAACAGCATTAATAGTTTGTCCACATTCAGTAGGAGGGAGCCTTCCTCTGGTGTAATCCACATTCCAGCAGGACAGCATACTGGGACATGTGCTGCTCCCTGGAAGGCTTGTCCGACCTGGTACTCCCGCAACACTCACTGCTGTGAGTTCTGCACTGCTGCGTGAGCCCAGGTAGGAAGCTGCTGAATTTTAAATCTACCCTTGGTCATCACCCATGTGATGGGTAACCCTCTCCCTGCACACTGTCCTTGTTACCTCTCAGACACTGTAGGGCTCCAGTGACATTACTGAAGATGTTTGCTTCTCTACAACTGCATGGAACTGTGCACCATCATTAGGAGAGTCCTCCTTATTTTTCACTCAGGAATGACCAGTTAAATTTGCACAGAAATTTAATTTTGTTTGGCAAAAAGTACTGTAGAAAGCAGTAGGATCAGAGTTCTAAGTGTATTGCAATCCTACATGATGTAAATGGTTTAAGGGAGTTGTAAAACCCAGGGACACAATTTCTGCTGAGTGCTGACTTGTGATTCACAAGTGTTTGGTGCGGTGCTATCACCAGGGTTAGGGTTAGGGTTGACTTCTGACTGTTGTAGCTGCTAATTTCATCCATTTGGAAATCAGGAAGCTGTGTTAAAAAACTTGGTAGTTTGACATGGGAGTGTCATTGGACTGTTTGCACCTTTGGAATTTTCTAGGATTTATCTGGAAATCTTAAATTGCTTAGTATATTAATGTTGCCTATATTTTAAATGAAAACAGAGAGCATTAACAAAAATGCAGAAGCTGGGACTTGAATAGAGAAGTACCTTCAGCTTCAGGTCCTTTTTAAAAAAAGAAGGCTAGCTGATATATCAGGCTGGATACTGGTTTGGAGAAGGCCACTGAAAACCAGAACACCTGTCAAGTAATACTTATGCATGCAGATTTTAACAAAAGGCATTGGAAGTTAATGTCCTTGAAAATGAAAGTTTATTTAGTGACTCGAAAATTATTTTTAGGTGATTTAACCATTTAAGCCAAACTTTCTACTTAACTTATTAAAGAGTAGTGTTTAGACTCCCTTGCATATTTAAAATCTGTTAAATACAGAATAAGGTACTGTTTCAAAGCCGGTATTGTTTCACATTTAGTCGAAGTGACTTCAAATTGAAACCATGAATGACTGAACTGTGCTTAAAATTGTGGTGGTTTTTTTGTTGGCTTTTTTGGTTGTTTTTTTTTTTTTTTTTAACTTTGTCTTTTTTAATTTAGCAAAGACTTCCATCTTTGTCACATAAGACAGAAACCAGAGACTGAACACCTAATACATGAAATTTCTTACTCTCTCCATCTCCAAGCTGGAGTTCATGGGTGTTACAATCAGGAAAACTTGCAGTGATTCTGTGCAAGCCTTCCTGCTGGAGTGACTTAATTTTTAGTTATATTAACCAATATAACTATTTGTAAAAATAATGTAAATGTAAAAATAATGAATTTTGATTTCTGTTAGGAGATGTAGAAAAATTTAGTTCCATTCCTAAATTTACACAGCTTGAGGCAATGTTAAGAGATTGTAGAAACCTATAAATGGTGGTGAATGTCATTACAGGAAAAGCAAACTATACTTAAAGCCTTATTTCCACTCACCCTTTCTTAATTCATGTTTGCTAGTGGATTTAGCTGGAAATGCCCAAACTTTTATCCATCCCAATGGGCTGTGTGTCTGTCCTTGAGACTGTTGTGTTTGTGCTACACTGACTGGATGAGATGTGCCTCCTATCCTCAGCAGTTCATACCATGCATGTTAAGCTCTACTGCAATTTGGCAGTGGTTGTGAGGTCAGTTTTTCATTTCCTAAAACTGCTTGGGGAAAATGGGGAACAGAATTGAAAGTTAAATATTCTGGGTCCCTTAAACAGAGTGAATAAGGACATGATTTCTAAACTTTTACCCTTTCTTGCAACCAGCATGGAGGAAATCTAGTTTAGAGTAGGACTCTATTGAATACCATTTTATTCATCCTCATTTAAGACTTCTGCTCTTGAAGAGAGCACTTCAAACCTCAATTCCCACCACCTCAATTCCCACCACTGCTTAATGTCTCTTGCAGATAAAATATAGTCATGGTATTTTTGTCAAGTTTTTCTTCCCCTCTTATTTCCCACAGTCAAGGAAACAACAGGGGAAGCTGAGCAGATGTTGTCAAGGAAAGTGGCATCAAAACAATTTTGGGAGTTTGGTTTTAATGAGGATCTCATTGATACTGACAAAAGTAAAACCGGAGCATTAGCATAGTTCCTTGAAGAGTTCAGAAAATCATTGAAACTAAATGGCGTGACAAAGTATAAGTGACAATTAGGCTTTGCATCAAAAGTGCTTGCTGTTTGGTGGGTCAAATGACTGCCACGCTTCCTAATGCCATGTAAAATGTAACAGTGGTATATCTGTAACACAGAGACCTTTGGCCAATTCACTGTTGATGTCTGAATCGTTTTTTCCTCCTGCTTCTCAGGCTGAATTTAGAATGTGGGACCCGTGGTATACAAAAGTCTTTATTTTAGAGATAATTGCCCTCTTGACGCTCATCAATAGTTTAGTGTCCAGTGGGGAGCGCCTCAAGTGAACGGGCCTTTTTTTTTTTTGGCAAGTATTAAAAAAAAAAAGAAATAAATAGAAAAACCTCCTTGTGTCTTGGAATTTTATCTTTCATTATTTGTTTTAAAACTCACTGAGATTGTGTTCAGTTGTAATTAATGGGTCTTCTTGCCTTGTATCTGTAAATATGATCACATTTCAGAAAATGCACAGCTAAAAAACTGTGTGTGATCTGGCATTTATGTGTTTTCAGTAAGTTTTCGGGGTTGTTGCAACCATTTTAAAAAACCCCTATGCATAGGTCTCTTATCTGGTTTTGTCTGATGTCCTTGGATAATAATACAAGAAGCAGCAGTAGAGTTGTGTGAAAGAGACTGGCATCCTAGATCTATACAAAAGTAAAACCACCTGAGACTTTCCTGCACCACCAATTTTTCAGATACAAAATTTGTTGCCAGGACAACTTCACTCATAGTTCAAAAGTAGTTAAAATGTTCTTACTGCCACTGGCACAGATGGGCAGTTTGCAAGCAGCTGCAGCTGAAGACAGTACCTGCACCTGGCTTTCACCATCACAAATGTTGACTTGTCTTGAGGCACCTTTTGCCAAGGTCACTTTAGTGTGATCTCTCCATTAGTTTTTGAGAATGCACAGCATTAATGAGCGTGGAGGTTGAGGGGTGACTTCACTGTGCTTTGCTCCTCATAGCTGTTCTTTTAATTAGACATCATTGCTACCCATTCACTGAGGAAAAATGATAATCATAGGCCACAGCTCTTGCTGTGTGTTTACATCACCTATTTTGTGGCCTGGGAAAAAAAAAAAGAACAAAACACAGGTGCAGAGATGGAGGGCCATTCCTGGAAGAAGGCCAGGTGAGACCTGGTCCCCCATCCTCCCTAATGCTGCATGTAGACAGCTCAGCAGGTTCACCATGGCCCTCCAGAGGAGAGCATCCCCTGGGAAAAGTCTACCCTACCACCCCTCTGCTGCAGCCAGCTGCTTCCTGTCCTCCTCCCCTGTGTGTGGTGCATTCCTGGTGTTGGAAATGCAAGTGTGGAATGCACCATGGACCACTCTGACTCAGCCTGTGGCAAGTAGAGGCCAGAAATGTTGCTATTAGGGGGTATGACTTCATATATGTGTCAGAACTCCTGACATAGAAAGCCCTTGGGAACCTGCAAGAGCAGTGATAGTTTGTGCTGTGCTTGCAGCTGGAGTAAGGGGAGTCCTAGGGCTGCCCAGTTTACTCTTTTCTTGCTATTCTGGTGCTTTTCTAATAATGGAAGCCTGAAAAAAATTCACCTTTTGATTAAAAACATTGACTTTGGAGAAGTTGAAAATGTAAGCCCTAAACCTCTGCAAGACAAGCAGGAGAAAAATCACAGGATTTTATTTGCTTGTGGGTTTTGGTTTTTTTTTTTAATTTTTTTTATTTTTTTTTTTTTTAAGTCTCGAGAGTATTTTGGAGCCCTTCTTGAAATAGCTGGCTAATGACCTTGAATGGTAAGCCTGGGCCCTTCTGAAAATCTTGTCTCTGAAGTCAGGCTTCAACTGGCATTGTTATTAGTTTAGCACCATGAGCTATTGATAAGCACAGAAGATCATCTAGAGGTCTTTCATCCTGTGTCATTGCTCCTCTTGAATGTGCACACACAAAATCAAGTCCATGAAGAGGGGTACCGCCTGGACTTTGCTGGTATTTTAAATTCATCATTACTTTTTGCCTTTTATTTTAAACAACTTGCCTGTGTCATAACAGTGTGAGGGGTGTTTGCTGACTCATCTTCAAAGCACAAACTCAAAAGGTATTTTGGTTTCAGGATTAGTGTTTTACCCTGCCAATCCTTGCTCCATAGGCAGTCAAAGCTGAAACAAATGTTGGCCTAAATAATTTATTTCATAAAGGTTTTTTTCACTGATAATCTAATGGAATTATTGTTTGCATGGGGGTGGAAACATCCTCTGTTGTGCTTGGTGCTGTGCTCTTTCTGTGGTATTCTCTGTGCTGAAGTGAAATGGTGTGAATGCTTCTGCTAAAGAACAAAACGTAGCTAGGTGGCTCATGGCATTTATCCTCCTCCCTGCCAAAACACAAGAGTTTTATACAAATATGCCACCCTTTTTCCTTCCATCAGTAGCCAAAGTCAGCTGTACCAAAGAAAGGTTCTTTTTTTTAATTTATTTTTTTCAATACAACCCACACACCCACACCATGGAAGTTACAGTCATATTTTCCAGTAACCACAGCACTGTGAGTGATGGCACGTGTGTTTTAAATAAAACTGGGAGGAGAACTGATGTAATGCTCTCTGAGTTATGTTTTTCTTTTTTTTTTTTTTTCTTTTTCTTTCCATATTGCTCCCCCTCTTTCTCTTCTTCCCATCTGTTGGCTGCTATATGGGTTATTTTTGTTTTGTTTAAAATTTATTTTTTTCCTTGCTGCAAACCACAGTGAGGGAACCGTTGAAGAGGGCAGCTCTGACACCTTGAGCTCAAGTATGGATGGATTTCTTTAAAGTCTTTAAAATTACAGGGCGGTGCACTGTACCAACTTGTATCATCTTCAGAATTATTTTTTTCCTTTCCTCTCTAGAAGTTAATTAATTGTGGTAATCTGATAGAGCATGTGAGAAATAAATGTCTTTTTTCCTAGTGACATTCTGAATTGCAACTCTGTTTCTTCAGTGAGATCACAAAATAGTTTTGGAAAAAACAGCTTATTTCAGTTTTAGTTTAATAAACTGCAGAGAGACTTGTTCTAGAATGACAAGTGAAACCTGTTATTTCTCTGCTACTTTTCCTACCGCTGGTTTCAATGGTTAAATTTGTTCAACTCCTGCTTATAATGGTCTGTTTGGGAATATTTTGGTTGTGTTTCTGTAAGTTTTCATGGAGAATCCCTTGGAAGGGCTCAAAAGCAAGTTTGGTGTGTGTTTAAGAGACTAACTCTAAGTAAACTTTAGTATCGAATGCTGAATTCAGCTTTGGAAAGTAAGTTCAGCCGCACAGCCCTGTGTGTGGCTATGTGCCTGGCTTGCAGAGCTGCTCCTGCTGCACCAGCGCAGCGTCTCCGCTGTCCAGCGGCTTCAGGGGATGGCCGCCAGTCCGCCCCGGGAACACGGAATAATTGCCATTCCCTAAATAGGAATTCTGAGGTGTGTTCTGCAGTCGTGTGGCAGGACACCGGGTCAGTGGGCTCTCTGCGCGCCCCTAGCGAGTGGGAGGCGCCTTCAGTGAAGCTGGAGGAGCTGAAGGGTTAAAGCCGTGCCACTCGGGTGTCAAGGCTAAGCCTGAGCCCTGGAGGTGAGGATAGCTCGAGTTGCCTCGTACTTGCTGTGGGCAGAGAGCACAGGCAGACTCTGTCTCAGCGGATGATCTGGCCTGTAATTCATTAAACTAGAAGCACCTGGTTTGTGTCTGTGCCCCTGGCCACTCCTGACAATGGCACTTAAAGCCGTAGTCCCATTTTCAAAATAACCCCAGGATAGGGAGCCATCTCTGTTAGAGCTGATCTAACCGGGGGCTGGCAGGGCTCTTCCCCAGTCACTCCTTCCCACCCTGCTCCTGGCCCAGGACCACGTGTGGAGCTGATGTAGCTTTCTAAGACAAAAAAAAAAGAAGCCAGCTGCAGTTTTTAATTTTTTTTGTAAATTTTGATAATTAATTTTCTGATAGCAAGGATGCTTGGCACATCTTTATGTACCGTCAGGAGCGTGCCGGGGGTGGGAGCACCATAGGGGTGTAAGTCAGCTTGAGATGTGGTTGCACAGTGGTTTAATCCAGTCTAAATTGTGTCAGACAGGCAATGGAAATAAACCATTACTATAGGGGAGGCAGAGGGAGATTCATCTTGCTTAAGCTGCTATAAGCAAGAGACAGCTGAGGGAATGCAGAGAGGCAACGTTGATTCACAGGTCTCTGCTGCAACGTGAAAAATACTCCTGGGAGATGTCAGAACCGAAGGTCCTATGCTGTGAGAAGGAGCAGATCTCTCTTGGATGGTGCTGAAATGTGGTGCTTTTGACAGCAGATAGAGTTAGTCAAGGCAGGAAAAAAAATGTTGAATAAGCCAGGTTAACAGAGTTTTGACATGCTATGGTGCCAATGTATTTTTTCTCCCTCCCCAAAAGCTCGTCCCTAGAAAGACCTGAAATACTAGGTACAGGTCCTTAATCTCGTGGCCTAAGATCAGCATGTATAGCAATGCAAATTTAGAGTATGTTTAATGTTAAACCATTGGAATAACTGCTTTGTTTAAAACTTTTTTTATCTTTTTTTTTTTTCCACAGCAGGGAAAAATCCAGAATTACATGGTCTAGAGAGAAAAAAACCCCCAAAACTTTGTTTGGAAAAGAAAAAGGAGCTAGTTTTCTTGGGCTTTGATCTGTTACTATTTTGTTTTAAATTGTCTTTTTTTTTTTTTTTCTTCCCCCCTTATGCTGGGAAAGTCTGCTATTGGGAATACACTAGGATTAGATCTTTTTGCGTGTCCATGTGGTGTTAATATTGAAATACTGCACCTTCAAGAGAAAAGCAGACCTATTTTCTCTGAGCACTGATAAGCACACTTTATACTTCCCATGTAGATTTTAGATTCTTCTATAAGAAAACCAGAGTTATCTGAAAATACATATATTTATTAGTCAGAGAAGTAGGAGGAACTAATTTCAAAAGAATATCTTTGCTACTTTCAGGGAGTGGAAGTGAGTGCTGTTCAGCCCAAAGGAAATGCCAGGAAAGCAAGTGTTTTTGCAGCCTTTTTCAAATAATGCTTAGTGCTTTCTTTGTCAGAATCAACACCATCTACTACGTGCAGAGCAAGAGCTCAGGAGGCGATGCTGTGTGGGGAATGTGGCATGAGCTTGGCAGGAGCTTGTGCACAGGAACTCCTCAGGGTTGGCAGTTATATACCACATTTTGATAAGAGCAGAAGAGTGTGGCTGTAAAATATAAAACTGAGACCAAAGCACTGCCATATCAGTACAGCTCAAACCCCAACAGTTTATGACTGTTAGCAGCAGTACTTTGCCCTGCTCAGTGTGTGCTTCAAATGTTAGTCAGACCTGACAGTAGGCTTGCAGGTCAGTGTAATATTTCTGCAGCGTAAATGCTATTTATAACAAGTTATGACTATAATTTATTTACTAGGGGGTGGAGGAGGGGAGCAGACAAAGACGCAGTCACTTCAGCCTGCTAAAGTCAATGACCAATCTGGAGTAAAGTCCAGGTGCCCTTGAATCTAGTACTTCCACTAGGTTTTCCACTAAGCTATATTTATTTAGCATGACTGTGATGCTATATTTTTATAACTGCACCTCCTCAGGAGGTGAACATGGAAGCCATGTGACTATCTGTCTCAGCAGAAGGGAAGACTTCTTACTCCTCTGTCCTCATTCCAAGAAGAAAAGTCCTGCTACCATTAATTTGGCTTGCAGCTCCATAAACAAATAAAAAATAGTCACACATCCTTTTTCTGGGCCAGAAAGGCTCACTTTTTTTCTCTTGTAGCACTGAATGAAAGATGTTGAGAATAGTAAAAACATGAGTCAATAATTACTTTGACTCTGTTTCTTTGTTTTGATACAGTTGAACATCAGTTTGGAACCCTGTGTTTTTGGGATGTTTTTCTTTTCTTCCCTAAGAGAGAGTACATGCACTTCAACAGCTTCAAGACCTACAGGGTCCATAGATTATGCTCTGGCTTATCTTTCCCAGGGCAAACTGCAGCAAACTACTCACTGAGGCAATGCAAAGTTGTAGCAGTAGTATGCACATGCAAACGGTGGGGTCACAATTCAGTATTCAAAACACATAGAAGCTTTGGGTGTGCTGGTGACTTCATGAACCTCCCTTTGAAATCAGACAAAATACCCTAAAAAGAAAAATAAATACATGCAAGCAAAATAATTTTGATCTGGGAATGAAGGTGATTTGCAGCATTAAAAATCATGTCTTTATCCCTGACCACAGCCTACTTACTGTTAGGCAGATTGGTTTAGTGACCACAATAAGCATTAACGTATTTCCTGTAGAAAGGCACATTGCATGCAATAAATGTTTTTTGCTATACAAAATTCAAGTTAGTTAACAAATGCTTTCTGTCAATCTATGGATAATACTTGTGCTGACAGGCAGATAGAAGACTTAGCCATCATTTTGACAAGATGAATCCCAAGCTCTATTTCTTGCAAAATATTCTTTTATAGGCTTGGTAGCCTTTGTTTAGCTAAGCACATGTAGAGAGAAAAAAGAACCCCCTTTTTTTTTTCTCCCAATCTTGTCAATAACTCATTGTCCTGTTGTTTGTTATACCTGGCTTTGTGTGATAGCCTCTAGCCCTAGCTTGCCTTAACAGGAAAAAATAAAAAGTATGTATGCATGTATATGAATGAGAAGTGTTGCTGCAGACTGAATGCAAATAAAGAAAAATACTTTTGAGGTGAGGTTCCAGACAAGCTGTCATATATAAATGCTGTCCTCATGGTCTGATCCCAGTCTCATTCCTCTCTAACTTAAAACAAACTCCAATAAAGCCAGTAGTGGCTGCTGCAAGCTGCTCTGAGGCCAGGCTGAAATACCATGATATTAACTGTAAACAAATATTGTAATGCTTCTGCAGATTTCAGAAAGTGTCCTCATATTTTAGTAGTGGCATTGTGTTTGGGGTGGTTTAAGATGCAAGGGCTAATCTACTCAAAAAAGAAATTCCATTTTGCCATTTGCAATTTAATGGAGTACAAAGAAACAGGGAAAGCACTCTACATAAATACAGATGTCTCCACTTCTGAGGCTTTTCTGTGCTCCTGCTACTTAAATGGGGATCAAGAATGATATTGTTCTGTGGGCTTGCTCTTTGTTTACAATACCCTCTTTGAAACTAGATGTCAAAATGGGTTTCCTGGATTGGTTATTGAATTCTGCAGGCTGACGCTCCACTGTGAGCCCTGGGAACCTTCGGCTTTTTCCTTAAAAATAGCCCGGTTTTGAGATTTTTAAAAGCAGCTGTGTTTTGCCACCATGTGGAAAGGGCTTGTTTTTCTGCTTCTCTAAATTTCAAGTATAATGTTTGTACCAGGGGAAAAAAGCCTCAGTAAAACTCTTCTCTGCCTGTACTGGTAGAATTTTATTCGTCCTTTGTGTGGCCATAAATGATCAAAACAGAGGGATGAGCAAATTTGACCCAACAGTTTTATGGATTCCTGAGCTCTGGCAACGAAATATTGAACAGTTAATGTAAATTGTCAAGGGTGACAGTTTAACCTCCTGAATATATACACAGAGACCCTCTTGTTCTTCCTCAAGCTGTGCCACGTAAGTCAGCCTTGGCCAGGCACTGTACAATGTCACATACCTCATGCTGTCTTTTCCAGGCCATCCTTGCTAAACCTCTACTTTCCCTTAGAGGGTATTTTAATAGACCAACTCTTTTCCCAAATTCTTCTCCATAGGGTAAGGAGAGTGTCCCCCAGAGCATTTGCCAAGGTAAATGGAGCAAATAGGTTCAGTTTCAGTGTTACCGAATTTGACGCTGCTCTTGATGAGTTGTACATAAGGACGCAGGCATTCTCATGTGTGCAGTGTCATACACAGCTTCCTATGCTTACTATATATGAGAGAAGATGGCTTAATGACAGACTTCTAGCCTTTGCTCCAAATATTGTGGTTATCTATTTTTTTTGTTTCATTTTAGTCAGACCCCTGAAGTAATTAGCGCACTCTGTGGGGTTTTTTGTGTGGTTTCTATCTGAATACCCATGAAGGAGTTAATTAACTTGTTTGCAATATCTCATTAATTCATTTTTGGCTGTGAACTTAATTTCTCCTTCATTACTGATGAGTAAAATAGCTTTAGGCTCCCAATTAGAATGGACTTTGATGGATGTGTAAGAGCTGGGCTTTCAGCTTGTTGAATAGGCAGTGGAATTGCCATTCTGCATCCCATTGCAGGCCAGGCTCCTTCATGGTAGCGCTTCTCAGGGACAAGTTTCTCCCAGTTACAAACTTGGTCTCAGAGTTGAAGCCATTAACTTCCCCAATGGGTGGGAAATTGAATGGCAGTTAGTGCCTGTAAACCTCTGAGGGCAGATGAAACTCAAAAAATAGGTGGACCCACTGGAAAGAAAGCTTATTACTGAGGTGGCAGATGAGCATAAACTGTAGTTCCCTCCCTTATGAAATGGCCATTCTACGGAAGTCAGGTTCCCACTGGTGAGAGTCTGGATTTCTCCCTATGGGCATCCTTAGTTTTACTGGAGGGCAAAGTTTTTTCTTAGTTTTACTGGGGAGTAGATTTCAATAACCCAGTTTTACTGGAAAAGCCATTTTCAGATGTTTGAGGGCATGTCAAACGTTTGTTCTTGAAGTATTCTTTTTTTCTTCCTGGTACGTATTTGGTGAGCTGGGGTGCACAAACATCAATTTGATTTTCTGGGCTTAAATCTTTTCTAGCCAAGTAGTACTTTTCTTTTTGTTATATTTGGAGACAAGCATTAAAGAAGAACCAGGAATACTGGAATTATAAAGAGAAATATCCATAATAATTTTAAATAAGAGAAAGAAGAAAGCTGCAAATCTGTCTCTCACTTCTCCCACCCACCCCCTCTCTGTGTTTCAATGTGAAGAACATACAATTTATATTCCCAGTGGTGACTGGCTTGGACCCAATGACCTTTGCAAAAAATCCATTGCCTGCATGGAAAATGTAGTAAAACAATGTAAGCGTGCTTACTGTAGGCATGTATATTTCTTAACACAATAGGGTCCTGAGACCAACTGAAGTCTCTGGATTCTTCTGCAAGAAATGTTCCCACAGGGGAGCTATAATGATACTCCCTCTGCTGGCTCTCATTCTGCCTCCAGATTTTCCTTAGGAGACCTCATTTGGGCATTGATCCACAGAGAGCAAAATTACCATGTCTTGTTTGCTTATGTGAAGAGTCATTACAACCCAAAGGGTGGAGACTTTTGCCACTTTGAACAGACAAAAGCCAAAATTGTCAAGAAAAAAACATCTACTTTTGGGTGAGATGATTACACATGGCAAGTGGAGGAGCAAAGTCAAGCACTAGTTACTTTCATACTTTTAATTGAAAATCTACTCAAAAACTGTTTGAAATGCTTTAAACACAATTCGTTTTCATGAGAAGGAATCACTGTCAGTCAGTGGCTTCTTTTCTACCAAAAGATCTAGAACTTCATAAGCTAAATTCCAGATTGTTTTTAATACTGTAGCAGCTTATTTGCTTCACGCATAAAAATCTGAACTCTTTCTGACTTTTCCTTAATGATGGCTTTTTGGAAGAATTTGTTTCCTGGAATAGTGAAAGGGGGAAAATCCTGTTTGCTTTAGAAATAGCTTCTTTTTATGCTTTTCTCAAATCAGAGGGTCATAAGATGATCAGAGTCACTGACACACAAATTATGAAACAAAATTATGATGGAACACAAATTTAAACCAAATTAAAAAAAAAAAGAAAGAAAAAAAGAAAGAAAAAAAGAAAACAGAAATGCTGACAAGCTTGTGGCAGTACAGTCTGCTAACAATTTGCTCTGGAATTCTCTATGAAAATTTCAATTATTGTGCAACAATATGAGATCTAGCTATGAGTATGCTTTTTCCAAAGGCCAAAAAGAGAGGTTAAAATAGGAAGCTTCCTTGGATGATACCACGGCACTTCTGCCCCTGTTTTAGCTGATAGTTTAAACACATGCTTAATAAATATGTTTAAGACTCTGCTGACCTAATATTTGCTTTTTTACCAACTTTAACCCTGGAGTTACTGAAATTTGTTATTGATATTGCAGTCCAGCAGAACAATTGTTTTTCCTTCTTAGGAGTAACTTGTCTTGCTGCTCCAGGTAGTGTCCCCCTTGACAGAAAAGGGGAGAATGTATTGCAGAAGAAAGTCAGACTATAGTTTTCATCTGTGATGAGGGGCCCAAATAGTAAAGTTAAACTTTAAACTTTATAAAATGGGAAGTGAAGCAACAGGATGTTGAGGAGAGGAGAAGGGAAAGGAGTTAAGACAGCTCATATGGGTGCAGGCAGGCAAAGAACACAGCAGAGGCCATCTGGGGCTCTGAGTAAGCCTGATCTTGCTTGTGGCTTCTCGCTTTCTCTGGGTCCTCATGAGGAGGAAGCCACCCTGGATTTGCACGTTGTTATGCTGGGTGTTGCTGAAAGGAACTACTGCTCACAGGAACCTCAGTTTCTGGCAAGAGCTGCTTTGCCCTGATTCTGGCAACTCTCTCTGGCCTGTCATCATTACCCCAGTGCCTACGCAAAGACTTGAGTGGAATGGATGATGGTTCTACTTGTGGTGCCTTGGCTCCTGTTTCTTTGCAGGCACTGACTTACATGAAGGAATCTCATTAAAAGTATCTTTCCATGAGAAAGGTTTCTTCTGACTTAGTCTGCAGGGGAATTAGACAGTGGTACTCAGACCTGTGAGTGCCTGGCTGGTCTGTGTCTGTAGTGTTGGACAAATGTAACCACATACTTTTGGATGTGCTTTTCAGGAGTCTGGAGAATAAAGATAGCTGTGCAGTTGCCAACCAAAATCTAACCCAACTGTCCTTGCCAGCTTGGACTCCACTCTTTATCAAACAAGGCTCATGATTACTGGAGTAACAAAGCTGATTTAAAGTGGTGGTGGGGGGGAGAGATAGTAAAAAAAGTTGTCACACTTTTTGTTTAAACTAGTATTTGAGACTTTCATGGGTTGTGTTTGTTGATGGCTTAGTCAAGTACCTTTAGGTCTGATTATTTTTGTTGGGCATTACCT
The DNA here is from genome assembly GCA_910950805.1 of Acrocephalus scirpaceus scirpaceus. Taxonomy (NCBI): domain Eukaryota; kingdom Metazoa; phylum Chordata; class Aves; order Passeriformes; family Sylviidae; genus Acrocephalus; species Acrocephalus scirpaceus. The sequence continues at coordinate 25,586,046 of OU383775.1, read as the reverse complement.
ATTTTTTTTTCTTCTACTGTGTGAATCCCACTGTGTTCAGGGAAAGTGACTTTTCTCATAGTTCCTGCCCACCTTTTAGTGGAAATGTCAGTCCTATCTTGGTATTCCCAGTCATGTGTCTCTCCAGCTGTATCTGATGTGTCCTTGCTGCCTTCTTTCTGTGCTCTTGTGGTATTTTTTTGCTGCTTATCTCTTACACGCATGCAGCTCCAAGCAATAGCTCTCAAACCCTCCAGAAACACCCTGAGACACTCAGCACAGCTCTGCTCCTATTCTAGCCCTGCATGTGGCCTCTGTTTTGGGTGGTGACTGCTGTAGTTTTGGTTATCTGTCTCATAAAGTAGTTTCAATGCTGTTTTTACACTGCCCTGAACAGGAGATGGTTGTTGCACCCATCAGATTAACAGCGTTGCCAGTGACCACTTCATCAAAGGGGCTCCAGCAAAGTCCAGCAGAATGACAAGGCCAGACTATGATGAAATTAAGGAATATAACGCATGGTGTGTAGGACATGAATTATCATGGCTGTAATCTTGTTTTAAAGCTTTTATGTGGCTTTTTAGACTTGAGTATCACTGTTGCTTAAATTTGCACATGGGTATAGACAGTGTCCATGTAACTTGCCTTCCTACTTACCTCAGACATCTACGGTTTCCTCCAATTTGTGTGGCTTTGGTACAAGGTCTGAGGACTGCCAAGAGGCTAGTGGGTAATCTAAGTTGGCCTAAATTTCACTGCAGTTAATGGCAATCTAATGGACTTGTCTAAGCACAAGGCTCATCCTTTCCAAGAAGAAGATGGTGAAGAGAATGGAGGTGCAGTAAAAAACATCTGAAGATGTTTCACAGCAAGTCAAGTGATATGTTTAGGAAGAAAGGAAGGGAGGAAAGGAAGAAAAGGGAAAACCTGCGATATTTAAACATGCTATTTTTAGGAAAGTTGTTGGTTGTACTGTGAGAGAATTCTCTCACTTTTATGGTAATATAATTTAATTGCTTTTGAAAAAGGGTGTACCTTGCTAATCTGGACAGATTTGGAGACACTGGGATATATTCTTGTTTGGTATAAGCTGGTATAGCTTTGTGCAGGAGCTACATACTTAGTGGCAGATAAACAGCTGTCCTTTAGGGAAAAATTTCAACAACTATACTTCAAAAAGTCATATTTTCTATATTGTGTTAGCTACAGCCTTAATACTACACTTAAACCAGTATAAAATTTTCCTAACTGCCACTCTGATAGGAGACATTTGACTATATACTGCACCAGAGAATACAGTTCTTACCATGCTGTAGTGAAGTTATTCAGTACAGTGTGTTTCTGCAACAGCATGACAGGGCTTGTTACCCAAACAGCTCCAGAAAATGTGATGTTTCCCCTCTGTCTTACTCTTATAACTTCTGTGTTATTACTGCAGAGTTGAAAATCTGATAATAGATGCATATGGTGTTAGCATCAGATCTGGGAGGTGTTAGAACCATCACACTTTGAGGAGCTGTGAATTCCTCAGTATCTGTTTTGCACCTTGCTGCTATCATAAAGAGGAGGAGATTGGCTGTTTGCAGAGCTGAGCTCTCTGTGTCCTGGCCAAACCCTTTATAGAAGAGCCAATTTCCTCCCCAAATGTTTGAACGTGGTGGTGTTGCTGATGTTCCAAAGGCAGCCTGGCAAGTGGCTGCTTTTAGCTGTCAGAAAAGACCAGTCTTTGGAAATTTAATTCTGAATTCACTTATTCCTGGGAAACTGGGAGGCAGATTTTAATTGATTCAGACCTTTAATCTTGGTCAGTTATCCCTCATTTTCCCTTCTGAAATCCGGAAATACTATTTAGAATGTAAAGGGCTGCAGTGACATGGGAAATAGGCTATAGTTGTGAAAATATTTTCTAACCAGATAACAACAGTCCAGAAAGTCCTTCTGTGCTCTGGAGTATTGGGCTCAATTAAACAAGAGGTTTTTTTCCTGATAATGAATATGCTTTTTCTTGTTTTACATATTTAATTAAATCATGATGGAGAATATTAAATACATGATATTTCAGAAATTTATCCTGTTTTCCTGACAGTCCTGGAGCTTCTTTTGTCTTTCAATAAGTTTGCCTCCGACTAAATGTTCCTGATTACTTGGAACTGAAGATTAATTGCTGTATTCAACTCTACCCAACCATGCAAATGTTTCTGGGAAGCTGACTGTAAACTGAGCCATAAGCAACCAGAGTCCCATAGATTATGTCCCAGGGCCAGCTGCTAGGATATTAGTATATGTTATGTTTTGTTGAGAGATAACACAATCTCTTTCCTAGATTTGCAAAAAATACCTGGGGAAAAATTGCTGGTGAGAAAGCTCTAGGGAGGCTGGGTCAGAGCCAGAAAAAACTCTGGATAGGAGATATAGTTGTAATTATGGAAACTTCTGCTTGCCTGATGCCTAAGCTCCTTGGATCCCCAGGCACGTGGAGCTCTCTTCTGTCACATGTGTTTGTGCCCAGATGTTCCTTGGTCTCAGTGTGGTGGCAGCTGGGTGCCTGGCACACGTGTGCTGCCCTGGCCCTGTGGTGGGGGGCCCTGACTGCAGTGTGCCACAGCTGTGACTGCAGTGTGCCACAGCTCTGCATGCACTTCTGTTCCAGGAGGGCTCCTGCTGCAGGAGTGCTTGGGAAGGGGACAGCAACCCTTCTCCCTGCATACCTTAGCCATGGGGGCTGACAGTGTGTCTCAGTCTTGCTCTCTTTCCCTGGCCTAGTGAATGTTGTCTTACGCAAGGCACGATGGTTTAATTGGGAAGGAAGGACATAGAAATCTCTTCTCTCCTTTCAAACAGGTTCCGGGCTAGGCACACAGGGTAGGAGACAGGACTGAAGTCTCTGACCTTGGATTTCTTGTTTCTATGTGGTCTTCAACCACTTCTTTATTTTATCTGTCAGAGAAACTATAGATGGCTATGCATTAGCAGAAAAGGTGAAGTCCAGGGCAACTTTTGGAGCAATAGGTGTATTCTGGTATCTTCAGGGTCTGCTTTATTGACACCAAGTCTAATGGCACATGGAAAATCCTCACTTGCCCTCTGCTCTTGCTTGTTATGGGGTGTGCCAGCATTAGCCAGAGCTGCTGGCATGTGGCAGCTGCAACCTGGGGAGTCAGATGCTGTTTGCTCAACGGTCCAAGAGGCACGGGGCTTGACAGTGATCCTGAAGTTCACTTTGAGACCAAAACCCAGTTTTCTAATATTAAGGAAAAAAAAAAAAATCATCCTTTCTCCTCACTGATGGATGTGTTGCTGGCAGCTTTTTAATTTCACCCAAATTTGAGGCTGATGTTTCACTGTATAGAAAGCAAGAGAAGCTCTGCCTTGAGAAGGTGCTGGTGGTGGTGTTTCTGACTCAGGTGGTGTTTCTTGCCAATGATTGCCCTGGATGTCCCATGTCAGGGCTCCCCTTGGCAAGCCTGCCTTGAGTTGTGAGTGTCACTTGCTGTTCCTGCACTGCTACTTGGCCCCGTGCAACGGGTATACCACACAACCATAATCTCTTCCTCTGGCAAACAGTGGTAAAAATATTGCAAGAGCCAACTGTGGTTTATTTTTTCCCCTCTTTCCTCTGAAGGCTTTCTTTAAATACCTGTAAGTTGCACAGAAATGATACACCACAGTGCATCTCTGCAGTCTAGCGTGCCTCTGAAGTGATGGATTTTGCAAGCCTGACACGGATCCCTTGGTGTGCTTGAGGAAAAGAGTTCATTAAGAAACGTCATGGGGGAGTGGAAGAAGTTGCTGTCCCAGCTATTTCTTGCTGCTTTTCCACTGAAGATTTCAGACTGGTAAAGGTGGAGGTGGGATAGGACGAGTTCATCTCAACATCTCAACTGCTTGGGTGAGCAACTGTGGCTCAGGGAGACTTTGTCAGGGGATTGTGTCAGAGGGTTTCTCAGTGGTGGCACAACTGGGCCAGTCCAGTGGCTTTTCAGCACTGAAAGGGATGGCCCTCCTCTTCCCTCCCACTCTGCAGTTGTGGTCTTTCCTCCTTGCAGTAGGATTAGCACCTGTTGGTTCGGTTAACATGATGAGCAAAAAAAAAATATTAGTTTTTAGGGGGCTGAGTTACATGTTGAGTTTGTTTGTGTGGGCTTATTAAAAAAGTTTTGTTTTGTTTTTTGTGGTTTCTGGCCCCCCCCCCGCCGCCCAGGTTTAGTGCACTGAACTGGCTCTGGGAGGCTGGTAAGCTGGGCAGAGCTGGTAGGATCGGTGAGGAGGAAGGGTTCTCCCTTTAGTCAACAGTGGCTGTTAGACCAAGCTCAGCTGTGGTGGCAACCACAGCCTAATTAAACAGCAAGGGCATTTTCCTCTTCTCTGAATACCACAGAGCTTAGACTGAGCAGCACATTTGCAATGCCAGGAAGAAATCTACCTCTGTGCACAAACTAAAGCATTCTAATTATCTCTTATTTTTCTGTAACACCTTTTATAATATCTTTGCTGTGTATTTTTTCCTTTTTTCCCATATTTTTGTAGCCACAGAGAGGAAGAAAAAAAGTACCCTGTCAGGCAGAAATTTTACGCTTTTTGAGTAATGCAACTAAATTAATAGAGTATTTTTTTTGTTAGTAAAACAAGACTTTCAAATATTAAAAGAGCTGGTGAGGATTGTGAGTTCAGATGGCTATTTTTGCCAGTAAATAAATCCACATCAGTAATTTTAAGCCACTTCAGATCCCTCAGGTCAGAGAAATGGAAAACCATTCCTTGAATTTGCAGCTGTTTGTGTAAATAATTCCTTTTGCCCTACAATGAGAATTAGGGGATCTGCTTGAACGTTCCTGGTGTTTTCACTGAAGGAGGCTGGCCTTGCCTTTGCCTACGCAAAGAGCAATAAAACAAGCAGCCAAATGGTCAGAGAGGTCCCCATAAACATATCAAAGTTTAATGCTCAGTTTGCGTAGCAGGCCTCCTGTGTCTGGAGGAGATGGGTTTAAGCTGGGCTGCCAGACTTGGAAGCAAGGCAGGCACAAATGCATACTTGGTTTTCTAGTGCTGCTGAGAGGGGGAAGGAAAGAGACCAGAAAATGGGTAACATTTTAAATGCTGGTTCATCAGTGGTATGTGAATGTGTATCAGCACACACAGAAAAGAGAAGATGTGCAGTGTTTGGTTTGGTTTTTTTTTTTTTTTTCCCTTTCTGCAACCCTGTCACTTCACAGAGAACACCCGGGCCTCAAACAAGCAACAGCTTCTGCCATTGATGCCTATAATAGGACTGTGCTGGTAATAAATTACAGCAATGAGCTTGTTAGCAGAGTGCAGGCCTTAAGCACTTGCTTAGTTACTGTAGCTACAGCTCCAGATCATCAAAGTGCTCGAGGCAACCCAATGCCTGTGACAAGAGAGCATCCCCAACCCAGGCACTGCCAGGGGAAGGGGCAGGATTTCCATCTCTTGGCCTTACAGGGCTGTTAGTAAAAAGACTCAGCAGCACTCAGCACAGCTCTGCTGCAAAGATAAGTAGTGACAGTATTTTTACCTTTTTTTTTTTTCCCCCCCCTTTCTTTGCTGTATTATTTGACCTTCTATTAAGGTGTGTACTGAGTAGTTGCATATAGGAAAACCTACCTCAACCTATTCTGCAGGCAGAGAACAGCTTATCTTCAGTCTTCCATGAAAAGACTTAGATGAAAGAGAAGATGAGAGCTTGTTTCACTCAATACCAATCAAAGTAATATAATATGTATTTGCTTTTCTCAATTACAGGCCTGAAATGGGAGGCTCTAGGGGAGACATTTTTTTCTTCTTTTTTTTTTTTTTTCTGACAATCTTATCATTTTAATGCTGCCTGCTATTTGTGCATGAAGGAAGGGAAATAAGAGAATGACAGCATGAAGCACTGTGGCCCAGGCTTGGAGCAACAAAAGTGAGGAAATTCAGCAGCAGGCCCAGAGTTGCTGGCTGCTGCATGCAGGCCAGGAGGAGGAGGAGGCAGAGGAAGCAGTAACTCAGAGCTGCAGCCAAGGGCTCCTTTGCTGGTGACATGTCAGCACGTGTACACTTGGTGACCAGGTCTGGTGGCCTCGCTTCTGGTGTCCTGTCTGGTGCACGTCTGATGTGGGGCAGAGCCAGAAAAACCAAGGGGCCAGGTGAGGGCCCCATGCCTGTACAGCCATGGCCACAGCATCTCTGCTGCTTTGCCCAGGTCAGACCTCTCAGAGGCCTCTCCGGCTTCTCTCAGAGCAGTGCCAGGGGCTTTTCCAGCCCCCTTTGCATGTGGCCTTTCCAGCCTGAAGCAGGGTGAGGGAGTTGCCCTCCATGGGGCTGAGAAGAGGATGAAAAGGCTTGCACAGCTCCTGTGGGAGTACGGGAGAACAGGGTGTGCCTATGGTATTGGAAGGTTTGATGTCAGGGAATGGGATAGGAGGTGCAGGGATGTCCCTGAGAGAGGCCAAGAGCAACCGAGAGGTGGAGGGACCTCCTGAGGTTTTGTGGTGGGAAGACTGGAAAGGTAGCAGCTTGTACAGCTACATTTGGGGTGACGTATCAAGTGCGTTGCTTTTGGATGGGTAAAACAAATCACTGAACTTGGCTGAGCTTGGAGATGTCAGACCATCTGTGTGCCTAATTTATTTCCTTTTCTGATGTAGGAGCTAGTCACAGCTCCAGTAAAGTCAGAAGAACCTTGTTGACCTAATGGATTGTGCCATTTACTGCCAGGATACTTTTTTCACAAATATTTTGCAATTTGGATGGTGGGCAGGAGGGCAAGTGGCCAGTTCAGCGTCCTTTCCTCGCAATTAATTTTGGCCAGTAAAAAAAATTGTTCTTTTTAGAAATTATCTTTTTTAAAAATAATGCAGAATGCATATTTTTGCAGAAGTATGGTTATTTTTTTAGAAAACTTTTAATGATTGAATGAAAAAAATACATTTTTTAAAATGTGTTTATATTTCTAATTTATTATTTTGTCCTGTCTCCCTTTTAAGGGAAGGAATAAAAGGAGTAATTATAAACTCTTTTTTCAGTAAGGGGCTTTTGAAATGGAATGTCTTGAAAGTCTCAAACAAAAAACCATCAGTTTATATGGTGTCACCAACTTCTCTGACTTAAGTAGAGTTCATAGGAATTCTAGGTAGTCACCTAGGAGGAGGAAGAATCAGAATGGTTTGGGTTGGAATGCTTACCTAGTCCAACCTCCCTGCAATCAACAGAGACCTCAATTAGATTGGATTGCTTAAAGCCCTGTCTGGCCTGATTGTGAATGTTTCCAGGAATGGGGCATCTGCCACCTCTCTGGGCAACATGTTTCACCATTTCACAACTCTCACTGTAAAAGAATTCTAGTCTGAATTTTTTGCAGTTAAGAGCATTAACCCATGTCCTGTTGCAACAGGTCTGGTAAAAAATTCCTATCTTTTTTATGAGCCATCTTTAGGTAGTACTGGAAGGATGCCATGAGGTCACCCCAGAGCCTTCTCTTCTGCATGTGGAACAACCCCAACTCTGTCAGCCTGTTCTCATAAGGAGAGCTGTTCCATGCATCTGATCATGGTCCTTCCCTGGACTCTCTCCAGCAGGTCCATGTCTCTCCCATGCTGGGCCCCCAGAGTTCCAGGTGGGGTCTCAGCAGAGCAGAGGGACAGAATCCCCTCCCTCCCCTGCTGCCCACGCTGCTTTGGATGCAGCCCAGGACACGTTTGGCTTTCTGGGCTGTGAGTGCACATGGCTGGGTCTTGTCCAGCCTCTCACCCAGCAGCACCACCAAGTCCTTCTCACCTGGGCTGCCCTCCATCTGTTCATTCCCCAGCATGGATTCATACCGGGGAGTTTCCCCAGGCAAGGTGCAGCACCTTGCTCTTGGCCTTGTTAAACTCAATGACATTTCCATGGCTTGTCCTTGTCCCTCTGGATGGCATCCCAATCCTCGGGCATGTTGACAGCACACAAGGGAGTTCAGTTTGTTCAAATCTCCAATTAATCTGAAATCTGTGGGGTAAAAATGTTTTCAATTTTTTTATCATCCATCTCCAATTCAGCAGGTCACTGTCCATAGGGAAGCTCAGTACTGGAACATTACTGAAGTCAGAGTTGCAGTACTCCATAGAGTGAGGCTGATGTGTCAGTGGACACATACAAAGATGTCAAAGAAGGCTACAGGTAGATATCAAGGTCTTATTCACTCCTAAAATCACTGGCCTGTCTTGTATATTCAAGCTTCCGGTTTTCTGTTTAAACCAATATTTATACAGAATGAAAATATTCACACTATAAAAATTTTTAGTATATAAACCTCAGTATCCTAATTATTCAGTCAGCTGTTTGGTTGTGTGCACTGACAGGGACAGTATGAAGGAACAGTGGCTCAAGTGTGTTTTAGTGTGAACGGTGTTTTTATCTGTGTTAGCAACTGTTCAGCAGGCAGCAAACCCTTAATAATAAATATTTTTTTGATCCCAATTTTGTTTTATTTTTTCTCATTTCCTTATTTTACAGCTTGCCCATCAGCTTCATGCCAGCCTTGGTCAACCTCATCTGAGGAATAAGAGACAGTGAAAACTGTCCAGTTTCTGTGTGGGTTTTTTTCTACTGCATGGCTTTGTTTATAGGACTTAAAAAATTTATTTCTATAAAGGACCCTTCTTTGCACAGAATCCCTGACACCTTTAGTGGATTTACTGAGAAGCACCAAACAAGTTTTTAATGTGCTGCAAAAATGCAGCCACCTCTGAGGAAGAAGGTGTTATTTTTACAGCTTGGGACAAAGTGTAAGACAAAAATATCTGCCTGAACTCAGCACATGGAGCACTGGGAGGTGAACTTCTAGGATGTTAAGTTTCTGAAAATAGAGAGGATGTACAAAGTCTCTGAGTGTTACCTGAGAGACAGCATCTCCTGATACACTTTTCCCTAGTTATAAAATCAGATATAGGTTTGGGAAGCAGTATGCAGTCTAGGTCAGAAAGCAATTTTGTCCCTTGGTGGTTCCCTCTAAAATACTAACGAGACTGAAAATTATTGATCCTTTTGAAGAGGTGTTTTGGAAAGGCTGGGCATACAACTTCAGGCCCATGCCCAGCAAAGCACAATGAAATTTCAGTGTGTAGAAGGCTCTGCTGGTGCTGAGGTAATGAGGGACCCCACAGCTGTGTTACTCTAAGGTTTCTCATAGTAATTTTCCATGAAGCTATGGAAAAATATTTATCCTTCCTTCTATAAACATGTCTGTAAGAGATTTAAGGGAAGGCATGCATGCAGACATACAGAGAAAAAGTCCCCTTACATAGCCATAAATAACAAAATGTCTGTGTTTTGATATTCTAGGAGGTTTCAAGAAACGCTGTGTTTGTTGTCACCCACTCCATTTTGGTGTGTAATTAGACACGTGTGTAGCAGAGAGGTCTCAGGTTCTTGTCCCCTCTGTGGGAGTCCATGTACTACGAGAACAATTTTCTGGGATAGTATAGATGAAAGAAACTGTACTTATTTCACGTTCTTCAGTAAGTCTGGGGTGTACACCATGAAAAATGCTTATGAGGATGACCCACCTCTCTCTTTATTACCTCATTGCTCATGCATATCTGGATTTCTTTTCTCTCCTCCCAGTCCTAGTTTTCACTCAGTTCCTTGCCTCCATGAAATCCGTGATATTACATTGCAGTGAGGCCCTTTGTAATAGTGAGACTGGTGCTTTTATCTGCAGTTAGATCTCCCCAGCATCTTGCCAACATGCACAGTAAGGTAAAAGGGAGAGCTGAGCACATGCATACCCTCAAATGGAAAGTTGTGTTTATGTGGTTGTGGTTTTGGTCGGACAGTAACCAGCTTTGCATTCCTGGGCATACACAAGAGATGTGTCTGAATTTTCTGAGTCTGCCAGTTCACTCAACATTATTTCAACAAAAGGGCTTTGATTAGGTCACAAAATGTAAGATAAGAAAGGACTGCTTTGACCAGGCACTGTTTCTCTTGTTGATTCATAGATATAGAACCTAAAAGGATGGGCACAGATGACTTTTCTGTGGGAGGAAGAATCTGAACTTTCTTTCTAAGTGGGGATAAGCTAGCCATTACTGGATCAAATATTTCTTCAAGCCCAACCAAGTAGGCAATGACGTTATTTTTCTCTGCCAGGGGCAGCTTTCCCTAAAAACACAAAAAATCAAACCGACCAGCTACACAAAAAACCTCATCTGCCACCCCCTGCAAAACACCAACCAAATCTGTCCTGTAGAGCCAATCCTATAGTATCAGTTTTATGAAGAATCATGACACTTTGGAATTGGTTCCTGCTCTGCAGTAGAAACATTTTTGAGAGCTCCTCCCTTGCCATCATTTTCTCTAGGTTTTAAATTCCAAGTTGTTTTCTATGTTTGAGAGTGTCAAGGTGTTTCAGTGCCAAACACGTTATATTTTGACTTAGAATAGGAATAGTATTTCAATCAATAGATGAATTGGAGTCACAGCAGGATTCCTACCAAACATACACAGGCATGAACTAATTCAGCTATTCTGTGCTCATGTTGTAGGCAATAGCATAGGAGTAAGAAAATGGAAAGGTCATACAATGGGATTTTAAATGACATTTCTCAAGTTTCCTCAATTAAATTTTAAGTGCCTATTCCACTGAGGCTTTCCCTACTATTAGTTGAATTTTATTAAGAAATTGTGATTTTATCAAATCAGACTTTTGGAAAGCTATTCTGACCATGTTTTATTACTCATATGCTGGTTTTTTTTTTTTCCTTTTGTGCTTTTGGAAAATTCTGGTTGCACTTGGAAAATGATGGTCACAGGGCTTGTTTGGGTTTGTTTGTTTGTTTGTTGGTTTGGTTTGGGCTTTTTCTTCCTTGTTTGATTTTGGGTTTCTTTTTGACTGAAATATAAAATATAGTAGTAGTAGTAGTAGGATGCCACTAGGGGTGCTTGTGCTGATCCCGTGTTTAATTCCAGCTTGGAACTTTTAGCACTAGTATTATTCATGGGAATATCATGGACTGCAAGAACATCCTGCTATGGATTGCTGTATTATGCAGGCCAAAGGGAATTGGATGTTTCTGTAAGAGAATAATTATGCCTTCAATGTTATGAAGACATTGGACTGGTAAGGGGGCTCAGGTGATGGAGTGTTACTGCACTCCGAGCTAAACTGTTCTACTGATACTTTTTTTCCCTGGTCCAAAGCTTGTTGCCCCTTTTTGATCTGAACATTATTTTTGGTTCAGATTCCAGATACTGTCATTTTTTGCCAAATTACAGATCTATCTCTATGACCTCTGTGTCTCCTGATGCCCAACCTGAACCTTCCCTGGTGCAGCTTGAGACTGTCCTCTCATTCTGTTGCTGATTGCCTGGGAGAAGAGGCTGACCCCCACAAACTCCTTTCAGGCAGTTATAGGGGGCAATAAGGTCTCTCCTGAGCCTCTTCTTCTCCAGGTTAAACATCCTCAGCTCCCTCAGCTGGTACTCATAGGGCTTACCTTACAGACCCTAGATGGATCAGTCTTCATTACTGCTTATTGTGTTTTGTCACTTTCTAGTGTTACCTGCAATTTTTTCATATATATTTATTTCTTTAGATTAATAATATGTGTTCGAGTGTATTGACCACAATGTGGCTAGCTGCAGGATTTCACCAGGAGCACATGTTGTGGCTGAAGGCCTCTGTACTGCTGGTGTATGCTGCCCAGTGTGAGCCTTCAGTGAGTTATGAAGAGCTGCTGGTTTTAGTGGGATTCTGTTAAAGCACCTTGTAAAATCATGGCCTTCTGTAAGAAAGAGATCGCATTGCCACTTGCATGTTTTACATATTATGTCCAAAATCTTGCAGTGTAATTATTATAGGGGCAAGAACTATATTCTGCCTGCCATAGAAATTCCCTTTTCTGCCTGAGTATGAAGACAGTGGTCCCTAGGATCATCATTCTCCTCTAAATATTCCCTATGTCTGATACTTCTGGCCTAATAGAACTTGGCAGAGCTGACTAGTGTTGATTCCAAGTTATGACATGTTACTAAGCTGGAGATCTTATTGCCACAACGAATCAACAAACCTCGAGGCTTTAGCAGGATATTGTAAAGAAAGAAAAACTCATTTGTATGCAAGCAGATGAATAAGAACATCCATAATTATGTGAAGAAGGTACTGGCCTGCCATACACAAGACCTGCTTCTTTTTCTAGATTACCATCACTCCTCTTTTATCCTTTCCTGCTTTGCTTTTCCTTTCTCCTCCTTCCCCTAGCATAACATAGTGCTTCAGTCTGCATATGTTTAAATTTGTTCAACAGCTATATGATATCAAATGAAATTCCATCTGGTTCTCATTGTAATATAGAGAACTAGTCAATTTCTGTGACCAATATATAAAAATAATTTAGAGGGAGGAGTTTTTAGGAAAGTAATCAAACTGTGTGTTTGGTTAGCAGCAGAAGGTGAATGATTTAAGTAGGATAGTTGTAGTCATTCCTCTCTTCTTACAGGATTTACACCCATGTAACTGGGGAATGTGTTGAACCATGTGCCTTGCTGTCTGCTCCTTCTAGTAGCCCTTCACTGTTATATTTGCTAAACCTTATTTAAATATTGACCCTGTCAAGCTGGGAAGAAACAGAAAAGAGAACTTCAAGAATGAGACAAAATATGATGTAATAATACTAAAATAAACATGGTGCAGGAAAGGCAGGAAAGGCAAGTTCAGTGAAAGCTGTAGAACGAGCCGAAAATCTTTGGGTGGAAGGTTTTTTCCAATGGAAAATGCTGATTCATCCAGCCCTTTGCGAAAGGTGTTAATTTCAAATAAACCTTATTTAGAAGGAGTGATTGAAAACCACTTCCATAATATTATGGTCTACCTTTGAAGGTTTGAAATTACTGCAATTTTGTCTTTGATATTATTCAAGCTGTTTTGAAATTTCGATTAGCTGGGAATTTCATTTCTGTTTAGCTTTTGCTCTTTTTAATAATGGATTTGTTAATTAGTGGTGTTTGATTCCTATCCTTTTTTAAAAATAGAAATGCTGTTTTTTCCCATAAAGGAAAAAAAATATAGGTTTTTCAAGTCAGTTATAAGGAGAGGGCAGTTGAGTAAGAGTAAGCTTAAGGGAAAAGTCTAGAAAGACAGTAGAGAAAAGCTTGTACAGTGGTACCTACAGCAGTACCTGATGCTGAACCAGGGGTTTGGGTGGCAGGATCTCTGGGGCATGCAGCACTGGATGTACATAAACAGACTGGAGGGAGGTATTTTGGTGAGACCTCAATCCTACGTGGTGGCCAGCAAAATCTGTCACTGGGTTTCAGCAGGAAGAACCTGAGCTTCCCTTTCCTTGTGACTTCTTTGATCTTAGCTTGCCATTTGAAAGCCAAGAGTGTGGAGGAGGATCCCAAGTAACCACAACCCCTTTCCATGGTCTAAAATGGCAAACTCACTTCCTTGCTTAGTGTCTGGACTCCTCAAAGTTTGAAAGAAGCTAGCAGGGCCCATCTGCCTGTGTTGCTGGCATTCATTACATTGTAAATTCATGGTCCTGTGGAGCTCACCTTGTAATTTCTGACCATTCAGGCGTGACCATGCTGGAGCTCTGCTAGAAATCCCTGTGCTTCCTTACTGCCAGGGTAAAGTGGGCCTTGAAGGCCCGAGTAGGAAAGCAGGATGAAAAGCAGCATGTTTTTGTATGCTGGCTTCTACTCTGATGAAAACCAGCCACTTATCCTTTAAGATATAGGTATGAGCATCCAAGGAGGACCTGTGTGGGTGGCAGAGCTTAAAACTCAGTGGGATTTTGCTTGGGGAAACTGAACCAGAGAGAAACAGTAATTGCCAGATAGACATAACTGTTGAAGTCTGTTTAAATGGTACTAAAGGAAGTAAAAACTAGAAAAAGGTTTGTGTGCTAAATTTTCACTCTGAGGCTTGAAGCTTGGCAAAGTAACTATCTCCCAAGTCGTTGTTCAAAAACAGTAAGACTTTGAAATTATTGTTTTACAGAAACATTATTGCATCAATGAGAGAACAGACTCTGTCATAATTTTTTCCACTTAATGGAAACAATTTTGGCTAAGTGCCTGGGATAAGTAAAGACTGAGAATTCAGATGATGCTGTATTACTTACACAGCACATAGAGAGTGCGATGTGACCTGACTCAAAAGAGATTTGTATCTAAGCTCCTTAGTTAAAAGAACGTAGGTACAATGTTTTGCAGCTGTGATTTGTATCTTCTAAGTCAGGAAGGAGGTTTTAGCCATAGTAACCCTCTATAACCACTCCCCTGGAAGAGGCAGTACATTGTGGAGGGGTTAGGTGGAGAAATGGGACAGCTTAGCTTGTGGTGAGGACTGTGACGCTGCACCTTTGCCAATAATGGTTTGCTGTCATGTTTTGGGCTGTGAACTATGGCAGATCAGCTGTTACTTCAGGAGCAGCAGAGCTGTCCTGACAGGAAGGGTGAAAATCTCTGGTGTAGGTGTGGGAGGAAAACCTGGGGAACTGCTGCAGAAGTTGCAGGGTAAGCCCTTTGCCTGCATGACTCAGTGCTCCCTAAGAGACACGGGTTCAGCAGCTACCTGGAGACAAACACATGCCTTTATTGCTGCAGAGGGGAGCAGCTTGGAGGCTGCGTGGACATGACCCGTGTGCCAGCAGTGCTGCTGACCTGGCCTCAAAGTACCCTTAGAAACAAGCATTAAAGAATCCACAGACGTCCATGTTCCTGAGCGCTCTGGGAGGGAAACAAAACATGCCTTTTAGAAAGAAAAGCAGGAAAGAAGATCTGATAGCACAGTCTGCTGAGCCCAGCATTCCTGCTCTTCACAAGGACAATGTTCTATGATGATGCCTCTTATATAGGAAGATGAGGGGAATACATTAGCAGGATGATTATATCTGATATGCTGTCACTTAGCATATGAAAAGTGTGCTGAAAATTGGGTAAGTAGTAGGAATGAGTTATATTAGAGGAACCTGCTGAGCCACCTTTGTAACTAAAGCATTGTGACAAGGGAGAGGCAAAATCCAAGTGCAGTGACCGACCTCCTCTGCAGTAACAAATGGCTTCAAGGTGGGTGAACAGATATTCTCTGAGTTCCTGAAAAAAAATCTTTTGTCTCATGCAGATTTGACCTCAGCCAGGGCTTAACCATCATCACAAACCATATTAAAAACATGTTCTGCAGGTCATATTTAGACCATGAAAACAGAATTTTTAAAATATGTCAGTTAGCATGTTTAGTTAAAGCTGGTTAAAAACATTCAGGCTGTCTAAAACAGTATTTCAAACAAGGAGAGTATACATATGCATTTTTGAAAACTTACTGAATACAATTAGTCCCTTTGATAAAAGGTATAATGTATATGCAAAATTTTGCTGCTCACAAAGCACAGACTAGTAAAAATCGAGTTCTTTTCCCACTGTAGCTGTGGCCTAAAGCTGCATAGAGATTATTTGTATTTTAATAGAGGTGGATGATTTCAGCGGCCTCCTTAACCCTTTTCAGACCCGGTTTGTTTTGTGCCGGGTGTAGTGAGGTTGCCCGTAAGCCCGATGGAGGTGCAGCGTGGGCACCTTGCCGGGAGCCAAGGGGAAGGCCAAGAAGGTGGCACGCAGCAGGAATCAGGCCAGCGCAGCAGTGCTGGCTGAGCGCTCAGGTTAGCGCTCCTCCTGCCCCAGCCCTCTTTCACAAGCGTGCATTTTAATGACGAGCTAAATGAGCTTGCTTGTTTAATTGTGCGATGCTTTTGGCTTCGGCAGTGAATCATCCTCAGCACGAATCCAGGGGTGCTGGCGATGCTTGTGGAGCGTGGGGAGCTCCTGGCAGGGCGCCGGGCATGTGTGTGCCGAGGGCTGCGGCCGCAGCTGCTGGCCCTGGGGACCTGGCACCCCTTGTGTGCAACCTGCCGTGAGCCATTCCGGATCACCCAGCTTCCTTCCTTTCCTTACGCTTTCCAATTGGATGGGCGGCACTGGCTGGGGACAGATGCTGCTGCTTCAGTCTGTGTGTTGAGCTTGGATTTTTGCTCCCCCTCTAAATGTAAATATTTTTATACCTGCTAAAATTAAGTACAGTTAAAAGATGAAGGGAAGCGGGAAAGCTGGTAAGCTGGTTCTCTGTTCAGCTCTGAGAAATGCCAAGCTTAGGCAAACAGCACCTTATTTTTCAGGTATCTAGGAAAGTCTTACACAGGATAACTGGTAACACAGGATGGAGGGGTGCATGTATGCACATGTCTGCAGGGCTGGTTGGCTGTAGAGTTAAAGAAAAGAGAGAAATGGTGTCCCATCTGGCTTAAATATTTACATAGTTTTAGTTGAGTAGAAGAAGAATATTTGATTTCAGTTGACCCCAACAAAAACAGTGTGTTTCTTCAATTGTTTCTTCAATTCTATGGGGCGAGGGGCTCCTTCAACTGAACCCCTTTCCCCTCATACCTATATTTTCTGCTAAAATAGTTCCTCTTGGTGCTGCTTCAACACAACTCTGTCTTTAATTTTGCTATCAGTTTTAATTGCCTTTGGGCTGACCCCCCTGCCTGTGTAGGCAGAAACCAGAAGTTTTGAAAACCAGATGTTTTTCTCTGTGTACATGTCCTGCTTCCACTCCTGCAATATGCACAACTCCATCCCAATCCCATATTTTTATTAGATTCTTAAGGAAGAGGACATTAATTGTCTGTAAGGATTATGACTCAATTGTTTTTGTGCACTGTCATTTTACATTCTTAGTATTTGAAACCTATTTTATCTCAATGCGCAATTACCAGCATAAGTCACTGTAGATATATATATTGTAAGTTTTTGCCAGCTAAAGAACAAAATCAAACTTCTCCAGAGTTTTCCCTGTGACCCCATTGCCTTCATCCCTTCCCCACCCTCCTTTTCCTCCTTGCTTTTAGGAGTGCTGATGAAGAATCCAGCATAAACTCAGCTGCTCCCTCTTTCATTTGTGCTCCTCCTTTAAATGGGATGTCTGTTGTGGTCATGGTTAGGACTTGGAAGCTGCCTGATCTTAGCAACAGGCTACAGCTTTCTGCTCTTCTCCTGTTACCTCAGCATGTGCAGCCCTGGCAGTGTTAAGGTCTGTTCAGGCATGTCAGTCCACCAAAGCCTGAGGTTAAACAGATGTGGCTGGCTTTTGGTTTAATCTAAAGGTAAAGAGAAATACAGAGCTATTAGCTGGGTTTTTGATATGTTTTACAGAAAAATATCCCTGATTTCATGTTAAACTATAAATGTTTTAGGCCCTGACTTTTGGATGGTTGACAGAAGTGGGTGCTTTTATTAGAGAAGCTACGATGGACAGCCGGTCATACACAGGCAACAGTTTTTAGAGAGCTACTTACCCTTGTTCCCAGGAAATAGAAATTCCCTGTCCCTACTAGAGAGAATCATGTCTTGGCAGTAAAAGATGATTTCTTCAGGATCCTTGAGCTGCCACAGCCTTGCAGGATGAGGTTGTACAATGTGGTGGCTTCAGTGGTAGACCTAGGTGGAAACATTTCCAGCCCTCCTCTTCTCCTTCCTCTCCCACGTCAGGCTTTGCTGCTCCCTTGTCTGTGCCTGTGAGCAGCCTGTGTGGTGGTGCTGATGGTGAGTGACCTGCTCAGAGACACCCTGGCACATTGTGCCCAGCCCCCAGGCCTGTGGGAGGAGGAGGGGGAGAGGACCTGCAGCACAGAACGGGAGCTGGCCCACCACTGCAGGGCTGCAGCTGCTCTCTCTATGGCCCGTCTCCCCAGCACAGAGGGGGAAAGCTTCCTGGTCTCCCAGGAGGTCTGCCAAGGTCTGGGTAGGCAGCAAGGATCTCTCCTGTCTGTCCTTTTGCTGTTGGAAGCGTAGTGTTATGGTGACGTTTTCTGAAGAGTCAGAAACAGAATACTCAAACACTGGGGTGAGGTGCTGAAGGCTGCATGATGCTGCTATCCTGTACTGGCTGATCCCACTCTGTTAGCTCACCCTTGTCTTCATTTACCTGGGGCAAAACTGAGTCCAGTGGGGAGCTAAGCATAAAAGAATAAGCAGGCGTTCTTGCAGGCAGAACAATGAAGAATCTGGTGAAGAAAAGCGAACTAACTGCAGCAAAAATGTATTTGGCAGATATATCCTTTCTGTTTACCAGTATTATGCAAACTTTTTTTTTTTTTTTTTTTTAACCCAGCTTTTCATCTTGCTCAGTGAATGGTTAGAGGGAACATAGCTGAGTCTGGAGAGTACTTGTACGTGATTTGAATATTTGTTATTTGTTTTACCTCTGTTGGTTGCATACAATGAGCTGTAATTTTTTTTACTACATTTTTTTCCTCTTCATTTTTTGATACCTGCCTTGGGAATTCCCAAGCCACAAGAAACTTTTACATTAGCTCTGCAAATGCTTTCAATGCAAATTGTTCTGCCAGTTTTTTAGTATATCTTCATGAATGGATATATGTTTGCATAAGAACCTCAGTGTTATCCATGTTTGTGAACCTTCTGGAAGACAGAAGTAAATTGTTATGAATGTTTGCAGTAAGCTTATGAAAAAGAAACCTTGAACACTGCAAATTTGTAGGGGTTTCTGGAATAAATATCTGTAAATACTTCACCTTTCCCCTGCTGTACTGTTTCCCCAATATACATGTAACTGGGAAAAGCAACACCTCTGTGTTTTTAAAAATGAGATCTTCATCACCTATCACAGGAGAGGATATATTTTCATGAGCTGAAAATAATATATTCTTTGAACTTTCACTGCAGAGCAAGGGCAACTCTGGGCTGTTGAGCTCAGAGGCTTCTGGAGAGATGAAAGGTAAATAGCAGGGTGAATCCTGCCTGTTTCACATCATTGCTTACTGGAAGTAAGACGTCTCTGTACTGGCAAAACAGGAGCAGAATTTGTAGCATTATGTGATTGTCCCAAAGCAGAGAGTAGTGTGGAGCTGGTCTGGCAGCAAGGCCTCCCACCTGGTTTGCTTAGTGATGGAGATGGCCTGGGAGAGCCCTTTGGTAGGGTTGTGGGTCCTGGTTACTGCCCCACCCTCCGGAATGGAGACAGTTCACCTGGGAAGGCTCCCATCCTTATCGGGCATTTTCTGAAATGACAGCACTCCAAGTTCCTACGTGCAGCCCTATTTGTTCATAAAGCCCTCCTGTAGAGGTGTCTATTGCAGCAGCCCTTTTGTCTCCATCAAGATAGGAAAATTCCATGTAATTAGTGAAGGCTGTTTACATATTACCTATGGTCATCCCTTAAAATTTGTCTCATCACATATGCAACACGCACAATGCTTGAATTGTTTATTTTGACTAGCCCTCATTTACCTGAAAAAAATTCCTTTTTCTACCTTGGGTTTTGGTTGTGTTTTTTTGTTTTCTTTTTAATTTCATGCCTTGGTATTTTAGAAATTCTTGAGTAGTCTTTGAAGGTATTTTCATGTTGAGGCAAGTGTAATCCCTTTTTTGAGAGGGCAGACAGCTTTGACTGTTTTTTGAATTTTTTTTCAGAGGCATAGTGTTTTCAGAAAGTTTATGCATATCTATCAGTCAGTTGCTTTTTAGCTTTTCCTTTGTGTCTTGCTGTTCAAGTCTCAGCAGAAAGGATGTAGTGTTGTCTGCCATGTCTGTGGTTTTGCCCTGTGTTTGTAGAGAGTGTATGTATTTACTATTTTAGTGAAATATATGCCTGTCCATTATTATGTTATACAAATGGGCTTTATCTGTTCAGCCTGTGTTGCTTGATTCCAAATGCAGGATTTGTCCTGAGGAAATAATTTAATTCTGGCAGTACCTCCTGGTTTTCGTTCTGACAGGCCTTATCAGATAGCAAAGACTTTGAAATTTGCATGTCTCTTCCTTTTTGTCTATTACTTCTACAAACATAGGTAGAAGTAACGTTGAGCTTATGTGTGACCTGGTACGTTTGCAGCTCTTGTAATACACTCTAGAAATTTTGGGAGTGCTATCAATAAGTCTTGCAACATATTCTCTTGTGTTTATGGCCATTTTTTACTCAAATGGTTTTACTTTATCTGCTCAAGGCAGATGAACAAGATCTGTTGTTAGATTAATTGAAACAGGAATATAAGAATACATGCTGTGGTTGTCAGGAAAACTCCTGATGATGCTTTTGGTTTTTCTAGACCAAGCTCGGGATACACACACACAGCTGTCCCTCACACATGGTCCAGGTTCAGGTGTGCAGGAAATAAAACAGCATTTTACAGCATGACTTCACACATTAAGCTGTCAGGTTACCCAAGGCAGAGTAGACACATCCTGTATCACTACAAAAGGATCCATTTAAAACTTGTGTGCTGTGGGTTATCTCTTCTGCACTCTGCTGTATCTTTGGTACTTCTGTATTTGCTGTTATGTAAGAGACTACACTGTGAGACTTGTCAAAGCAGTGTTGAATTTCTAACATCACTATTTCTCAATCACAGCATTAAAGTGATTTCTCTAACAGACCACCTGTGAAGTGTGCTAAGATAAGTACTTTGGTGTTTGGAGAACTGCTAGGGTAGCTTGGTTTGCTGCCTGTAGGGCAATGTCCAGAAACAGAGAACATTGCTTTCAGGAAAAGGTTGACAATTCTAGGCAGTTCATGCAGAGGAAGTAATAAATGCTGGACAGCCTTGCCTATGTCTTCGCGGTTAAGTGTCAAACTTGGTGTCAGAAATAAGTGGCCTCCTGTGAATACGTGATATCAGAAGTTAGGGATTGTTATAATACACACAGGCAAAGAACCCAAGAAAGCCATGAAGACTTTGACATTGCTCTAAGTACACTGGAAAAAGAAAGAGAGGGTCAGATCTTGTTGAACCATTCATGCACAGTACCTGCTATGGATTCCAGAAGGACCAGGGAGTGGAAGATTGAAGGATCCTTTGTAAAATTCCAGGTGCGCTCCAGAAACATCTTCAAACTAAGGAAATTCAGACAGTGTCACATGCAAAAGGCTTTCATCAGCCATTTCTGGGAAGTGCTTTATTAACGTCATTGGTGCAAACTAGAAGGTTTGCGTGAACATCAAATCTCAAGAGTCAAACTGTGCTTCAGTGATGAGGACAGAAATGAGGTAATGCTGAGCAGGACTGCACAGAGAGCTATGAATAAGCCTGACAAACATGACAACTTGTGTTCCAAGAGAGGGAGGTAGCTCACATCAAACACAGTGTAAACAGAGAGAGAAAAGGAATAAATATAAGCTAAGTTTTTTGCAGGAACAAACACATAGAAGAAAACAGGAAAAGATAAACAAATGAAAAGGAAGTTCTGGGGAGAAGTAATTTTGCTGTAGTGAAAAATGCTTCAAGTACAGTGCCACCTGCATTGATTATAGCAGATGCTATCACTATTGAAAAGTTTTGTAAGCATGTGTAGACAAAAAAAAAAAGTCTGTACAAGGTACTGCTCCAACTCTACAATAACAATGTGGAATGGCTGTAAACCTGAATGTAACACCAACACAGGGCAGCTGCATGCAGACAGCAAATTGTCGTGTGGTGGGGACATCAGTGAAGTCATTGCACTGTTAAAGGGAAGAATGTGAAAATATAACCAAGCACTACAAATATTAGTTAATATTTGCCAATGTAAAACTCAGGGCATACACCAAGGGGAGGTAAATTTAGTACTGGTGTTGCTAGTCATCTACATACTATTAAATTCATAACATTTGTGACATGCAGTGTGGGACAGAAAAGTAATTCATATAACAAGACACAAAGATCTTTCAAAATCTAGTCTGAGCAGACATATATTTTGGTATCCCTACAGCAAAATTTCTGAAAGATTATCAAAATGTTTTTGAAAGTCTGAGTTTTCTTCCAGGCACTCTGCACCTGGATAAAGATTAAAGAATTAAGCTGCTATAACGCTCGCCCCACAGAGTAATTTCTGTATGAGGAGGAAAAACTGTGAGATACAGAGAAACTGGGGGGAGGAGGGAAGGTAACACTGCCAATCGTAAGGTCTACACAGGCCATCAGCATATGGTCATCATGGAAAGACAGCTGAGTTGTAATTTTGAAAAGCTGAGCGCCTTGGAACTCACTATGAAGTGTGTGACTGGGAACTTATGGCAGAAATGAAAAGCAGCCCTCTGTGACACTGAGTACTGAGGGTACTGGCCAGTAGATGCAGAAAACACTGACCTTACCACATTTTGGGCATGAGCAAGTAAATGGAGGTGGCTGAGGATGGCATTTAAGATCAAAGCTAAAATGAAGGTTATTAGGCCTGCCAATAATAAATTTTAGCATACAGGATTTGTTACCAATGATACTTTTGTAGACTGATACAGGAATTGATTCCAGAGGAGTGGAAACTGTGTCAAATCAAAACCTCAAGCTCATTTTGGAAACAGGGAGGTTACTCCATGGCAGAATGGAAGCAAGACAAAACCGTGGCTGTCTGCAATAATCTGTTTAGGATGGAGTTTCCAGTTTGCGATGTCCTGACACCGGCAGTGCCAGTGCTGTGGTAGATACCCTCTGTGAATTGGTATTTTATACCTCCTTGTTCAGCTTAAGCTCTTACCCTTTCTCAGGTCCTTCCTGAAAGTATTTATTCCTAGCTTCTCAGCAGCTGCTTGGACATCTGGATGCAAACAAGTATCATGGGATATTTTCCAGACTTCCTGCATCTGATACAATTACCTATGCCACTTGTAGACAGTGGCACAGCCATTACTTACAAAAATGTGCTGGTGGCCCTGCTGTTTCCTCTGGAAATTATACCAAACATGGTGCCAGTGAGATTCTTCTTGAAATGTTCTTTAAAAAAGTTAGTTAGTTGCTTTTATATCACACTATTCTGATTTCCAGTGTTAAGAGTCAATCATGTTGAAAAGGGATTTTGGTAGTAAGTTGGGAAGGCTTTTTGAGCCAGAAATGTGCATTTTGGGTACAGGGATGTTCAACCAGTTGCATCCTGTGGCTTTTAATTCTTCATGTGTTTTTATTTTGGCAGCTGTCTGTGCCCTTTATAATGCTACATTCATCTGTGAAGGAGGTCTATTGTAAAATAATGACAACAAGAAATGTAAGCACCTGAGGAAACTTTGACATTAGGCCCTGTGAATTTTAATGATGGAAATGTCTCCCCTGAACTGGGCAACTCTTTACTTTATAGAAAGTGCCTCTGAAAAACTCTTTATTGAGAAGTAGCTGTCTCCTGCCTTAGCCTGGCACTTCTGCTGTAAATGGGAATGTGCCTGAGAAGCAGCCCTGTGTGCCAGTCTCGCACCCCAGTTTGCATTGGTCCGTATGGCCTGGCAGCTGCCACTGTCAGAACTGCCCTAAAAAACTGCAGGCTCCTACCCTGGTGAGTCTGACTGCAGATCTGCTCATCTGCCCAGCTCTTGTAAAAGAGTGAAGGCATTTGAGCAAAAAATTACTGTCAGCCACAAGAAAACAGGTCACTAAAGCTCCTGACAGTAATCCCCCAAGTCTTTTAGGGAGAACAATTTTTCAAACAAAATGTAGACTACTATAAAAGAGACTGATGAGTATATGATTACCAACCTGGTGTAAAAAGAGCTTGTAGCAAGAAATTGTGCAACAGAGATTGTGAGATCTCTGGCCTGATAGAGAGAAGGCCAAGCCAGATACGGCCAGTGTGTGGGCTGTGACTGGGAAGAATTGTGGAACAAGCCACTCAATGCAGATAGATGTGTAAGAGGGGATGAATGAAGGGGAGGAGTTGAGCATGTCTCCCAAAGTTAGAACAATTAACAGAAAAATCCAAGATCTGAAGGCAGCTGGATCAGTCTGTTGAGAGTAGAAAATATCTAAGAAAGATATAGTGAAACAATGTATTATAATGCTGGCGATGTCATATTCTCTTCATAAAAACCCTGGTTAGCCAATACCTGATGAGCAGTTGTAAAGCATGATGCAATGAAGCCAAGGGAAAAAAAAGATAAAGAAGTACACAAAGTTTTTGAAAGGCCTTGGAGACCTTTTAACCTGAAGCCACAGGAATTGCCTCATTGTTGTAAATCACTGTTTGGATTTTGAGAGGTCCGTTGAATTGTTAGAAGTTGTTATTGTTCCTGTAGTGGACAGATCATAAAATCATAGAATAGCTTGAGTTGAAAGAGACCCTAAAGATCATGTAGTTTCACACACACACACACCCCCCTCTTTCCTGTCATGGGCAGGGATACTTTTCACTAGACCAAGTTGCTCGGAGCTCCATCCAACCTGGCCTTGAACACCGCCAGGGGTGGGGCATCCACAACTTCTCTGGACAACCTGTTCCAGTGCCTCACCACACTCAGAGCAAAGAATTTTTTTGTAATATCTAATCTAAACCTACTCTCTTTTAGCTTGTGTTCATTTCCCCTTGTCCTGTCAAGACATGCTCTTGTAAAAAGTTCCTTTCCATTTTTCTTGTAGGCTCCCTTTGGGTACCGGAAGGCTGCAATTAGGTCACCCCAAATTAGGCCACCCTGTCTCTTTTCCAGGCTAAACAAACACAATTCACTCAGCTTTACCTTCTAGATCAGTGATGCTTTCAGGTGATGTGGTGTTCCGGACTTTGATTTTCCATTGGTGGACTCCACTGTGTTGGTGATGAGTTTCAGCAATTTGCTTGGCAAAGAAAAATTGGTCATAAGGCATTTTTGTCATTCTACAGCCGTTCAAGTGATGGGACTAAACCTGCATTTCTAGGCTGCTAAGGTTCTCCTAGACAAAGTTGCAGCAAGGGAAGAAAATAGATGGAAAGTTTTCTTACCCAAAGAAAGCACTTGGAGAAAATATAAGAGCATCCTGCTGCAAAAATTGATGTCAAGCTGTGTTTGGACTTTGGTGCCTATTACTCAAGCTTGCAACAACTGTCTGAGAAATAATTGTGTCATAGTGCAAAGTAGAGTCTATTAGACAAATATTCCCTGGTTCTGTATGGGTGGTTCCCTATGAAAAGCATTATTTATTTATTTATTTATTTATTTATCCTTTGACTCCTAAATGATTAGCTTTTAAGGACCAATCTAGTTTTTCATGCCCCAAGATGCAATATTTACTGGTTTGAAGAGGGTGAGCTGCAGGGGAGAAACTGTAGTTTTGCTAATTTTGCCTACAAGACAAGTGAAAAAAGAAACTTGACAAATATGACAGACTCACTGGTGAAAGAGGAACAGGCCTTTCAGAGTAGAATTCCAACAGTTCTGGACCTCATAGAGACATGCATTTAGTGGGTAATCAAAAAAAATTATTTTCCCCCATCCTTCAAACTGGAATGTGTAGTATTTCTGTTTATGCATGTTAGTACTTCTAAATTCAGAGACAGCCCACATATATAGCTATTCCCATGAAAAAATTCTCTGGGTTGAGATTTCATTTTGTACTGCTTGGCTCCCTTAGATAAGGGGAGTTGTCATCCACCTGCTCACTAAGAGCACACACTGCTCAGGTAATGGCCAGTCCTTGCCAGTGTCTTTCCAAGCTGAAATAGGCAGCCCATGAGGTTGAGTGGGTCCCAGTGATTTTCCTTATGAAGCTTCTGTTTTGGCCTCTACTTTTCTTTTCCTTCCTTTTCTGTTTTTGTTTTTCTTTAATTTTTTTTCCCCTTTTTTACTTCCCTGACTCTTCCCTCTGAAAACTTCACAGCAACGTGATGGTGATAGTTTGCTTCCCCCATAAGGGTTTGAGTAGATTAATTAGTTACTATATTTTAATTTTTTTTAAATTTTGAAGATGAAATGTATGCTTCAGACTTAGTCTAGGATCAAACACAATTATTAATGAGAATATCGTTCTGGAAGTTCAGCACAATATGCAGTATAAAAAAGTGCATTTATAGTGCAGTTAGTTAATATTCATGGGGTATTTTTCAGTTCAAAGTTTGCAGTAAATGCAAAGATGAGGAAGAGAATACGGGATTATTGTAGAACATGGCAGAATGCGTGTTATGAACTCATTTAACAAGTAACTTTGCCACTATAAAACCATCTTCAGAACAGCTGCAAGGATTTTCATGTACTGGAGCTGGAACAGGAGAAAAGGAACAGATCTTGGTAGGTTTGCTGCTATAATAATAATAATAATCCGTTTTCCCTTCCAGGCAAAGCCAAAAGGCTAGACCTTGCTTGTTGTGATGTTTAGTCACCTTTGCACTTTATCTTACCTGCAAATCTCAGGCTGAGAATCAAATTGCAGCCCTCCTCAGCAGGTTAAGTCACTGTGATCCACCTTCTATTGTTAAGGAGTCATCGCTAAACCAAATGCAGGAGGAAAATTACCTGTCCTGGGGTGAAAAGCAATGCTGTCCTTCGTCTTGGGCAACCTGAGGGTGATGAAGCAGGAGAACTCTGATTTTATTTTATATTTGTTTTTAGCTTTGGGAACCAAACCTGGGGTGTTTTGTTGTTTTTTTGGGTTTTTTTCGTTTTTTTCCTTTTTAATTCCCCCCTGCTTTCACTGCAATGTTTCTTTGCATGTCTGATGTATGGTCTGAAACCATGACTTCTGTGCTTTCCTTTGAGTTAATATTTAATTCCTTCTTAAACATTAACTGTGGCTAAGGTTGCTTCTGTAAAGGAGGACTGCTGTGCTAATAAAACTAATAATTTCCTTTGAAAAGCATAGGAACAATATGGAGCACTGTGCATGTCTGAAAAGTAAACTGTCTCTTAGTGGCACACGTTACTCTTTCACAACACAAATGTTTTTTTTTGCTGTTTCTTCTGATGTTTACAAACTGTTTCTGCCTAAACTGCAATCCATGAACATGCTGTGGTGCACCCATGTCTTGTGTCATTGCAACCTTGGTCGTGAAGCAAAGCTGTGGAGATCAATGTCTGCTCACTCTCACCAGTTCATGTGGTATTAAGTGCAAGTCAAATATAAATATATATATGTAGCTATAGCTACCAGATGAATGGCACTTGGCACAAACATTTCTCAACCACAGACATCAGGAAGAGATTTTTTTTAAGTTATCAGACATCAAAGACTGCATCGATTCATATTAGCTGTTTCTGCAGTGGTTGTCCATATTGCCATGAGGTGGGAGCCTGACTCATCTCACAAACCCACCTCAGTGGGCATTCAGGGCCTGGGGCTGTGGCCAGCAAAGCCTAGAAGAAGAGAAGACCCATTTTCAGATGCTCAGGACAGGCACACCTCCGCAGATGGGAGCAGGGAAGGTATTTTATGCTGGAGGTGTCTGTCCCATGAAAGTCAAACCCATGCAGGAAGCCTTAGGGTTAAGAGGAAGATGTTAGGATATTTTGGGCTTCAGTTGCTGTGAAGTGTAGTGAGTGGTTGGAGGCAGTGTCCGTGGCACCCAGCGATGGTGGCTGTGCTGGGTGCTGCTGGCAGGAGGAGGTTTGAAACCACTGAGCCAGGGGCCAACAGCAGCATGGCACCAGAGAAGACCCTGATGACTGGAGGAGTACTGCTAGGGTGGGCAAGGAGAAAGATGCATAGTGGTGGGACAAACATTTTGAGGTAACTGCTCTTCCTTTTGTCAAGGAAGGAGTGTGTACACTGTGGTCGTGTGTCCTTGCTAGATGCTGACAAGAAATGCTGAGACTCCACCAGGACCTCCTCTGGGAAGTTCTTAAAGCCCATGCATTTTGGATTATTTATCCTCTTGGGAATGATTAAGAATCTCATTAGTGCTGCAGTCCCAGAGACCTCCTGATTGCTCTTGAATGTCCCTCCCTGCACCATCAGCATGGAGAGATCTTTTCCTGTGAGGAAGAATGAGACCCCTGCCTGTGTTTATCAGGAGCTGGGAAAGGAGGTGCCCTCCTGGAGGAGGCACTGAGGAGGTGGAGGCAAGGCAGAAGGGGATAATCTAGGTGATGGGTAGCCAGAAGTAAGAGAAGTAAGTCCTTTCTGGACATGTGTGGCTGGTGTAGCTCTGCTCCTCTTGCTGATGCTGTTCTGAGTACAGTTAGCACAGGCTTTTAACCCTCCACTAATGCAATTAACTTCTTCTAGATACCTTTTCTCCAGGGCAGGAATTGTCCTAATTATTTTGTGGTTCTGGCAAAATCAATTTTTGTTGTTATTCCCCCCACATTTGCATAGTAAGCCAAGCTGACCAGTCAACAGCTCTGAAGAAAGCATCCCAGAAATGCTGTACCTCCAGTTCTGTCAGCCTGGGTGACTACCCATTTTATCTCCTTGGGTGTGCCTGTCCCAATGAACTCCACTGTTGTCTTCTTCATCCTTCAACAGCCCTAGGAACAGAAGAGCAAAGGGCTTGGAGCCCTTGGAGCAAAGGGCCCATCTGGGAATTTGGTGCATTTTGTTTTGCAGGATAAGTGTGAACAGAAAGCTGGGTCATTAGGTATTTCAAAAAAAGAAGAAAAGGTTGAAACTTCCTTCTTAAAAAATGCCCTGAAGCTCAGACACTGCTTTGCAGTCTCCTCCTCCTGCTACCTTATGAAACTATACCAGTCCAACAAGATCCCTTACTCCTCACCTTTTGCTTCCAGGAAAAAAGAGACATGCAGAACTGGGAAAGACCTCCAGGGTTAATGACTCTAGGCACTCCTGTCTCAGCAGGCAGGTTGCATTTGAGTGATCCTTTTCTTAAATTCATGAGGTATTTTTCTTAAAGCAAAGTATGCGGGGTTTTTTTGTTTTGTTTTGTTTTGTGGGTTTTTGGTGGGGATTTTTTGTTTTGTTTTTTTTTGGGCCAAAACCCTACAAGGAAGCCATGGTACCAGCACAGTGGCTAGTACCTTTCTTCTAATTCTTAACACCACCACCCCTCCCAACATCCAGTTGACATCAAATGTCAGCATTATCCTGCCGTTTCCTCTGCGTGACAGAGGTAACACTGCTATCTCTCAGCTTCCAGGAGAGGTTCCACTGCACACTCAGCTGAGGTGGGTGCCTGGGTGCCCCCTTGCTCCCCATGCCTGCTGCCTGGCCGAGCTGGCTCTCTGCCTGACCTGGTTTGTGTGTCACTGCCAGCTCCCCGCCCTGACAGGCTTCCCCTTGGCTCATACCAACCTGGTGTGCAGGGCAACAACAGGCACGAGTGCGTGGAAATGTTCTTGGTGAGGAGATGG
This sequence comes from Acrocephalus scirpaceus scirpaceus, assembly GCA_910950805.1. Lineage (NCBI taxonomy): Eukaryota > Metazoa > Chordata > Aves > Passeriformes > Sylviidae > Acrocephalus > Acrocephalus scirpaceus. The sequence continues at coordinate 25,557,065 of OU383775.1, read as the reverse complement.
GTCTCAGAAAGCTTCACAAACAGGAGTGGTACTCACAAGAGACCAAGGCAGGAGGCTGCCCTACCTATTAGACAAGGCCAATTCAGTATGTGCAGAGCTAAAGCGAGATAAAATAGGCAAAATCAAGGTGAAAATAAGGGCAAATGGACTAAACCTCAGCCTTGGGGAAGAGAGGGCAGGCTGCTATTGATCTGGAAAGGACAAGAAGTGCTACGAAAGGTCGAAGGGCAGCACAGTCAAATTGGTGTGGCCAAGGAGGATTTTGACTGTTCAACCTCAGTGTTCTTGCGCTGACAGATACAGCGCTGCCATGCAGTGAGCTGTGTTTGTGTTAGGCAGCAGGTATGGGATGACTGTGCGCCGTGCAATGCCAAAGTATAAACTTCTCTCTTTCTTTGTATAAAAGCTCCAAGGATATCCCAAACATAAGACCCTGCATTTCAGATTTCTCTGTTTAGTCTGTGTGCTGTAATTTAATCTAATATGACAAAATATTTGTAAGCACACATTTGGTTTGTCATGTGTATGTTTTACTGCTGATCTGAAGCAGAATTAGCATCCCGCTTCTGATGCTCTTTCCTTAAAAGAAAGAAAAAAGCCTTCCTGTCCAGCGCTGACTTGCTCTTTTGCTAATCTATGGCGATCAAGTTTTATGACCCAGGGTCACACTAATCTTCAGTGGTCATGTAGTTACTATAGTTTCACTGATAGAACAAGGTTTGCACACTGCAAAGTGATGCAGGGTCTGTTTCTGGCTGGGGTAATTCTGAATGTCTGCACGGACCCTGCTCCGACCTCTCAGACTCCCTTGTAAATAGATTCGGTGACTCTTTGAACCAGGGAACGCCCCTTTCCTGGTCATTCAGCTCTTTCTTCTTCGCTCACATGCTTCTGAGGGGATTTAGCGGGGTTCTGGACTTAACGTGACTTTGGAGATTGAAGTTGCCTGGTGGGAGTAAGGGTGGGGGAAGGGAGAATTTGCTCAGATTTTGTCCTCTGCTTCATAAAAATTTGTGTTGCTATTGACTTGCAGATAAAGTAATCTTCCTAGGACAAAGATTACAGTAAAACTGCAAAACCATACAACTAGCAGACTTTGTAGATTATGGCTGTAGCCATTGCTAGTTCAGTACTGTCTTAAAAACTCAGCTTCTAGTTTTCTTTCTCCTTTCTTTCTCATTTTCTTTTGCTTTCTCTCTCTATTTCTCCCTCTTTCTCATTTGCTTTCTTTTTCTTTCTTTTTCTTTCTTTCTTTCTTTCTTTCTTTCTTTCTTTCTTTCTTTCTTTCTTTCTTTCTTTCTTTCTTTCTTTCTTTCTTTCTTTCTTTCTTTCTTTCTTTCTTTCTTTCTTTCTCTCTCTCTCTCTCTCTCTCTTTCTCTCTTTCTCTCTCTCTCTCTCTCTTTCTCTCTTTCTCTTTCTCTCTTTCACTTTCTCTCTTTCTCTCTTTTTCTTTCTTTCTCTTTCTCTCTCTCTCTTTCTCTCTTCTCTTTCTCTTGCTCTTTCTTTCTTTGTCTCTCTTTATCTCTTTCTCTCTTTCTCTCTCTTTCTCTCTCTTTCTCTCTCCCTTCCTCCCACCCTCCTTTCCTCACCTCAGACTCACCACGTGTCAGTTTGGAATAATGACAATTTTTACTTACTTTTCCACCAATTTATCTTGGAAGATAGGATAATACCATATTGACTAGTGTGGGGCAAGGCGAGCTCAGATTCTTATCTGCTGCATTTATCTTCTAACTAGCAAGTATGCTGTGAGTCTGTTTTATGCTTGTGAAGAAAAAAAAACCTCCATCAAAAAGTGTGATATTGCTTACATAAATACTGGCATGACTGCTGGTGACTGACTAATTTATTAGAAACCCATACAACTTCTAGAGTTCACTTTAAGTTGTGTTGATTTCTCAACTCATTGCTTTAAATTAAGCTTGAAATTAAATTCATTGGTTCAGACTGCATTGACAAAGTAAGTATTCTCAATTGGTATGCAGTTTTCTTGTGTGCTTCTTACTCACAGTAGGAAGAGCTGAGGGGGCTTGGTGTGGAGCAAGGCACAAGCGATACCGTGCATGGCTGCTTAATGTGAAGGTCCTGCTCAGTGATGGACAGGATTTTTCACGTGCATGTTCCCACCCTCCATCTCTGCCCTATGACCTGTAGAGGGGGAAGCTGGGCAATGCCTCCCCTCCTGTTTTGTTTGCCCTGCAACTGGAGAATATCCTTTTCCAAAAATATCAGCCCGTGTCAAGCAGCTTTCAGCAGCTCTAGATTCGGTAATGGCATTAACTTTAAATGCACTTCCCCTTTCAGAATCTCTGCCTTTTCTCAGTGGGATGGGACTGGTCTCCTTTTGAGTTTGAAATGTGGAAACCTTTCTTCTCACTTGCTAGACGAGCTCTGTGTTGGATGGAGCAAATGCAGTTTGATATCGCCAGCAGACTGTCTCCTCTCTGTGGTGTATCTCATCCATAAACTCTTCTCAACCTGGAGGCAAGAGCTGAAATGTCACAAAGCAGGCAGCTGCTTCTTCCTAAAACACCTGTGAGTCAGTCCCCAGTGGGCATGAAGATGAAGATAACCTGGAAGACTTGCAGGGGCAGGCTCCACTCATCACTTCACAGTTCCTTGCTAATCTGTTTTAACCCTCCCAGACACTTTTCCCCTCAGTCTTAAAAAACAGTTCAAACTTCTTGTCAGTCAGGAGGACTGTGTTGACCACTAGATATAGGAGGAGGCTAGGTTTCAGGAACATCTGATCTGAATCTTAAGCTGGCATGCATTTAAGGTGTCTGTAAGCTTTGATTTCAATGAATAATGACAGCTCTTCGTATTTCCATTATTGTGAAAGGAGCTACTGACACACCGGACACCTGACTACAAGCTAGCGTTGTTGTATGTTGTCTCCTTGGTGATGCAGTTACATTTCAGTAATAATTACACAGCATTAACCATGATGCAGAGATAAATTGTTGAATTATTTTTAATATCTTGGGAAAAGTTCCATAATTGCCCCAGATGCAACCTAAGTATGCTGTTTATCTGAGATAAGAAAGGAGCTTATACATAGAGATTCTGCTTCCCCTTCCACCCTTCCTTTTTTTTTTTTTTTTTAAATACAGTATCTTCCATATTTCAGATTAATGGAGGTGATGTACTAGTTGATGGAGAAGAGACTGTTGTAAACTGCAGTGTTATATGCCCAACATGTTAGTGTGTAGTTTTAGAGGCAAAAGCCTGTTTGCTGAGGCTTGATATAATACTCCCTGCTCTTTTATTTTAGTGTCTTGTAGCCGAGTTGTCTCTGGAGAGAGTGAAAAGAATTTAGGGAAAAAAAATGAAAAAGGCTGGATTGCTTAGCCGTGAAGCAGGGCCAGCCTGATATAGGATACCACTGTCTATTGTATCTTCAGTGATACTGACACTGCAGCGTCAGGCTGAGGGTGAGGTAAATACAATTTGCTTCACTTCATGGGGCTTGAGAGGTTCTGATCTATACCTGTGCTCTACCCTATGTCTTCACATTATAAAACTCATCCTTATAGTTAAATAAATTCAAAATCCACCAATTTTTTCTCTTTTTTTTTCTATTTTTTTCCTGTACATTTGAGGTTGTGGAGGTGCACCCTTGATCATGTTTTTATGTTATTTGCCAAAACCACAAAAGCTAGAGCTTTATTTGTTTAGAAACAATCCATTCACATCCACTGCCCAAACAAAAGCTGAGTAGCTCACTTCATCATCTGGATGCAAGGTTTTACGAAACTCCAGGAATAACGTAAAAATTACTAAAAATGGGTAATTAAAATGAGATTTGTACTCGAGCTCATGGTAAAACACCTGTTGTTTGATACGAAGGCCCTGACAAGCACTGACACCAGTGGCTTGTAAAGCCTGCAAGATGCTTTAAAAATGTTCTTACAAGAAGTTGGGTGGAAGCATTAATATTTTACAGAATTGTTTGGAGTTCTTTTCATCTTGCATCTCTCTGAATAGCTACTCTTCACAAAAACGGAACTAAAAGCTTTTCGTTTTGTTCAAATGTTTTCATTTAACTCTTTGTTAAACAATTACTTTGTTCCTCTCATAATTTACTTTTCCATCCATGGATATAGACTTGGCAGATATATTGGCTAAAAGTAGATTTTAAACCCAAGAAATTATTGCACTAGCTAATATAGCATTTTTGTGTACATGGAAACTTGGGCCGCTTTTGTAGTACCACTAACAAAGACCTTGTGATTTCTTAGAACAACACAACTTACTGCAGAGTAGTTTGCCCAGCTGACAAGATTGTGGTCTCAATTTAATTGGCAATGATGATTTTTCCTTGGAAATAATCTTATTTTTCTGTGTTGGAGACTACAAAAAGGGAGAGAGATAGAGAGACCTATCTATACTGTCTCAGGTATTTCTTCAGACTAAACAGGCTTACAAAGAATACTGAACCTGGTGATACTCATGAATATTCCCTTTCCCCCTCCTTTTCCCTCCTTCATTAGAGATGATCTTCAGTAAGGGCAGGCAATGGGAAGCTTGAAACACAGTAAGCAAATTTCTGAAACTGCATATGTTCTTTTTTAAAAAAGCGAGTATCAAATCACACGTCAAGGTCTCCATCTAAATGAGTTATAAAAAATAAAAAAACTATGTGGTAAAAGATAATCACAATTTATAAAGCACCTTTATGTATGGGAAGGTGAAAGAAGGGGATAAAATTTCACCAGAGATGAGGCTTGTAATTTATTTTACAAGAATTAATATGGAAGAGTCTTAATCTGTTACAAAACACAGTGAAGTTCATTAATTACAAATCATGTTAATAAAATATAAATAATCTCATATTATTGCTTTTTATCTATATTACCTGTGAGAGTTTTCAATAAGTATATAAATTGATCTAGAAGATACAGGGATCTTTGGTTAAGTAGTTACTAAAGTCCACTGTCCAGAGTCCAATTCTAGAGTGCTCTGCAACAAACCATCAGTGTTGCTGACTTCTGGGCAAGCCTTGCCCTGGCATTATCCCTCATTTTTCTCATGTGGTCTGCCATGGAGACCTTTCTTTTTGCTATAAGTCATGACCTGCTAGTGAGGATGTCCTGAAAATCCGCTTTTGTGTATTCAAAGCTTGCTGTGGGAGAAGCACAGAAAATACCCAACCACAGTCACTGCATTAGAGCAAGAACAGGTCATGTAACAGGGAGGTTTTCTCTCAAGGAAGAGCAGATATTTGCAGGACAGCAGCTTACAGCTTTCTGCCAGCACCACCTCACTGGAGTGCAGGTGGTGTGGCAGTGTGTGTCAGGGAGGATGCTCCAACTTGAGGCAAGCTGGAGAATGGGGAAAGGCTCTTGACCATGTCACCCTTGGCTTGGCTGCTCTTCTTCAGCAATTGTAATCAGATGAGGATAGCCCTGTGAAGGGGCTTAACATGCCACATGTGGCTGTGTCAGCCTGCAAATTTAGCAGCCACCTATACAGGGAGTTGGTTCAGAGCATGGCACAATCGAAGTAATAAATTTAAAAGACAGACTACCAGTGGTGGACCTTCACTTTAAACTTGTTGGGTAAAAAGCTACTCTGTTGACCTCAGGATAGTACCATTAATTTCAGGAACCTTCTGCTTCTAGAGAACTATGTACCCAAGCATAGAAGGAGGAGGAATTTAAAGTAGTTGGTGGTACATTTTGGTAATTTGTCTACCCCTAGATTATCAGGGCACTCCTTCCATTTTGTTCCAATCTTTCCTTCTCTATGCAGCCTCCTGTTGATCTCTAATAACATCAGTCATGGTAGGTTTTCTTGTAAACAATTGTGCTTTTGTGTTTCAACCCATGTTTCACTTTGAAATTTACCAAAGCTAAAGGAACATGTGAACAAATTATGCAAGACTGTGAGGACTGAGGGGAACTTCCCTCTGAAACTCTGTGAGAATCTCTGAGTCCCAAACACATATATTGCAACTAGGTTTTGGTCATAAGTATTTCCCAACTGTTCTCCTGTAGTTAGACTGATAGTATATGAAAAAGCTCAGGCCTCAGTACCCTTTTGGCTACCAATGGTCCTAAATGCTTTGTTTGCCATTCTGCTGTGACTCTTGCAGAAATATAGTTAACATGCTAATACAAAGGTGATGTGTGCTGTGCCAGCTAGACTCTGCATCTTCAATCTCTCCTGCAGCATAATTCAAGCCTGTGATGCTTTCTGCTGAGCCCCTTGGCTTGTTCCTCTTGTTTGTGTTTGTTGTAGAACTATCTAAGGAACTTCTGTGAGATGAGGTTCATGGTGTGGGTTTTGCTCTCCTCCACACCCACTGCTGGGTGCTCAAGTGGTTCTGATCAAATTCCAAGTTTGCTGCAGCACAGAGCCTTTATCAAGGGAAAGCGTGCTGTATGCAAAACATGTTGAAGTGCCCTCTTATGAAATGAGGTTTGACTTTCTGTGATATCAAAAAGAACACTAACCTAGAATTTAATATATCCTGGGAAATCATATTTCACAATCTAATGCCTGGAGCCCTTTTCTTTTTAATATGAGGATCAGAATTCTGATCTCTCTCATGGTTTGCCTAAGCATTTTATGTTAAATGACAGTAAGTTAATAAGTACAAAATAGTGGGTGGTTAAGTACCGTTTAGCAGCCTAACACTGTCTAAATGGGAAACCTCTTGGTATAAGATAAGGAATGAATTTAAAGGAACAAAACTAAATCAGTGTAGCCACATCTTGTAGACATTCCCGTTTTGATATTAAGCCAGTGGTGGGGTTCTTTTAGCTGGCTTTATGAAGGCTTTTAAACTAAATAGTGAGTCTTGCCCTGCCTTATCCTGGAACAAAGGTCTATCCACATAATAGAGTTGTGTTAATGGATCTCTAGCTGCTCAGCCATCTTGGTAGGATTGTTTAAAGCCTTTGAGGTGAGGAGAGCTACTGGAACTGTTGCCAGGGGACTTAATGAAAAGAAAAAAGCTGACATGTGCTAAATATGCAGTGACTTCTCTGATAACATGTGAGAGTGTGGAACAATGGTGTGGGCAAGCTCGATAAGAATTTCCAGTAGGTTTGCACTGAGGGAAAGGGGCTGTGATAGCTGTGCAGAAAGTGGTTTGCCATAGCCTGATGAAATGGCAGCTTTTGAGAAAGGAAAGGAGGGAAGTGGGTGCCTTCTGCCTGAGCCAGTAATGGGCTGGTGAATCCAGGGTGGAATTATCACACTGGCATACTGCTACAAAACATGCTATGAGTGTCACCTGCTCCTGCCATGGGAGTAATAGTAATGATGGCAGTAAGATAAGGTCAGACAAGAGGAATGTTGGTATAAATTATAATGAAGTTGTTTCTAAGGGCTTTTTCAGACACCAGTAAAAGTACTTTTGTAAAAAGGTTGCTACTATAGCTACTCTCATGATGAGAGTGTATATGGTATGTGGTAATCCTGCATGACTCTGCATCATCTTTTTCCATTGTCAGATGATACCACACAGGATTGATAATAATGTCTTGTCCTTTGCCTAGATATGAGCTATGCAACACTGCTTGACCTAGCAGTCAGTTTCAATTAAGTCTTTGGAGGGGTTTCTTAAAAAGAAAAAAATAATGGATGATGAATTTTGATATGTCTTGGATTCAGGCAGATTACGAACAATATCTATAAATCCCTGAACATGTTGTGTATTAATCAGCAGCAGAAAGTTACCCTGTCTGATTGTACTTCTTTCTAGCTAAACCTGTTATCCAGAGCTCTTTACTAGATTTTTTGCAAAGTATTGCTACAAATCCTTCTCTGCTATCTATTGATTGTTGTGCTTTGCTGGTCTTCTCTCTCATATATGCAAGGCTCCACTTTGCTCTTTTCTCTCCACCTGATACACTTGCATTTGCATTTAAATTCCATGGAAGGCTCCTCAGGCTGCCTGGCTTGATTCATATTTGTGACTTTTTCACAGAATATTTTGCTGGTGTTTTGTATCACCTGAGTTTCCTGTTTCATTAAACAGTTTAACTCTTCATCCCATGGGTCCTGGCAATGCAGCTTTGGTGGGCCCATGTGCTGGCACAGTATAACTGAAGTGAGAAGAAGTGAAAAATTCAGACCATAGAAGCACTTGAAAGTCTTTTCTAGACTAGACAGAGAAATATAATGTCCTTAATAAGTGTTAGGGCATCATACAGAAGCTGATCTTCCACAGAGACTGCATTTGGAACAGTATGCAACCATTTTAAAGTGTGCCAGGGCATACCAGTACTGTTCATAAATGGGAAAAACGAAGAGACTTTTAGGACAATTTCAAATTCTCTGCACTGTGTTATGGGGTGGAGTAAAAATGTCCAGTGAGGCTCAACATCTCTTCCTGGGTGAGATTCCACTAGCTCAGTGGGTCACTGTTTAGTTAAGAAAAACCTTGATCTACTGTTGCATGTGTGTAGATGAAATACAGAAATATGTGATATCAGAGTGCTCCAAGGATGAATGCCCACACCATGGTGCTATGACTGGGACAACTCTGTAACTGACATCAACAGATTAAAAATAAAATTGCATTGTAAAAAGTAAATGAAAACATTTTCCTTTTTTTTTCTTTCCTTTTCAAACTGCCTCAAGAAGGTCTGAATTATATGAAGTTAGCAGGTTCAAGTGTGACTCAACTCATTGTTTTCATTCTCTCATTTTGGCAGCCTTCAGTAATTCCAGATGTTATTTCTCTAACCACATGGAAAAATTCTTATTAAAAAAGGAGGGTGGGAGGGAGAGAAAGGAACTGTTTTCCTGCATTTGGTACATTTTAAAGCAACTCTGATATTGCGTAGACAGTGCTCATGTGCAGCAAGCACTAAGGCTAGCTGGAGGCATGCCCAGGAGGAGACAACCCCAAGATAAAAGGCCCTGTGTTACAGGGCAGAAATGAGAAGAAAGCCAAAAGCAGCTAGTTAGTTCAGTGAAATGGTGTTCTGTCATCCTAGGACTTGTCTGTTGGGAACTGTGAGGCCAGGACAAATGGGGAATTTACCCTGAACCCACTATAGTGAGGAGGCCTGGAGAATGACAGTATCATGTCTAAGACAGAATGAATGTTTTTCTTGCACTGTGACCATGGGGGAATATATAGTTAGCTCACAAACAATGTCTTGCTTTGAATGGAAAGAGGATTCATGTCTGCTTGGATGGTGTACCTTTAGAACACCTGAATCCACTTGCTTTGCTTGGCTCACCTAGGATTTCTCAGCTTAGGGAGAAATGGAGAAGGCCCTTTATAATTTAATAATTGGAAGACTCCTCTAATTTAATAGATGATAGAGACTTGTGTGTTATAGTAACATGCCTTTTCAAGGTGAGTCCAGTCTATCCTTCTGCATTTTTGAAGTCTGCTTCCTTCTGATCCAGGAATTCCAGAGGTCTGAACCTGTGCTAGAGGAGCTAAAGGACAACCCCTTTCTGCAGTTCCCAGCCTGAGGTGGAAACAAGAAGTGTTGGACTGAATCACATAGCTACTGTGCCTCCAGCTTACATAAGGTAGACCTTGGCTGAGCAAAGCTGGTCTCCTATGCTCATGTCCCATCAGGAGAAGAGCCCTCAGGATGTGTTCACAGCCTTCTTCTGGAGCTAAAACTGCACCTTACACCATCATTGGTGGCTTGCCCTTCCAACCCAGCAAGAACCTTGCAAGCATAAGCATATAAGCGGAGCACTCTTCAAATTTAGTAAAATAATGAAGAGCACATAGAAGATCACTGACTCTTTCTGAACTATTGTGTAGAGTACTAAATCTTATTAATGAAAGCTGGTCTGGTGAGTGCACTTAGAGCAGCAGGCTCAGAACAAAGCATGCGAGATGAAAAATTAGTGTGCTTTTGAGAACTGTAGGTTTGCCCTCAGCTTTTACATAAAAGACCTCACTGGGACCTCCTTATAAGAACAAGTTTTGAGCCTTCTCACTCTTAGGGGAAAAAATGAAACATTTTCACTATGAAAAGAAAGGCCAGTCTGCATCTAATTGATTGGCTTGCCATGGTTTACCTCCCCTCCCCCTGCCCAGTGCACAAGATGCAGTAAAATGTCATGGTACTAGTATAAAAGAGAAGGATTTTCTGTCTGTAGGTGGTTCTGTACTGAGAGTGCAGAGAGGTTTAAAAAAAAAGAAAAAACAAGCTCTGTTGTGTCTCTTGTTGGTAAAAGTGAGAACTGTTACTGGAAAATATTTTTTTTTTTGTGATTAGTTGGTGGTAAGCCATGACTAATGCTTATTGTGCCAGTATGTGCTTGTGTTTGGGTTACCAGGTCCCTCCTGCCCCCTTTGCTTGTTCTGTGTAGTTGATAGAGCCTGCTAAAACTTATACTGTAAGGTCTTTGGTGCAGGGACTACTTTTTCAAGATGACTTGCACATTCCTTAGTGCAGTAGGGGTCCTGGCTTGGCACTAAAGACATTATGATAGCAAAAATAGTAAATTCAGTGGTGGTTCTTGGTTGCACTGACCTTTGCAGCATCTGGGTCACTTCAGTTTTGGGACTCTCGGGACCCAGAGCTGATGTTGGGTTTCATGCAGGGAGTGGAAGCCAAGTCTCCAGCCATGTTCATTGTGAAGTTTTCAAAATGGAAAACAATTGTTGATTCAAGTCCAAGACATTTTCTGGCTCCGGTAATCTTGTGTTCAGCATAATCACAATTAAATAAATTCAGTATTGGGTTTAGGGGCTTAGTGGGATGTATTGTGTTAGAAACAAGAGAAAACAATGCATTTGTTACTGGTTCTTGTTTTATTTTAGACCTTTACTTACTTGAGGTTCTCTGATTTTGTGGATAACCTTGAAGATCTTCCTGCAAAGCTAACAGTGATTGCTTTACTTTTGAGTAAAAATAAAAAAGGCAGCCACATATAGCTCTACTTTCCTTCAGGTATTCCAGAAAGTTCTTGCTCTACTAAGCTCCATCTGGCAAATTAACAAAAATCTCTGTCCCCAGATGATCAGTGATAAGACACTCTGCTGGGAACTGATGTGATGATGCAATTCTAAGAGCAAAGAAGTGCTTGTTCCAGCACTGACTCTTGGTGACCTACACTGGACTGGATTCAGACAGGGCTGCTACAGCCAGCAGCAGCTGCAAGATTATAGCAGCATACGTTTTCCAGAGTGTATAAAAGCCTGCCTTAAGGATTAATCCAAAATGAAAGGAAACATGTGTGGAAACATTGCCTCTAGGTTGGGTTGTGTCCTGCCTATTGCAGGAAGAGGACACAAGAACTCTGCTTCCTGAAGGAAAGATCTAAAGAAATGAGTTTTCACATGGAAGGGATTGATTTTTGTTCTGTTCTCAGGGCACTGTTTTAAAGAGGTGTTTGTATATCTTGGTGACATCAGTTAAAACAAACCATTAAACGTTCGGAGTTTCGAATTCCTATTGCATGAGACAAGGTAGAGAGAACGCTGTGGAAGTCAAATGTGTCTACCAAAATATTGAACCAACCAGCCAGGCAAAAGCTGACAAAATCGTTGCTGACAGTATTTTTTCCTACAGGTTCAATTACTTGCAATCTTTAAAAATCTGCATTGATATCTTACAGAATGAGGTGTTAGACAAAGATCCTATCTGTGGACTGAAGTCCCACCATTTTATAAGATCCTTCCTAATGGGAAGTTTAAGAAAAAATGTTCCAGTTTAGAGGCTGTTGGCTGCCTGAATTCAGTTAAAGAACAAGTATTTCGTGTACTCCAATTCATCTCTGTACTCTGTTTGCAGGTAGCTGTTTGCTCCAGTAGCAATCCGGAGGAACCACCACTTGGTCATTAATAAGAGATGCATTTCTAAAGTTGCTGGCCATCATTTTTCTGTTCCTTCTCCAAGCACTAGCAAAGTCTGACATCTCTTTCCTCTTCACAAAGCAATTATGTGCAGCAGCTTCACAATTAGATGAATGGTTTATATATGGCAAACTCTTTCTATCTTTCATTCATTCATGGCATAGATAAAGAGAATACTAATGTTCCACCCATAAAATAAGGGTAAATAGGCAATGTGGTGTTTATATTCCGTGGTTAGACTCATAAAAATCAATATTGTTTTACTCAAAACGATGAAGTTGCCTTCTGACTACTGTCTAAGATTTTTTATAAGAAGGAGGTGTTGAGCATGCTTGGTTTCTTCGCAACAGGGAAAGTTGCTATAATTTATAGGTAGGAGAATCAGTAGTACCAAGCACAAAATAAGATATTACATTGCATAGTGAGGAGTGTGAAAGTTCCTGAGGCCTGTGACAAATCGGTCCATCCAGCAGTACGGGACTTTCTCTTGATCCTCTATGTAGCTCTCCTTATTTCTTGACTATATGGAATGCTGATCCCATCAGAAAGTGGAAGAAGGTGGAGTCATTGAGAGTAAATGCTAAGTACATTTTTGCAAGACATAAGGGACAATGTAGCCAGTTTATACACAAATGAAGAGTTTGCACACCAGGAGAGAACTGGCCCTTTGAAAGCCTCTAAAAGGTATAATTGCAACTTATTATTGAGTTACGCAATAACCAGTATTATTGAATACTAATGAGGATGAAGGATGGGTGGAGACTTAAAAATTCTGCAGTTTCTGCATTCAAGGGTTGTTTGCCAAAAGTATGATTATCTGAAAGCACTGTGACTATTTCTGGCAACAGTTAATTTTGAAATAGTTGACATTTTCAGTAGTTTTAAGTTGACTCAGGCAGAGAAGTCTTAGGTATGAAACTGTGTAACGGCAGTAGGGGAAGCTTCACACAGCAGTCAAAACTACTCCAGTTTATGTTGATTATAAAGTGGGACATTTTTAACAGAGGAAGAAAAAAGCAACACTGGAAAGTGCCCATAACTGCTGTGAGGATGAAGTGTTACTTTTGTTATCCTAGGGAGAAGATGAGTCTGGTCAAAGGCAAATTGTGACTTGAGAAAGAGAAGGAGAGCAAGAGTGTGTGAAATGGAAGATGTTGAACAATTCTCACTGGTCAGACCCTGTGGAGCTGACAGAGATGTTGAAAAGGGGCTGAATGCTGATCCTTGTAGGCTCTAGCATGTCCAATGTCTGTCATTTTGACCACATTTGTTGGCAGTCTTTCACCAGGGCTGAGGTTATCACAGTTGTGTCTGGTCCAGCGGAGACAGGAAGTGTATGAGGAATGGTGGAAAGACAAGCTTTACTTGGGAGCCCTTGCTTAATAGGTGTCATGATAATATTACCTCCTGTTCTGCCTTTGGCAGTGCTCAGTAATGAGCTAAAAGAGAAGGACAGACTTACTGGTGCTCCTTACAGTGAAACTCTCCCAGTTTTCAGTAGTGCATAGCATTCTGGAGCTGAAGTTGGTATCCTTGAGCTTAGTAGCCCTTGATGGATCTCTCTTACATGGCTTGGTGCAGCTGCTTTTGGACTCCTTTCAGCACTGACATTTGCAGTATCCTGTGGCAATGAGTCCCACAGCTGAATATTAACTAGTGCAAGAAACAGTCCTTTTTCTGTTTGTTTCAGGGTAACTTTCTGATGGTTTCATTTCGTGTGCCCCCTTTTGCCTGTTTCTCTCTGTATTACTACTTACCTCTTCAATAAAAAAGGGGTTGTTTTCAGATCTATAAATACCCTGATCTAACTTTGCACGTGACCTCCCAAACAGAGTCTGGTATTTTAAAATATTTGTCAAACAACATTTCCTGAAGGTCAGTGATGTCCATCTGTTGAGTTGGTTGTGTGGTGGGATGCAGCAAGGGTGATGGGACTTATTGCTGCTGACACTTGCAGGGCCTCATGAGAGAGAAGTTAATTACTGGGCTCTTTAGGGCCATCTTGAAAGCAATTAGGCTGACCACTTAGGTATCATTATGTGTAGGTGGGGGACAGAGATATGGTCTAAGAGGCTGTGGTATGACTCAGCTGTTGTACTGTGCAGTTAGGATCATAAACTAAATAAAACCATCATCTGTTAGAAATCTTGCGTCTGAGTCGTAAGTGACAGATGCGGTTTATCTAAAATCTGTAACTGTGTCTCATCCAAGTATTTGTAAGAAGAAACAAGTCAACCTGACTAAGAGTTTCAAGATCGGTCTCATAGTAGTGGTGCCACTGGTAGATGAGTTCATCTGCGTATGAGACTTTAATTTCTAGAGAACTACACTGGAGTAACTGCTTCCGTGATCTCTGCCTGCCTAATACTGTTGCTTTTTATGACAGACAATGTAGGTCTTCCTGTTTACTTTCCCAACCAACAAGTCAGTCAAGTAACCTTTTAGGAAATACTGTAGGCCACTTCTGAAGCATGCCTCACTGCATGGAAACCTTTATTGCTGGGATGAATGATATTCTTAGATATTCATGGGAAATAAACAGCAATAATCCTGACAGGAGGTGTTGGCAGAATGAAGTGTGAACAGGAAGCGATTAAAGATAAAAGGCAATCTCAGGAGTTACCTGTTGCTCGTTGTGTGATTATAGGTGTGGCTGGAACAGGTCACAACACAACGTAGCACCTGCCGACAACAAGCAAATACAGATCCCAAGTTCGTGCCTCTCCCAGGTTGGCCCTCAGTTATATAACCAGGCCGGTCACATCAAATAAAATACTTGGTGTGTAAGACATGCTTGTTAGCTTTGACTGTGTTTCTGTGTAGACTGTGCTATGTGTCTTATAAGCAAAGCTTAAGTCACTCCAAGCTTTCAAGACATTTCATGTTAAAACCTTTACCTTGCTTTTTGTTATAATTATGCAGTGAATGGGGCAGGAGTCTAGGCAGTATGTGATCACGTAATAACAACTGCCTCATAATGACAAGGGAGGCAAATGGTGGTTGCACCATCCACCTTCATTAGTGTATTTCTCAACCACTGTTAGTTTCATGGGTTGCTTTGTTTTTTATTTTTCTTTTAGTCCCAATGGCCACCTTTCTTACAAATTTAGTATAAGTCTTAAGTAACACTATAGCTACTCTCCACATAAAGGAGGTCATGCATCTTTTTTGTGTGATAGTCCAAGTATCATTGGGTTCTGACTTGAGGATAGCAGGATGTGTATGAGAAACGCAGGCTATGTACTTTGTGCACGCTATCTTCTTACATTTCTCTGCATACAACGTCTGAATCCTTGGGCTTTGGGAAAAGAGTCAGAAAAAATGAAATAATGATTAGTACCTAGGGTTTTAATGGAGTTCTCTGAAGTTAGCTCTCTTCCAGTTTACAGCCTAGAATTGATATCCATCCGCACCAATTATGTAGCTTATCCTTCTCAGCCTCCACCACCCTGACCTGTCTTCAGAGAAATCTTCTAAGTCAATGCAGAAGAGAAATGTTTTCCTGTGGGGAGCAGGATGTGCAGGTCTTGCATGGGACATGCTCTTTTCACAAATAGGTAGCCTTTATCTGAGACCTGTCATTTACATTTTAAATTATGTGGTCAAGAGATGAGTGGACTATCCAGTATAATTGGGACATGCATATGTAGAAGGTGAATTCACAGGTCCAGATCTGAGCATCCCTAAACCAGTGGTGGTGAGAGGAGGAGGCAGAGGGAGGAAATCTTGGTGCTCTGTACCAAAACCCCTCCATGCTCAGATCTGTGTCTGGTCTCTGCTCTTTCAGATGGAGAGAGATTATCACTCTCCCTTATTTATTCCTACCCTTTTCTTTACTCTTTGTGGTTCCTTTGTGCTTGTGTTTGCCTTTGTTGCCAGGTCTCAGCTTGCTCAGGCTTTTCAATAGTTTGCCTAGGTTTAATCTTCTTTGAAAGGTCAGTCACAGGATGAGCACTGTGTCAAACAGTGCCGTTTTGGTCAATCTGGAGCTCTGCAGTTTGGGAAGTTCACAGTGTGGTACTCCTCATTAGCTAGAGCAACCAAATTTACCAGGAGCAGAATGCATCACTTATGCAAGTCTTATGTAAGATACTCAGAGAGCGATTTAGACATAATCACTGAGGTAAGAGGGTGGTTCTCGGATGAACCCACTGTTCTTAAAATATTAGCTCATCAAATCAGCAGTAGGTAAGCATAAGGAGCAGTCTAGTTAGCTAAGCAGGTTTTTTTGTTGATGAGTCTCTCTAAGGCACTGCCCTGCCTGTGATGAAAAAAGACCGATCTCCCATCTCGCAAACTGCTGCAGAGAAATTTGCTTAGACACCAGAAATGTTGCTGCATTCCCTCACCTGGAGAGGGAGTAATTGTTTGGGACACACATGATTTGCAGTTCAAATTCCATCTCCTCCCTGGGTAGGTCTGTTTACTCTAAACTGTTGGCTGAGTTTGGGTCTAAGGGCACTTGCACACACACAAAGGGCAAACAGGTTTGACTTGACTGAAGACTTCACAGCAGGGAGGTTGAAGGCAAATTGCAAAGCCCCAGCAAATGAAAGACATGAAAAATGAAGGAGCCTAGTTATGTTTAAAAAGTCTTAAGTATATCCAACTTTTTGTTTCCTTTACTCACAGCTTTGAGGGGAAACTGGCTTAAGAGGAGAAGAACAGCTAGACTGCTCCCAGAAGATGTGTATCTTTGCTCAGGCTGTCTTGTGCACTGTTTCCCCATGTTGTTTCATTCCTGCATTAAACAAGGCTAAGTGACTTTACCTTTAGAGCTGTCAACTCTGGAAAGGATTGGGACCTTCAAAACAATGACTGAACTATTTTTCAAAGTTTCTAGAATTAAATGCTAATTCTCAGTCATGCCTCCCTATTGTTTTACTATAGATATGCACATATGTTCTTTGAAAACGCAGAGCAGTAATCACATACATTTTTAATTGCTCATAAAGCTAAAATTTCCTTTGCTAACAACTTTCAAAGCAATTTTTTAATGTTGTTTCTAATGTTTGGGCAGAACAGTCCTTACAGATGTAACACAAAAACTGAACATATTTTGCTTAGAAGACGTCTTTCACCAGTAGGCTGATGGAAATGTTTCTGACGTGAAGAGAGGGAAAGGAGTCTGCAGAAAGAGGTGAGCTCTGACTCACATCTTTGGAGCTAATAAAGGCTGTGTTTGCATTAGCTTTGCCAAGTGTGCACTATTGAAGGCTTTGCACTGCTTTGGGGGTTCAGTGGAAGCTGTGCCTGAGAAGGGCTCTCATGTAGGCACGAGGTTATGAAAGCTGGTCAAAACACAGCTGTGAATCCTAACAGGATTTGACAAAACAGTGAACTGTTGACTCCAAGCCTCATCTTGCACCTGCTCTAATAGAGCTCTGCACTGCCACAGCACCTCCTGGTGCTACCCCTTATAGCACCTACACCTGCGACTCTCAAATTAGGGGTAGGGCCCACAGTTTTGCTAAGGAAATTATGGTTTGTAAAATTTTCTACTCTGATCTATGAAGCAAAACAGAGACAACTTCTTTGGTTAAAAAGGCATGGCATGGGAAATAAAATTAAGTATAAACAAGACAGCAAGGGAGACAACATTCATGTTATTTGATATGATTCATACAAAGAAACAAAAAATTGAAGTTTTTGTTGAATTGATCAAAAAATTGAAGAAAAATTCAGCTCTCTGAAGCTAATTGAGTAGGTGGAGTAGATGATAGTAGGGAAAAGCTACATCACCCAGTGTGAAATTTCAAATTAATTTGCTTCAGGTAATACCAAATATTAGTTGGTTCAGAGCTCTATACCAGCCTTCAGTGAATATTCCTGAGTTTTATGGAAACTCATAACATATGAATCCCTATAAAAGTTTTGATTGTGAAGTGTAATTTTGCTTTTTACAAGGATTAATATTCAGCAAAAAGAACTATACTGGCTCCAACACTATAGTTTGTATGCTGGCATTTGGAAAATAAGAATAGAAATGGGACAACTCGTGTGGACAGTAGGACAGGAAAGCCAACAGTAAAAGTGATTTCTGGAGACACCACTTTGACAGAGGAGAGTGATTGTGGACTAGGGCCTTGGAGTAGGAAGGTAAAGACAAATCCTGCAACATTGTGTTGTAAGGCATTAACATACTGTGTAGCTTGAGCCAGAAGAGAGTAATAGTGCTACAAAAAGGGAATCACAGAATTTGCTGATTTGGAAGGGGCCCACAAGGATCACTGAGTCAAACTCCTGGCCCTGCTCAAGAATCACACCATGTGCCTGAGAGCATTGTCCAAGCACTTTTGAACCCTGGCAGGTTTGGTGCTGTGAACGCTTCCCTGGGGAGCCTGTTCTGGTGCCCAGCCACCCTCTGGGTGAAGAACCTTTTCCTAATATCCAACCTAAACTTCCTCTTACACAACTTCAGGCCACCCCCTTGGATCCTGTCACTGGTCACCACAGAGAGGAGAGCAGTGCCTGCCCCTCCTCTTGCTCTTGTGAGGAAGTTGTAGACTGCGATGAGAAGGGTTGTGCCTTGTCAGTGTTCATTCCCACTTGTTGTATTAATGACAGCTCTTCTTTTTGGTCGTTGTTTTTTGTGGGGGTTTTTGGGCTGCTTGCTTAGTTTTTTGGCTGTTATTTGCTCTGTGAAAGGAAAAGTGAGATGGTGCCCTTGGGAGCACATGGGGCCACATGGCATCGACAGGGAATAGAGGGAAGTGCTTGCTTCCTGCAACTCTGAGCTGTTGCAATGGTGCTGGTGCAAGTTAGGAACCACTGAAAGCTGTGACAGTAGCTGGGGGTTTATCTCTCCCACACTGGACCCCTTAAACAGACCTAGGAAATGAACACTGTGAACTGGTACTGCAGGTACCAATTCACAGGTATGTCCAGGCCCTTGTCTACATAGGAAGGTTTTGCTCGCTCTTGTGTACATGCTGCCCTGGGTTGTCATCCGGTTCCTTTGTGAGGCATCTACTGAAATTTAGAGACATCACTAGTGCTTTGATTTTAATCCCAGGAAACCTGGACTGATGTTTTCAGATTTGAAAACTAGTGGCAGAACCAACGTCTGAGATGTTTGTAATTTTCTCTTGGGGAACAAAGAAGATTATCCCTTATAACTTCTGTGAGTCACTGCTGATATTCAAAACTATGTACTGTAAAATGTTCCTATAAAAGAAAAGGAATTGTATCTATTCCCCAGGAACACTGCAGGCCATCCAGCAGTAAAACAAGTATTTTCACTGAAGAGACAGAGGCTCTTCTCCCCAAGAAGCCTTATTTTTTCCTCCATCAATATGTATAAAAGACATACAAAGCCAGCTGCTCAGATGGATTAGAAAGCACTGCATCACGTCAATGAACACCCTTGTTTGTGTTGTTGAGAAGAGACTCTTAGTTAAGAAAGAAAGAAAGAAAGAAATGCCTCTCCTGTAATCGCCACTAACGAGGAGACCCTAGTGAAGTTTTGTGAAGTTTTTGTTTTTTAAAAGGCTTTGGCAAAAGACATTTTGGACTCGCATTAGTTTATGTTCCCTCCCACTCCCCACTTGATCCTTGAGGATTTGCTTGAGTAGTGGATTTTTACTGGGCTTGTTAACTCTGTTGTTATTTTTTTTTCAGTCAAGGGGATAAAGAAATCTTTTGGCGAGAGCCACTCACAGGGGATTAGCTTCGAGCGGACTGAACAAGGTGGTGACTCCCCAGAGGGGGTGACCCCTGACTCCCGGGTCAGGCAGTGACTCATCTTTGCCTCACAGCCAAGGCAAGCTGAAGATTCCCAACAAGTGTTTTCCCCATCCTCGCTGATCTCCCTCCATGCAGTGACAGGCATTGCAGGAGATGAGCTCTGTTATGACAGCTGCTATTCTGCAAAACTGGGGGAAATGATAAAGTAGATAGAATATCAAAGGGTATGGGAACTGTTATTGGAAGGAAACCATAACCTCTTTTACAACCTAAAGGGACCTGTCTGCTTTCCTCCTTTATAATTTTCAGAGCCGCAGGGATTTTCACTGCATAGCAGCAGTGCTTCAATTCATTGAAGAGCTGAAAGGTGGCAAGACTGGCTTTTGGAGAAGTTACTGTTGTAGATGTTAGCTCTACCCAGTACTGATGGTATCATGGATGCTGTGGTGGTGACAGGAGAAGGTTTTGAGGCAGCTGCTTGCACAAGCTTTATAAATTGAAGTCACTCACTTTGACTGTGAAGTTACAAGCAATGCATTTGCAATGTAGAACACAGCAGGAAGTAAAGCCAAAAATCAAACTGAAAGCTGACATGTATCAGAGGTCAGATGGTGTGTGTAAAGCTAATATGTAGAGTATCACTGAGCAAATGAGTTATGCAGACTAACTCTGCTTTTGATAAAATGGATTAAATACTTACGATATCCACTGTTTTACAGTCTTTGAAATCCTGACTCTTTACCAAAGCAGTCAACTGCATCCTTTTATCAGGTTATCAAAGGCTTGGATCAATTCACAATGAATAAATGTCCAACCTCCTCTATTGAAAGGTCTGTCAGTCATCGTAGCATACTGGAGGTTTTCAAGAAACAGCTGTGGAGAAAGAGCATTTCCCTCCTAGCTATTACTAAGGAAAAGTAACAAAATGCTTTCATTGTTGGAAGGGAGTGTCAGCTCACACAGTCAGGTTCAGTGATGTGTGTTATTTTTTGTGTGAAGAAACTCGATGGAGCTAGGCAAACCTCAAGTCCACCATAGCATTGCACCTTAAAATGACATTTTCCAAGTCACAGAAATTAAGTTCCAGTGGAATTTAGCTGCCCTGGCATTCAAAGAATACAGGGAGAGGGGAAAGAGTATATAATATATTAAATATACTATAGATACTGAAGTATATATGTATTTGATACATACTCATGTGCAAATACAAACATGTAAGTGTAAGATTTTTGCTTTCTGGCTATTAATTAGTAGTTGATTTCTTGTAACTGTGCATGGTAGAGCAATGGTCTTAGAAGCCTTATAAAAGGAACAGGCTGCAGGAGCTGTATAAAGGTGATTAGGTAGGGTCTCTGTGCATGAGGAGCCACACAAATAGGAAGAAGTTGTCTGAAATGCTGGCAAGGAGCAGGAGTAGTCAGGGACAGACAGGTGATCTGCAATAAGGACAGAAAGAGGAAGGCCTTTAGGATTAGGAATATGACAAACTTTGTACTTTTCCAGTATCTCCCTTATCTCTCACTCTGTGCAGACCTGTTTTGGGTTTGATTTTTTTCCCCAAACCCCCCACATGGTTGCAGGTGGTGAAACGCCCACTCAATACGAGCAGTCTTAAAACTGTTAGCCCTGGGCAAGCACAGAAATCTGCAGCATGTATTTCTCCACCACCAGCAACTGTAATGAATGCATCAAACTTACTTTTTGCCTTGGCTGTCCATAGGTGGGCAGCATGTCTGGCACTAGTCAAACCCCGCATGCAACAGATTCAACCCACTGGCTTGGAAGAAAACTAGCATGACAAAAAAGTGACTTGTTTGCTCCTGGGTTAATGAACTGAATTAGCTCAGTGAAGGCTCTAATGAACATCAGTTTGATGCAAGGAAAGGGTGTGTTATCCTGGCTGGGATGGAGAGAAGAAAGGGCAAGGCCAGAGCATGGGACGTGCTACTTTTGGCAGTGATGAACTGTGAGAGTGACTCAACTCTGACACGTAACTTCCCCAGGGGGCTTTCAGTACAGGACCACAAAACAGAAACTTTAGTAGTTCTTTTAGTCCTTTTAGTAGAAGCTGCACCATTGCCTGTGATTATCATAAACAGCAAGTGGCATGCGTGCTGAAGCAAGAGATCCCAGTGCACACACAGGGCTCCCAAATTAATTCAGAGGCAGAGCAAAGCACACATGATAGATGTTGGCCACACGGGTGAAAATGCTGCTGCTAGTCACTCCAGGAATGTAAAAGTAAAGGTTGTATCAGAACGGATGGGAAGAGAGTATGTGTGTGTGAAATAAATAGTCAAGATGGAGACTTATACCCAGTCTCCCAATGATGATTATAAAAACACTACCTTCCCAAAGAAGAAACACTGTTTCTGAAGAATATGATGAAAATGTGTTAATCACAGATTGATTTCCTTAGACTGAGTTTTCAGAGTTTTCCAGGGCTGACATTTATTTTGGTTCTGAAAACCATTTTTATCACAGCTTTATTAAGGTTCATGTCACAAACATTTTGGAAGCTCTGTTTCATATAAATTGTCCTTTTTTTTTTTTTGTATGTGTAGCTGAAGCTAACAGAGAATGAACATATTGCTCTCTACCTGTAAGATTTTTGTTGCTGACAATGTAAGGTCAAACCATTTTTTAAATAGTAAAATTCTGTAGAGAGCAAACTGTGCAAATTCAGATGTGAGTGGGACACCATTTTCACCCCTTCTCAGCTTGCACTTGGTGATATTGACAGGCTTTCCATCACCTCTGTGCTTCATTTGCAATGGTGTGGTCTTTGGAAGAGGAGGTGAAAGTGCTTCAGCCCTGGCTTGGCTGCAGAGACAAGTGCAGGACTCCTCCTTTTCTTGGAAAGGCTCTGGTACAGCGCAGCAGGACTGTGACAGAGCAGTCTGTGGGCTGGAGTTAGATCAAGCTGGCTGAACCAGGCTTATTGCTAGGAACTTGCCACTGAGGGCTGTGAAATGGCATTTGAGGACATCACACATTGTGGAGTCACCTCTCATCCAGCTAGCAGCTTTCCTGCTGAAACAGAACATCACACAAAGCTCTCTCTGCCAGGACTGTATCAGAGAAGGAATGAGCTATGCATTTTTGCATTGGTTACACTTCAAGAGATAGCCCTTAAACTTCAGAAAATAAACATGCATTTTTGTTCATTTTGATAAACCCAGCCCATTTTTAATACTCTTTCAACTTAGTTGTAGCTTTTTTGGGGACTGCTGAAGTGTTTAGGGTAGAGACATCAGAAAGAGCCAGACATAGTAGAGTTGTCCTTGGTACATTCAGGATCTAAGTATTTCCTCAGATACTGCTGTGGCTTTAGGAAACGTTGGGCCTTGCCCTAGTTTAGTCACATTTGAAAAGTTTGTCAATTCTTAGCAAGAGTTCTGCTCTTGCTAGAGGTGGCTTTTAGCTTTCACACATTATTGGTGAGTTCTCCTCATCTCGATAAAAGCAAAAGCCCTTATTCACAGGAGAACTACTGAAGACTCTTATTTCAGGTTTTTCTTCTTTACTCATAAATGTCCTTTGAAATAAATCTGCAAGTGCAAGATATAATTCTGATCACCTGGAGCAATCCATTTAGTGGATCATGCACAGAAAGTAGGTGTTCCTCATATATCATCCAGGGTTTTCTTTTTAAAATATTCTTGGCTAAAACATGATGTTTTTGTGTGGACAGCAGTACTGATGCCCTGTTGGTCCACCCAGCCCACCACTAACCACCTGGAATTAAGTTATTTTTGTAGTTGGCAGATTTTCTTTAAGCAAATGGTTCTGATTTAGCAGCTGGATAGAAATATCTAGCATGCTTTTGTCCTAGATTGTTGACAATTTAGGGTAAGGCAAATGTGCTGCAAACATGTGGTTTGTTTGTATCTTTGCAAAGGGGTTGATGACAGGTCTGGCTGAGTTACACAGGCATAGGCCACCTAATCTCCACATTTAACATCTCCTAAAAGATTGGTGTATCTTGAAGCAAGGAGTTGGGGAAGTCTGTATTGAATTGGAAGTATCCGCAAAATCTGAACCTAGAGCCCAATGAGACTGTTGAATCTGCCAAATTTGCTTAAGCAAGGTTTGCCATAAAATGCATGATATATGGTGATGTTCTTTTCCAAGTGTCACAAATTTTCCAAGTGTCAGCATTGTTTGAGAGACCTTTAGAATGACAGCCTCTGTGGAGACCCTTCGGTGTTTCTTTACACCTCTTCCCAGATGCCAAAATTATCTGTTCTCCTTTGCTGCTTTTTTGTCTGAGCTCAGGCAAACGAAATGAAGAGCACTTTTGGATCACCTTCCCCTAAGTCTATGTGCTGTCTAGGCTGTGACCCTTGGATTTCTACAGGAGGAAAGCAAATTGCAAATGTGTACAAGAAAAAGGACAAAAATGGATTTTTTTTTTTGCCCCTCACAGTTCTCACAGATTAAGAGAACTTTCTTCGCTTTTTCTGATCCAAGAAATAAATTCATGAAATGAATAGGACCATGGTGGAGTGATGGTTCAATATGGTGATTGGTTTTGCTGTCTCCAGAGAAGCTGATCCTGAGCACTGGGAATTCCCACAGGTCCCCATTGGGGTGAGAGTCCCTGACCCTGTGAGTGGCTGGCAGGTTGCCCCGTGGCAGTGGGCTGTAATTCTGAAGGCTCAGGATCACATTGGACTTTGTACATGAGTTTGACCTTGCTGCAAGGCCCTCAGTCACTGAAATTTCTGCACATTTTTGGCAGCAGAACAGTGTTCAAATGATATTAAAAGAGATACTGGGAAGCTGACAACTGAGTGTTAACAGGGTCTCAGTTGTCAATCCTTCCCTCAGTCCCCCTGTTCTGGTGGAGGCCAGCTTGTTGACCTGAGTGTCTCAACCCCATGATTTTTTCTGGATGTTATTTGTCCGTGGTTTAGGACAGAGACCAGGGATGTAGGGGCCATAGGCTGAAATAAATTTCCCTATTTTTCTGTATGTAGCCAAAACCTGTGTGCATGATCCTCTTTTTGTGCAAAGCTCCAGTAAGCTTTTGAGCATGGGAGCCGTCAATGTGAGAGGGCTGGGATTTTACCCCAGGTGTTTTTACAACTGCGTGTTTAATCTGCTCTGAGCAGCTTCAGACAGAACTGCGATTTAAAATGCCTGAGCAGGTCTCTGCAAGCTCTGTCCCTGTGCTGTGTTTCATAGCACTGTACCAGTGTTGCACACAGGAGGTGGCAGAGGGAAGAAGTGCACACTGAGTAGTGGGCAGATAGTCTTCAGGGCCATAGAAGAGGGAGCTCTCTTTGAATTGTTCAAGTAATAGAACGGGGTTTTGCTTAGGGCCGAACAGAGCAGCCATTTGCCCGAGACTCCCAGCACTCATTCTGAGGCATTGTAATCCTTGCAGAAAATTTCCCTCCAGCTCTCAGCATTCACTTTACACTACTTACCTCTGTGTCTTTCTTGGTGCCTCACATCTTGGTGGTCTGTTCTGCTTGAATGTGATGCCTGGGTGTGCTGCACTTCTGTACCTTCCTGTTACATTGAGAAATACCTAACCCATTACCTTTAAATAAGGTACACAGTAGGAACGACACTGGTTTTCAAAAAGACCCACAGCACGGAGATTCAGACCTGTTCATTTCTTGCTTTTTAGTTCTGGGGTTCTACTTTGATCTAGCCTCAGAAATGTTAGGTCTGAACTTGTGCCAGTGTCTGATCTGACAGTGTTTTGGTTTGAAGAAACATGCCTCTTAATTTTTTTTTCCATGAGAAAAATTAAACTTGAGTGTTTTGAGGGGGAATATTTTAAGTATTTGCAGCAATTTCTGTGATATGAAACTGTCTGATCCATAGCTGTTGAAATGCAAGTGAAGGCCAAACCCTGTGCTTTTTCCCCCTGCAGTCAGAAAAAGGCCCAAGATCAAGAGAACTGGGGAATCCTCCTAGGGTCTACAATCCTCTTTCAGTAGGTTCATTAGCACGTAAAACAAATGTAAATCAGTTTAAATAGAAAGCTAGGTTAAAGTTATATGGGTAGATAGTTCAAGAGGTGCCCTGGAAAAAGCCACTGCCACCCTTTGCTGTTGACCTTGGTGAGTTCCCTGTCTCCAGAGAGTGCCTGCTGAGCCTTGTGCTTTCTGCTGCACATTGTGGGGGGACTGCTTGGACAGACTACCTGAAGCAACGAGATGAGCATTTTGTTCTGAGACACTTATTTATTTCCTCTTGTTTTGATCATGGGGCTGTTTTGGCAAAGTTTGGGCAAATTTTTCTCTCCGCCTGAGGTGTTACTTGGGTTCAGTTCTGTTTGAAGGAAGAATTCCTTGTGCTGGAGCCTATCCTCAAGTAGCTCCAACTGTTTTGGTGAATGTAATCCATAGCTTGGTGTTACACCTTTTCATTGCTGTCTACTTGACAGCTATTTTTGCTAGAAGGTGCATTTTGAGAACCTAATTATTTATGTATATGTAAAAAATGAAAAGTTCCTCTCAGCAGAGAAACCTATTGGTAAAATCATATCCAATTTTCTTTTTGGTAACTGGTGTCCTAAGGCCACGGGAAGGCTTTGCAGACTAGAAAGTTGTATTTTGAGCCTGGAGTACACTTGGCAGTAATATGAATTGCCAAAAATATCTGGGAGAAATAATTTTCCCTCAGTGTCTTGCTGATCAGTTGGGTACACAACATGAACCTTTGAACATCACACATCAAGTACTTCCAGCTGGCTTCTGCCCCCCAGGCCCCACAGGCACAGTCCCTCGTGTGAAGAAGCACCATTTGAAATGATGGGGTTGTCAGAGAGCACTCGACTACATCTAATTATTAGGGGCCAAAAGTGCCCCTGTTTGATGTTTGGAAGGAGAACTCGTATGCAGAGCAAGTAATTTCTGGCAGCTGCTGTTGCCTTTATAAATGCCTGGGTTTGCCTCAATCTGCCAAGTGTGTGTGTCCAGCTGGGACACTGATCTGTTCATCTCTCCACAGCCTCATGGAGAATTCTCTGAATCTTTGCAGAGAAGTTCAGGATGGCAGTCTCTGTGGCTGGGACTGTGCAGTTCTGTGACTTAGAAAATCCCTCAGGTTTGTGGTGCCCATAGCCTTCCCTTTTAGCCAAGATTCAGGATGTGCTCCAGGTCAGGTTATGCATCAGTCTCATCCTTACCTTCCCTCCCATCTGCAGTCATACAAGATTACCACTTCTTTTGCTACAGTGCTGAAGTGACCCTATTGCACTGTTTCAGGGAGCTGGTCCAGCCAAAAAGTAACTTGAAAAAGAAGGAGTGAGCTATGTGAGCCTGCTCCCCAGGAGGTCACATAAGTAGTATTAGTGCTGGTCCGTGGGAGAGAATGGAAACACGTATCCTAGAGAGAGGGAAGAGCTGTAGCTATGTGTTCAAAGCATTTATAGTGCATATGACCTCAGTGATTTAGATAGGGAATTTATAAATGTGAGCTTTATCTAAGTCACTAATTGTTAATATTACCATGTTTGTCCTGCAGCAATATCAGGAGTCTCCAGTTGTAATTGCAGCACTGCTGTGCTTAGCTCTGTGTGCACACTGGAGCAAAACTGCATAGTGTTTGCAGTCTCTATGGATGTGACAAACACAACCAATGACAATATAAATGTGTTTCCCTCAAAAGAGCCAGGCTGTTCCTGATGAGACATCCCTCTCACCTCTCTTGCTCTGTGTTCTGTTAAAGAGGGCAGTAGTTTTATAAAGGAGGCAGGAAATACAGCATGTATAATGCTGCTCTATGAAATACACAGCTTAGGGAAACTAGACTGCTGCATGGTAGGTTTTCTCCAGATCATAACTATAGCAAGGGATTTATCCTACAGGAGTTCATCTGAACTGCCATTCTTGTCTTGAATGCCTCTGTAACAAGCCATTGCAGTGAGCTGTTGTCTTACCAAATGTTGTTTTAATTGTATTCTCCTAAAAATTCACAGAATATTCCTTATTTCTTGTATCTGAGATAAAGAGAATAGTTTCCTCTTATTTATCTTCCCTGTGGCATTCATAACATTGTCAGCCAGTGTAAGCTGAGATAAATTACAATTATTTGAAGTGAGGTGTGGCCCAGTCTTTTATGTTCTGGGCTGTTTGTTGCTGAAAAGCTGCAGCTATAGGGATGGGAACCACATGGTGCCTTATAAAAGGCACTTCCATACTATGATCTGCTCTTAGTACTTCTGGGAGTTGAGGTGTGTTCTTAGTTATACTCTACAAATGGAAGGAAGTATTCCTCTACATGTAGCTTCAGGTTTAGCTCTGTATCTTCATGCCACCACTGCCTAGTGTCTGGCATTTGAACCTAGCCACTGCTTCTTTTAGTATCACCCTGGGCTGTGAACTGCAGTTGAAGAGCAGAGATATGTAGGCCCTACAGCTGGGCAGCAACACTGGGTGGAGAAGGGGAGAGCAGCAGGGACAGGTATCCTTTTTAACCATCACTGTCAATACTTTATTGCTGTACCACTTAAAAGCCAATTGAGTGAACGACAAGCTTTAAAGGGGTTTACTACTGCCTTCTCTTTCTGAGGATCATGGTCACACATCTCAGTGTGTAAGGGCTGCACTGCATCAGCTACTGCAGGTTTCTTAGCATCAGTTACTGCTGGATGAACACAGTGTCATTTGGGGGAAAGAATTGGAAACATTTGAGGAATTGGCAAGTTTGAGAGGATTTAATCAGTTGTGATCAGTTGGATCCCAGCAATCATTTAGGGAACAATTCCCTTAGTTCAATTCAGAACAGAACTTGAAAGTGAATGCAGTATGTCCAAGTCTTGTTTCTTGTGTAAGTACAAGCAATATAAAATAATTTACATCAGATCTTGTCTTAAGAACTAGGGATTGTTTCCTTCCCCCATTTGCAAAATCTAAAGATGTAATTAGATGTTACATAAATTGGATTTGACACAAGACAAACTAAGGAATTCCTGTTTCCTACCCCTGCTGCTCACGCCTGTTTCTGCTGCCAGTTTGTTGCTGCTCTAATGTGCTGATGCAGCTGATTGTGAGCCTATGCTGAAATGATCCAGGTTAAAGATCTCCACACACAAAAATATCCAGCAGCAAAGCTTTTTTTTTCTAATCAGCTCAGATCTGCAGATCCAATCCAATTTTATTTATACACATCCCCCCACAAAGTCACACTGGTGTAAGGAATGTGGTACTGGATGTGGTGTGGCTTTGCACCCAGGGAAAATGAGTAGCAGAACAGGAGTCTTTTAACAGAATTATGTAAACCAGTGATACTGCTAATTCCTAATGCACCCTTTGGCCTGAAACAGCTTCTGCTTTCAGCTTGTATGCACACACAGAGACTCCAGATCGTAGTGGCCTCAGCTCATGGACTGCCTATCAGTGGGGTTACACTAACCAAACATATCTACCTACCACTGTCTGAGGGAGTCTATCTCATTCTGAGTTGTTTTTATGCCTGCTTTACATTTAGCAAGAAAGCACCAGTGTACTCTCATAGATGGAACAGTAGCAACTGTATTATATACAAAACCTAAACTCAACACAAACTGTCTTTAGTGACAGGAATGAAAATGCAATGTCGAGAAACTAACCTACTGACTCCAGTTCTGTCTCTGTGCTTAGCTGCCTAAGTTCTCCATTCATACCACAGCATAAGATAGGTAGAGACAGCTTCTTTTGTAGATCACTTAGCATTTTCCATCACTTTTGCTTAATAGTGTAGAAAAGATAGAATAATTTCTTAAGGCATAATGGTTTTTCTCTCAACCCATGGAGTTCCTGCCTCTAGTACAGTAAGGTTTGGGCCTCAGATGCTACACAGCTCTCTGAGCCTCTGTTTGAGTTCTGTACTGACATTTGACAGCCAGAATATCAAGATGGGTTTACTCTTTTAAATGCAAGATCCTTAAAAGATGTTAGGTCTGCAGATTGTTGGACTGCCTCCTGCATCCTTTAAGCCTACTTAGGAGAGAATTTTACTTTTCCTCTAACCTCCACAGGATGGGGTAAATCAGAATAACTCCAGATTTTGCCTTCTCTGAGCATGCCAGATAGAATTAGTATGTAAAGCCTTACCAATTAAGAGAGATAATTACAAACTAGGATGCAGGGAACTCCCATTCACTTGCAGCATTCACCAGTTTCTTCAGAAGAGATGCAGGGATAACACTCCAGGGTGGGAACACTTCCTTTTAAAATTACTAAGCAACATTATTGTCTTAAATGTAAATTAGACAATTAGCAGGGTCAAGAGACCACACAAAAGATTTTATTGGTTTGAATAAAATGCAGCCTGACATCAACTAGTACAGTAGCAACCAGATTTTCTGAGTATGTGTGAATCACCATATTAGATGCAACTTCACCTTGTGTCTCCTCACACATCTACTGCATTCCCAATTTATTATAGGGTGGTAATTACTTAAATCCAGCTTTAGTTGCTGTAAATACTGTATTTTACTTACTCTATTTCTACATAAGAGCTTGTGTATAATTTCTATGCAGCCTTCATTCTACGCCTTATGTTTCTTTGACTTTTCTCTCCTTGGTGCTTATTTTCTTCTTTTCTTGTGGGGTTTTGCTTAGAAGTTATGTAGACTATTCTTTAAAATCAAAAAAGCATGATTTTAACAGATTTTAAATTAAATCTTGAGTTGAATTTTTGGCCAACACCCATGTGTTTTGGCTTTTACTGCTTATTTGGCATGCGTTACCTTTTCATCCAGATGTAAGTAGTACTACTAAAGCGAAAAAAGCTGTGGCTGTACTACAGTAATGTTTTTCACAAAATTCTTCTTGTGTTAAGGACTGTAGATCATCAAAGCAAAAGAAATCTGTTATTCTCCAGCTTATATTTTGAATAGATAAAGCAGACAAATGATGAGAGAAAAGATGCCATATCGTCTGGATCATGTGCAAAACGAAAAAGGGTGCTGGGAAGATGTGGTGAGAACATATGTGAAGTTTATTGCAAGTTGGAAACTGAATCCAAGTCATGTTTTAGTGTACTGCAAGAAAGAACTACCTCCCTTTCCTCCAGATTCTCCCACACTAAATTTTGGATCAGCATGGTTGTTACAGCTTTAAATAATAATATGTAAAGTTTTACCTGAAGAGAATGTGGAAAATTTTTATTAGATCCTTATTTTCTGGGAAATGTGGTTCAAAAAGCATTGCCTTGCCTTCATTTAAATGAGAGACAGGGTATTTGCCAGCCAGCCATGGATGCAGGGCTTCTCTCAAGTAAAGGCGCTGCAAGGTGTTTAAACCAGCAGAGCTGGAAGGGAAGAGAGGACTGGCCCTGCCAGTTAGGGAGATGCAGCTAAATAAATTGAACACTTTATGCAGTGGCATGAGCTGAATCACGTGCATGACAAAGCAGACAGTAGGCATAAAGCCCAGTTAGCATCCACCAGTTACTAAGAAATATCTGACCACAGACATAAGGATGACAGAACTGGATTTTATTTAATTCTTCAGAGGTCTGTGGGATTGCAATACCATGCTTTTACTGCTAAAAGTGCAGCATGAGGCTGATGTGAAACCCAATATTTGCTTTCATGTCTCTTTGAAGCAGTACAGCACATAGCCTGGGCAGGTGTGCAGGGTGTCCCTCTTGGAGGGGGTATTCATTGGACTTGGTGAGAGAGAGAAATGTTATTATCTTTCAGTACATAGACAGTTATTGCAGCATAAAGGAAATGAGGCCCAAACCCTCAAAAGTTCTTTGCCTGACTTCAAGTGATTTCAACGGCATTCAGGTCTTGCATATTTCCAGGGCTTGAGGCCAGTGTGATTTTGCATGTTGCCACCAGTAGCACAGGCTGTGCCACAGGCAGAGCTGGGATTTCTAGGTCGCATGCTATTGGCTTAAGTGCTAGACCAGACTCCTTTTCCTAATCTTTTGTTCAGATCTGTGCCTTTAACCTGTCTGTTCTGCATGAGGAAAACCACTGAGGTTTTTATGCTGAAGTTGCCTTTCAGCTGAAAGGATTATGTGCTTCTTGGGTATGGGGGGTCTGTTGTGTTGAACTTGTGCATTGTGGGAATAAGAAGCCCAATTTACAGTGTTGGGTGAGCAATACCTGGCACCCACTCAGCCCAGACCTCTTTGCTGATTAAATCCTGCACTGTGAGATCATAGCAAATTAATAGCATGAATCACCAGAAAATCAGTAGTGCTTAGCTTGTGTTTAGCAGGAAAATCTTGAGGAAAGAGTCCTCACAATAAACAAATAGTGAAATGGAAAGAAGAGTGTTTCTAGAAACTCTTTGATCATGAATATGTCTATTACATCTGTCTGTGCATAAAAACAGAGTTTAATAAAAGCATGGATGAATTCCAGGTAATTAGAACACTAAATTTTACCCTGGTTAGAGAATTCTGCTGAAGTGTACTTGTTTAAAAAAAAAAAACCTGCTTGATGGCATGTGCATGGCTTAAAAAGCAAGTAAAGCTACTCTTCACTTGCTTTGAGTCTGCACATTAGAGTAGACAACCAGTAGATAATTTTGATGGTGATTTAGGGAAGGAGGGGGGAGAAGTCCAACTGGGCACAGAGTATCTGTGTTCACTCCCACTGCAAGGTTTATTGATGCTGTCTGCAGATTTGTGTTTGCTTTACTGCTGGTAGTTAGAACTGGTGATCAAAGGCGAATGTAGCCATAGCCATGAAGGGACATAATTGGTTGGACTCTTTGAGTGCTCTGTAACAATACTTGGTTTGTTGTGTTAGGCAGCGCTCCACAAAGTATAAAACATTGTATGATTGCTGGGGCAGTCGGTCAAATGTTTTCTTCTCGTCTCGATTCCTTTTATACAGGAAACCAATATAGCTCAGAGCCCAGGGATGAAAGCTTTAAACCTGGAGAGTGCCTGGTGTTTCCTGAGAATCTCATGGGGGAAACATTCAGTCTCAAAACAGCTTTGCTGACAGATATATTTTTGTAGCTTATTATTTTTTTCTCCTCATTCTTTGTTTCATTTGAATATAATAGGCTCTTCATTTTTAAATACTCATTTGTTCCTGCTGTTTATATCCTCACCCAAAAATCATAATTCTCCGGGTTATTTTCTTTTTTGACATCACATTTTGGTTACTGCTGAACATATGTGCCATGATACTTGTATAGAAGGGACATTGTTTATTTTTGAGTAATAAATTTTCCATTTTATTTTCTGTCTTTTGAAAAGAATCCCATATTCCAATTTCAAGCAAAGGGTTATAGATCTATTTATAGTTTTTGAATTTTGGCAGTGATGTAAGCATGTTGTGTGGTTTTGTGACTTCATGAGACAAAAAGCTGGAGTTGCAGATGAATGTGTAAAAGTATTATTTTCCAATTCTTTTTTCTTTATTACATGAAGTGAAGAAAATACTTCTGATGCAACTCCACCTGTGTAGAGCTTGTATGTTTTGAGGACCACTCTTGGGTCCAAGCAGATGGTCTGCCCATGTCTTTAAGCTAAAAAGGCAAGTTTCCCAGTGGACTCAAACATGCTAAAATTCAATGGAATAAAATGTACAGAATGGCAAAGTTTTAATGTGGAATATGAGCCACATGCTACTAGTGGAGTTATTTTTCTCTTCCATACTTTGAAAAATTATTTGGTTTTTTTAGTCATTGAAAAAGAATATGACTTACTAGTGAGATACTTTCTAATGCAGACAAAGAAGCAGCATAGGGTAGAAAAAAGATTTTAGGAAGCATAACTTTGCTTACATCCCATCGGTCATGGAACTGGGCCTCCAAAAAGCAGTATTACCAGGAGCTTAAAGGCTGTGGCACACAGAAGACTATCACAAAAGTGACACAGCTACCTAGGCCACATTAGTAAGGACATTCACCAAGCAAAAGAGTTCAAAAGAGATTTAAAAACTGTGTAAGAGTCAGGCAGCATGCCTTTTTCTTGCATTCTCCATGTAAAATCTGTTTTAGTGTGCTGTCTGTGAGAAGCAGGCTCCTGGTGCCCCCACGCCCCCTCCAGCGCTGGGGGCAGACCTGTGGTGTTTGCCCAGCTGCCCCTCGTGTGCCAGGGGCTGCACAGCACCAGGTCAGTGCGACACAGACAGGTCACCTCTGGCAACTCTGGCAGATTTCATTGTGAGTTCCTGCACCTTGAAAGCAAGGCAGGCTGGAGAGCCAGAGGCAGACTTTACTCTCCATGCTGCCACTGGCTGTGAATGACTTTTGGACAGTTCTTAAATCTGATTCTTAATTACCTGTCTACAACTAGCAACTACAGTGTTTGCCTCTGAGAATATTTGAGAATAGAACAGGTGGGAAAAAAACCACATTTTTTTCGTCACAGAAAAACTCTAGAGATATTTGTGTATTTCCGTATAGAATTTTATTTAATATAGAACCTCACTTTATGTGTCTATAAATATAGATACACTTAATCTTCAGTTTAACAATTACCCAGATGAATAATGAAAACCCAAATAATAAAAATCTTCATTACAGAATATTTCCACTTCTTCAGATTTGCTAAGGTTCAGTCATAATGCATCTTACTGAGACAGTTAAATATGTTGTTGGAATTTTGATATTCTGTGGAAAGAAATATTGTTGCTAAAGTGGGATTTGCTACTCAAAAGCTGTTTCAGGAATGCCTTCCTGTTGCTTAACTTAATGTAGTGCCTGGAAATTATTTTAAGTTCCTTGCAAAAGAACAGCCAGAGATCTTTTACATCATAATTATAATGTAATTAATAACTACAACTATGATTACTTAACCCTTTGAAGTGCTCATGTTGTTTTTATGTGCTTTCCTCCTTGCAGACTGACCATCTTAATTATTTCTGTTTGCATGCACTTAGCACCTATTAAAATGGAATTTAAAATATATTCTCAAGCAGATTAGAAACTATTTTGTATACTTGGAGGCCATCTCAGTGGGAATGGACTAGCTTTTTTCACCTTCCTGTGCTGATGGGCTTAGACTTTGTGTTGTGTCTTTTTCTCAGACCTTTGACAAAAACCTCTCTCTCTCTGCTTTCAGCATTTTCAGCCTTACTGGTAATGGCCTAATGATTAACTCTTGGAGCAATGGGAGCCAACTGTTTGCTATCATTCCAATATAGTGAATTCTGTCAGATCTTAGAAGAGAGAAACTTGTGGAAGTTTGTAGATTTAAAACATTTTGTAACTGGATAATGAATGGCTTTTCATGTTTCAGTCAGTATTAAAGGTTACAGACTCTTTGTCACTGTTCACAAGCCCCTTGGGAATGAGGATATTTTAAAATCCTCAGTGGATGGAGGTCAAAGTATGCAAGTCTGCCCAGGATGTGTCTACAAGACTGAACAAGTTATAGACACAATTTTAAAGAGACCTAGAAAACCATATTTTTCACCTTCAAATAAGTAATGACATAAAGAATTAAACCATCTGTGTTGAGCGGTCTCCAAAAGCTGTGAGATTAGGCTTAAACTTGAACGTCACTACGCTGAGGCTCTGGACTGTTTGTGAAGTCCTGTCTACACAAGAAGTACGAGTTCAGCTTTGTGTTTTTGTTTCTTTCCCTGGCTGCAATGAGATCACCGGCTGCAGTTCCTGCTCTCAGTCCCACAGAGGAATGGTGCAGCAGTGCTCTCTCACTGCATCAGCTTTCTGAGCTGAGTCTGTGTGCCTGCAAAAGCGGTTCACGCCTGTTGAACTGCTAGATCATCCTGGATGTGCTGGGAGACTTGAGGCTCTAAAGTGTTCTGTAGCTCTTCCTTGTACCCAGATAAGCCCTTGCTAACTCTGTTTATATGGAATCTCCTGGGAAGTTTTCCTGTTCTGCTTCATCTGCTTCCCTCAGCACAACCTGTTATGGGTAGGTGTCAGAACTTTTCCTTTTGCTCTCAGGTCCATATCTCTACATCACTGTTGAAGTACTGCTGAGACTTTGGGATTCAGAAGATCTGAGTGACATGGGGTTTTTTTAGGCTTCATTCTGAGATGGTCTTTCTTCCTCTCTGAATAAAGAGGAGTGATAAAATTTGCCTGCCTCATTGGTTCATGCAAAGGTGTCTGTGAAATGTTTGAAGATGCTTGCAGAAAAAAGTAAAGTGCTACTGGTGGTAGTAGTGTCATGCTATAATCTTGTCTGAATCTTCCATAATTTAAACACAAGACTTTAAGTTTTTTGCACCTCAGCTTAGAATCTGTTATGTCATCCTCACTGGAATCCAGGGCACTCTGTACACCAGTAACATACTAGGCAAAGGGACAAGAAAGGAAAAGCAATGGGTGAAGGTTTCTTTCATGGATTGGAGCTGATATTGACCAGACATTACTCTCCTCCCTTCAGCTCAATAAGCTTTTTCAGTTTCTTCAGCCTGGTTGCTTTTATGCTGCCATATTTATTGTTATATGGTTGTTGCCTTTTTTTATTGCAGATAATTGCTAATTGAGACTCGAGGAACTTTATTTGTTTAACCTTGGATCTCTGGAAGAGTAGCTGATTACTTTGAACCTTTCAGCCTCTTGCTCTTAAATGCATTGAGAGAAGCAACTTGAATTTAGTGCTTTTCTTGCAATTTTAAAGACACAAATAGTGTGTGTCTTTCTTACAAGCAGCATCAAAAGGCCAGAGAGTCTGGAATGTATCAGTCATACACTGGTCATTCACCATTAATCAACCTACACAAGCCTGTATCTCTATCAGGATCTCCTCTCCTTCCAACATGTTCACTCTGCCCCACTGCTAGAGAAATACAGTCAGGAGGAAACCCAATAGGGCCCAGTTGTCATGTGCTGTAAGTAACGACAGTGTGACTTCCTGACATACTTTGGTATGAGTGTAGTGTTTGTCACATGAGTGGGTCTGTGCTTATTTATATGCAATGCCATTACAGTTCAGCTGTGGAGTTTGGATTTTCTGTTTGCCGTTCTCATGAAGATTGGTTAAAATAACAGATCCTAACTGTTGCAGACTGATTAGGTCATTTTATGGCTGATAAAACCAATAAAGTAATAAACATCAAAGTGCTTGGGTGCAAAGTCCAAAAAATGTAAAGTAAGAACAAACATAGGAATGCTTGATAGCTATTCCCAGTCCCCACGTACAAGTGTATTTGTGTGTTATGACCGCCCCCTTTTTCTGTTGTGCAGTCTGTGCGTCATCATTGCTTAACTCTGCTCTCCGTGTTGTGCAATTTGTTTGGGCTTGCATCTCACCAGTCAATATATTGGTTTTCATTAGTGCTCTGGTTTCATAAACTGAATTATCTCTTTGGATGGGAAGTAAAGGAACAGATGTATTGCTTTAGAAGGACAGTGTTCTTGTTTGTGTGCATAGGTATTACTTAACAGAGGTTGTGTATACTAGACTGCATGCTTTTTGGGGTTAGCTAAAATAATACTGGATTGCATGTGTAAAATGCAATGGAATAAAATTTTAAAAGCTCATTTCTACCTAAAGCAATGGAGTTAAAACCTACTTCCTTGTTCTTTCCCTTCTGATGTTTCCTCTCAACCTTGTTATTATTACTTTTATGCACCAAAGATAAACTCACTTGCCCTATAAACCCAGTGACAGGAAAACTCTGCCCTGGAAAGTTTATATTAACACACAAGAGCTCATATTGTTGCTAGACAAGAAAATTATGCAGAAAAAAGAAAAAGTTATTAGATCACATGCAATCTGCAGTCCTGCAGAAAGTCTGTAAGAAAGACAGAATTTATCCCAAATGTCCCAAATTCTAGCCAGTATGTCAATGAAAGAGCTCCTGTCTGCTGTTGATTCCTTCTCTCTTAGTCATCCACATCTCAGGTACCTGCTTTGTGGTGATAGTCCCAATAAGCACAACATGAGGACAGTATATGGAATATCTGGTGGGGAAATATAAACCCCTTGTTGGTTTGTTACTTATTGTTGTTGGGTTTGTTTTTTGGTTTTGGTTTTTTTTCTTCAGCCAGCAGTCTGTATTATGGCAGAGAGAGCAGAAGCTCCTGGGTGCCATGGCTCAGGATTATAGCTGAGCTGATCTGCTGGCTTACCTTTGAGAAAAGGTGCCCATCCCTCCCTTTCCCTGCTGCTCTGGTGGGTGTAGGACAGCATGCTACACTCATTCTGTCTTCCCATAGGCACAAGATGGATCCTGGGTAGTTTTGGTGGGTTGCAGAACCAGTTTTAAGTAAGGCCTCTACAAGTGCCACTTGAAGAAATACCTACAAAATTTTCCTTCTGTTAACTTTTCCAGTTTTCTGATTTGCTGCCTAAATTTCTGTCTGCAAACAATAAGTAACTCTTTGAGAGAAATTATTCCATGGTGATAAATGTAGCACAACTGTTCTGTAATTTTGCTTTTATTTGCTAGATACAGATCGATGTTTTTCTTTTCTCTTAAAGTCTCCTTTATGTTATGGGATTGTCTAATGACAAGCTCTTCAAAGGAGAGAAACAATATTCTTACATGCATGGAGGCCATCATTGTTTCCCCTGTTGCTTGATGTTGTATTCAAGGAGTAATTGTGGGAAGTCAGTGCTCCTCTTCCTAAACATAAACTAGGCTGAACTGCACTCTTCCTGTCTGCTATTGTTAGCCAGAGCATTAGAAAATTGCTGTGTACCAAGTCAGTCATGGAGAAGAAAAAACAGGACAATTAGCATTTTTTTTTCACAGCTTAATGCAATGCTCACCTTTTCACCTGCCCTACATAGGATTGTTTGCAGTGGGAAATATGTCAAACAGTCTTGATGAGAGGGATGATTTCACTCCCTTTAATGAAATTATACGAGGAAATAAAGCAAACAGATTCAGGTTTTTTTTCCTCAGCAATGCCATTCTCTTCCAAATAAGTGTTAGCCCATGAAGGGAACAGTTGTATGTTTGTTCAGCAAGCATGATGAGAGCTTTTTCAAATTTATATCGTCTCTTTAGCTAAGATTATTATTAAATAATTTGCCTTTAACCTCCTCTGTGTTGCCACAAGAGAAGTCAGTGAAATTCTGTCAAACATAGAACCAGATAAGCAACTAGTTTCTATATGCCTTAGCACTTTCCTACTTCAAATTAAGATTGTTAGATGAAAAAAATTATCAAAGATTGCACTGCTGGATTTATTCATTTGCAGCAAAAAAGTAGTATAAAATGAGTGTCAGAGAAATGCATGACACAGCTGTGCACTAATCAAGGAGGATCTTGCTATAAATTTGTACTTTTAAAGCCTAGAGAGTTGGAACGAAATTTTTTCTGCTGCTGAAATGTTCTCTACCTATATGTCCTGGGGATTTTATTATTCACAGCCTTCTTTCAAGAAATTAGGTGAGAAAAGAGTGTTGGTTTGCAGCAAGTGTGAAACATCATATGGAAATATCTAGTATGGAGGAACAAATTTAGTTTTGTGTTTGGAATTGGGTTCTAGCTTTTGTTTCTGTTGTTTAAAAGATACTGTCATTTTCTGAGCAACACATCCAGATGCCAGCTGTTTTGAGGACGGTGATTTTCAAAACGTTTGTGACATAATAGTATATTTTCAAGTCTTGAATATGGCTGATTTGGGCCCCAGGAATAAGTCAACTTGATCTAATTTAACATTATTATTTCTTTTGTTCCTGGTTTTTATAAGTAAGTAGATTTATAAGGCATCCATATAAGATGGAGGCATACATCATTTAATAGCATGATTCAGAGAAGCATTTAATCCTTCTAGTTAGAGTAAGAAAATTTTCTTTTTTTAAATCACACAGTGAACGATGATAAGCATGCTCAAAGGATTTTTAGGATAATAAGGCAATAAATGTTGTCTTTCCACAAAGAGATGAATAAAGTGATTGTATCTGAGCAATGTATTTAAGAATATCTAGTACTGCTATTCAAAAATGCTCTTTTAATAACCTTTTTGTGCAGATAACTGTAGGCCTGCATGACTGCCACAGTCAAAAGTAAGGAGTCTTTTTCTGCATTGACTCACCCAGTTTTAGAGCTGAGTTTGAAACTGCAAGTCTTCTCCAATAGAAATGGAAAGACAAGGATTCTTTTGCCAGAAAAAGTGAAAATTGTAGGCCTTAAAATGTGAAATGAAACCTAATAGCTTGTGCTGCAATGAATTTTACTGACCTACACTATCAGTTGAAAAAGCTGGCTGGATTTTGGGATAGCAAACCATCTTAAAAAATATATGTTTTCATATTTTGTGTTCTAGAAAAGTCATTATTCTGGGCTGAACACGACTTAAAAAGTTGAAACCTGTTGCTCTTTTCTGTAAAATTAAATCTAGGCAGGATTCAGTCTAGAGAAATCAAAGCCTTGTTCAAACTGAAACATTTAAATTTAGTAAAAGTTGTTGAAGCAGAGTCTGTGTAAAGTCTCATACATGACAGCCAGAAACATGGCATAATTGAATATAATTGTGCTTGAGAGTCTGCTTTTCAAGGAATTATTTGAAGCAGTCTCATAGCAAAACAGTCTTCCTTATCACTTGTGCTCTGAGACATCATTTGATCTTTGTATCTTAGGGACTAAAATGAATATTCAGCAGTTCTCTAGAGGTGAGGAATATAACCCTGACCCAACAGAAGTCAGTGGTTTCATGTCGAGGTAATATATATGGTCATATGTATGGGTTTTGTGTCATAAAGTGTTCCACTCCTTCCCAGGTTTGGTTAAGTTCTGCTGAGCTGGAAAAGCATTTCTTGGCATAGGATGAATGATTTTGAAGATGTTTGTCCCATCTGGACTTCCTGGCTAAACTGTAAGAAGCTGGTAAGACTGAGAGAGGGTTGAGGAATGCCACCAAGCACCATAAGCTGTTACAGACAAACCCTGTGCTTCCCGTGGGGCTCAAGTACTGCCACTTTTACAGCTTATGGGACACATGGGATGACTAGTGAAATCTTCCTGACACTGGAAGAGTTCACCGTTCTGTTCGTGAGAGATTTGCATGAGAGCATGGCTTATGCTTAGGGCCTGTTGTTTTAAAGAGGGATGTAATGACTTACCCATTGCCTGCCTGAGCACTCCTTTTTAATGTTAAACATCCATGGAACTAGAGTGGAAGCAGCCTCAGTTGGCCACATTTCTGAGAAAAGTGCATCACAATAGCACATTAGTCATCCTCACTTGATAAAAACAAGAAGGATGAATGAAAAGCTGTAGCACAATGTAGAGCTCGAAAGAGCAGCTTATATTGAAAGAGCTAGGGGCTTTTCCTTGTTTCTAAAGTGTGTGTGAGGACATCAGCGCTCCTTGAAAGCCTCTCGGTTTTAGATTTGAAAAGCTACAGACTCCTTGGGATTTCAGGACCAATACCGTTGGTTGATTCAGGCCTTTTACCCTTTGGAAGAAGAGAAACAAAATTCTGGCTTCTGCCGTAGCATGAGGCCATCTGATGTGTCCTTGGAAACAGCCAAGTAGAAAAGGTTTGCCTGCTCTGTGTAAACACTCAAGAGCACACAGCATTTTCTGGGGGAGCTGGGCTTTTGTCCTGAGTCACTGCATTCCTTCTCCACAACTGTGCAGCTAGCTGCTGCCTTCCAGCATGTTGCACAGAGCAGTTGGATTGCACGTGAACAGTGCTCGGGGCACGTGAATACTCTTTGAGTAAGTTATAGTGACCAATGGCACTATACTGAGTAAACACTATTAGTCTTTCTCTGTTTCAGTGTGCAGGAAAGGGCAGTTTTCCAGGATTGAAAAAATGGTGCAGTGCCAGATGTGAGGATCTGCTGAGCTGTATGTAGATCTCAGAGAAAAGCAAAGGCAGATTTGATGACTTATGGAAAGACTTCTGCTTGTAAAAGAGAAACATAGAAATGGTCCCTTAGCTGCTGGCAGAAAATAATAGATAGAACTGTAGATGAAAAACCATTATTTGAGCAGTATGTTAGCTAGGCAGTCAGGATGAGAATGATTTCTGTTTCTAATTGTAAAATAATATATCAGTCAGATGTTAGTCATCGTTGCAGGAAAGTGGCAAAAACACAGCAGTAAAGAGACCCCAATATACCTACCACATGATGCTCAGACTGCTGATGGCACCGAGCTCACATCTGTAAGTTCAAAGACTTAACACTTGGTCCTTCATTCCCACGTTTGTTCATCCAGCTGCTTTGGTTCTGTGGGCAAAATTTCATCGTGGGAGTCACTTGAAACTGGATCATGAGTTCACTGGCATATGAGGAGTACTTTAAAAATATGAAGCATTTTTACATGCAATGTGATTTATAAGATTGCTTTTTTTTTCTGTATGATGGATTTCATTGTAATTTCAAGCTGTGATGTTACACAACAGAAAGAATCACCCTCTGCTGTTATAGTCCCTTTTATTCTTTGCCTCTTATTCAGTTTGTCATTGAACTATTGGGACAAATGCCTCAAGAAATGGTGCAACAGTCTCTCTGAGGCTTTGGAGGCCTGGACAAAGCAATGGAAGGAACATGCAATGTGCAAGTTATGCACTAGGGAATCATGAAGACATTCAGTTACTGGTTTTTGTTCTCAGTAAAATGACTTTTGTAATTTAATTAAAATGCAGAACCCAGGCTTGCAAGGTGTTCAGCACTCTCTGCTCCTTGTGAAGACAGTCTGTCTGAGGAGTGACAGATTTTTTTTCTCTCCCCTCCTATGCCTATGTACCACAGTGACATTTGTTCCAATCCTGACATGGCATTTAGATAAAACATTTGGAATTGAAGTCCCTAACTTTGCTTAAAAAATCAACTCCAAGGCAGACAATACTATGAGGATAAGCTCCTACTTAAATGAGTGGAAATATTGTTTTAAATGTGTTTAAGTGTGTTTGTGTCCTAGGAATTTGGGACTAGATTTGGGGCTTTTTTAAACTTCCTTTTATTAATGTTGGGTTATTACTGGACATAGTTTGTGTTAAACTGAAATATATTTGACCATAAAACAGTCTTTACATGCCATGATTTTTAGGAGGTCACTACTCCTATTTTCTTTCAAAAGTTACAAGTGAAGTGTCCTAAAATATAAATTTCCAAATATGGATTAGATCTTACAATATATAATAATGTTGCTCATGCCCAAGCAAATAATAAGGCCACTTGATCTGGTAAAAGATCTTAAAGTATGACTAACTAAAGATTTCTTAAAAAATAAAAAGAGGGAAAGGAAGAGCCTTGAATACAACTTCAGAAGGGCAAAGCTTTTTACTTGTGTACACTCTCTGTTCATGTGACTTTGGACAGAATGACAGAGAGCAGATTTTGAGAATGTCAAGAGGAAAAGACCAAAATTCCATTCACTAAAGTCTGAGAAGATGTGAAGCTTCGTTGCATGTCTTCAGAATGTGAGAGTTAAATGCAGTTTTCTCTGGAATGAAGCTGACAACAAAGAGTGATTAGGCAGTGTCTGTGACCGATTATTTATGCATCTCACCGTAAAAGTCTGCAACAACCAAGACTCACCAAGTGTCTGGGTTTAGGCACCCACCTACGAGAAATGCCATCAATGTAATTTCTGTTTCAGAGGAGTGGAAGGGGATATTAAGTCTGAACTGTAAGGTAACTGAATAAATTCAATGGATGTGTATATTCTCATTGCTCTCAGTGCCACTGGTCAAATCCTGTTGCTGTTTTTTACGCCTCTGTCACTGAAACTGAAAAAGGATAAAGTGGAGCAGGAAAGGAAAAAAAAAAAAAAAAGGCTTGTCTTCACTGTTCTCACTGCTCTTTGTGTGGTCTTACCTTTCAATCCTGATGCCCAAGGAGTTGTAGGCTGACAATATTTCTCAAATATGACTTGGTTTCAGAGAAAACAACTGCAACAATTATCTCTTCTAAAAATTAGTGAACTGCAGTTTATTGGGGGTGCAGGCAAGACTACAGAAATACTAAACGGAATGCATCTTAGTTTCCACATCCTGTGCTGAAATGAGAAACCAAGGAAAAAAAATAGATGTAAAGCTCTTGTGATTTGAATGCTGGAAATTCATTTCAGAGGATGACTGGTGTTCTTGGTGAGAAAAGACTTTCTTTGGTTTTTACTGTTAATCTGAGTCAAAATATAAGCTCACAAAGTGAACGTAAATGTAATGAAATGTGGGATCAAGATATGGTAGTCATCAATAAAAATGGAAATAACTTTCAAATTATTTCTATTAAAAAAAACCTCAGGATGTTGGATGGATCTTGTTTGAAAATATAACGTCTCATATGTCTCTGCAAAATGCACGGAATTTGGCTTCTAGAATTTCAGTACTTTGACAAAGCTTTAAAAAGAGCTGAAAATGAGGGAGTCCTTGCTTGAACATCAGCAACTTGGCAAGCCTTTGGACAGTTGGCATTAACATCAATGCTAGTATTCAGCTGACCCCCTTGTTCAATGTATCTTTCTTACTGCAACTGGCAGGGGACAAGGGCTATTGTGACTGCAACTTTGAAAGCAATATTTAATTAAGTAAATTGATGTGTTCATTGGGAAACTGCAAATCATTTTTATGTGGCCTTTTTTTTT
Organism: Acrocephalus scirpaceus scirpaceus; assembly: GCA_910950805.1. NCBI lineage: Eukaryota > Metazoa > Chordata > Aves > Passeriformes > Sylviidae > Acrocephalus > Acrocephalus scirpaceus. Next base: position 25,513,191 of record OU383775.1, on the reverse strand, counting down.
TTTTTCCTTTATTAAAGGCTCTTGAAGGGATGCTCTTTGCATTCAATAATTTTTTTATGTTTACAGTGAGTACTTAGTGGTTTGCATGCTTCAGCTTGCTGCTCAGTGGGCATCGGGGCAGAGCTTTTCCTTTAAATATCTTAATTTTCTACCTACACTTTCAGGAAGAAATAAATTTGATGGTGTTTGACTTGTGCCAAACATGCAAATCATCCTTTTTATTAAAGGATGTTGTTCAGTTTTGCTAAAGGAGTAAATAAGGAAAAAAATAGCATTTGAGTGAATTACTTCCCCCTGCTCCCAAAAATAATTTTACATACACTGTGCTCATGGAAGTAAAAAGGAGACATTTGGTAATGTTTTGGAGGGTAAAGCAACTTGTGCAGGGTGATGTAATCATTATACTCTGCTTAGGCCTCCCAGAGAAGAGGGAGAAACCAAGATGTGAACACTAAAGGGTTAAGCACAACATTGAGAGCAATTTGTCTATTGTTTCTCTACTAATATCTTTCACCAGCTTACCACTCATCACCTTTTCCAAGTAGTCTCCATATAGCAACAAATGGCGCCACAGACAAACCAGATGCAATCTCATGTTTTCTTTTCATAAGCATTTGTAAATTTGTTAGAAGGAAAAGTAAGGGAAATGGGAGAAAAATGTTTATTTTGTAGAATCTGTACCAAGGAGCATTGAGAACAGGGGACTCTTTTTGCTGTAACCTGCTGTGCTACCTGATAGACCTCTACAGTTCTGCATGTAATTTGGTTTTCTTAAAAGGAGTTGTTCTGTGTCATTGAAATGAACCTAGGCTCTCTTCACAGTACTTTTGAGGATCCTGAGCTTGTATTAAGAATATTTAGAGCATGTTGACAGAACCCTAGGTCCAAAACTGAACTCTTATGTTCCACCTTTAGTTTGCTGCTAATTTTCATCTCTCTGTTTAATGCCATTAACACAATTTTCCTCAATGACATACCTGCATATAATTGCTATGTGTCTATTTTTCTGTCTGCAGCACAATGCCATGAATGCAAAAAATGTTTGTTTTTTTTTTTTTTTTTCCCAGCAATGTTGCTCAAAATCCTTAAATTTAAATCTTTCCTTTACTAGGTAAGTTCATTACTTTTCCTTAAAAAGAAATCTATTTCTTTTCTCTCTCTCCTTTTTTTTTTTTTTTTGTGTGTCTAAGCTTCTTTCAGTTGCAGCTTGCTTTAAAAGATGGAAAGCATTTATCTTTCTTTACATGGAGAACAAACATATGCTTTCTCTGAATGTAGATTATTTCAGTTAAAAAAACTCCAATAAAACAACAACCAAATACCAAGTAAAAAACCCCATCCCAACCCCCAAACTTATGAAAACAAAAAGTCTCTGCAAAAGTAGATAGTTTGTATCTCTTTTCTTGCTGTTGGAGGTATGATAAACATAAAATGCCAACTGTCCTTATTACAACAGAATATTTCTAGGTTTTTACAAGCGTGAAGCATTGTTGTAAGAGTAACTTATTTTCCCTTGGTGAGTTTTATAACTTACGAAATTTTCACTGAGATGCACAGAGAAGGCTTTCATATTACGCCTGAGTGCTAGGCAGCAGTCCAGGCAGAACTTCTGGAGACTGGTCACAGGAAAAGGTCATCCTCCACCATTCAACCTTCTCAACTGCAGCAAAGGCTAGCCAAAATGTATTTAAAACAGCTGTTCTTCTGTAGCAGCAATTACTGTAGTCGTTACAAGGAAGTTAGATGGTCACAAATGGGAGGAAGATCAGTTTAACAATTGTAAATCCTTGCTGCCATTCATTTCTGAGTACAGGAGCCTTGAATCAATGGAATTAACTTCTGTTCCTTTAGAAAATACAACTGATGGAATGTTTTACCACCAAGATGCAGAAGATCACGTTAGTAAAAAGAAAATCACATAAATTCCTTCCTGTCAATTGCACAACAATTATATTCCAAGCTTTTCCCATCTCGTTTGATGATTTGTGTATAGATGTGTGCATAAAGGCTGGTTGGCCTATTTAAATAGTAATGGCAAGAGCTGGGAAGTTTATTGCCTTCTATGTAAGATTTTTTGAGAACTTCTGTCACCTCTTTGGCCAGTCGTGGGCTTTGCCATATGATGTCAGCTGTCCAAGACACCTTGCTAGCCAGTCTCGCTAGACGCTGGAAATTTGCCAAAAAGTCAGCACGAATTTCTGGCTGAAGTTGGTTTGAGGTAAATGTAGCCCTTGGTTGATTAGGAGAAAAAAAAGCTTACGCTCAGACAGATTTCCCTGACTTTTGAAGAGCATCTTGTCTCCTTATCTTTTGCAGACTGTGCCGTAAACACCTCTTTAACTACTTCCAGAGCTCATTTCCACAAGCACAACATTTGGCTCGATTACCCGTAGAACAGAGGGGAGCGGTGTTACCCGGTCACTTTGCTGCCGTGTCACGGCCGGGCAGTGTTTACAGAAGGCCAGAGTTAACGCTGCCCAGATGCTGCATCTGTGGGCAGCCCAGGAGCCAGGCATGGAGCGCCGACGCTTCCCAATCCCAATCCCGGCCGCCCGCTCCGAGGCCCGGCCTGGCTGTGCGAGCGCGGTGACCCCGCGGCCCGGGCCGGGCGGCCCCGCACCCGACAGCGCTGCCCGAGATGTGGGAGCTGCGCTTGGTTAGGCCGCTCGCAGGTGCCTAGCAAACATTTTAGAACAAAGTGAAGGGCTTTCTCTGCAGCTTGTGGACCTAAGAGCGTTTTTTTAAAATGTAAGGCTCTGGTAGGAATACTGCTTCTAACTACAAGATCATTTTATGTGGTTGCTAACAAAGCATATGGGCTTCGCAGGAGCTGCGTGGTTTCCAGGCTGTGTTTTGCTCTGATCATTACTTTTTAGGTTTAGGTGTTCATATTTTCCAGTTTTTCCATTTCCCACATATGTCGGTGATTACTAAAGCCAGTCATAGCATCTTTTAGACAATCAGCCTTCTTAGGATAGCTTGCCCTTCATGGAACACACAAAATGAGATCTTTTATTTGTTTTTGTGGCAGATTTTAGGTTGTGCATATTACACGCATATGTCAACTAATTCTAAGAACTGAAGAAGTAAAACTATTTTCAGCCATGCTGAGGGGATATAAAAAGCAAAATATACAGTCTAACTACATAATGTCATTATTGAATAATGCAATAATATATTACTGAAAAGAGTAAATGATTTTCATAAAATAAAGACTTCAGAAACAGTCACATTTCTCCATATCTGGAACACAAGAAAATATGAATAATTTGTAGCATCTTCATTTATTTTCCAGTAAGTGTATACAAGGCACATAAATCTCTGGCCTATACAACCATTCAAATTTATGTACCTGTTTTTATGGGTTTATAAAAGTATTTAAATTTCATAATGTGTTTTTTTTTTAAGCTTTTTTTAACGGGTTTCTTGGTGTTGCATGTTTCTATTTAAGAATTTTTGTTGTTTGTTGTTTGTTTCTTAAGGAACTAATTTTTTTTTCCTGAATACTTTTACCTTTTTATACAAGAAACTTTTGTGTACAACACACAAATGACCCCGTTACCTAAGGTACTACTATGATTTTTAAGCGTGTGAATAAAGGGGTTTTTTTCCTTTAAGTGCTGGCGGTAGGGTTCTTTTAACTGCTTCATATCCACATTCCAAAACCTATTTAAAAACCTGAGTCTAAAGTCCAGCTGACAATGAACTCTATTTTCAGCTAAAACTCCCTCCTCCCCCACTTCGCCGTGCACTGTTTCTGCTGCTGGTCCACTTGTGATAAAGAGCAAAACTGTTGTTTGGCTGACATGCAGAAGGAGTTGTTTATCAAAAGGAGGCTATTCTAGGAGGATATGCTCTTTAAACAGAACAATGGGGATTTTGAAGATAACCAAATCAGTACTACATAGGTGTTAGATCTGTTTTAAATTGTTTCTGTGTTGGAAAGTAGGAGGGGGCCCTGGTATTTGGCTTTGAATCCCTGGCTTGCAAGTGTGAAATGGCTAAATCCAAATTAGCTGCCAACTGTGCTTTGTACTGCAGTTCATGCTTGTCTGTAGGGCCTGAGCACAGCACCTGAGGAGCACAGGCTGGGGCTGCAGGGAAAGAGGCCCCAGAAAATCCAATTCCATTTTGTGATCCAGGTTGCGCTTAGCCAGATTTGTTGGGTTTGTTTTTTTTTAATCCACCCTCAGTGCTGCCTAGTAGAAGCAGCAGTACCTAAAAGCAAACCTACTGACAGGCTCACCTTTGGCTACTTAGGTCAGGCTATAGACACATCCTCATCCTGTTGATATAAATTAATTGGTTTCTGGACATGAGAGAAGTATCAATAGCTGATAAGTGGGAAAACAGGGAACCTCGTGGGAAACTTAGTTCAGTACAAAAGCTCAGCAGACACACGTGAAGCATTTTTGTCAGCTCACGCCTTCTGCAGAGAGAGAATCTCATCAAGAATAAAGGTGACCTTCAAAGGCAAGGGAGAGGAGCATTACATGTTCTGTCAAGCTCTTGGATGACTGTTTCTATTCTTTCTGAGTTATGACAATCCCTAATTTTCTCTAATGAAAGCTTTTCTTCAAGTATTTTCTCATATATTTTTGTTATTTTGGAATGTCACCAGGGAGAACTGTAAGTCCCCCTTTCTTCCTTACTTGTAGTGGTCTTTATGGTACACTTAAAAATTTCTTCCCAAAATTAAGAAAGTGAAGATTCCCTATAAATAATGCAGTATGAACTCCATTCCCTGTCCCCCTCTGCAATGCTTCTGTACATGAAAAGAAAAGGAGCAGAAAACTTTCTTCTTCTCTAGTGCTGACCATATGCAGGTGATTTATTTAAGGTCACACAGTGAATTGTTTGCAAGACAGGGATGATTGTCTCTGCTGGCCATCTGATTAAAGCTAAATATGTTTGGAAACTTGCAGGGGTTCAGGAGAACATCTGGGAGTGCCCACTCTTCCTGAAATATCTGTTTTGATTGATTGCAGAAGGGGAGAGGTCTTTTTTATTCACCTGGTAGGCATCTCCTGCCCTCAAAATTCAGAATTAAACTCTTTTTTCAGTTGTAAGTTTCCTGCCTTCTCCCTCCTTCAACACAAATGCAAGCTTAAATTCTTTTTAGTGTGAAAAGGGCACCTCAGTGACCCCTGCCTAACATCACTGACACTGTTTGGAATCCTCACCTGAAGACTGGATTTATTTTCTTAAAGATTCCCGCTAGGTAAAACCCCATGGAAAAACTAACCCTTGACAGCTCTTGCTGTTTTACTCATCACCTTTTAGAGACAAGTGTGATGATGTGGAGATGAGGAGGGGCAGTTTGTTTATGCCAGAGTCAGCCTTGCTGTTTGTTTTTTATTCTGTCCTGAAGTGATGCATTTTCAGAAGCTTTATCACACAGCCTGGAAGAAGAAGTGACTCCGTGGTGATTCAGACAAACGTGGGGATGTGCTTTGTGCAGCAAGGTAAGAGGTGTAGCCTGATTATTGCAGTAAGTTTAGACAGAGACAGCACTGTCAAGAGTGGCAAAAAATGAACCCTTTCCTGTGCTTGCTCAGAGTAGTTGCATGCAGAGGAATACAAGGATAGCCAACAGTGTAGTTTCCTGTGTTGTTCAGTGCTCTTGCAACTATGTGCTGTGCTCTGCTGTGAAGTTTGCAGACTACTTCATAGGTATGTTGCCTGAGACTTAAACTTATTAAACTAAAATGATCCTCTTTAACTGAAATGGATTCCTAAGGAGGGTTGGGGTTTAAATCAGAGTATTCCAGTACAGACTTAGAGGCCTGTTATTTACTTTTATGTTTGAAAATGCTGTCCTTGACTTTTAAATTTTTTAAAATTTTATCGAAGTCAAGAAACCATACTTCCATCTAGCTGCTTGTTTTTTGGGTTTTCTTCTAATAACTCTTGACCTGGCCATGTAGATTTAACTGGCTGGGAATAAGGGTTGCTCCTGGTTATCACAATAGCTCATATACACTGACAGAAGTGTAGAAACCCACCTTAAGAGGAAATACATTCCCACACTTGAAGGACCAAAAAATTTAGTGGAGGAAACTAATCTTGCAGTTTAAAACTAACTGTAACTTAAACTAAAGTATAACTTGCCGTGCTGCGGGAGTCCAGTGAACAATTCTCTGTTTTGTGTGTACTCATATTTGAAATTTTGTCAGTGTTGAGCTCCACACATCAATTGCTTGAACTCTGGTCTTGCTTTAATGATCGGTTCTTTGCTCTCACTGCTGTGCTGGATGGAGTCTTTGGAGACTATCACAATGTAAATAAATACAATCTGTTTGTTTCTAGCTCCTGTTAAAAAAAAAAAAAAAAAAAAAAAAAAAAAGTAAGTTGAATGTGTCAAAGAAGGGGAAAATGGGATTCATTTGCATGCCTTTGAGATGCAGGAGGTACCGGAAGCAATGGGTTTAGGGGAGGGCTAGCAAAGTCATTCCATAGGGGTATAACAATAGGGAAACATGTAGAGTGGTTAGATGCTGTTAGATTAGATTAGTGCAGATTTATTTGGCTAGTGGTATTTATTTTTCTATTAGTCATATAGAGGTCCTTAAAGCTTGCAGAAAAAGTCCTGTTCCACAAATCATTGTGGAGAATGGTTAGTTTCATGGGTGTTTTTTTCTTTTAATTTTTTTTAATCCTCCATAGGAAGAAATTCCAATATTTTAATTTCTTTTTTTTTTTTTAGTTAGAAATTTTAGACTGGAATTAGAACATGGAAATGGTAGTAAGGTAGTACAGTAGTTCATGTACACTGAATTTCTGCTGACTTGTACCAAATTTTATGTTTCAGCAAAGGAGAGCAAATAGAAAGAGCAAATGAATTCACAGTTGGCTAGAGCTAATTTTATGTAGTTACTAGCTTACATCATTGATTTCTCTGTCAGTTAGCTGTTTGACAGTAAAATAGGAGGCATAGCATGGCCTGAAAGGGAGAGAAAGGTTGGGGTTTCAGAGGTACAGCCTCTTCACACCATTGTCAAATCACCTCTCGTTTACTTTGCATTTGTAGTTATAAACTAGGACACAGGTCTGATGGCTGCTGACAACCCTCCTCAATATTTGTGGTTTCCCTTCAAAGGTTTTATTTGCTGTAAACATTTTCTTGATGAAATTTGCCATGAGGGAGAAAGCGTGGCAAATTTGGATGGATGTGGAGCATCCCAGAGCTGGACCAAGTGGCCTGTGGAGAGGCTCCCCACCTCTAGAGTGCCATTCCTGCAACTTACAGGGCCCCCAGGAGGATCTGGCTCGAAGCAGCCACCCTGACTGTAGGAAGCAATGCCTGCACCACTGAGAACCTCTCCCAGAGGCACTTTCCTGGACTAGGCAACTGCTGCTCTGCACCCTTGACCCTCTTCCCCGACTTCCCTCTGGTACCACACTCTTACTCCTCTTTTCTCCTGGTTTAGCTGCGCTTTTCTCTTTTGAAGACTATGCAGATGCATAGTTCCCTGTTGTTTACAATCTCTCTTAATCCTGCTGAGAGTGAGAGCTTCTTCCAGTGCTCTTCTCCCTGGTAATGCAACTAGTGCCACCATTAGCCTTACCTAAAAGCTGATGGCTGGTCATTGGAGCTTCTCCTGACCTCCAGCCCCCTCCTGCCCTATATCCTCTGTCAGGTACCATTCTGTAACATGCACCTTCAGTGAATAAACAGAAAATGGGTTTATACTCAAAATGGGTGGAAAGGAACCTATATTATTTGTGGCAAATACATGTGTTTGCCACTATATTATTTTATTGGCATAGCCTTTTCCTGAATCCCAAATGCTATTTGGACTATTTGCCCATATTGGGTGACTATTCTACTTTCTCTCTGTTAATTTCCAGTGCAAATTTGAGCTATCTACCAAGTGCTACAATAATTGTGTGTAGACTAGTACATTCTGTACTTTCTGACTTTAGTTAAACTGTAGGATAGATTTGTATCTTTCAGTATTTCCTTTGACCCACTTTTCTGAATTAGTTTCCACTGTCCCTGAAAAATACTGTCCTGCCTCCCTTCTGGTTTTGCTATTTCCTTTTGTTTGCTGAAATATTTAATAAAAAACTTGCAGCAAGTAAAAAATATGGTTAAAAATGTAAGTGGAGGAAATTTCACTGGCTGGACAATACAGAAGGTCAGATTTGGTAATCTTGATTTTCAGATGTATTTTCTTTAATTCTTAACTGAATGCAATTGTCAAGATTTATTTTTCTTTGCTTGATTGAACTATTTGCTTTAGGTTAGCTGAAGATAAATCCTTTTCTTGTTCAGTTTTTACTTTCTTGATGCTTGTGATGATGTAATTTACAGAGTGTTCCATACTAGAAGTGTTGCCTGGTAATAAACGAGTGCAGAACCTCTCTCTGAATTGATTTTTTGAGGGCAGAAATGGTACACTCTTAATTATTTTAAAGAAAGAAAAAAGGAAAATGAGATGAATACTCTCCCTATCCCTTCATAATTGTCTCTTAAACATGTGGTATGGTGTTGGAAACAGTGAGTAATCTTCACCTTCACAGCTCTGCCAGCCAGAGTGTTTCATGTGAGAGATGGTGTTTTGCTGACGCAGGGCTCTGCTTACTCCAGTGGGTTTCTCTTTGTGCTTATTGAGATGCCAGAAAATCTACTGCATAGGTCATGCAGAGGGAAATTAATTTGGTGCCATCTCGTTTCAGCTCCTGCTTATCCTTATCATGTGCCTGTGCCCTCCTCCAGAGGCTGGCAGGGGTTCTGCCGAGTGGTCTGTGACAGGAATAGCCGGCAGAGTGGCTTCCAGCGCACTGCAAGCCGGGCTGCCTCCCCTGCCCTTAGGGAGCTGGCTGGCTCCATGCCTGCCCTTGCCACGTGTGCCAGCCTTGTTCTACTCCCTCTCCTCTTGTCTCATGCTCTCAGTGTTCATTTAAATAAGATAGTGTTGAAAATGTAGCATGGAAGGTTTAGAGGATGACTTTAGGCAGGATTTACATGATAGACACCAGATCCTGTTTGTGTCTGTACAGATACACCTGCTCTGAGTTTACCTTAGCTGCAGGGAAGTGCCTAGAATTACAAATGTGACCAAGAGGAACAGGGCTAGCCTGTGGTGTTTGGAAAGGTGGCATGAGAAGTGTGCACAGGATGGTTGTGTGTCAGGATTTTATGTCTTGGGGCTACCTGGGGCTGTGTCAGTGCAAACCATACGTAGGAGGCTGGGACAAGTGTGGTGAAAGCCACAAGAGAAGATCCTCCCTTCTCCTATACCAGGACTTTGTGGTATTGCAGCTAGGTAAATGTGGTTCAAGCCCTGTAAAACAAACCCCTTCCAGATAACACAAATCATTCTCCTTTTGAAAGTTCTTCATTGTTCCAGTGTTCCCACACCTCCCTGCCTCAAATGCCTTACCTAATGCTCTAGATAAAGCATAATAAATCTTGCCCTCATTTTAAAATCTTCTGTTGCACACACTCCCTCCTCAATGGCATTCCTTTTGTATTATTTTCCTGCTTTCAAGGTATATCTACTGTTTAACACTCTCCTCATTCACACCATTACTCAAAACTGACGTCTTTCTGTGTTTCGCGAGAATCTGACAGTGTGAAATATGTGCACCAGAAACTTAACTGTAACCACCTGCTGTTTTCTCTATAATTACCAGTAAGCAAGTCCACTGTAAGTATGTGTGTCTCCACTTTGGATGCCAAAAAGACATTGATAGCTTCTGAGTCAATCATCTGTTGGTCTGACGTGAAAAAAATACCTCTCCCTTGAGTCGGAACCTTGTCCTTCTCTCTTCTCTTTGCTGTTTGAGATTTCACGTGGTAGCTATGATAGCTTGGATACTGCAATACTGTTGGGGGCCATATGGAGATACCCAAGTTTGTCCTAGTCCTAGGTTTGAAAATAGCTTAATTTCATAGAGCTAGCTAGCTTTGAAAATGGTCAAAGTCTACACATGCCTGGATAAACTTTAGAGGACCTCTCTTAGCTCTTATTTTAGCACTGTATTTCAATGGTTATGCTAGTGACCTTTTTCAGTACAAGAATTCATGTTAATTCATGGCAACCGACAGCATTACTATAAACTTCTTGACTGTTCCATTTTTTTGAGCTTTGAAATGTAATCAAAGGTGGATTTATCTGATACTAAGAGATGAAACTGTTACCAGCTTTAGGTTTCCTCCCTTATTTTTGTAGGAGGTTGCTGCCAGAGTAAACTGAAATTGGAGGTGGTTTATGATCATGCTGCAGCCTGTACACTACACTTGCTCAGGAGTTTATCCAGGAGGATCAGCTGATCCTGCTGCAGGATGGTGACCTCTGGCAGAGGCACAGGACAGAGGCAGCTGCTTCTGCTCTCCTAGCTAAACCTGCTTAAGGCGGTGGGTGGGAGTTGTTAATGCCATTATTTGTTTAATTATAGGGCTAATAGGTTTGTGTGTGTGTGCACTTTATTACAATAGAATACATTAAATCGAAGCAGAGGAAAGATTGAGTGTACTACTTTGGGAGCTGGTTTCCAATTGTTATTCCTTTTTATTAATGAGACACTAAAAGGAAAAGTAACCAGAAGCATGCTCTACTTTAAACTCTCCAGTAAAAAGACTCATTTCAGTTCACCCTGAAATGTCTGGTGCCATGGGGGTGTGCAGTGCTTTTAGGAATACAGGGCAAGGGGGAATTTTTAATTAGCTTGGTCTTCTTATTTTCCTCCTAGGGTAGATAGGCTTAGCTTTCTCAACCTTAGTACTTGAAAATAGGTAGCCAAGGGTGCTCTGGGAATTATTTGCTCAGGAAGTCTGTTAGAAAAATGGGAATCCAAAAGTTATTTCCATTTTAATAAAGAGAGGATAAAGTTTTTAATGATGATAGCCTTATGGAAGTGCAGCTTTTTCCCTTTCCCACTCCCCTCTGTAATACCCTTAATAAAAAAAAATAGAGATAAAGCAAATACTTCACAAGCTACCACAGGGATCACAGTGGTATTTTGTGAGGTGCTGTGGGAGCTATCTCCTATGCTCAGGCCTACTGTGAATCTGCAAGTGATGGTCCTCTCAGGAAAGAAGCTGAGGGCACTTGGCAGTGGAAAGTATCTTGCCCATAGTGGAGATGGTGAGAGAATTGGCAATGAGGAGGTGACTGGTCATTCTGCAAGGCCTGGTCATGAGCCAGTTTTCATTTTCATCTTGTTCTCTTTCTGTTTTTCTTTCTCTCTCGCTTTTGTTATTTATACCAATGAGCAAATGTTACTTATTTTTAGCAGCCTTTCCATTTTGCTCAGGCACTGATCCCAAGTAATGGAATGCCTATGGCCCTCCCTCAGGCACCATTCCACCTCTAATAAGAGCAAACAAATGCAAGTTTTGGTGTAGGGAGTTATTGACTTGCTTCCAGGTAAGTAGGTGTGTGTGATATATATAAAAGGTGCCCATGCATACCATGTGTTAGCACTCTAACATCTTATGAAATGGTCTGGCATAATCTGCTTTGGGCTCTTGGCGAGAAATTGTGTTGTGTATCTCCATAAAGAAGCCTTGCAACTTGCCTATTTTAGAGGATATAAACCTCCCCCTAAGAATGCAAACACCCCCAAACACGCACACCCATTTCCACTACTAGAGCAAAAGCAAGGTCCTCCCTTGACTGCAGACAGTTCCAGTTCTGGAAAGCAGATGGATCAATTAATAGAAGCAGAGGTAAGAGTTGTGTAGATAGGGGTAGATGCCGTAACCCTCATTATTTTCCTTTTCTAATTTGAATCTTATATCAGATCTTAATTTTATTGCAGAGATGCTTACACTAGGGATAATAGAGTCCTGAGAGAAAGAGTTATGGGAGGGCTTCCACTGAGGTGTGGATGTCCAGGGAGCCCCTGCCACACTGATTAGCAGCTGGCAAGCCACAAGGCTCCTAGCAGCTTTATGTCTTCTTTCCAACAACCTTAGAAACTGCTCCTTGTCTAAACCCCTTTAGGCTGGAAAAAAAATGTAAGGAAGGGTGTATCCAATCTGAGACAACAAAGCTTATACCTTCCTAGCCCTACTCAAAGCATATCCAAAAGAACTTCAGAACAAAGAAGAAGCATCTACACATTTAAACTGCAAGTTTTAGGTCTTGCCCATCCATGCTAGCCCTGCGTCCCCCTCAGGTACAAGGGATTTGTTGGGAAAACAAGAGCCCTTGGTTACTGCTGCCTACTTTGCATCAACAGTGCTTTTCTCTCTCCTAGACATGTTTGTACTGCTGTCGATGAAGTGATTTCTAGCTCGTGCCTATTTCAGTTCCAGCTGGAAGGAAAGCAGGTGAGGAGATTGTCCCACACCCTCAGTGTTCCTGAGATCCCACCTAGCCAATAATAGCAGCGTAATGCTCGGTTCTCTCAGTAGTCTGGCTTAGTTTAAACACTCCCTGTAGGTTTTTGTCTTCCCAGTTTTCAGGCCTGACTGGTTTTGAGAGAGTTAGGAGCCTACTTATGTGCATGCTTATGCTGGCAGAGGAAACTTATTTTCTGCTAATGCAAGAAGAGTGGCTGGGGAAACATTACTCAGGCACAGCCAGAGCAACTAATGGTCCTGTGCTTAATTTACTAATGCCATTCACTTTTGCCACTGCTTGGGAGTTACCATTGACTGCAATAGAAATATATTGGAGATGAGGAAAAGAAACCTTGTTTAGGCAATAAAGTAATGCTGTCTTTGAGAGGGATCTAAATACCTTCTTTTACCATAGATCTTTGTAGTTTTTCCACCCTTTCCACTGTTCCAGTTGCTGACGGTTTTGTCTGTACTCTGGGATATCTCTCAGCTGAAGCAAGTCCTCTCTGTGCCAAGTCCCTGTTTTGGTACTGTCATTCAAGATCCAGCTCTTATTAACTATCCTGAACCCACTGGAAGGGGAGAAGGTGTCTATTCTGAAGCTACTCTTTCAAATTTAGCTGTATTTGTGTGCTATGATCTGCATGCCTCTGCCCCCAAATTACTAAAATTGCAGCACAGTTGTCCAGGGCTTATTTTTCATTAAATGACTCTTATAACTGGTATTGCCATTAATGACTATCTTAGTCTGAAATGCAGCAAGACATTTAACATGAGTGGGATATGATACCCACCTCAAATAAATACAGAGCTGCATCAGTAGATTTTTCAGTAGAAAGTTCATATTTTCAGGTAAGCAGTCTGGTGTTGGGGAAAAAGGTTAGTCTATTAACACCTCTGCTCAAAGCAAGCCAACTTCCTTTCTACATGGAATAATTATTTTTTCACATAAGCCCTTAGTGCCTCTGCTATGTTTGCACTTGTAAGTCTCAAACATTGCAAAACAGATAGCCCTTTATGAGTGGAATCTGAGATCATGTGTCTGCATTTCAAATTTAAAATTACTGTGCATGGGCTACCATGCACTGGCTTGTGAATGCCATAGGTATAAGGGCTATGGACCCATATTTCAGGTGTGAAGAAAGCAGGGCCTTTTTTAGCATTTAAAGCACCCGTGTGTGTAACTCACAGTTATGAGTGCCTTTGGCAAAACTTGGTAAATTCTGTTGATTCATAGCTGGCATCTCACCATCCGTATGGTCAGGATTGCATATAAATATGTATCTGTCCTACACATAACAGAACCATTTAGAGCATCCCTACACAATAAAGAAGAAGTGAACTTGGGCAGAAAATTCACTCTACCTTTGTGAAAGACTTGCTGGGGAGAATACTGAAAGGCCTTTTGTCTGTCCCAGTCCAGGGCTCACCAGAGATTTTAGGTGGCGGGCAATCCATGCATCTGTTTATACAATTCCAGCAAGGATTAAAGGCCTTTAACCAATCACAGTTCAGACATAGGTGGTGGTGGGAGCAGTGATTGTAACCAGCATGCCAAGAAAGTACAGAGATAGGAAGGCTTCTATCCTGGATCTTGGATCCTGGGGCTTTCATGGATAAAATGTTGCAGCTGGAGTTGGAGAGGGTGTAATGACACACAAATTTTTGGTTTAATCATCTTCTAAAGTCATGCCCAGGGCTGGCTTACAAAAGATGAAAAAAGCTAATGAACCCTGAGGAGGACTGATCTGCAGCTGTCTTCAATAACTTCCTTGAAGGAGGTCTTTTTTCATTGCATATATAACCACTGCATGTTGCTGTTTTGAGCAGCTGTGTCTTGGCTGCTCTGATATGCTCATGGCTGGAACTATCTCTTAAAACTCTGGCCCGCACCTGAAAAAATATTATTATTTAAGGTGACATTAACATCCAGGTTCCAGCCACAATTTTGAGCTGGGTACACCACAGTTGAAATAGGAGAGGCTGTCTGTGCCCTAGAAAGCTTATTTATCTATCTGCAGACACTTAAATTTGAAAGAGGAAATGGGTGAAGGCAAGTTAGCTTTTTTCATCCAATGTGAGCTGGCTAGATGAGTCAGGGAGATTCTTAACAGGTGTGAGATTGCAGTAAGATTGGAGCAATCTGGCAGAATTGCAAAAAAATCTGATTTAGAGTTCCCAAGCTTTTGTCATTCCACACTCAGCAGCAAGGCTAGGAGAAAGAGCCCAGGAATGGAGCATAACGACTGAATTTCAGCTTCTCATGGTGCTGTTGCCACAAATTCTTGAGTACTTATATATACTGTATACCTATATTTCACTGCTGTGCTAGACCCAGAATTTATGTGTTGTGCTGCAGTATTCTGGGAACTGTTGGTCTTGCACCAATAGCACGATTTACAAAGGACAAGCCCAAGTGATCTAGAGTGACTGTAACTATGCTGGTGCAAGAATTTGAATTCAGAAATTGAAAGGGCACATTCACAAAGAAAAAAGTTGCATTATCAACATTTGTTAACCAAAACATGATAACTAGCTTGGGGTAAGAGCTTAAGGCTGTCTTCTGTGCTAACAGGACCATGTAGAGAAACTGAGTGAGCCCTGGGGTGAAAACTGCAAGTTGCTGAATGCAATGTTCAATACTATGGATATGTTTTTAAATTACTTCAAGTAAGGAGTCCTGTTGTCCTACCAAGTATGAGGTATTGAGATGTTTTTCAAATATTACATATTTGTTTCTGTTAATATGTTATTGGGTAGTTGGTATTTTGAATAAAAGTAATCATTGCAAGAAGCTTTAGAAATGAACTCTTTACAACTGTTCATTTAATAATAATTAAAGACAGTGAAGGAAACCTGAAACATTCAGTAGTTTTAGCAGTAAAACTGAGGTGGGTGTCTTCGGAAATTCTCTAATCTTTCTGTTGCAAAAACTGAGGCAGGGAATTTGTCTTAAGCAATTGCTTTTGGAAAAACATCCTTGCTAGTAATTTCTTTTTTATTCACAGAATATCCAAAAGAAGGGAAAAGTTTGTGAGGAAAAAGAAATTGCAACTGGCTGCTAAAGGCGTTAATACGATGCTAACAAACCATAGCCTTTCCAAAGCATAGCTGGCAACATTACCACCCATCTGTGCCGAGTGGGATGTGCAAGCAAAAGTCAGGGCTGAAAACCCTCCACCTGTTTGCAGAAAGTAAGTGAGCACACACTGAAGTTACTCAGCGTATTCTCTCTGTCTTCAGCAGTCTGGGTGATGTTGTTACTACTACTTTTCTGCTGTCTCATATCTCCCACCACCATGTGCCAGCTGATAGGGGAACTGTGACATACCACACCCCCGCGGCCAGGAAGGGGGTCACATGGACTGGTCTCATCCAGGGCACTTTAAAGAAACTGATAAGCTCTATCTCATTTAACTTGGCCTTTGGAAGACGCTTGTGGAAATTTCTGCAAAGGAGGTGACATCAGTTGTTGTCACAGCTGCTGTGTAAGTCTGCAAGGCTGTGTCTGCTCAGTATCTGCCTGGGGTGTGTATGCGTGTGCAAGTAGATATTGTTCATAGATTGCATTTAAATCAAAACCAGTCCATATGAAGCTGGCAAGAATGTTCACTTGCTCAGAATAGGTGCATTACCATTGAGACTTAAAGCAAGGATGGAGTACGTAAACTTAATAAAGCACAAAGACAACCAGGTTTGGAGGGCTGGCGTGTACATTTGAAGCAAATTCTCCCTGGGGAATTCCAAGTGTTAGTATGTGGGACATACTCCAGCTGCTAGCTGCTCAGACTTAAAATAAACCAGGCAAAATCCTGTATTCAGACTCTCCCAACTGAGGCAAGCTGCTATTGCAAATGTTTTTCTTCCAGTTGGGTCAGAAAGGCAACAAATATTTTTGAAAGGGCATTTAAAACCTTAGTATTTTATGCAGCTTTCCTTGTGTTTCTCTGTAGTGACATGTTTCTCAACACAGTTGTAAATTTAGCAAAGAATCTGGTTTGTACAGGTTGAAACACTGTCCCAGGAAGGCTGGAATTAAAAACAGGGTGAGAAGGAGTGTTTCTAGCTTGTGTGACAGTGACAGTGCTACCAATACTGCTTTCTTAATCCTAGGTGCTTTAAAAATCTCAGCATGACTTCATTTACAGAGAACTATTTGCCTTGTTGAACTGTGGAGACCCTTTTTCTTAAAGAGAAACACATGTGTCTTAAGGATGGTCTCCTTTCTTAACATATTGAAGAGGAAATAATTTAATGTGTCTGTGAAAGACTCCATAGCAGGATTTTAGGGAAAAAATTAGATGTCTGGGAGTTGTACGATTGTTTGACAACTAGAATATGAATAACTTTGAGGAGGTCTGAAAATAGACTACAGTACTGTTTGCTTTGTCTTGTGGTTTGAAATTTACTTTAGGACTTTTTAAAATTTTATTTTAATAACCCTCTGACTATAATTTATTTCTAAGGTACTGAGATACTTGGGAGGGGTGGGAAACAATCAACTTAATGCAATCTATGCAAATAATGTCTAATTTTTTTTTCAACAGTAACCTATGTGAAACTTCATTCATCAAGACTACTCAGTTTTTCTGTGATAAAACCTGTTGTGCAATGTAATACACAACATTTAGGAATTCAACACTCTTATTACTGTCAAAGCACAAACTCTACCAGTCAGCTTGAAAAATTTATACAAGTGACTGACATGATCAATCTTCCTGTTTCTTCTCTTCTTCCTTTAGACACAGACACATAAATTCTTATTCAAACCAACAGGCTTATCCAGGATATATTTTTAAGGGTGAACTGTGCTAGGCTTTGGTTAATCATATACAGTGCTGGGAATATCTTTTGAAGGTATCCTGAACACTGTGACAGAAGTATTTGTCACTCAAACTATTTATAATTCTAGGAGTTTGGAGGGAAGATAGATGTTTATGCTTTTTCATATGAAATGGCACATATGCCTTTTGCACAAAAGGCATTGGCCATGCCTGTATTGACACGTCAGGCAGATCTGGACCATGTTGTTTTTTCGACATGCCATGTTTACACCCCAGACACACTTCTGGCTACTTGATTGACCTTTCTGTCTCACAGATGACTTTGTAGCTCTTCGAGCTCAGCTGGACCCCTAGTTTCTGTGGATGATTGGAAGAGGTCAGTGCAGGGTACCTCAAAAACTGTGAAGCTGTTGCCCATGTAGTACCTCCTTTAAAAAGTTTTTAAGGGCTCTCAAGCTGAATAAAATTATGAGCTCTAGTATTAACCACAATTTTTTTTCTTTTATGATGTGTAAAACTATACTAAGGCCAGTCAGCCTTTGAGAAATAAGACTGATAAGCATCACAGGCTTTTTTCTTTATTTTCATTACCACCTCAAGCAATTAGTTTTGAGGACCTCTTGGCAAAGTTTACGTGCAGGTTATCCTTCCCTCCTAGGCTTTCTTAGGTCTCTTGAATTATTCTTAACTCTATGTTTCTGGGAATCGTGGGCAATGTATAGACCCAACGCCTTCAGCAGGCACGCAAGGAATGTTATGAGGGTAGCAGGCTTCTTGTTTCTCTGGTCACTCAGAAGATTTATGTGCCAGTATAATGAGAATGAATGATTAGCTGTTGTTCATTGACAGGGACCTTGTGGGTCTGTCTGTGCACAAGAGGTTTTGGGAGTTGATAACCTTTGTGCTTCAGGTTTTGTTTTGAATAGATAGAAGTGGAGAAAATGGTTATTGGTAGATGTAAAACTGGACAAACAAACTGAAGGGTATTAGCCAAGTTCTGGCAGTAAAGCTGAAAATCTGGTTATTTATACAGCTGGAAACAGAGTTGGGGTATTTTCATTATTTTGAGAACAGCACTGACTTTTATAGAGTTACAGGATGCTCCTGCCTAGGATTTCAGTCTCCTCTATATTTTAGGTCTCTGTGAGACACTGTGATGTATTACAGCTTAGGTCTAAACACTGGCCAAGTATAAAGGGAGGGGCCAATTTTGAACTCTGAAACTGAGAAGTCTCTAGGTCACTCTAAAGTTGCCCAGAGACAAGGCAAGTTAAAGTATCCTTCTTGCCATTCAGCAGCAAGATAAAATGTCCATAGACAGAAACACTATTACTACTATATAAGTTATTCACTTCAACACCTTTCTCATATCATATCAAGTTAATGACCATTTTGTGTCTGGTATACATCCAGAACCCCTGTTGTAAAGTCAAGTTGCATGAGATAACCCAGTTTGCACTAGTAAATGTTATAGAACACTATATTATTTTGGCAATTATCATAAAGCTACATAAACCATATATTTAAGATTTTTTTTTCTAAAGGATAAGAAATAAAGATTAAATACTGAACTCTGATTTTCAGATATATTACATATACCTCCCCCACCTTCATATCATAATAACAAATTATTGGGAAACTGAAAGGTAAGAGCCAGATTTTTTTTTTTGCTTTTACATACCTAAAATGTAGCAATCTTTAGAAGAAATCTAAGTATTATGTCTACCTCAACCACATGAATTCTAGAAGAAACCTCTGCTTTCTCTGGTATTTATGTTTTCCTAATATCCACTTCTTAAAAGTTTTGGCTTTCTCAATGGTTCCAGCAGCTTCACATTATAAGGTTTTGATGCTGATTTAAAATTTCAATACGCATTTTTGCATTTTGATCAAGAATTCAAACTGGGACTTAAGGGCTTATGTCCTATTCAGAAGTTACCCATGTGCAAAAACATTCTTCTGAAGCATATGGGAAAGAAATGGGTGCCTTTACACACATGCCTGGAAGATAATTGGAAATCACTGTGCTCCATTTTTCAAAAATAAGAACCATAACCCCCCTCCGGCATGGCACAAAGCAGGCACATTTTCTCACTGAAAGGCATAAACTCAGTGTTTCAGTGCGTACCTACAAAATGGTGGTTGGAAAGGCATTTGGAAGCGTTCCCTTAACAATAGTCACGTCACCATCCTCCTATCTGTGCTGGCTGTAGCAGAGACAGAGCGTTGTTTACCCCTGTGCTGTTGTATAGCAACCCTGGGAGTTTGAGGCATAGCTGCGTGCACTGCTTGGTGCTGGTGTAAGCCTTACATGTGCTGTGCACAGTACGGACAGCAATCCTCAGTGAGCCGGGCTCTGCTGCAGGCAGGAGGCAGGAGAAGCAGCCAGAACAGCCCTGTCCTAATGCATGGTGCAACTAGGGGAGAAGGAAGGGGACAGAACTGCCCATCTTTCCTAGGTGTGTACCTGTGCCTAAATGATTTCACTCAGCCCTGAACTAGTAATGGAAAATCTTGCATGGCTACAACTCAATAGTCTCAAAGTCTGTGTTTGTGACTGAGTTGGCTTGAGTTAACAGTACCTTTAGAGATACAGTGCTTGCAAAACATGCACCACTAGCCAAAGTATGCCTTTTATCAAGATGGGTTAGGAATATCCAGTGCTTCCCTACAGGCATGTTACTACCTGTAGATGAATTTAATAACACTAGATTATTGTAGTGTGGTTTTTACTGGCTTTTTTCCTTCATTCTTTTGAATCTATTTACTTAATTTTCCAACCATCAAGAGAAAAACACAGCTATGAATGCTTGCAAAAGCAGGGTCAGATGGTGAGGCTGGACTGAAAGAAGGTATTTAGATTCTTCGGATGGTGCTCAAGAGAGCTGTGGGCTCAGCTATGCTACACAGCCAAGTACACTATAGAGATCCCTGAGCTAATGCCATGATCGGAAGCTCAGTTAGTGTTGTTCTGTTCTCCCTGGGCTAATTAACAGAGGTGCCTCTCAGCATACCTAATTAGCTCTGTTCCTGCAGCATCCTCAGGGGCAGGGCTAATTAGCGTGGGTGCTTTGCTATACAGACACTGCTACATTGCCTCTGGGATGTAAGCTAGCATCCGTGCACGGCATTGCAATGTACCGTGTAGACAAGCCAGCTTCCTCAAAGCTACCTCAGGAACTCTAACAGCCCTTTGCTGTATAGACTTGCCTGGTGCGTTAATGAGACCCCAAAAGCTTATGCAGGGAGAAGAATAGCAACTTGGGATGTGGGCTAGAGGGTAACATTTTGGGACATAGATGTTTCAGGATGAGTCCCAGATTCATTTGCTTTTACTTTACATCTATTTCTTACCTTCACCTCTATATCCACTTCTTACCTTTTAATTAAATACAATGTTAAACGTAATCACCACCTGTGGTAGAGGCAAACAAATAGGCCTGTATTGAGACAAATGAAGTCTGAACCTGCTACCTTGCAGCTCGATGGTTTTAGCAACTAAAAGATACCTATGAACTAATGAACTGAAGCATTTTTAATGCATATTTCCCTATTGCTCTGGTCAAATAATAATGATAACAAAGTATTCTTTATGGTTTTACAGACCCTGCTTTCTCTAATCTTTAAATGCTTTGCAAGCATGAGTAAGCACAGCTTCATATGAGCATGTGATAAAGCAATACAATGATTCCCATAGTACCAGCAGTAAATCTGAGATGTGAAGACCAGCCAAAAGTAACTTGCATTTATTATAAAGAACATGTCCTCCCTGGTTTAACTTATTCTTGTACCGTGCTTCTCAGAATTTCCTTGTAAGACACTTTTCTTATCAGGACTATTTTACCTCACTGATAGCAATTGATTGCAGGTTCAGTTTAGCTGAGCTGACTTGAAAATGTTGCAATGCACCATATGAGAGTTGCAGAAAGGTGGCTTATTATTCACAAAGGGGCTGTACACTGTAGAGGGCTGATAAACAAAAGATCCACTGTTTCTGTCTTCTGCTTACAGTATCAGGAGCAACAGGCTGCACTGATACCTTCCCTGATAGCTCAGCCTTGCACAGAGAAACAGTGCCATTTGTGGCTGCAAATTTTAGCCTCTTCATGGGGTCCTCAGGGGCTCAGAACCTCCCAGGATCTCAGTGGGAGACTCTTCCCAATAAGTGGAAAAGAGCTGTCAGAGACAGCCTAATGTACCTCTTAATCTTGTTTCACTTTATTCCCTTCATTCTTAAAACCTCAGATATACATAATATATAGCTATCCAATTTTCTCTCCTTCCCACAAGGAAAGCCTGTGGCTACAGCTGCATCGTCTGAAGTGAACTTGGGAGTGGTCTGCAGTGCTCACTGGGTTTTTGCTATGCAGTGTTCCTATAAGCTCAGCCTCCTCTGGCAAATGATGGTGATGTCCATTTGTGAAAGACTCATTCTTTACAGGGAAACCAGAAGATGCATGGAAGTGACCTGGCCAGGCAAAGGGAAGTGGCTGCAGGAGTTCCTTTGCAGCCATGTATGCTTGACATGCACAGATCAGCCAAGAATGCATGCCAGCAGGTAAGAAAATTCTAGACCATCCCTGGACATGTCTTTAAATGCAGCCTCAAGGATGGCCTCTGCTTCTCTCCCTTCCAATAGGGAGAAGTCTTTGGAGCATTTCTCTAGAAATGCAGGAAGGAGAGGGGTCTCTTGCAGCTAAATCACCCTGTGGCTGGTTCCACATCCACCTACCAAACCCTGCTGTAGTGCAAAAGGGACCCATCCTCCTGACCTTTCTGCTTGGGTCAGTTGTAGTTAGGTACAATGTCCGAGTTTTCAAACAAGAGATGAGCAAGACCTCTTAGTCAGAGCTCTGTACAACACCATCTTCAAGGAAATGACTTCTGGCTTTAATGGTTGGACCAATGCCATTAGTGAACAGCATTATTTACATGTATGAATCCTCCTTCTCAGAAATCCCAGAAACATTCCTGCTTGAGCTATGTGCAAAAGAAATCTGAGATTAAAAAAAGGCCTCCCGAGCAGAGAGGAATAAGAGACAAAGAGATGTGTGTCTCAGCAAGACTTCCACAGAGAAGCCTCAACATGTGTGCAAGGTGAAAAAGAATAACAGGATGACGTCAGTGTTGGCTGGTGATGGGCAAGGGAGGGTCCTTTTCATCACAGTTTGGCAGAGAAACACACGGCTTCAGCAGAGGGAGGAAGTACAGATCCTTACTTCAGAAATATAAATTCTTTTTTAATAAGTGACTGAAACTGTAGGAGTTCCTAAAGAAAGACAGCTTTCCTGCTCCTTATATCTTTAACTCTTTCCCTGCCTGATGGAATGTTGCTATTGCTTTCACTTTCCTGCTTTACTCTCCTGTGCGTTTTGGGGAAAGTGAGCAAGCTGTGTTAGATAACACAAAGTGGTCAAAAATCAATGCCAAGACCTGCACGACAAATAACTGGAAGCCAGGACAGTTGCAGAATGGCCAGTAGATGTATGATCCCATGGGAACCACAGGGCAGGGCTTTTAAAGGAAAAGGCACCCATGTTCTTATTCAAAGTAATTTTTTCTTTTTTCATCTTTTTTTTTTTTTTTTTTTTTTTCCCTGAGGCTCAGGTTCCAGTAACAGATTTATCTTGCCTATTTTGAGAAATACATTTAGTCACCTAAGCCCTGTCTATAGTTGATGAGGCTAAATAGGCATGTCTGGAGGACAGCTCATCCCATTTGAGTTACTTTGGAGAGGTGGGGGTAGTGGTGGTGAAAATAAGGAAGGGTCTGCCTGCTCCAGCTGACCACACAGGTAGGCCAGGGAACTTTCTGGGTCTGTTTTTTGTCTGGCAAAAAATTGAGTATTGCAGTGCTACCTAAGGTTTTGATTTGGCTGAAGCAGGGAAGTGCTGGAAAATACAAGAAAGATGTTGAGGGCCTGAACATTAACCAGGCATCACAAAGGTGAAATAAGGGTCCATGCCTCTGAATAAAGGATGCAGATAAGGTAAACACTCTTAAATCTAATATACTTGTACTTGAACAATTGCTAGCAAGACCTGGACATAAGATAGGAAATCAGTATTTGCAGACTGTTTTTGGTCTGTTATTATTGAAATTGTGATCAGGTTTAGAAGCTATAACAATTTGCAGAGAATATGAAAATTACTTTGTAGCACAGATAAAACAAATGAATCACCTAGTGCCATAATGCAAAATTTTCCACTCCTGTCCTTATGTTTTATTCTGATATCTGCAATTCACCACTTCAAACAAAACAAATAGCTTTTTTTATTTATATTGTGCACCAAAAGTTAACGCTAGTTTTCATAGGAATATTTAATTTTAATATCAAGATAAGAGTGACCAACCCAGATTCTGACGCAATTTTATCAGTGCAGTCTAACATATAAATCTTGTTCCAATGACACTTTCCCTGAATAAAAAGCAGGTATGCTAGCACAGACGAGAGATTTCCCAGTCTAAGGCACCCCAGATGATTCCAGTCTGGGCATATCTGTGCAACATGAGACTGGCAACTGTGCCTTGCTCTCTGCTGCTTTTGTTGGAGCCAGTGGCCAGAGGAGGTGCTCAGCACCAGGCAAGGCTGAGTCTTCTGGGCTCAGATGGTGCAGAATTCTGCCGAAAAGAGAAAGACTCATGAGAGCAACTTGATTCTGTGCTTTTTCCACCAGTGGCTAATTTTAGCAAAACTGTCCTTTGCACGTGTGTGTTGGAGGGCAGACATTTCCTTCTTTACATGACCTTTGTATAAAACCAAATCCAGAGCAGTGACTTTTCTCTCTCTCCCCTATTTTCAGATTTCTGGAGACTCATTGATGGAAGAAAAAAAAAAAAAGAGAAAACCCCAACTTATAGAAATCTGTGGTTTGTGCAAAGGAACAAAATTAAATAGGAAACAATTTAGCAGAAAGTTTCTTCTGCAACTAGAAACTATACCAAAACATTTGATCTAATGTCCCAGAGCTGTTCTCCTGCTGTTCTGTTCATGGCTTGATTTGAGTTTATGTGTGCCTATCAGGTAGAACTCTGGGCTGGGACATATATTTTTGTTCAGGCTACAAATCCTTCCTGTACCCTCTCTCTGCTTCTCCAGCTTCCCATGGCAGCAGGAAAATTAGTGCATGTGTGTAAAACTGCTGTTTTCTTCCTCGGCCCATTGTGCTGGCTGAATTACTCATAAACCAAACATTGATAACATCAACTGACAGTTATTTAAACCTGAGGTTTCAGGTTAAGGAGTAACAGTGAATGCAAATATAGCTGGTGAGAGGCTGTTTGCAGTGCACGCGCTTGTGTGTTAGATCTTGAGAATTTTTAAGGGTTGCTACACAAAGTTCCATAAAGCAAAATTATAAGGTAGTATAGGGATTCCATGTTAAAGGTGTCTGTCTTTGTGATGTTATTGAGGTGTACCTGCTTTTTAGGTGCCCCCCAAAAACTTGCAGCTCATCTCTGAGCTCAACAGAGTGAACACCTCTAGTTTTCCTTGCAAACACCTTTTGTTAGTCACAGGATTGCTGGTCACTTGTGACCGCCCCTGAAAAATGAAGGTTTAGAATGCTAGTTTAAAAAGACATTACTGTTGTGTACGTAGCAGCAATAAGTTAACCTGTGCCTGGGAATGTTCCCATTTGGGCCATGGTCTTGTCTGCCCCAACCCTTTAGAGCATCCTGGTCATTTTGGAAATTTTGGTCATTGTAGAGGCCACACTAACAGGCAGGCTGCACACAGCCACCCTCTTCCACCAGCTGAAGGAGGCAGCTAACACAGGTATGGGCCATTTGCAGGAAAGTTCTCAGATATGGCCACAGGTAGATTTCATAGTCTCATTCTTTCAACACAGCTATATGAACTATGATGCTGTCAGAAGTGTTTAAATTTAGAAAATCTGCTTACTCTGTTAGGCTTGCCCCTTGCACAGATTTTTCTCAGGGTGGTTGAACAGGTGGCTTAAGGTATTATTTTTTTAAAATCTGATTCTATTGCACATCTTTCCTGTAGAGAGAAGAGGGTTGCCTCGCTGCTGCTGAGTTATCTCTTTCTGGTCTTACTGCTAATAACTGATACAGATACTTGGGAGATAAAACTCTTGCTGAGCCCAAGACTGAAGCAGTGAAACAGCATATAAAGCCAGCCAGCAGCAGACAGGAACCTTCTCAGTTCTTGTCCTTTCCTAAAGTGGCAACAGGAAATGAAGAGCCTTTGGGATACATCCTTACTTTTTCTCTTCTTACCTTTAAGTCAGTGTATCTTTTTCCACTCCTAGGCCCTTCCTTGCCCCCAGATATTTAAATATGCATATTTTTTCTAGGGAAACCAGAGAGAGTATAATTGATATTTTATTATATTATATTTTATTAATATAGGCAGCAAGATGACTTACTTTAAATGTTGAAATAGGTTTTTTTTACATTCGCTTTCTGGTTTGTGGAGGTTTTCCCCCATAGAAAATCCATCCAAAATCTTTACATTAAAAATACCACTCTGGACAAGAAAAAAAGTGAGGTTCTGCTTAGACAGCCTGTATGTGTCTTAATGATAGATGGATTACTGCATTCATGTCATCCTCCTGTAGTGATTTTGACTAATTTTTCTTGTTTTGGATGAAAGGTGGATTGGAGATTTTTTTTTGGGAAATTCTAGTCAGAAGTGTGGAATGACATTGAGAGGAATGGTTGGGTCTTCTGCCTATAGACCTTCTCCCAGGCTGTGATCTGTTTGCCTATATCAATTGTCAGCAATGATTTCACTGAGTTAGCTACATTGCACTGAATTGTATATTCATTTAGGAATAGAGAGACTTTGATCCCACTGACATGCGTGACCTTTAGGCTTAGTCTTTGCTGAGGTTATTAAGTTAAACTGCTTAAAACCCTGGAAACATTTGTAAACAACGTATATGAACATATTGAAATGTCCTACAACAATCTAGAAATCGTATTATTAGTGTTTGGAGTAGCATACTCTCAGTGCATTTACAATTCAGTGTTTGAAACCAAGCTAATTAAGTTCCAAACTGGACACAAGGATTAATTTCAATCATCTAATCTCCCATTACGTGTTCACAGTTCATGAGAGGACTCATGAAAAATTCATAATTTCCAGGAATAGGAAATTCTTAGAAAAAGCTGCAGTTGAACATTGGAAACTGTCAGACAAAACTTAAACTTTATCAGGTCTTGTTTGTACAAGTCCGGTTCAGTTGATTCAATTACAGAATGTTCATTCCTGTTGTGTGAGCATGACCCAGCTGAGATATGAAACTGGAGTTATTTTTCTGAAACCCCATCCCAGTGTACTTCACAGCTGTATCTTTTTATCTTCTAGTGTTGTTTTGGACAACAATATAATAGAAACCATACAGACCTCCATCTCTGGTTGTTAGCTGTAACACAGCAATGTCTGTAAAGTGATGCAGAATACTGAGTGCAGCTCGATCTCCTGACTTCCTCCATGTTACCTCCCTTAAATTTTGTACTGAATCTGAGTCAGCAGAGCCCTGGCAGCCAGGAGGGACAGCTGTGTCCTAGGGGGCACCAGGCACAGGATCATCAGCCAGGCAAGGGTGCCTGTCCGCTCTGCCCTGCACTGGGGCAGCCTCAACTCGAGTGCTGGGGGCAGCTCTTGTCACTGCAGTATAAAAAAGACATTAAACTACTAGGGAGTGTCCAAAGGAGGGCCAAGAGAATGGTGAAAGTCCTGGAGCAGAAACCATATGAGGAGTGGCTGTGATCACTTGGTCTGTTCATCCTGGAGAAGGCTGAGGACAGATCTCACTGCAGTTACAATTTCCTTGTGAGGGGGAGGAGGAGCAGCAGACAGTGATGTGTACTCTGTGGTGACCAGTGACAGGACTCAAGGAAATGGCACAAAGTTATGTCAGGAGAGTTTTAGGTTGGATATCAGGAAAAAATTTTCACCCAGAAAGTGGCTGGGCACTGGAGCAAGCTCCCCAGGGAAGTGGTCACAGCACCAAGCCTGACAGAGCTCAAGAAGTGTTTGTACAATGCTCTCAGGCACATGGTATGATTCTTGGGGTGTCCTGTGCAGGGCTAGGAGTTGGATTCGATGATCCTGATGAGTTCCTTTGTACTCAGTTTTTCTATTATTCTGTGATTCTATTCACAGTGTTTTCAGTGTTTATCCAGACACTAATCTTGTATTACCTTGCAGAGAATAAAAAGCCACAACTCTGGAAAGTAGACAAAATCTTTATGAAAGTTCTCTGTACCTTCTTTGAATGATGAAATACTTTGGGGTTTTTTTTAGAGCTTGTAAGGAAAACCCCTTCCCAAGGACTTCATAAAACTTTGTAATCCTCAGTCTGTATAATGACAGAAGGGAAAAACACTTTGATGACCCGGAGGTCATCAAAGTTACTTATCCAAATAAAGATCAATTGGATGAGGTCTGTTACATGCGATAAGTGATAAGAATAAGGTGCTCAGTCCAAGTGCTTTGAACAAGTTAAGCTATGCCTTCTTCCCCCTGCAGCATCAAATAGTTATGGTGTAACTGTGGCTTCCTCCTCCAAAGTGTTTTGTTCTGGTTTTGTGCAGCATGAATTTCATAGGCCATTCTCTCTTAGTGGTGGGGAGATTTTTTGTGAAACTTATGTTTACATCATAGGAATTAAAGTTCTGTACAAAATTTCAGTCTGCTTTCTGAGGCAGTGGCAGCAGCTTAAAGTGTAAGTCGTATATTTATAGTGGATTGTAGTGATGCTGAGTAAGTGTGTCTAGATAAAAGGATTTCCCTAAATGGGGACATATTTACTCCCAAGAATTGTAAAAACATAGTAATAGCATTCTATTCGTGTACAATCTAGTGTTGAAATACAAGAAAAGAGCAGAAGGAATCGAGATGGAGTGAGAGAGTTTGGTGGTTATGCCTGGTTTGATAGATAGTACATGTTATCATAAGCCTAGTTTCTAAACCGAAGGAAACTTTGGATAAACAACAGATGATATCTAAATTTTCATTAGTCTTGCTCATTAATCTCTATTTCTGTGCTCAGCTACCTTTACATGCTCCTCTAAAATATGTCTATTGTCTCCTTTTCAGGGGCTCTTCCTGACAGAAATGCCCTGAAGAAATGAGCCAGTAAAATATTTATCAAAACTTCCCTAAATACCAACCATCTCATGGGGGGTAAATACTGATGTAAATCAGCATGACTTATGATAGCTTGCTTTATTTCATTATTTCAAACTTTTCCTCAACATTTTATTACAGTTCATTTGGAATCAGATTATAAAACCTTTCTAACAAGCTTGTCAAGTGAATTTCCTGTGCTATCAGTAATCAATGATGGTGAAATCTGAAGCAAAGCTTTCAAAATATTTAGTATTTTCTAATCATATTTAGTACTAAATTTTTTGGTTGGTGTTTCCTGCAAGCAAGATACTGCAATTTCTTGTATTTACTACTACATGTTGCAAGCCACACAGAGCCTGGATCTGTTCACTAGCAAACAATATTGTCACTAGGATTGTTCTTTTTCAGTATTCCAGTTTTTGGAAAGGATGGGTCTTCTTGTGTGGCTTTGAACCTCTTAAGTCAGTTTTGTTATTTTTGTTGAAGGCCGCTCCTGGAAAGCTTTCTGTTTGTTCTTCTGCCTCGGCTAGTGGGGATGTTAAAACAGGGGTGCAGCTGTTCATATGTATAAATAGGAAAAAATATTTCATTTTGAACACAGCTAAATCCCTTCAAAGGCTGCTGCTTCTCTGCTGAGCCAATGTTTTCAGTGAGCAGGAGGCTTTCCCCAGAAATGGGTAGGACTTCCAAGTTAGTGCTAACGATATTGTGGTAGTGTGGGACCAGACTTGGAGCATACCCTGGACAGCCTCTGGCCACGTCCAGGGTGAGCAGCTCCTTTGTTTGCTTTGTTTGGAGGGTGGGGTGGTTGAGGAGAAGGGAAGAGCATGCAATCAAGGAGAAAACAGGAGGAGCTGAGTAGCACATGACAGAACTGAACTTGGTAGAGTAACAGAAATGTGAACCAGAAGAATCTCCTAAGCACTCTGCCAATGTTGGTTATGTGGGTAGGAGCTCAGGTGCAGGTGCAGTGTCCGTTCTCTACAAGAGACCGACATACAATTGCCCGTTATAGTTGAAACAGAAAGGGAAGGGTAACTTGCCCAGTTAATGCTAAAAGGACTCTGCAAATGAGGGGTCAGGTGGGCAAAGATGACTGGGATGAAAAATTGAACATATTGGGATACTAATAAAGCAGAATGTTATGTAGAAAATGAATGACATGAAAAACACTAGAAAGAGTGCAATTTTAATAGCAGAATACAACTGCATTATGTTTAGCAGATGTCTGCTGGATTATTTACTCTCCCACCTGCAAGATTTGCCACCAACATAAAATCTGAGAAGAGATGAAAAGATGCTGCCAGTAAATATTCTTTTTAGCAAAATAAGACTAATACTGATTTATTTATCTCTAATGTAATGTCCAAAATGTATTTGGTGTGTGAAACATCTGAGACAAAATAATTAATCCTGCTTTTGAGCTTAAGAGATTAAAATCTTGTTGCTTCTGACCTTTTCTCCCTCCACAGTGTACATTGAACAACACTGAGCCCCAGGCTTTGGCCATATCCTATTCATGTTGATGGGATGATTTCTGTTGCCTTTAGTCAGGTTTCTCTTGGAATACACCTCATCATATTCTCTCATAACATTTAATGTCAGATTTTAAGATCAGCTCCAGTAGCATGGCCTGAAAAATGACAGGAATCAAGTCCTTATGCACCAATTTTTAAATATTCAGGTATCAATACTGAATTTTGACTGTTGTTTGTAGTCTCTCACATCTCCTACAGGAATGCCAAGTAACTTTATACTACAGCTACAAATGCTGTAGTTTGCTTCTAATGGTTCTTCAAGGCTGTGAAATGATTTATTAGACAGGATCTGTATCAAAGAGATTACAGATCAGAAGTACTCTGATTAAAATATTTGGCAGTCTGTGTTTGTTTCAAGATGTGTTAAAAGACTAAAATAATGATCTAGAAAAAAAGAGGGTACTGTAATGAGTAAAATATTTTTCTTCTTAAGTATTTCTAAGAAATTTTTCTAAATTATACATTTTGCCTCTTCAAAGAATTAAGGAATTACACAAACACCTGCGTATTTCCCCTTGCAGAAAATTCTACAGTTCTGCCAAATGAATTCCAGATAAATCCTTCCTGTTTTTCTGTCTCAAGATAATGTATCAAGGTGATGGCTAGCATGCTGTCCAGATCATTGCTTCAACCAGATAGTTTATTTTCTGTGTAGCTTACACCTAAGAGACACATCATGAAATTGAAACATTAGCAAGGACTTATAACCTAGATGTAAATTACTTGTCTTTGAAAAATTATTAAAGTTGCCTCTAACCTAATATGTATCATTTTTTCAGGTCTCACAGACCCACCTGTGTTTAGGTGTCATGAAGGCCACCTAAATTTATAAAGGGCTCTGAGTTCTCTCAAGGTATTTATACAAGTGTACCTAAACTTGTGTTGCCTGGATTCAATACAACAAACTTTGGAGCACGTGGTCACACTTTAAAAGACTTCTGCAGTTCATCAAGAAGCCAAGGCTTTGACCATGTGTCCTCAGGTGACTGGTTAGGTAATATTTGTACACTTCTACAGGAAAACAATGGGTTTGTACAGAAAAGTGTGTAAATATTATAGTGTGTAAGGTATTATGGGTATTATTTATCTTTTTGCAACTGACATAATCTGTTAAATTGTTGAACGTATTTATTGGTCACTAAATCTATACTTCTGTCTTCTGCAGACCTTACATTTCCTGTGAAGGAGGAACTCTGTGCTGTCCCCATGTAATGGGAAGGACTTGGATGCTGCACTAAGAAGATGGAGACACTTGCTGTCACACCTGCTTCACCCCTCATGAGCAGGTGTGCTATCCAGGGCCCTGTTGTGACCTGCAGGAAGGGTTCCTGCAGCTGTGCCAGGGTCCCCACACTGTACCCTTATGTAGCATGGCTGTGTGGCACAAACTGCACGTGGGCACGTAGCGGGCACTGGGTTTTCTAAGGGGAAGCTTCTGTGAGGCAGCTTTGGCCCATCCATCTTCTCTCCTAAGGTGCTCAGTACAGTAAACCCAGAACTAATTTGGGCATCCACCATGGCTGGGGAAGAGTCTGCCATGTCATCCAAGACACAAAACTGGGTTTTGCCCAGGCTGGCAGCAAGGCTGGGCAGTGCAGGGCTTTGCAGGCTGTCTGCCCCTGTTGACTGAGGGGTGTTTGCTGGCCAGCATTCCTCCAACCCAGCTGCCGGTGGCTCCAGGGAGTGACATTCCTGCAAGTGCCCCCACACCCTCATGTTGCCCTGGGCTGGATTCCTCTAGAAGGCAGTACTGGGCTGTCTGCTGCCTTTGGGCCTGCCTTCTAAAATGAGGCATTTCTCGTCCATCTCAACAGATCTTGGTTTAATTTGGGTGGCAGTGTTTACAGATTATACCCTCTACATAATAATGCTTCTTTGACAGCTGTTTTGTCCAGCTTTCATCATGATGTAAATGTTTTTAACCAAGGAGCCTTGGATACCTAGTAACATGGTACACTTTCTCATGTGTTTGCCAATTTGCTCTTTATTTGTCTAGGAAACTAGCTGAATTCATAATGTATAGTTTTTGCCCAAGAAACTAACTGAATTCATAATTTATATTTTTTTTCTCTCTAGTTCTGTTTCAGGGTAATGTTTAATCCACTATTTGAAGCAGGATTTTCATTCTCTTCTCCGTAATAATTACTAAACTGAAAGAAATGGAACTAAGATCCTGTAGCTTAAATTGGCTGAGCTTTTGTTTTGAGGTTGAACAGTGAATCTTAGAAAGCTTGTTTTTCATTTGTCCTGAAACCTTGCCTCTCCTGCCTCCTTCTTTTCATGCCAATAAAAGGTAACCAGAGACAGCTGGGGGCTCTCTTTCTGCCTCCCTTGAATGGGAGTGTCGTCTGAATGCCTCTTTCATGTACCTGCACAAACCCTGCTCTGCTAAACCGCTACGGCCGAGGTTCTCAAAGGCTGAATAGGTTTTCATTGCCTGCATTTCTGGTCTGAAGCAGACTGAGAGAAATGAGTGTTAAGTAAACGCAGTGGCAGCCCTGCCAGCGTCAGCATTCCAGCCTGCAGTGTTGCTCTGAACCAGGACACTGCCGGCACAGACTTCTACACATCCAGCTGTCAGGGGGTTGTTTTACTTGCTAGCAGTTGAAAAGAAGAGGGATGCACAGCAGAGCAAAGACTGGCAAGTCTAGCTTTTATGAGGCTGTTTATTTTTTCTATAACAAGTGTGGGGTGCCTCATATATGTTGAATGGGAATTTAATACAGCGATAAAGTTAAATTGTAAACTTACCAAGTTTGTTTTCAGCTGCCTTTGTTCTGCACCTCTAAGCATCTGCAGTAAACATGTTCAACAGCACTCAGACATTTCTGTGAATTTATATATGATTTTATTCAGCACCTTCTGCAGAGAACCGATCACCACCTCACTGCAGCTGATTGAAGTTAACATAAAATGAAGGTGTCTGTCTTTGCATAGCAAGCCTTTTGCATGTGAAGTCAGTGCTCACAGGCTTTTAAGTGAAAGAAGAGGTTTATTTTCAGCTTTATATAAAGAGCGTTTTACAAATCCTGTGTTGCAGTTTTCAGATCAAGATTTAGGTAACACTGATATTTGACAGCAGAGGGGCGTGCATCTGATGATTTTAGCAGTCAGGACAAATTTCAAACACCTTAATGTCCAGCTAACAGTGGAATTTGCACATGGAAGGATTGTGCATTCATAACTTGCTAATAACAATGTCAGGGTATTGTCTGTTGTAGCAGGCAAAAGAACCTGCATTGGATGAATTAGGCCTTTGTTTGCACAAACACCTAGGCATTGTGTAGGCAGGAAAATTTTCCCCCTTCTACCAAAATAACCTTATTCCTTTACCACACGTAGGCACTCATATCAATTCAAGACCTTCCCAAGTAAAGGCAGTTTTATTCAGGAGTAAGAATGTGTGCTCAGGTAATTATCTTTCAATAAATATAGTACAGCTTCTGTGGATCCTTCCACATTACTTTCTTTCAATTGCTGCTCCATGACCTAGAGAGGTTATTCCTGTCCCAGCTGCTTGTTCAAGGTCTTTTGCTTGGTGATCTTATTCCCGTAGCTCTGTCATGTAGCTGAGGTACTGCCCTTCCTGAGCCAGTGGCTGTAGCCACAATGAAGGTATCTTGAGACATGTTAGGATTACCTAGTTAGGGTACCTAACATAGATGTACTAGTGATGACCAGAGTAGTGCAGTGGTGATGTTAGTATTGACTTCTCAGCCTAATATCTGTTATATTAGGAAGAAAATGACAAGTGAAAAGGACTGTCAGTGTGGATGTAACTGCAGAAATATTAATGCAGTGCATATATTGCTCTGCAGCAGTCCTGCATCACGCATGACCTGTGGCAGACACAATGGGCAGGCATGCAGTGGAGGTGGGCACGAGGGCTAGTTGAGCAGAGACAGCAGGTGTGTAGCAAACAGCCCCACCAAACCCAGCCAGGCATCTCCATCATGCCCTGCAGCACCACGACTCCTGTGACTCCAGCCGCACGTCAGTGTGATTCTGGATGCTCAGAAACATAAGCTAGAGCAGAGTAGCTTGCCCTAATAATTTTCAGCATGAGTTCTCAGAGCATCTGAAGTAATGTTTACAAAAATGCGTGTTTAGTCTTCAACTGCTGGTCCCAGAGGAACATTCTTATGCAGACTTCAGAGTGACCACTGATGAAGAATGCAACAGCTTCTTGGAAATGGGATGTACAATATCGTTGGAGGGGCAGCTTCTCTGTATACTCAGAACCAGGCCTAATACACCTTGGATTTAAGGTAATGGCAACTACAGCTTCCTGAAAATGAACACCATTTTCCTTTTCCCCCTTTTTTACTCTTGCAAGTATATGTTACCTCATCATTAGGATGTCGGTTTTGTTCTTTTACTCCTGATCGATAGTGTAGTGTTATTTGTTTAGTCATTATTTTTAGTTTTGTATGTAGCTGTTTGTCTGTTTATTGAAATGAACTGCCATCCAGGCACCCTGATCAAAGCAAAAAGCATGAAATCCCACGTGTTGCACTTTTGAGAGCAACAACAATGAAGCTAACCTTTCACCCTTGACTTTCTTTTAACCCTAATTTTGAAAGACAGTAGAAAACAATTCAGCTAACTTCTTAAGTAAAAGAATATTCAAACTAGCTCGATTGTAATGCAGTGCTCTTTTCAAGTGAATGGAAGGTCTCGGGAGTAATGCATACAAATGCAGAGGCTGGGTAAGTTCATTACTTTGGAGTTTCTGGTGTAGTAATAGCAGTGAAATGGTTAAAAGGCTGACTTTAAAGTGGTCACAATTAGGCTTCAAAGTTAACACCCCACCCCACTGAGATGAATGGGAGCAGTTGACATTTCTTAGTGCTATTGTTTCAGTCTGGCTTGCTATAGCTTCTAAAATAAGACAACAGTACATCTGTTTACATTCTGCTTCCGCAAACCCAGATGGGCTAGAAACTTCATTGTTTTTTAAGTGGAAGCTTGGATTCTGGAGAATACAGCAATATCCACGGGGTATCTGTAGGAAGAAGAGCTGAAAGCCGCCTTAATCACAGACATCTCCCCCTTCTCTGTAAACTTCTATTGTCCCAAGACAAATCTGTAAACCACAGGGGGAAAAATAAAGTAATATATATTTGAAGTACTTTTTACTTACAACATGACATGCCCACAATAACTTCTCATCAAGTCCTTAGCATACAAATTTTCATAAATGGATGCAGCGTTTTGAACTTTTTTCTCTATTAGAAGTTTTTAGAAGATAAAGGTCCTGCTTTTACCGAACGTGGTAGCCTCTCCTAACAGAAAATTCTCCTATCTCTAGAGAAGACAGAGCTTCACCCAGGAGAGTTTGAGACCAGGTGGTAACTGTGTTCACATGGCTAGAATCCTTTAATTTACTTCTGAGAGCGTTACAAGAAGTAAAATTTTTGAGAGGAATATTTTGCATTTTTCTGATACTTTCATAAAGGCAGCTACATTAGCTGGAGTAAGATCTTAGGAGCTGGAACGGATTAATAAAGGTGCAAGTGGGGCCAGAATTGGGAGCAGATGGTCTCTGTTACCCCATGCCTCAGTTCGTGTAGAAAGTACACAGTGTCCTCTCAGACTTTTGTTGAGGGGTCTGCACAGTGGCAAACTGCCCTCAGTAGCAGCCAGAACCCTGTGAGAGCTTCTCTGATAAAAGCGACCCATTAGATATGCTTAGGCTGTAGATTGAAACCAGCTGTGAATCTGTCGGAAAGATTTTCCTCATTGTGCTTTCATCAGGGTGGAAAGTTTGTGGCTTGTTTTGCATATATATGTATTTTGGGCTTCATTGCTCTGACTTTGCAAGTCCTAGAGCCTGCCAGTGATGAGAGCTCTCATGCATACAGGCTCCTTTTGTATCCTGCCGCTCAGAGATCCTGCCTTCCATTTGCCCATGGACAACACAGCTTGTGCTTTGGAAGTGCCATTGTGGGCTCTCCCAAATGGTGTCTCCCAGATTTCAACCCTGGGTGAGTTGGATGGTGAAGGCAGGCATGCAATCTGTGGTTTGGGCTCATGACACTTGTTTCCTGCCCAACTTCAAGCTGCATTTTCATCTGACTATAAAATACAGTGGCCCTGAGCCTTGACAGGCCTCCAGGTTGTCTGAGACAACTGTGGGCATTTCAGGAGTGTAAACTGTTTCCTCTCTTGTTCTCCTCCTCAGTTCCTGTGTTATGTGGAAGTGTGCAGCAATCTGGTCTGGATGAAAAAAATAACTAAGAAAACCCAACAGGATTTGCTTTTTGCTCAAATTTGCTTTGAAAGTTTCTCTCATGAGATTGTTTTATCTTTCTATTAAAAAAAAAAATCTTTAAAAATAAAATAATGTTAAACCGTGCTGGGAAAACCAATTCCAATGTGATAAAACTCCTACAGTGTGAAGAAAGACCCATTTAATTCAACTGCATGGGGAAGGGCATGTTATTTTATCAAATAGAGGGTTAGAGAACAGCATCAAATACGCATTTTTTATATTTGTTTCCATTTTTTCTAGTCAATTTCTGACTGGATTTCCTTGGTATTACACAGACTTGTGGAAGAAAATAGGTATCCAAATAGACCTTTTAAATATAGTTAAAATGACTTCAGCAAGGCTACAGTAGGTCAGTGGCAGAACTTGGAAAAGAAGTTAGGGGATGTTTGTCCCAGTTCTGTGTATTTTAATTAGCAAACTGGCCTGCCTCCCTGAATTACAATGGCATTGTGATACCTAAATGTTCAGAAGCCTAAGCTTTTTGTACTAATCCTAACACAGAGAATTTCTTGAATAAACTTTAGGAAAATATTGCTATAGCTTCTTTACTAGTTGTGCCCTAGCCTGCTTTTTGCATGATATTCAAGGATGATTTTGACAACAGAATTATCTTTTAAGGAATATAAAATACCAGGGATTAAAAGGGACAGATCTGGGCAGGGCAGGAATTTGTCAGCAGGATGATGTTCTAAAAAATATTCTGAAAAATTAACACAGATTCTTATGAAAAGAAATTATTTTTTAAAAATTTTGCTCTTTTAGTTTTCTTTTAGAAAAGAAAATGAAGCCTTCCATTATAAGGCTATTTAGTTTTGAGTAAATTGTGTGTTTCCCTTTTGTGGTGCATTTCTTTAGTCAACTTATATTTTGCATGCCTATTGCTCCCAGTCTCTGCTGGTCTGAGCTTGCTTGCCAACTGGTATTTGCCACTAAGAATCAGAATCATAGTTTTCTTTGAGGAGCTTGGTACATTATGGCAGTCATTGTCCCACAGAAGAGGATGAAGGATGCAGACGGTCACTCCTGTGGGCCTCATGAAAACTGCAATAGGGAAAGAGCCCAGCAAATTGAAACAATATTTTTCAATTCGTGAATACTAAAAATTGGAATGTCTTCCCAAAATAACCCTGAAGTTTTATTTCTTATTGAAAATTCTTTAAAAAAAACCCAATAAAACAAACCAGCTGATATTTACTTAATCATCCTAAGTTAGGAAAAAAATGTTGAAAAAAAAAGTATTTTACAGGATTAAATTTCTATATTTTTTTCAGCTGTAATTATGATAAGATTGTACAAGGAGTCATTTTATTCTTTCTTTGTCTCATCCTTTTTCCATCCTAGACAATGAAAATAGTTTAATCTAGCAGTTTTTACGTTGTGGTCTGTGCACCAGAGCTAGCCTGTAAAACTTTTTCTTTCAGTGGTTTTATTGTTCAAGAACTGATGCTTCCTGTTACTTCTGGCCATGCATTTTGATTTTGTGAATGAGTATACTTAGACAAAAGAACAATACTTATCAAGTATATACCTTTTGTACAGCTTTAAGTTCTAATTAAATAAAAATGATACCAGAACTGCAGAGGTAACAACTCTTCTGAAAGGCTGAGTCAACAGGAAAAAGAAAAGTCAGCAGTGAATAAGAGAAATCTGGGATTCCTTCAGTTCAGGTATTCAGTAAGGAAGAGGAAGCAGCACAGGTAAAACATAACATGGAGTATTGCTCTTACTGCACATAGTTAATCTTGATGGTACAAGAACTGTGCTTTGGGCTGCTTTTCAAGGAAGAGAAAACAGATGGGATGTTGGTTCATGGCAGGGACTAGCAAACCAAGTAGGATTAATTGCAATTTAAATAGATAAGTGAAAGCTGCATGATCTTAGTTGCTGTGTCATACTGGTTTTCATTTCCATATTGGCTTTTGCAGTTCTATTGTTCTAGTGCTTCATACTTGTGTAGTTTGAAGGTTGTTTACGTGACTACATTCACTCCCTACTGGGATATAGGCCAAGATATTTGAAGTGATTGTTTATTTTGAGCACCCTCATTTTTTAAGGGTCCAAACCAGAGAAGTTTTGGAGTAGGGAAACTCAGTCATTTGTGTGGTTTGTCAACATGACATGGAAAGACAAAAGAAGAAAAAATGGGTGTGATCAAAATCCTTGTTCACTTTTCATTGTCTCAGTGTCTGATCTTTGGTTTTCTGAATTGAGGTGACAAGATTTGGGTACTGCTGTCCTGGAAACTGGAATGTGTACTTGGCCGTGGTCCAGGCTGAAGGAAGTGAAGCTGAGCAGTGACATCACCCTGTCTCTCCATTTCTCTTCCCTAACCTCCTAATTGCCCTAGAGCTTTACTGAAGATTTAGATGTGGTCTTCTGGTAAGACAGCGGTGAGATCAGTGCTGACTGTACCATATGTGGAATAGGTGTAACAGCTACACTGTACATATATTATAAAGCATAAATAACGTATGTATTCCATTTCTTGGTCTTTTGTGTGGGTGAATCTACCCAATGCAGGGGTAGTAAGAGGATATGCCTTCTAAAAGGACAGCATGAGCACGGGTGCTGTCAGGATACTTGGCTTAGAATTAACTTTCCCTTCAAATTCTTTCCTGCTAATACAGAGAAGTACAGTTTGTGTTGCTGAAGTAACTGCATTTATGAGAAATACTTGAGTTGGATTTAAAAAAAAAAAAAGTCCTGGAAGCATTTCATTAGGTTCTAACTTTCTGATTGTCTATTTTTAGGACAAGATGTCAGCTGATATAGCTCCTTTTAAAAACACAATTTGGATTAAGGAGAGGAAAAAAAGCAGCATAAGATATGAAGTCTTAATTGTTAGAAGCGCAACAATAGCTTAAAAACAGACTGTAAAGCCTGGTCTGACAGCTGGAGGAAGGGATACTTTATTAATAGTTGTAAGGAGTGGGTGGACAGGGCCTGAAAAAGGCAACAGGGGATATAAAAAGCAGTCTTGTAATACGAAACCATTGCCAAAACCCCTTACTGAACAATTTGTGAAAGAGCCTGTGTCGCATAAGCACCAAGTTAATACACTTGAACTGGATAAAAAGCTTCTGTACCTCACTGAAAGTGAAGGTGCACCAGTGCTGCAGTCCAGCTCTGCTGTAGCAGATCATTTAATGGGCTGGAGAGGGGCACACGGGGCTCACTGGCCAACAGCCTTTGCTTCCGTGACTCAAAGTTCCTGTCTGGTAAGCTACAGATGACTGGCCACTATACTTGTGGTATTGTTGTCACAATTCAGTAGTCTACAATTTGATAAGTCCCCTAATATCCTTGCAACTGATAACCAAATTGCTCTGCTAATATGATCTGAGACATATAACTCCAAACACTCATTTCCTGCAGGAGGTGGCAGGGAAGATCCCTCTCTACAGAGATTTCATGTAGCTAAAATCTCTCCAAATTAAATCCCCAATTAAAGCACAACGTCATGTTTTCTGTGGCCAGGAGCTGACTGCATAGGAGATAACAGAAATGCAAAATCTCTTTTGTTGCTCCAGTCTCAGCTGCAGGGCTTCTCTGATTTCAAACTGCCTGGGAATCCAACAGAGCAATGTCCCATATTAGACTATGATTGTCTGTTTATGACAGATCCAGAATGCTTCAATTTTCTAGTTATTTAAAAAAACCAAGACCTTAGGTAAATGTCAATAACGCCTAGAATTTGGGAAAGCCTTGGAAGCAGAAGGGCTGCAGTCATGGGGAAGTTTTGATGTCATTTGAAATCATATATCCATAAAATTGCTTTAGCACAGACTTCCTGTGTCATGCCATGCTGACTCTGTGTGAGATCTGACATTGTTCTTCACTCTTTAATAATGAGAGCTCAGGAGGGCGGGAAGAGGGGAAACACAAACAAAAATGTCAGCCTGATTTTTAGCATTGTACAAATTTAACCCAAGTTGCCTGTGCCAATCGTAATCCCTCCTTTCAGGTTTGTCCTTTCCATGTGGGTCAATGGCAACTCAATTCCTGATACATCAAATCCAGAAACTTGCTGAGACCATCAGTATCTCTGGCAGCAGCACATGATGCAGGTGACATTTATTATGTCTGTGGTACATGGCAGATTTGTTCTCAGGATCAGAATTTTCTGTGGATGTGATATCAACGTGGCTTCCCTTCTCTGCTGCTCCCCTCAGTTGCAAGTATGTTGCATCGATAAGAAGTGTTATTTCTCTTCATTTTAGCTTTAGACATGTTGTTAGGTTTGTTTGCTGTTTTACTTTTCCTAGAAGATTGTTTTGTTTTTTATCAGTGATTTTAGCCAGTTCACAGTGTTGATTGGAATTTCTGCTTCTGCTCCTCTGCAGCATAAGTCCTTTCTAAAGGGTTTATTTTCTTTCTATGTATTGTACAAAGCAGGTTTCACCTTTGATAGATATTTTTGTTTGCAAGGGGAACTGGCAAACTAGGTATTTTCTTGAAGTTTTCCTGCAAAACCTTTTTTCTTTATCTTTTTGCCTTCTCTGGGTGGCACCAGTACTGGGAACAGCAGATCTGCCAGATGAGCTGGCAGATGAGCTTTTGTGTTGTGTTTCAGCTTTACTTTGGGTGGTATTTAGAAGACTAGCCCTGCATTCATGAGATATTTCTGAGTTTATAGGTAAAGTAAAAATGTAATGGTAGATATTGCTTGTGGCCTGATGAGGAGGATTGGTGTTGCTAAGATGGGAGAGGAATTGCAATTCCATGAGATGTTCGGGATTTTTCTGCTGGATTCTTTCCTTTTCTATACAAGAGAAATCTTTAAGGGCCTACCCATTCAAATGCTGCATAGGAACTTGTCTAGCCTACTTGCAAAAAGAGGGTGATTGCATCTACACTCATTGATCATTTCCAGGGTGAGAATCCATTATGGTAGACTTTGTAGAATGTGGTCAGGAGGAAAGGCAGAGACAAATTCTCTTTGGTGTAACCATAGTAAGATATATACCCACAGTTTTCATATCAAAGCCATGCTGGCATGTGACAGAAGGAGGGAGAACACCCCTCCTCATCCTGTGTCAAGGGGCATATACTTATTATTTCTGTTGGCACAGCCTGAATTCTGGTTGGATTGGCTCCCTCTTTTTGCTCAGGTATACTTTTGGAAATCATACATCCTACACATGAATGCTAAATCATGGTTTGATTCCACGTGTCAGCTGCTCCATACTGAAATTGTTCATCAGAATTTCCAGTTTGGTCCTAGGGAAGCCATCCTTACAGTTTT
This sequence comes from Acrocephalus scirpaceus scirpaceus, assembly GCA_910950805.1. Taxonomy (NCBI): domain Eukaryota; kingdom Metazoa; phylum Chordata; class Aves; order Passeriformes; family Sylviidae; genus Acrocephalus; species Acrocephalus scirpaceus. The sequence goes on along the minus strand of OU383775.1, from coordinate 25,471,948 downwards.
CTAAATGATGAAAAGTTGTTGCTGTTGCTCTTGTTGTTAGAAGTGTTGCTAACCATGCTTCTGATCCACAGTTACATTACAGGAAATAATTCAGCCTTATTTGTTCTTTTTATTCAGTTTAGGTTTGAAGGGTGTTGAGCATCCTAGCGATAAGAGAACACGTTATTGCTTTTGTATGTCATTGCTATTATAATCCAGGAGAAACACGTCAGGACCCACTCATGATTTAGCAGACTAGAAAAATTTAAAATATAAGACATCACATGAGGCTGAAACTGCAGTCCATCTGTAGGGAGACTTGCTGCTGTAGGAGGGGCAAGGTGATGCTGTGCTTTGGGAAACAGCAGGGCCATTACTTCCAGTGTCTGAGGCACAGTCCCAGTAACAGGGGCCCACACCCTAATTTTTTTGAGGTAGGCAGGTCTTAAAGTTATCTCCCTCACTTTCCTTTGTTGGCCTTTTTACTACTTTTAGACATCAGATGCCTTTGTGAGTCTTCTTTATGGTTATAATTGCTAAAAAATGCAGCTGGTTTGGATTTCCCACCTAAACAACTTGACTGAAAACCTACACTACTTGCTGTTCTCCCTCTTCAAAGCTAGACTACAATTAATGAAAACTTGCAAGTGGTTTGTTTAATACACTATTTTTTTTTGGAGATTTTTTTCCCTTCTCCCTCTCATCATTGCAACCTGTGCAGCTTCCTTGTACTGTCTTTCTTTAAACATTATGCAGAATAAAATACAATTTTGCTCCTTACTTAGACTTTGAACCCTTTGAAATGAAATCAAGTGAGTTTGCCTGTACTTAGCTGGTTGGAATCTTCAGAGCTTCTACTGTTTTGTTGTGTAGGGAGTGCCATAGCTGATTAAAATAGATTTGATTTTTTATCTCCAGATCAGCAGGTTAATTTGTGATTTTTAATCTACAGCAGTATCACAAATTTGTAAGCTAGCACTGCATACTTCCATAGGAAAAAAAAAGTAATCACACCTGATTTAGCCTGATTTAAGTTTGTAAATCCTAGTGATTAATGCAGAACATATCTGGAGTCTATGAGTGCAGCTAGGCTATTGACTTGCGCCAATTCTACGTAAGTGGAGAAGACAGAAAAATACAAAGTACTGACAATTTCATCCTCTCTCTAAACCCAGGACTAAATATCAGAAGTGCATATAAAAATATATATGGATAGATGCAATTCTGCCCATATATGTTGTTCTCCATTGGTTCTTATATTGTAAGTTACTAATATGAATTTGAAATATACTGCTTATATATCCACGTGATAAACATATGATAAAAATTAGACACAGGCAAAAATGCCTTGCAGAATTTGTGACCTGAATGACAAGATTTACCCCATATGAATGCCCACAGTGTTGTAACTTAAGTTCATTCCTCATCAGATAGTTTAAGTTCATTCATGTCCTAATAAGTGGTAGCTGCTCTAGGAAGCCCGCTAAGCTTTCTATAACCAGATGTGCCACTAGTAATCTTTCCGAAATGTGATGTCAATGGAACTGCAGCTGGTTAAAGGGCTATGCAGGGCAAAAAGTTGTATTAGTGGCTAATAAAGGCTAATTCTTTTGCAAGCAAAATTAGCTCGCTTCACTAGCTTGTTATGACTTGAAGTGTCTGGCCATTGAACTATGCATCTGGCTCATTTGTTGCTCTCAAAGAGATCCCACCCTGAGTGACAGCTGTACTGGACTGGAAAAAAGTAACCCAAATGAGTGAGAACAAGAGGACTTCAGTTTGTGGGACTTTAGGACAGTAGCAATCCATGCAAACAACCTCCATAAGAAGAAGAGATGAACAATAAGGAATGTGTGTGATATAGGTCCTGGCACTGGGCACTAAATTTCCTTAACTAACCAGTTACTAATGCAGAAATTTGTCCTCACAAAATCTGTAATCAATTCACATCATATGCAACTACCTAAAAGACACAAATATCCATTAACTGGTTGCAGCAACCCTAAATAATCACTAGAAACTTAACTTCCAGTACATTCCAGATATTGTGATGCTCTAAAGTGATTAAAACAGCACCAGAATAGCCTAAGCTCTGTGGATGTGTATTTATTTTTACTCACTGGTGTTTTGGGATGAATGCCACATCAGAGTGTTTTTATTACAAAGTTCCCTTTCCTGCTCAATGCAGCTGTACCTATTCTAAACTCCTTCATCAAAGGCAACCATTTCCTTTTTTTCTTAATCTCAGATAAGTTTACCAAGAGCAGTTGTCCCTGACTTCCTTAGGCTTGCCTTGCAGAAAAGCTATCTTAGAACCTTCCCTAAGTCCATTCTTTCCCTTGCACATGCTTAGAAATGTGTGTGCATGTGTATAAACGTGGACACATGCATGTGCCCATGCATATTTTAATCAGTTTCTGCTTCAGTCTTACAGCCTTGTGTATGGTCAGACTGGGAAAGGACTCATGGAAAAGGTTGCTGCCAAAGAACAGTGAAACACTCACTTCCTCGTGTACTTCCAAATGATTTTAACACCTTCTTTATTTATGAGATGTTTCAAATTTCTGAACTTTCTGATAACATTACTCAGACAAATGTGCACTGAGGTCAAGACTGATTATTTTTTCACTGTGGTATTGTTTTTGCAGGTGATTTGACACCCAGTATTAATACAGGTCATCCAGAGTGACAGGTTGGTGATGTTGCCTTTTGTGCAATTAAGCCCTTGAGTGTTGATCCTAGATTAAGAGTTTATAGAAACCACATGGAAATATTAGTTTATTTGTTAAGTAAATTTTGGGTCCCAAACTTTTATTCATTATGAAACAGTATTTGAGTTAAAAGGACACCTTGGACTAAGGAATGAATTTGGCTTCTGTAGCATGTCAGTGACATTGCTTTCTTTGCACCAGAGATGCCTGTGAAGTGCCGGCTCCCTGTTTAGGTGACACAGGAAAGGGACATCTCTCAAGAGAAGACCCATAAGTCCAACTTATCATGGCAAAAATGACAAAGCAGAACTTATATAGAAAGTGAGGTTTCAAATTGGACTTTTCCATCTCTATTATTTTTGTTCCTTGTGAATTTTTTTTTTTTTTTTTTTGATTAGACGTAGTTGGGTACAGCTTGGATGCCCAGACCTCTGAGAGGCTGAGAGGTGGTGAGAGACAGTAATATAAATGATCTTTGCTCACCAAGGATCTCAGGAAATCGTGCAAGAAGAAACTCCCACTGTTTTCACACCAAAAGGGATTTTTCTCACACATTAAAAAAGAAAAAATAGAGTAAAGGCTATTTGATCCAGACATACAGATATACTCAATAATCTTGTAGAGCATAGTCTAGCTTATGTTGTTTAATGATGACTTTTCACATTGAAAATATAATGAGAAATTATAGAAAAGAGATCTTGTAACAATAGGGATGATAGACAGGAGAACAGGAGCTAACATTGGAGTCAGAACAAAACTGCCCAGTCATTTGAGGATGCATTTGAGGAGGTAAGTTGCTTGCCATGGTACATGAGAGATTGGTGCTGAAGTGTCCCCCTCTGCTTAGATGCCATCACAATTAGAATATGGCAGGAATGTGTTAATGCTGCAGACCATGCTCAGGCTGCAGGAGACAGTCACTCCTTTGCAGCTAAAGTATAGAAGTATTAGTAGAATGTGTTAACAGCAAAGATCTGTAGAAAATTTCTAAAGATACCTTGACTGAAAAGTCAGAATGGTCTGTTTCTGGCTGAATCAGACAGTTTCTCTGTAAGGAAACAAACAAGTGCTGAAATAATGTAGGACATGACATCTTCCTGTGATTAGTAGTGTTGTTTCTGTCAGTTTGGGTCCTCTAGTAGAATGAATCTCAAGTTCATTAAGGGGAGTGGTAGGTCGGGATGTTTTTCATCCTTTAAACACTATGGTCACTGTGGCCAGAGTTGTTACCTGTCCTTCTCCTTTGCCTGATATGGAAATTCAGCTCTATATGAATATTCTTGATTGTGTTCTCCTGTTATCACTCTATCTCCATGGTTTTTCAGTTCCTCTTGGTACCCCTGTTATCAAAAGTAAAAGTGCTCAAACTTTGTCTTTGCTTCTTCAATCTCCTTCATTTCTCCTACTGTAATGCCACATCTGTACTTTTTGTTTATGCTTTTCTGTCTTTAAGTCTGTGAAGCTGCTTTTGTGGAAAAGCACCGTGCCACAGTAACAGCCAGCAGTGATGGCTGTTGCCCCAGTGTTAAGGTGATAACACAGAGAAAGCTGAAGCATTTCTACTTTTGTGCTTTGAACTCATTCTTGGAGCTGGTTTCCTGATTCGATGCATTGGCACTGATTTGCTTTGTTCTCTGAGTGCAATTGCTCATTTGGTAAGAGTTAGAGTGACTACATCTCCATTTTTCCCTAGCTTAAGCAAAGCAGCAGTAATGGCCACCTCTCCCTGGTTTTTCCTTGGCAAACTTCCCAGAAGGATGTGTACTTAATTGTAATTTGCTCTCTGTGGTCAGCAGCAATATCTCATCTTTTAGTATCTGAACAGCACCACTATATTTAACTCTGTGTGTGTCTGAGGCCTCACCTGATCTTATACAGAGTCGCCCTGTATTTCAATTAGGCTGAATATATGCAGCAGAGATGTTCACATTTATTGTATATACAATTAATTCCTCTGTTCTTTGCTAATTTATCTGCTTTTCATGACTTAAAACAACAACAAAAAAATAACCCACCACTTTTTTTTGGACAAATAATATCATATTCTGGGGAAGGCTTCATCTCTGCATCTAGTGTATCTTTCTAAAGCTGGTTTTGAATTTTAGGTATAAAAGCAATTTTCTGTCAAAACTCTTCAAAAGAAACCATGAAATGACCAGGCCGTAAATCCAGGAGTGGCACAAAAGTGGGAATATCAGACCTACAATATGTTATATGAGTCTTTTAGTCCAACCTCCCCTGTTTCCACCCTGGTGCTAAATATACTGCTGACATCTTTGCAAGAAAAGAAACACACTGGGATGGGACATCAGTGTTTTTGGCAGAGCAACAGGCACTTTTAGTTTAGGCTTATTTAATTTCTGTAAATTTCCTTGATAATATGTGAAAAAGAAATGTCAAGTTATTGTATTTGTGACTATGGTGGTGAAGTTTGGCAAACATCAGATTATATCAGTAAAATGTTGAATTTTAAATCTAACATTTCAATTTAAAAATATCTTTCATATAAATAAAACTGACAACTTTCATTCCAGGTACATGTCATGCTCTTCAGGAACTCCTGTGCTGCTTGAGAACAATAAAACTTTTGTGTGAAGTGCATTAATAACTGTTGTAAAGTAAGAAGATATTTCTAAAATGTCTAACTTGCCTCAGCATTTGCATCAGCTAAGTCAGCAATACTTTGCTAGGCACTGTTGCATTGTATTTTATGCAGATAACCAACCCTGTGTGTCCTGCAATGATCCTTTCCCTTCTGTTGGTCATGTGTGGTTTGTTTTTTCATATCTCCAGCCTCATGGAATGTAAGGTAAACTGATATCGATGAAAAAAGCCAAAAAAACAAATTCAGGTTGAAATTCAATTAAAACTCAACTTGAGTTCTTTTGTGGGTGTAAAAATAGAATGTTGATATTGAAATATTATTATCCATCTTTTCAAGATTTCATGTCTTTCACCTAACCCCACCTTTCCCAACCAGTTTTATAATCATGCTTGGTCATCCCAGAACTGAATTTCTGGGGAAGTGTGTGACTTGTCACTTTGAACAGAAAATCCATCCAGTTTTGTAAACAGTACCTCATAAGGAGTTTGTGGCAGCTTCTGAAATATTCCTGTGTTAGTAACTGGACTTCTGGTTTTGAACTTTTATATGTAACTCTGCATGGTTTGGTAATACTTAACTAGGGTTGATTCCTGATAAAAATATTGATTTAGCTTTACAGCAAGCTTTTCAAGATGTCTTTTAGAATCTCTTTCTGTTGTCGTTCAATGAATAGTTCAAGTCTCTTTTACAGGCTTTTGTCTTAATATTCTAGTTAATTCATTTAAAACTCACCTTTAACCAGTTTTAAAATATTAAGTATTGGATGTAAGTTTCTTATGAAGTCAGGTAGGTTTTGTTAATGTGATTTATTTCAACGTGTTCTGTATAAACAGTAAGCTTCATTAAATAATTATGAATGTATCACAGAGGAGTAGTACATTTTATACTTTTTAAAATAAGACTTAACATGCTGCCCCAATGCATGTGGATTCTTAGCATCTGAATGTGACGCACATCCCCGGGGGTGAGGGCTGGCATGTGCCCCATGTCAGACATGGTGGTCATGGCTCTGGTGTGGGCATGCCCACATCTGACTGGGCCTTCTTCTCCAACAGCAGAGCCTCAAGTGGGAGGACCACAGCCTCAGCTTTCCAGGAGAGCATCCTTCTCCCTGGCCTCTGTGGAGGGACACTCAGGACCCCCATGAGGCTGTCACCTCCGAGGGGATTGCACAGCTGTGCACTCGCTGTGTCTGTCGGGTTGAGATCCCAACTTCGGGGTGAGGAGGTAATGCTGCCCTGGAGATGCGTGTGGGCAGCATCACTTGGAGCAAATTGTGGCAAGATGATGAGAATTGTAAGTCTTCTCTGTGTTACACCAGGTAGGCTTTATAAAGATTATGAAGTTCTGCTTCTGTTTCTTCCATTCTAGGCCCTACAGTGAGCCTACTGTTGGCTGATTCTGGAGAACCACCTCATTATTCTGAGTTTAAATTTCTCCATCTCCAAAATCAGAGGTAAGGACCAAAGTATCTTGAGACAGTGTAATGAAATGTACCATGGTTATTACAATTATACTGCTCACTGTTAATATCAGAAAGGGGAATAATTTCTTCTTACACTCAGAAAGAATTAAATGCCATTAAACTAGTGGGATTGTAACAATAGCATGAGGAATGCTGGTAAAATACCAGCATGACATGGCTTGAGTTAGAAGTATTATATTTTTTGCCACATGTTAGGAACCACTAACTCTGGTGGCTACTGTAACTTATTAAGAATTGTATAGGAATCTGTTTTCAATATCTGTGAATTAAAAATATCTTGGAATGTAACACTGGAAAATAAAAAGAAAATATATTTCTTGAAATCTGCCTCAATGCCATTTTTTCACTGTCTAATTTCTGCTGTTCTTGTTTCTTTGGCTTTTTTTTTCCCCTGTTGTTTTTCTCTTTTTTTTCCTGTTGTTTTTCTTTTTTCTTTTTTCTTTTTTCTTTTTTCTTTTTTCTTTTTTCTTTTTTCTTTTTTCTTTTTTCTTTTTTCTTTTTTCTTTTTTCTTTTTTCTTTTTTCTTTTTTCTTTTTTCTTTTTTCTTTTTTCTTTTTTCTTTTCTCTTTTTTCTTTTCTCTTTTTTCTTTTTTCTTTTTCTCTTTTTTCTTTTTTTCCTTTTTCTTTTCTTTTTCAAATTATGATTTTATACACAATTTCATCATTTTTTCCCAAAGAACCAACATTTATCAGTGGTCACATGCTGAAAATCACCTATGTAGTTATACATGCTTTGTTTTATTTTCAAAGAGACTATTAAACATTTCAAGGAGAAAAATTCATATTTCTGATTTCTGTAATACAAAATAGTAAAGAAACTTTAAGTGTTTTCTCTGTACTTCTGCCATATCTGTGGATTATTTTTTCTTGTAAGTATTTGAACATTACAGCTAAAAGGATCTGTTTAAACATGCTAGGCTTTTTACAGCTCCTATGGCCTCTACTTAAAGTGCATTAAACACATAAAACTCAGCTTAACTAAACTGGAATGGATGCTTTAAAATAAGGATTATCTTCCATTTTGTGATAAGGAAAACTGTAGATCTACAAGTGTCATCATGGCCACATTTCTTTGTGAAGAAGGGATACAGCTTTAACTCATGGATAACATTGTTTCTGCCCTGTGGTCTTGAAAGCTCAGGGAGAAGAACAGGATATCACTACTGAGTCCAATTTTTAGCTTGGATACAGATTTCTTCTGTGGCTTAGACCAAGTTATTTCTTCCTCATATGTTTTTGCTTACCAGCTATATAAAACCTTTGAGGTGCATATGCTTGCAAAAATGCTTTAAAAATATGAGGTGAAAGTTTAGAATTTCTTTAAAAGAAGCTTCTGTGAGGTCTCAGCTTGCTTCCATATTTGTCAATGAAAATTTTACCATAGACTTAAGTGGCCAGACTTGGGTTAGAATAAATTTCATTTACATTAGTGGGTTTATGTAGGTATTTGTATTAACAAGGCTTTTAGTGTCCCTGACACCTCATTCAAATTAGAACTTGATTCTCCTGAGCTGTACTAAAAAGCATTCAGGAAATTAATTGGCCTGATTTTTCTCCTTTCACCCCCCTAAGAACATGTATTCTGTCATCCTCAAATCATATATAAGAAAGCTGCTCATGCCTGAAATGTCACCATATTTAAACATGGCAAGATCCAGAGTTTCTGAACCTCGAAAGAGCATTGACAGTATTCCCTTTTTTAAATATGGGATTCCAGCCTCAAAAGCATCATTGCCCTTAGATGTGATATGGAAGTAGGAATGAGTCTGTTTATAGGTTGTACATGATTCAGTAGGACTTGAAGGTTACTTATCCCATCCTGAGAGCACTTTAAGCCTTCCAGCAAGGTGTTCTGGTCAGGAGGCGAGGAACAGCAGGGTGTACTAGCACCCATGTCTGCCTCTGAAATTGATGCTGCCAGATTGTCCAAGGGCCTGACAGGTTCAGCATCTACATGTGTCTATGTACCGTGGTGAGTTGATTATCTTCTCCTGCTGATTGATACTGGGTGTCCCATACCCCCGTTGGCTTTCTAAGGTGTCTGGTGGGGTGCCTTGTTGCTTTGCAAGGCTCAGGTAGATAGCTTGTGTGGCCAGAGGTTTGGCTATATACACATTGTCCTCAGTTGCTTCCTCATGGTCACTGTGCTCAACTTCTCATTGAGCTTACTGTGGCCTGTGCTTCAATCTTCTGGAGCTGGCTGAAGCAGATGGGACCTGAATGATAACAAGCAACCGCCCAGGAGCATGAGGTTTCCTGCTGTCCTAATGGCCATGCAAATATTTCATGCAGGAGTGACTTCAAAGTGGCCTTTCTCTAGACTGCATATCAGTGCAGCTGTACCTGAGAGGACAGTTCCATCAGAGAGCAGGCTTGTCTGTCTACTTCTATCAAAGCCTGCAGTTACATGTTCCAGGTAGACATTTAGGTATGTGGTATCCTACAGCATCCTCCAGTTATGATCCACTGGGAGAGACAAATCTAAATGCGAAAACACCTATCCCAGCAAGTCCAAACTTTTCTCAATGTCAGGTGGTGTCTAGTGGCTCTTCAAGACAGGAGCAATATTGCTGGGTGGTTTGTATATAGTAGTAATGCTTAGCAGCAAATTATCAAGTAGACAGATGGAGGCACAATAAGAAAACTTGCAAGTACAGTATTCTGATTTAGGAAATTTTATCCTCATTGTCAGGAAAATAATTCTCCTAAATGGACTTGATAGCATAAAAGCATTGTAATTTTAGTTATTTTGGACATCAGAACTTCAAAACCTAAAATGATGTGAGGTATTGGAACAAATGCGTATGCATAGCTTGGTCTTCGTGGCTTCACAGAATTACTCATGCTTCCTTTATTTAAAAAAAACCCCACATTTCTCACCTCTTAAAAGTGACAGTCCTACAGTGAAAAGAAGAACTAAGTGTTCCTTGAACACACTGCTCCTGATGCACATGCAGGAGTTAAAGGGTTCACAGCTCAGAGGAAATGGCATAGTGGCTAAAAGCTACCTGAGAAATGCCAGATCTGAGGCTGTGAGTTTTCTATTCAGTATAACACTCCTACTCTAAAACAAGTTATTTAATTGTCACTACAAGGGATGAATTGCCAGATGAGGGAGTTCTTTTATATTTGGAATTGGCTGAATTACTTTTCATGGTTGGAACTCAACTAGAGAAATGGTCAAAAACATTTGAATGGTCTTGGCACGTTTGGTGCTGTGTAACTACTGACAAAATGTAAACAATTACATGGTAACTAGAAAGATGCATGCCAGGTTAGTAGTGTGAGAATGCCTGGGCAAATTAGACTAATGACTACATGGGACACATTCTGGTACAGCTCCCGCTAGTCATATGAGCATGTTTGATGGGAATGGGATGTGTCCGGAAACTTGAGCAAACGCAGTCTAAACCAAGTGCTCATCCTATTGATAGAAAAGACCCACAGAGTCTTACTATCCTGATCCACCTTTCTGTGTGTTCATGCGTCCTGTTTTCTGAGCCATGAAGTTGCAATGACCAGTCTCTTTGCAGTCAGTTGTTCAAAGACAGGATAAACACGTGCTTAGAGGAATTTGCAGAAGCGATCAGGTGCTCAATACTTTTGTTTTAATGATCATCTTGTGAAAATCCAACCCAGGGCTAAGTCTACCAAATTTCTGGGTTCTAATGCACCCAGTAGAATTTATCCAGAAAATATGTACTATACTGTGCCAAGGTCCACGACTGGGTCCACAACCTCATGCTTGGGAGGGAATGTAAAAAACTCTGCACATACCAAGGAAGAAACTGTTAGTGGATAGGAATTGTTTGGAGGAAAGGTAGGAATTGTTTGGAGAAAAGGTAGGACTCAGCTCACGTTACCATTTTCTGCATTCAGGTTGCAGTTCAGCCCCCTTTATCTCAGGGTCCTCAGCCATGAACTGAAGGATGCAGCTTGGTGCTGCATGGCTAACTGTCTGCTGTAGTTTTCCAATGTAGAAACAGCTTCCCAAAGCATTTTAGCCAGTTTTAGACCCTGCCCCCATCAGCTCCTAAAAGTACTTCCTTTTCAAAAATAGCAATTCATAGCCTACTGTCCTTTTCTCCAAGTTGTCTTTATTTTCTTTGAAATAAGTCTCTCCTTCCTTGTCTTAAGTGTCTTGCAGTGGTTACAAAGACACCAGTCTCCCAATTCAGTGGCATTACTGATTCTGATGTACTATGTAATTTCTTTGCTCTACAGAGTCCCCAACTATTTTCTCAACAACTAGCGTCATTCTTTTTTGCAGCACTGATATTTTTCAGCTCTGCAAAGTCTTACATTTTCTTGAATGATGAAAGGTCCACATAATCAGCTAGTATAACAATTTATACAACATAATCCATGGGAATATACATAATGAGAAGAGAAAACTTTAGTCTGTTTATGGTCTTTTATGGTTATGTTCTGAAGTACTGTAACTGGTTTTAGATACTTGCTTTACAAAGTTGTCTAAATCTTGAGCTATGTAAGAAAATTGATGGTAGGCTTGCAAAACAAGGCCCATGGTATGATGTTGAAATTAATTCAATCATGTTAATTCCAGGAAGTTTAAAGCGACCTCTTATTGTCTGCAATAGAGAGAAAATAAAAAAGAGATGATATTTGATTATTCTTATTTGTTTGCAAGCAAGCAAACAAGCAAGAGGTGGCTTGAAACATTATGAGGAAAAATTTAGAATTATATATCAGGGAAAAGTTTATAAACATAAGAACTCATAGCCAAGGAAACCTGCTGCCAAATAAAGTTTTGGAATCAGCACTGCTGAAGATATTCAGGGCTCAGCTAGACATCCATCTATCAAAAAAGGGTAAAGAAATTAGTCCAGCCACAATATAGGGACAATACAAGAGTGTTTCCTGCCAAATTTCTACCCCAAATAGTGTATGATTTAGTTGGAATGGAAAAGGAAAGCACTTTGGCTTGCTCGATCTTTCATGGGTATAATCTTAAAAGTGTAAATTCTGCCTTTTAAAAAATATTGCTAGCAACTTAAAAAAAAAATTCTTTATTGTAACCGGAGTGTGTAGGTTGTGCTCTAGTTTCAGACACATTGTCTCTAGCTTAGAATGTTTTTATTTTTTTTAATTTAAAAAATTGATATCTTTAGAATAAAAAAATCTCTTGGAATGATAAATTGTTTCACAACATCTTTTTTTCACAGCAATTTTCCAGATGTTGTCAGATTACTCATACCAAGCCTGAGGAAAAACTGTCAGTAAGGTATTTATTTTTTGCAGGCTTAATTAGAGGTATGAAGGCCGCTAAGACTGGAGGGTTAGGATAATAAGGGTATAAAGGCATGGTTAGCTTTTTACCTTTATGTCACAACTTCAAATACAGGCCAAGAGGGATATTTCCTGGTCACTACTTCTGAGTTCAGAGGGGTGGCAATGATCTACTTCTAGTGGGTAGGCAGGCAACACTCATACAGTGGAGAGTTCAAGACTGAACTGAGCTGGCAGACTGAGACTACTGCTCATCAGAAGCTGGGGTTCAGATTTTTAACCATATCTTAACATTCAAGTAGTTGCCTCTTGCAATTTTGAAGAGTTTGAAAGCAGTGACCTTGAGCTGAATTAAGCAGAGTTAAGATACCTAAGCTCTTTACAGAAAGCTAAGTACACAGTTATCCGGAACACTGAACACCTTCAAAGTGGTAACCTAGCACTCTCACCAAGGTTTCCTTGAAACTCTGGTTCACCACTTTTCCATGCAGCCACAGTAAGTGTCTGATTTCCCCATTGTTTATCCCAGCACATGCCATAAAGGAGAAGATGGATGGTGCTTTGCTGGCTTTCAAGTGCTCTGCTGCAAGCGTAGTCTCCTTTCAGGGCAATGTCTTCCAAAGCATCAGTCATATCAGAGAGACCAGCCTGGCACAGAGATGAAGCAGATACAGTTTTAAAGAGGCTGTTTCAGAAATAGAATTAGATTTAAATAACAAATAAATCTGCAGACTGCTTATTGAGTTTCTACAGATGTAACACAGAATTCAATATTTTCAAGCCATAAGTATGTTGCATTCCCTAATTTATACTGTAAAAATTAGTGCTAATTTCTAAGATATGCTGTAGAGTTGATCAAGCCTAGTTCTCAAAAGTAAGCCTGCCATGTTATCACTGCATTATGAAAATGTGTCACATGATGTAGAGAAGGGAAATATGAATATCTGCTATCTGATGTATACGATTGAAAAGGGAAATCACAGAGTGAAATCATCAAGCCACATTAGCCAAAGAGAACAGATAAGTAAGGGTATAACACTGGAACTGTAAACAATCAACCAGAGATTACATCCCTGTGGATTTGTGCATGTTTTTTAGAAGTGAACTAAAATGTTGACAGTAGAAAATATAAAAAGTCTAGAACTGCTTATCACAGAAAAATTTCAAAATGCTGTATGGATAGGATAATAATCATTAATGTGTATTAAAAGAATGCTATTTTTGTGTGTCACTCAAAACTTCTCTACAAATGACACAACTTAGAAGCAAGGAAATTAATTGCCCTGGGCTCTGATTTGGCTCAGGTACATGTGTGCATTTTCTGCCCTTCCACCCAGCTTTTTGCCACAGCTTTGATGGCATCTCCAGCTGTGTGCCACAGCTCTCACTGGTGTCCAACCAGCCTGGCCTGGCACCCAGCACATCCTTCTCAACCAACACAGGAAGCAGCTCATGCATGTGCTGATCATCTCCTCTCTCTTCCCTTTGGAATGTTTCTGTGAAACCCCATGTGCTGGAGTCTGTAAATATGGAATTCAGATAACATTCTAGAAACACTCACCATCAGAAAACTTGCCTTTAAATGTGTCAGAGTCTCTATTTGCTGTGTTCCTTCCCCCTGCACCGTTGAGAAACCACGATCACAGGAAGAGCGCACCATTTCCTCCGAAGAGACTCATTGCTGCTCTCAGTATCTCACATTACCCTAGAATCTGCTCTTTCAGTGTGCATGCACTTTCAGCTGCACAAAATGTGAGACTGACCTGTACATTTCAAGTCACTGAAATAGGACATTTTGCTAGAGGAAACAGTCAAATCAGGTTATCACAAAACAAGAGCTTTTATGGTTGACTGTTCAGGCAGTGCTGCTGACTGCTGAGCTAGCTCTTAGTAAGAATGTGCAAGTTGTGCTATTTTTACTTGCTACTTTTCTAGTACTGGACTCGTTTGGAATAATTTATTCTTGCATATAGAGGTATACATCTAGCAACAAGAATTTAGAGGAATTTTCTGTAGCTAACAGAATTGTCAGAAGAATTTATTGAGGAGGAAGAGGGAATACTTTGCTGAAGGAAGCTTTGAATGGACTTTAGAAAAAAGGCCCAAATATGTTTGACATTCCCCTCAAAATACTTACATTTTTGCCCGTGAAAAGCACACTTCATTACCCTTGTCTTGCCACTCCATAACTTCTTGTTAACTTGTTGTACTTTACCCACTCATCTAGTTCAGTGGTTTTTATTCCCTGGTTTTCAGCCACTACCCTTTCCACGTTTTCAGTCTTTGCAGTTTGCACACAGACACCATCTGGCTTCACCCCTGGGGTTTCCTAGACAAGGGCAATCTAGTTAGCCTTGTGAAATCCATACCCCAGGCAAAACAAAAACTGTAGAAAACTTCCACAAGACAGGCTTTGTCACTACTCTGTGAGGGGCAACTCCATTACCCAGAGAAGCTGTTAGAACAGAAATCACATCTTAAGCACTAAGTTATCTTCTCAACCATCCTACTCTTTTCTTCAAGCTTTTCCTTTCAATTTACTGGAATTACTGCCAGTCTTTTCTGGTCAAGAGAAAGTTTGACCACTGTGTATGTAATTACAGAACTTCAGAGTAGAACATCATGTAAGAAACTGTCTGTAAAATGCTTGGAGTAAAGTAGATTAAGAACAGATTTACTAAAGAAATTAGGAAGTCATTCCAGTGTTCTTTTCTGTTCTAAATAACGTAGTGAAAATAAATCTCTGAGGCAAGATTCTGGACAAAGACATTCCTTTGAAAGGAGACCACAAGATTCCTGGTCTTCTTAATGGAGAAAACAGAAAGAATTGGTCTTGGTTTGGGACTCTCAAAATGCTGATCCTTTTGAACAATGTCAACAAGTACAGAATGTTGTCCAATGAATTCATCCTTGAACAGAAAGAAACCAAATTTCTGTGTGCTCTGACTGTCTCACAGGAGTGAAAAAAGAAAAGAACCCCTCCCTTTCTTTTTTATGTTTGCTGTGTTCCAAAGTTTCTAAAGGAATTTATTTGGGCAAGGCATTTTGATGTGTACATCTGTTTTGCCCTGAGAAATTATGATCCAGTTGCACAGTTCAGTGGTTTTGAGCCAGCTATTCTTTTATTTCAGGCTTTGGGAATCTAAAGTCAGTAGGCAAATGCATATTTCTATAGGTACATTTCACTAGTGATGGCCACTGACTGAAGACTGAGGTGAGTTCCCCACATTAACACAGCCACCCCAACTTCTAACCTTCATTTTTGTAACCACTCAACTTCTGGCTTTCTGTTTTTCAGTGTTGTATTCTGTTGTCTCTCCTGACTTGGTAGTTACTCTTGTGTGTCTTCACAGGAAAAATGCACATCACAGTCCTGCTCTGACAACATAGGCCCAGGGATGTGAAGAAGTACAATTTTTCCATTTCTGTAAACTGCAAAAAGGTACAAATACAATCAGCCCCTTCTCTGTTTGGTAGTCAGAGGATTGAAGTGTATGGGACAGTGGCTGGTTACCAGTGATACAGATGTTAACTTCCAATCTTGTTAAATGCCCTGTGAAAAGCAGCATATATTGCTGTCTGCTCTCAATAAGACTGAGGCTGCATGATATTTAGATGATAAAGGACTCTCATGTAAGTAGTAGGTAGCCTATTAAATGCGCTCTTTTTGCTTTACAGTGTTCCCCAGTGAAAACTACAATTTCATTTTGGTTTGTTGAGCATGCTGTGATGGCATTTGTAGGTTTACCTTTTGAAATGATTGAAGAGTAGAAGTAGACTGCACACTGATAGCAGGGAGCAGTCTGATACCAATTATTTCCAATTTTGAAGTCTAGAACTGGGTTTTTGTTATATTTTGAGGTTTCTTCTAAAATGGTTGCCTTTTCAATCAACAGAGAAAAGTCTTGCCAGTGTTCTTGTGTCAGCTAACACACTCATTTATAAACAGTCTTAGAAGGGTGACTTTTAAAGGATGTGAGATATAAATCAGCAATCTCTGTTTCTAATCACAGTGGATGTACAAATTCCTTTTGAGCTGTAACGAAGAAGTTTGGAGCTGGAGATTACAAATATTTGAAGAAATTTTGATGTTAATTTTTAAAATTTCCAAGGTCTCTAAGATGTGGCTAATAATAATAGCAGGCATTGTCTGTTTATCCCAGCATGTGGCATGAAAGTAGTGTGGCCACAGAGCTATGCATTATTTACATGGTGTCAACATGCCAGCAAGTGGTATGGCAGAGAGCCAGATTAAATCACTTCTGATTTTAAATAAAGAACACTGAAAAATAATGTTGTGTCAGACTTGAGGACACTGGAATCTGGCAAATCAGCAGTAGCTCAGTGTGTCAAGCTCATTTGGATGGGTTCTTCCCTTCCTGAATGATCACAGAATCAAAATCAAGGTTCAAGGAAACTGTATAAATTTGGCATTTTTTTATTTCCTTCCAAAGCAAGAGATTGTACCCAGGAAAGAGACACTTATTGTTTGTTTTCTATAAGGATGTATCATGAGGTCACTGCCCTCATGCAGCAAAAATATTCGCTCCTGAGAATGGGCAACCACCCCATGGTGCACGTTTGCCATTAATCTTTGTTTTCTCTGTAAGTGGCAAATCTGGTAGGATTACTTTCATCCATTAGTTTTTTGCAGAATCTACTGCAACAGGTCCACCATCTCAAACAGGAAGTGTATTTTTAAGAGGCAATCACATTATTTAGAATAGGTGCTTTAAGTGTTTGAGATCTTACAAGAAAATCTTGGGTGCTGTTCTCAACAATTGCTTCTGCACCAGTTCTGATTTCCGTATAACCCCTGGAGCTGGTTCACCTTGCCAGCTGGTAGGAAACCAATTCAGCAAAATAAAAACATGGATAGCTTTCTGTTGGTTTAGTGATCCAACTACATTCATCAAGGAGCCATGTGAAAATCAGAAAGTTGAAGGGAAGGAAGGGGCCTGCAGGTCAGGGAAGAAAGGATGCAGGGGAAGTGAAGGGAGCAGAAATGTTAGACAAATTTTACCATATTGGGAAATCTCACCGTAGAATATTTAATGGACAGGGAGGGAGCTTTTAGAAGGTTAAAAGAAACATCCAAAATCCTGGGATTCATTTTGCCTTGTCACCATAATATCCTTTTTATGAAGCTAGAACTATGTATGCTCATAAAAAACCTTTGCTTTTTTTATTTTAAAGTATAATGCAACCATTGGAGTCTGTGCGCAATTCTTTCAAGTTAAATGCTTAGTTCAACATTCCACTTCCATTTCCTGGTAGAAAATGTTTTATATGAAAGCAACTTTAACCTTCCAGAAGGGTTCATTTACTGTTACATTTGGTATCAGCTTTCCAAAAAATGCAGTCTGTGTTTGGCATATTATAGATTCTGATTTTAATATTGGTCTAGGAAAAAAAGTCATATGGCATCAGAAAATACTGCAACAGAATTCTCTCTATACATGAATGCACCCCATGAGCAAGTGGTTTAAAGTCAGCTTGATCACTTAAAGCCAAGACACGGGCTCAAGCTATCCATGAACCAGCTGGTAACAAATAACACATTTAACTCTCAGTCACAAGAGGCTGTTAGGTTGCCTTTTTATAGACAACTACAGCTCTACAGTTCCTGAAGCACAAGGGGATATCATACGGATTTGGAAAGAATTGAACACCTACCATATGCACATAAAGAAGGGTAATAAAGATGAAAGGCCAGAACTGAGCTTTAATTTCTATTTTTTTTTCTTTTGATTTATCATCTGCTTCTACACTGCTACAATTTTCTTTGGCCTAAAATTAGGGAGAAGATGCTTGAATTGCTTATTTTGATCAAATCAGTTAAACTTAGGCTTTGCTCTCTGCCAGTGTGCTGAGAGCAAAGATGCTAAACGTGAAATTTTAAAGTGCATTCTTGCTTTCTCTATGTCTTCATTTTGCATTCATTTCTGAAATGTTGATTGCTGTAACAATCCCCTGCAGTGGGCAGTTGCTGGCCCGGGGTTGCTGTAGTCGTGGTGAGATGGGCATGGTAGAGCTGTACCAAGGTGACTCTGAACTAGAGTGAGGGCTGACTACTTGGGTGCAGAGTCATATAAACATACCTGAGTCTCCTTTGGGACCTTAGAAGCTTCTCTGCAAGTGCTTCAGGACTATCTCTCTTGTCAGGTTTGCTCAGGAGTCACTGCACAGTGGTTCACTGCCATGTACAGATGTACTCTGGGAGTTATCCTCCACAGGAATTCTGCTGCCAATAACCACTTCTTACAGAAGAAAAGGACCTTCAGACAGGCCTGGCCATGAGTGAGACAATAAAGACTAATCCTCTGTGCTGCTGAGCCTCAGCTCCTAATAAAGGACTCAGAACTTGTAAGGGTAAAGCTTCAAAGTAAGTACAGATTTGCAGAGGGAGGGCAGATAAGGGGGTTGTAGCCCACCCATCAAGACCACCTGGTCTTAATATATGGTAGCAGCCAGCCTGTATGCCACTCACTCTTTCCATATCCTACCCTTCTTCCAGGGAATGAGATTTCCAAGAATGCTGCTGCCAATGTATGTGTTAAAGTCGGGTGCACTACAGAGTCTGTCAGTCATGTTCAGTTTTGTCACCCCTGGAACTGCAGCAGCTGAATCTGACAGTGATGGTCAGAAGCTGATATTTAATATCTGATGATGAATGCATGTCCAATACTTTGAGGATGGAAAGATCTGCAAAAATGTGAACTATTATTTTATCTGGAAATGTGTTCTGTGGCATCCCAAAGAGTATTCACATTTCTTATTCCTTTTTTGTGCATGTGCAGTTCTCATGAACTTTCAGCTATGAATCCGTATGGGAATAATTCCATTGTGAGAAGGTGGCTTCCATTCTATCCTGAAAAAAAGCTGCAAGAAAATCACAGAAAGCTACAGAAGAAATTACCAGTCACTGTTTGAAAGCATTGCGGTCTATGAAGATGGGAAACAGGACATGGATTTGCCTCCAAATTTTATATGCTTCTAGAAATATGAAAGAATGGGAAAAAATGCAAAAATTTGCTTAAAAAATTAAAATCTTAAAACCTTATTGCTTTTACACTGAACAGACCTGGCAAAAAGGATGTTAAATATCTTGAATATCAATGTTTAAACAGGTAGTGCTATTCCCAGTATTTTTTGGTTGCCACCTAGATTAGTATTACTCCTCAGTTGCTAACAACAAAGTTGTCAACCACTGGAACAAATTGCGAAGAGGAGCAGGGACTTTACCATTTCTTGAAGTCTGCAGACTGAGAGGGGAGCTTATGCCTTAGCAAACAATGCACTCCCAGCTGGGTGAAATTATATTGCTGTGCTACATGAAATATGTGGTCTTTCCTAGCTTTAAGAACCATAGTCTCTAATTTCATAAATACCTTACAAAGAACTCTTAGAAGTAGTGGTAACCAGAGCACTAATCTGAATGCATGTCCTGATTTGAGGTTGATTATGCCAAAGTATGAAAAAATTACAGACTGTAATGTTTCTACATGTTTCTGCCACTCATATTACTAGCATTATTTTACAATATTGGACATTTGGTTTTGGGGACTAAAGAGACCCTTCCTCTTCTCTGAAGAGCAGAATGTGCTTTAGGTCATGAAAGAATGTATAAACAGGTAAGCATGCAGGCTGCTGCTTCCTGACTTGATCTATTGCAGTCAATAAAATCTATAAACTGGACTCACTCAGTGAAATAAAAGGCATTCCATGAAGAAAATCTGAGGATATTTCTCATTACTGTAGATGATTTTTTAAATCTAAATTTTCATTTTCTTCTCCCTGTAGGATAATTTAGCACACTGTTTAAAAGATTTTTTCCCTATATCAATCCTGTAGTCGAAAACAGCTTTTATCACCCCCTCCAGATTTCCAGACTTTTGGGACATCAGACACTGCAGGAACCTAAATTCAGTGGGACAGTTGAAAGTTTGGTAAAGATGGGCCTTACTGAACAGTTGGACATGAGAAGAAATAGTTCTTGAATGCTGAGTGGGTTTGGCAGCACAGCTAGGACAGCATAGTTGGGATGTCTTAGAGAATCCTGGAAGAACTGAAAAAACATCATGGTATAGATTTTCAACTATACCATGGGAAAAGTTGATGATTTTGTATCCAAAATGGATATGCATAATTCCAGAGGGAGTTTTTTAGGTTTTAGATTGTAGTCAGTGGCTAGTTACCTTTGTGTCTGTGTCTAAACTCCCTTAGCGGCCATCTTCTTCTATATATGTATGTTGTGCCTAAATAAATATCTCAGCTGTCCCTCAGGTGGAGGGCTGTCATCAAGGCTTGCTTCAGCCAAACACACTGTGTCGGTCAGATACTGCGATGGGAGCTCCATATGAAAGAATACAGAGGAAATTTTATACTTTTTCATATAGAAGGACTCAGATTGCTTTATCAAGCAGTCTTTTCTGGTCTTAAGCTTCATAAATTTATAACCTGATCTGATTCAAATAAGTTCAACTTTCTCTTATTACTGTGTTTTGTGCTTTTCTGAGATGATTGGAAAAGATGGATGCTGAAAAAGAGGAGTGGCCTCTAACTGATCTTAAGTTTTTCAAATATATTATCCTTTAAAAAAACCCCACAACCTAGTTTGCCATAATAGTTCCAGCATCAACAGTCACTAATCTATTTTCCATGCAATGGCCACAGTAAAATATAGGGGTGAATATTTAGTTTGTATATATATTAATCTAAAAGAACAATTTGTGGTTGTTTTGGTTCAAGTAATGCCTCCATTTAAGTCTCCTAAGGACTAGCTGTGTAGTTTTCTTCCAAAAAGTATAATAATATAAAAGAAATTTAGAAAGTCTCTAAACATTTTAAAGTTTGGAGAACTAGACTATGTTTCCATCTATCAGGGGGATTCTCAAAAGTAATTTTTGAGCTGCACTGCAAGGAAACTGGGAAGAGCTTGACTTGCTAATGTTCCCTCTGCTGTGTGGATACACAGAACAGTTTTCTTGTCCCACAAGTATTCTGTTGATTTTGAAATTTTAGGCCTGGCATGGGACTCAGTGAATATATGAGTGACTTAAGAAACAAACAAAAGTATTTCATTTTAATGGTGACCCTTTTTTTCTTTTTTTAACCTTTTAATATAAACTAAATTAAGTTTCAACAGGAGAAGATGCTTTCAACCACAAACCCAAGAGTTTTTGTTTTAAAAATGTTGAAATGGCATATTTCTAGAATTTCAAATCCTGGTTTTTTTTTTTTTTTCCCTTTTTTTCCCTTTTCTTTTCTTTTTTTTTTTTTTAGGACAGGAAGTTCTTCAGGGAATAATTTCAGTTTTGATGAATTGTCAGTTGTGACCGTGTCTCTTCTTATGAAAACCCTGTGTTCACTCCCAACTCTAAACCAGGCTCCCAATACTTTCCAGAAGTCTAAGGTATCGCCTTAGTTTAAAATCGCCTTAGTTGCTTTACTGATGCATTATAATGAGACATAGATTTTGGGCAACTATCTTTATTCACTGGTGCAATAAGACAACAGTGAAAGTGGTCTGATATTAATTGAGATTCTTGTTTCTCTACATCTACTTGAAAGTGAAAAATGATTCTGTGGTTTGTGTTCCTAAGTTCCACATATATGGTGTTTCATGTCAATTTTTGTCTCACAATTTGTAAACAAAGAAGATGCAAGTTATGTGTGTGCTAGAAATTAATTTCTTTAACAAGCTCCCCAGGGAATGGTCACAGCACCCAGGCCTGACAGAATTCAAGAGGCATTTGGACAACACTCTCAGGCACACACTGACTCTTGAGGGTGGTCCTGTGCAGGGGTAAGAGTTGGATTTGAAGATCCTTTGTGGATCCCTTCTAACCTAGCTTATTCTGTGACTCTGTGACTTCTCAAGGAAGATGTGCTGTCCTGTGTTCTCAGGGAGGAATCACACTTCTGATGAAAGCAGGTATTGAAAACTGCCCATTTAACTAGAGGCTTGTAGCTTTTCAGGCTTGAAAATGTCTCTACTCTGTTGTTTCAGTCTTAGATGAGAAAGAACTAAGAATAACTAAAGCAGATATGAAATTTAGCGAATAAGCTATATCACAAGTTTTCCATCAAAAATTATGAAGGCAGTCTGTAGGAATTCCGGTCATCTCTGGGGTTTCTGGTGCATTACTCAGTCACAGCAAGTTCTAGCACAATCTGTTGTGAACCTTCAAAGGTGTCAAGGATGCACTTGTAGATATATTTGCATTCTCAGATTTCTCTTTACTTTCTCTTTTAATTTCTTTTCTTTCAAGCAAAGTTTTGAAATTGCAACAAGTAGGCTGAGGTCCTTTTGGAGTCTGATTAACATTGCCTCTGGGATCAAGATGTCTTCATTTCTAGACAGCTGAAAGGAAATACATTGTCTCCACTGAAGTGTGTCTGTATATCCTGAGGAGGATATATTTATTCCGAGGAGAACTTTTCTGAGCTGGAGGAATTAACAGTGGTCTCTGCAAACCATCAGCACTTCTCTGTAGTCCCAGGGAGGAATGATGCCTCACAATGCATCTTTTTCCAATAGTTTTGAAAGATCTATTCTGTGATCCTTCCAGCCTTGGAAACCAGAGGTCTTTTCTGTTTTCTGTGCCAAGACTTCCTTCCAGCCATATTACAAACTGGCAATGCACAAAGAGCAGCTAGTGGAATATCCCATTAGCCTAATATATTACAAGATTAAACGTCCTGCTCCTATACTAGTCTTCACTGTCACAGAGCATTCTGCATTTCATCCCTTGCTGTCTGTGCTAATCAGTAGCACTCTTTTGCTAACCAGTTCATTTTGCATTGTTTCAAATCCCAAATTTGAAGCATAACACCAGTGTTATTTTTGGGCTGACTGAGCACCAGGCATTGTAGAAGATCAATGGAGAGATTTTGGCAATGGAGTAGGGACCAACAGGGGTGTGTGGTTGTGGTGCTTGCTGCCCCTTGCACTTGGAGTTTTCACAGGAGGCAGGGCTGTGCTCCTCTTTCTGTCACGCACAAGCAACTTGTATTTGAAGGCACAGGAGATTTTGTTTTCCTGCTCCTCTCATGCACCATGAAAGTGATTAACTGCACTTTCATTCTGAAACTGAAAAGGAAGCATATCAGCTTGTGGTTCTGCTGCTAAAATTTTGTTCAATGGCAATTCTTGTTTCTGAATCCTGACGATCATTTGATTTTGCTGATGTGTAATTTTGCATCTGCAGACTCAGGAAAATTTCAGCAGCTGTTATCTGACACCAGTTTTACTCTCTCTCTTCATGTCTATGGAATAAAAAGAAGAATGTTTCTTGTACACAGTTATATGGAAAATTTAAAAAGGCAATTATTTGGAGGCGAATGGTAATGACATTTAACTGCATTATCTACTTGGCCTGATTACAACTGACTCCTGGCATGTCCTGAACCTACAGCTACATAAAATAAGCAAGAGAAGTCATAGAAATCTTGTTGAAAATAATATTGTCTCTGAACAGCAAATAACCTCTCATAAGCCTAGTCTGAGTACTAAAATTTTATTCTGATCTTATATAGGTCTACTGTTCAAAACCTTAACTGTGAATTCTCACTGTTGGTTCTGAATTAGGTGTGATTGTTGCAACCTCATCCTTGTAATTGCCTTGCTCAAGTAGTATATTAAATATTGTATAAATACTTCTGCATGATTGTTGTAAATAGATAATATGCATCCCACAAATTGGAATAGTATCCTACAATCATGGAATGGCTTGGGTTGGAAGGGACCTTAAGGATCATTTTGTTGTATTTTAGAATACAATTAAATGACTTTGTAAGTCTAGAAGGCATATAACATTTTCCAAAGTTGATTCAAGTACTAGCTAGAAGAAGGCACAGTGCTGATAAATACTATGAATAGTTAGGCTTGATTCTTTATTAGCAGAAGCACTTGACTCCAAATAACTTTATATTGGTTACATTCACTAAGAAATTATGCTCTTGACTATTTCAGATATTTGAACAATCTTATACATATAGTAGAAGCTGAATACAAGCCCTTTCTGTTATTAGGCAATTACATACTTGACACTTAAAGAAAGACCTAGTCTTAAAGCTGGGACACTTTTTCCCCCCACTTTTGGCAGCACACCTTCTAGACTTCCCCACTCAGCTCTATTGTTATCCAAACAAAGATACCTACTACCACTCTATTCTGGTCCTAACCTGGCTTCATCCTACCACAGATCCTGCCTTCATCTTAAATTCTTGCAGTACAGATTAGGATTTTGAGTGAAGAATCCTGTTTGTAATGCAGCTATGAAGGGCAGCATTTCACACTCACAAGAAGAGAAGATTTATTATGTACTTAGGAGATGTTACTTCTATGCACTTTTTTCAAAACTGTAGGGAAATAAGTAGCCTTCTGCCCCCTTCATCTTGTGGCAAAGAAATTTGACAGCTGTGAATGGAAAAGACTGAAGCCATTTTAGAGATGGATGTTTAAATTGTACAGCATTGATAGGACTGTTTAATAAGTATTCTCTTTTTTTCTTTCATTACATGAGGTTTTGCTTTTCTTGGATCACACAGATTCTTGTAAAAATGTAACAAGCTACTATTCTGAATATGCCAAATAAGAAACAGATGGATATCTTTAAAGAATAGTCTATCAGTAATATTAATGGGATCTCATGTTGAGGAACAAGGCACCTCCCTTTCCTTACGCCAGCCTTCTTGGCTTTGACAAAGAGGCTCTTCCAACAATGACTCGCACATGGCAAAGGAGAAAAAGGGGGTTTTGGTAGCTACAATATAAAACATGGCTTTTTTTTCTTCTCAGAATGTACTTTTGCATTGGCTGTTATGCACAAGCTTTCCTGTGGCAGGCCGATTTGAACACAAGGCTTGACCCTGTTGTCAGTGTCTCTCTCACACCACAATTAACTGGTGTACTGGAGATCCTCTGACATAATTGTCATCCTCTCTGTTAATACCATGTGGGGCTATATTCACGTAACTGATCAAGAACCTTCTGAATGAAGAAAATTTCAGTTGGTGTAGCAAATGATAGGATGTGTATAATACTCCTTAGACACAACTTATGCACATGTGATCAGAACTCCAGGTTTTGCATTACTTTTTTGCTTTAGCAGAAGTGGCTCTGTACTCTCCTGTTCTCTTGCCTTGTGTCAGCTTTCTCAAGAAAGCAAGCTTAGTGGTGTCAAAGGCTGAGCACTTCTTCATGAACAACAGCTTTTCATAATGCACAACAGATACATTTCTGTGCTATGAACTATCAAAACCAGACTTACCTGCTGTGCTGAAAACCACAATAGCAGTTTCAGATATAAATATGCTTATTAGACCCTCATGATACACTTGGTTTGTCAACCCCTGGTTTGTCTGTGAGACAGCCAAGTGGATAGAGGCAAGTGAGAGACAGATTCAGTGATTCCTGTAGCCACCCCAGCTGTTAAATGGCTGTCATAGGCAAAGCATGTGAGCCACACAAAAGATGTACGTCAGAAGAGTAAAATAATAAATCTGAGGTGTTTCTTTACAGCTGTTATTTTCTTTTATTTGGGCTATTTCCAAAGTTGGGCGGATGGGCTGTGCAGCGCTTGTTTGTTGATGAAATGATAACTTAATCTAGATAAAGCACATACATACTGTTATTTTAATAAAAGAAACAAGGCCCACATTTAAAAGGGAAATATAATACAGTAAACATCCTTTTGTACTGGCCTAGTTATTTTTCTAAACTTGTGCCAGGCTAAGGTATTTTCCTTCCAAAGTAGAATTTTTGCAAGAGTCTGCAAGTCCTGTAATACCTTTTTCAGTAGCTGTTGAGTGAGCCAAAGGTCTGTGGTCAAGTGGGCATTTTTCAACTCAATTCTTTTTATCAGTTATTGGAGTCTTTTTAAGATGTTCTATTCAGATTTACTGACCTTTGTGTGCATCTCATGTTTAATACATTTTAGAATAATTTTTAAGTAAATTCATCCAGTCTCGTTCTGTAGATGTTATTGCCACTTCTATCACACTGTAGTAAGATTATTTGTTGTAAACAAGGTAGAGATCTGAATGGAGGCAGATGTGCATGCCACCGCTCACAGTACTCAAAACAGTTATGCCAGGTCAGGGGTGCTCTGACTCAGTGATAACTGATCCAGTGATTTGGTTTGTAGAATTTCCATGTTAAAATGAAAATGTTCACCTTGCTATCTTGTGACCTTTAGGAGGACCCCAGATGGAAACACCCATTTTAGAGAGGGGGGATTAGATTAAGGAGTGAGAACTGGTGTGAAAACAAATCATGCTTTCTTCATAGAGAGGTCTGTGTTCAGGATCAGTCTAAAGTAAGGCAATGGTAACCATCTGTACTTAGACCTGCTGCAAAAACAACCATTGCAACCTACTCCAGGCCTTCTGTGCTTTTGTCTCCAGCACTTCTGGGATACTTACAGGTGTCTTTGCTGGTGTTCATTAGGGACATTAAGATGAGCTCTCTGTAGGAGAAATAATGTTTCCTTCCTTTGTAGTTGGAGCAAATAAAGGAAACCCAGCAACTGCCTTGGTGCTCAGCTGTGATAGTGGTGGGCTGAAGAAAGCTTTGATGTCAGTAGGGTGGAGAGCAGAGCATTTGTCATATTTGAAGGGAAGAATAGGGCACATATGGAGCATTGCCTGAGTGTTTTGTATTTGGCATTCTTCTTCTGTAACACTAAGAGTTCTGGTAGCACAAGCTAGCTTGCATTTAGAAAACTTCCTAGAAAGATTCAAAATGGTTTGTCTTTACAAAAGATAAAGATTGCTTAGAAAACTGAGATCCTGCCTGATGGGATGTTTGAGGTTTCAGAGTATATGTAGTTTATTTTTGTCTTGAATTAGAACTGAGTAAAAAGTTTGCGGAGAAAAATTTGAAATGTTTCTCTTTGATACTATCAAATCAAATATAGGAAAACAAGAATCCTCTCCTCTCAGAGAAGAAATGCTGAATATTTGATGATGACAATATTAATGACCTTTGAAAATGCATTATAAGTCCAGGGCAATGTCAACATTGGTATTAGTGGTGGATAAGTTTGTTTAAATAGCATTTAAGGCAGCTTATTCATGAAACACAACCTTTTGAATGTTTAGAAATGTCTTATTATATTACTATGCTTAGAGCTTATAGCTATTATACTTAGAGCTGACCTGTTGCTCATTTAGCTGGAATTGAACAGTTCTTGTAGTCCACTATGTTTACTTTGAAGGAAGAAAGGCTGGCAAAAAGTGGCATTGCTGATATCTTAGTTTCCAGTGAGGAGGTACCAATGATGTTCAGGTAGATATCCAAAGCATTAGGCCTTCTTCCTCGGAATGATATTATGATGGCGTGTTGCACTGTGAATTGTAGCCAAAAGAATCCTCCTTTAGTGTCCCTGAACAATGCTGGTACATATTTTGCAAAGAACAATGCTGGCCATGCTTGTTCATGGGATAGTCATTAGTAGCTTGACTAGCATTGTTCTGAAATAGAATTTTCTAGCCAAAACCCAAAAGTCTTCCCCTCAATCCCCCTCTGTGAAAACTATTCTAACACTTTGTAAGGCGCAATGAAGTTTAACAACCATTTAGCACACTTTTGTTTCTGTACAATAAGGGGAAATATGCAAAGCGGTGAGCAATCTCATCCCCTACTAAGTTCAAGAAGAAGCACCAGTGTTTAAATAGTCTTTAATATACCTTTCTAAGAACTTTTAATTCAGAATTATCAATATAACTCTATCAAAATACTCTTTTTCAGCAACAAGGGAGTGTGTGTATATTTTAAACAAAAGGAACTATGCCATATTGATTTGCAAAAGCTCAGGTGATTCCATAGGTCTAGCTCCCAAGCTGAAGAGGCTTGGTACTGCAGCAAGAGCTTGGTACCAAGACATATCTGAATCTGTGCTTCAGCAGTGCCTGGTGGAAGAGGTGTTCTTTTGCTTTGTGAGTATGAGTGACTGCCTCTGCAGCCTAGTTTTTTGTGTCCAAGGTCAGCAAAAGAGGTAAACCATAAAGTGAACAGACTAAAGTCTTCTGAAGATTGTGTAGCACATTTAGAATTGAGACTTCCCAGCTTTTGGTCTGTTACACTGGTCCTAAACATCATCAACAGAAGTAGACCTGGGAATTATAGTATAGTTCTCACCATTTCTGTAGCCCTTATGTGTTTCTCCAGAAAATTAATCTTCCTGCAATGATGGATAACAACATAGGTATGGATCTATTATACTCTGAATTTTTAATCATATCAGGTGAGGAAGACTAGGAAAGGTATAAAGAAAATTTAGGTTTTCTTCTGTGTTTTGAAGCTGGAACAATTACTGAGAATACTGAAAGATACAAATGGCACGTGTCATGGTAGAGTGAGCATTTTGCTGGTAATTGCTGCAGTTTTTCATCCCCAGGATTTTTGTCATGTGTTGCCACCAACCTGGTATTGGCTGAAGACTTAGAATGGTGGATGTTGAAGAAGATCACCTCTGTGATCTCACTGAGCTGCTTTTTCTGTCTTCTCTGGCACAGTTTTGTGACACTTTCTGCCAGCATCGCTGGCATCACTTCTTGCTTTTAAACCTCTACTCTGACTAAAGGCTCTGCCACAATGGATGCCTCTTAATGACATGTTTCAGCAGATATGAAGAATAGCGTTGTCCCAGCACATCTCAGATTCAGATTCCTGATCCTTTTCTAACATGCAGTCCTCACAAGTATCTTTAAGGCTTAGGAAGACCTACAGGTGAGAAAAATATTTTTCTCTCAATTTGGAAAGCTTCAGCACAAGGATCAGGATTTAGACTGTTATCCCAGACTCAGAGCAATGCCAGACACTTTAGACTGAGTGTTGCAAGGAGATGCTAGGATTTTGGTATAGACCAGATAGCGGTGTTGGACGTGACCTTCTTAGAATCAGTTTCAAAGGTAATTGAAAGGTAGCAGAATGTGTAGCTATAATTAGCTAAAGTTGTCAGTGACTAGAGGATGGGAAACAAAGAAGTGAAAGACAGAGGCAGTGGGCACTTCTATATTTGATTATATCCAGGCAGCACTACTAGAATGCTGTACGTGACCTCTCGTGTAAGCCTGAAAAGCTCTCTCTTCATGAAGTTAAAGAGGCTTGTTTCTGCTGAAATCCTGCACAGACAGAAAATGATGGTTGCCTTTTCTGTTGCTAAGAAAAGCTTGCAAACCCTGATAACTGATCTTGCAGTTTTCACTTCAGTGCCAATGTCTTACTCATGTGTCCTGTGTTGGCAGACATAAGACAATTATTTGAGCTGGAAAGCTAGAGCAGCACGCATGAGGTGTCTGTTTTTCTGGTTAGAACCTGGGTTTGGCTTGCTGCAATGTTAAATTATGAGCATTAGCAATGTTTAAATCTGCTTAGCTGGAAACTTAACCAGCTAAGGTCCGTGAGTGAAAGACCATGCACTGCTGAGCTTTTACTGTGGTGCTGCATGGGGCAGGTGAAATGGAGTTTGCAAAGTGTTAGACTGACTGCAGGGTTGGGGGGGAGTTACAACCATTTATGGAGCAATCCGTAAATGAGTAGCTTCCATGACTAAAAGATAACCTTAAATAAGAGGGATATGCATGGTCACAACCCTGAAAATATATCTCCTTTTTTGTTTCTGCCTGGACAGATTACTCTGACTCATCTAGATTATAGTGGGTGCTCGACTGCCTTTGTATTTGAGTTGCACTTGATCTCTCTGGAGATAACAGGGCCTAGATATCCTGACCAGTGGTCCTCCATGCCAGCCTGGTTCCTTCAGGTGCCCACACATTGAGAGATTTATATGACCGTGTTCCTGGATTACACATGACAAAGTTCCAAATCCTTTAAGTCATGATATTGTTCTGGCTTGCTGTCTTGCATGTAATCTTCAGTGCCT
Organism: Acrocephalus scirpaceus scirpaceus; assembly: GCA_910950805.1. Classification (NCBI taxonomy): domain Eukaryota; kingdom Metazoa; phylum Chordata; class Aves; order Passeriformes; family Sylviidae; genus Acrocephalus; species Acrocephalus scirpaceus. Next base: position 25,442,023 of record OU383775.1, on the reverse strand, counting down.
GTGATTGGATCTGATAATGGCTCAGGATCCTGATGGTCCCCATGGCATACACTGTGTGTAAGTGGCCCCTATAGCCATGCTTTTCTCTTTCAAATCCTCAATCCAAAGGATAAGGAGGTTCCTCAGGGACCACTCTCACACGGAGACAGATCAGACTTAGTACACTACAGATGTGACCCTTTAGTGGCCACAGAGATGAAGAAATAAATATGGCCACAAATGGGTTAAAACTAGAAGAGTTCTGTGAAAATAGTTATCTGACTTGCAGGACAATTGTACTCTGAAGGTAGATGAGGGTAGTAGCAGCAGTATCCAGTGTAGAACAACATTTCTTTCCCCACATGCAGAAGTGGGAAAGGGTACTTAAGCTTACTTACAAAGGAAGTGGGACATCCAGAACTATAATTTCCAAATCTTTCATTACTAGAGAAGAGGAATGAAGGCATCCAGCTCTGTGAAAAGCACTTCAGGGCATAGTGAAATTCACAGACTATCACAAGTTTTTCCAGAAGAAATGAGTGTTCTGACTCTTTCTGTGATTTAGGATGAGCTAAGTCTGAGCTGCCAGAGCCAATCTTTGGTCTTTTATGGATCAGTGACCACTTTTAGGTCTTTTCAGATTTCTATCACTGTATGATATCAGACAGTATGATGTTATCTATTTATGAACATTTCCCTCACACAAATCTTTTCAGCAGCCTGTAAGCTTGTCAGTCTGGGTAAAGGTAACTGTTGTGATGTCAGAAAGGCACAGCTTTATTAGGCTCTGTTAAAATTGGAAGGGATTTTTTTTTTCAGCCAATTAGTACTGAGGAAAAAAACCCAAGACTCATGTCTTCCTCAAACACAGCATGCCATGTACATCTTTTTAAGGACAATTTGTGTGCTGAGTGTCACATTTCAAACTTCAGCTGTTTTTGCTGTTGCCCTATTCAAAAACAAGTATGGTTGGAGCTTCATTACAATGGGAAAAGTGTGTGTGTGTATTTCTTTCCCACTGTTCCATAGCACAAAAGCTGTTGGGAATTTGCTCCCATTTTAGCAAAATGGACTGGTGTTGTGATTTGTTTTTACCTTAAAACATAGAAAAATTGGATGCATATGTGAAACCAAGAGGCTGAGGACGCAGTTATTTTCCAATTTTAACTAATGTTGATGGTATTACTGTGATAGTTGACTAAATTCTTCAACTAAACATCTCAAAGTCATAAAATTAAAGTTATAATCAATCTATGTAATTTTGGAAGCTCAACTAAGATCAGACTTATGGAGTGTGTTACTTCCCTAAATAGCTTAGTGGCTTCTGTGTTTCACTGCAGGGATTGTTTTGTGGCTGGATATGAGGCTTTTAGGGCTCTCTTACATTACTCCAACCACATTACGTGGGGTGAAAGGGTTCATGTACATGTCTAATTTGACAAGATAGATGAAGTGAAGGAACCAGTCTTTATTGCTGAGATAGGGAAATGAGGTGAAGGAGACATATGCCAAAGTTCAATCAGATAGATGTGGGCTAAGGACTGAGGCCATGTCTTACAATTCCCTTAATGATAAGAGAATGTATTCCTGTTTGGTTATGGCAAACTAACACAGGTAATGTGTCACACTGAAGTGGAGTCTGTTAAGGTCTTTTGGAATTCCCCTCTCTCCTGCCCTGCTTAGTCACAGTAAAATGTATTTTCATTAACAATGATTCTGCAGTGCTTTTGTATTATACGTACAGGAAGCTGAATGAGTGTCTGGGGACCTTTTAACTGGATCTATAAAAAGTCTGTGTCAATAAAATCCTGTCAGATCTATCCTTCAGTACTGTGATTACAGAAGAGGAAAAAGAAAGGTATTGCTCAATGTGACTGCAGTATTCCGGCGTGTAATCTTCTCCCATGTGGTCATGTTTCCTCAGATAAGAAAAATTGCGGCTCTGCTGTCAGTGGGGATGGGGTCACTGAATGGGAACAGGAGCGTTTTCATTTTTTTCACAATGGACAGTTGTTTTTTGTGTTTTCCTGACTAGATAAGCTGTGTCCATGGTTACTGAACAAAGTTTATTTCTGTAGGAAATAGGTAACCATGTTTGTGCAGTGGGGGTATCAGAACACAGAGGATTTGAAAGAAAGGGTCCAGAGGTCATCAGCAGAGGGGATAGGATGAGGAAATGCAGTGAGATATATTGTGTGGACTCTGGCATACACTTCATGTGATGCTTCCTTTTAAGTGCTGGTGAGCAAGAGGGGTGAATAGAAGCTACTTGGTAACACAGCAGCAGGGTGAATTCATTTCAGGACCAGCTCTTCACCTTGTATAAAATAGTGCAACTGATTTATGTCCACGGAAGATTTGGCTTGAAACTTTAATTGCTTTCTTGGCTAAGTTCTGTTTTCCTTATAAGTGCTCAGACTATCAAAGGAGTTTTGAATGTTGTATTGCCCCAAAACCTCTTGCTCCTGCCACCCTATTTGTTCATTATGCTGTCTTGAAGAAGAGTAACTTTATTTCTTAGGTCCAGTAAAATGTGTCTGCAAATGGCTTTGTGAATGCCAACAGAATTCCTAAATTGTCCCTCCTTGTTAGGTGACCAGTGGAATGCTGAGAGATAATAAATGCAGAGTTAATCTTGCTAGATAATTTATGCCATTGCCACACTGTTTGTATCCTCTGTTCAGGTTTCCATATTGCTCCAGGTGTAAGTTGTTGCTTTGACCTCATGTAACATGATTGCTTAGAACACTAAGCTGAATACAGCTCACGGGTGAATTCACCCTGCAGAGCTGGGTGCTGGGGAGGATGCTCTGAGCTCTGGTGCATGGAGTAGACCTAAAGCCCTGTGCAAACACCACAGTGGAATCTCAGGCATTTGGTTTCTGCTGAGTGCTCAAGTGCACTTATCCTGCTCAACTTTAGGATCTAAGGCCCTTCCAAATTAACATCTACTTGAACCAGGCTTATTCTTCCATACTGTGTAGCTCTTGAAAGGAGAAAGTGAGGTATTTTCCCCCAAAGGTTGACATTATAAAACAAGAACAGCAAACAAAGAGTGGGCATCAAAAAGAGTTTTCAGTTATTTTTTGCACATAAGAGAGACTGAATGGTTCATATAGGATCATGCTAAAAAATTTGAAATGTGTTGTTAAACTGAAATTTCAGACCAGTGTCTTAAAGGCAGAATGTGAACTACTTTTGTTTCAATGTTGCTTTCTGCTTCTCATATGCATAAGTGTATCCATGTTTTGGTTACACTTCAATCATAAATATTCATGGTAGAAAAAGTGGCTGTGGCAATATCAGATGTGACTGTATCCCTGGCTGCTTGTTATCACTTTTCTGAGCCAGGTGGTGGAATGGGATGCAAGAAAGTTCCTCATCTGCCTCCATGCAGAAGCCATCTGTGTCTGGTTTAGCAGGGCATGATTACCTAAGGGTGGCTGGCTGGTGTCATGGTGGGGTAAGCCAAAAAGCACACACAGAGATCATTTCCATTATAATATATAATAGAATATCGTACAATGGGCTAGAAAAAGACTGTACTCGTTAGATAACTCATCATTATATTCTTCATATCCTTCCCAAAATATCTGAGTTTTTAGACCTTTGACACCTCTCTAGAGGTGGGTAGAAAGGTATGAAATTATACTCATAGTAAAAGATAATTTCTGCATGGATAATGTGCCTGCTGGATCTGTAGCAGACTTTATGTATTACCTTTTCCCTCATCAGGTGCATATTCTTGGCATGGGGAAGTTGTAATGCAGTCAACAGTTTTTGTTGTACAATCAACTCACTATTCTTATAGTCATAATGATGCCTAGAGTTGCAGCGTGTTTTAATCCAGCACAAAAAATTCATTGGTGCTTGTGGGATGCCTGAGGTGCTGCTGGAGGCTGCAATGAAAGAAAGTGAAATTAGGAATTGGAGTAAATTTTTGGTTCATGCAGTCCAACTGATGGAAGCAGACAGACTGGGAGCTTCCGTGTCACTTGTCAGCATTTTCTTTGATTGACGCTCCTAGGGGTGATGTCAGCTGAAGTTTGCCCGAGTGCAGGAGGATTTCTGATGATTTGTGTTAAATATTGTGGACTTGCTGTTGATAAATAATGGGTATTCAGCCTGAGGTGGAGGCAGCTTCAAGGGGAGACCAACAGCAGCCCTGCAGTGCCTGAGAAAGTGCAGCCACTGTGGGCAGCAGGGCGTGGTGGGAAGGTGTGACCCAACAGGCATTTATTGAAGCAAGAGAGAAACAAACCATGGACAGGAAGAAGCTGTTTTCCATGGGGGCAGCCAGGCAGTGAAGACAGTTTCCAGAGGGACTGTGTGGTCTCTGTCCTTGGAGGTTTTTGAAACCCGTTTGGTCCCAGCCCTGAGTGTTCTGGTCTGACCACATGCCTGAGTCTGCCTTGAGCAAGGGCTTGATCTAGAGACATCCTGAGCTTCCTTCCAGCCCGAAGTATTCTCTGATCCCCTGGCACCTTACACTAGAGAACTGTGTCATGTAATTTCTTGAGGAAGCCAGTACATTTTCTTTTAGTTGAATCATACATCTCATAGAAACTCTTACAGCATTGATTAAAGAATTCTATTCTGTTATCACTATTTTTTAAATTATGCTTTTGAATTAACAGATGACATCTTAGCTCAAAGTTCTCCATTCCAAGACTCATACTAAAACTAAAAACCTCCTACCCCTTCCCTGCTTTTTTTCTCTTCCTCTTTTCTCTGAGGAAAGCATCCCCAAATAGAATTTAAAAATCCCCTGATTGCTTGAAATATCTATATCAAGAGGACAATATTGATGGGTCTAATCTTTGGTTCCATTTCAGTATTATTAATTTGTGTCCTTAAATTAGATGTAATGTCTTTTGTTCTCATTCAGGAAGGTTCTGCTAAGTCATTGGGGCACATCTTATGGAGTATGGGTTAATTACGGGCCACATGGGGCACATTATTTTCCAGACATAGATTGGTCTGGCATCTGGAAGTTCCCATTATCTCATTATAAGGATTAATACTAAAAAATAACCTTGCTTGTTGTATAAGCAATTTTTAAATATTATTCTTAGAAATGCTATATTGCAGGAATAAAGTTGCCAACCCTATAGAAAGAGAATAAATAATTGTATTGTTCCAGGATGTCTATTAGGAATTCTGTGAGTTAAACCCCTGGTAGAGATTCGAGCATGCTTTTTGTTTTGATCTTGAAATGATCTAAAGCACATGGCTCAGTTTTTATTCACCATGTACAAGATTGGGTATTTATTCCAGTCATGAGATAGAGGATAAGATTTTGAGATCTTTGGCTTGTTTTTGGCATTTAAGTAGAAGAAGAACATGATAGGAATCACATTCATATGGTATTTGAAAAAAGAACAGTGTTCTATCATGCTGTCAACTCTGCCAGCTTTATTTACCTAACCCTTTAGCTAATAGCAGTGGTATTTCAATAGGGCTATTCTTTTGGTAAAGGAGGATTTAAGCAAGTAATGGCAACAGAAGTAACTTAAATTTAACTTGTTTGTCCTCACACAATTAAATAAATTCCACTTCAACCAAGGCATATCTTCTGCCTCTTTTTCTCATTCTCAAGGGCATTTTTCTTCAACTATAGTAAGGCACTTTTCAGAGAAACAAAAACACCCATTAGGAATTAATTAATCCCATATATTTTCACTGCCTTAAAGTTGAACCTATTTGAAGCAGCTTTGTCTCCTAAAATTAGGGCAGAATAATAGGTCTATCAAACTGTTCACCCCTTCATAGGAATATCTAGTTGACTAAGTTTGTTCATCCTTTGGTTAGTTAAGGCTAAATGAGTGGAACCCCACTCTAAGCATGAAGGTGTTGTTAGGTTTTTTTTTTAAATTTTTTTTAATGGTCATATTTTATATATATTGACCTGGCTAGGTGGATCTGAATAAATTAAGATGGTATTGTAGTATTTGAAAATGTCTTGTGAGTCATTACAGTGCATTATGTAGTCCAAGAAGCATACATTCTCCCAGCTATTAAAAATAACAAGCTTTTTATTGTCTGAAGTAGCAATCATCTGTTGCAATTTGTGTTTTATGTAGCAGGTTCTTTCCTGCTCAACAGCTTTCTGAGCAGTCATTTACTTTACTGGACCACAAAGTGGGATGCAGGCCAACAACATGAATAGCATAAAATAATGATAGTGCATACAAATTTATCAGTAGCACACCTTTAGCTCAAATATTTACTGTATGTAATGCTTTTGGTCCTGCAATGCACAAAGAGTCTTTTGTCCAGACAGCCAATAGAAATCGTGGAGAATCACTTTATATGTTTTGCAGAAGGCACTGACATTAGCCAGAGCAGAAAAATACCTAAGTGTCAGTCCTGATTATGCAAACATTATTCAGAAACAAGGATTTTGCTATTATAGCTGTATTTTTCTTAACAAATACACTGTTTCTCAGAAACAGGAGAAGATGTCAAAACCATTTACATGTCTAAACACACTTTTGCACTGATTGCTCCAATCTCTTGACCACATATTTAAGGTGAACCTGTTAGTAGGGGTTTCAGAGCTCACCAAAGACTAAGTGATGTTAAGGGTGGTAGAACTATGCAGCCAGAACTGCAGCTGCAGAATACACCTGATGTGTTCTCTGTCTAAGATCTGAAAGAGTTAATGGTTTAGTGGTGAGTTATAAAATTGGTTAGAAAGGTTTAGTTATAAAAACTGGCTGTGCTGACTATGATGGATATGATGCTTCAGTGACACTAGCTCTGCGGGAAGTATCTTTTTCACCAGTAATTTTTTTCTATTTTCAGTGGGAAATATCTGGATCTTGCTCATGGTCAAGTGGCTGAGACACCCAAATAACTTGTCCTATATGAAGTAGACTAGTCTTATTAAGTTACTTTTTTTAACATGTCTCCAGCCAACTCTGTGCTTGGAACATGACAAGGTCCCCTCTTCTATAGCCCCCCTGTGTCTGACAGATGAGGTAACCCTCAGCACTGCATTACTTGTGTTTGACTTATTTGCAGAACTTTAGTCCCTGCTTTATGTTGCCAGTAGGTCCAGCTTTCAGCAGACCCGTGCTGGCTCTTCAGATGTTTTAAATAGAACAATGCATTATTCATATGCCATAATATGAATTCATGGCCCTTCTGAAAAGGAAATTGCTTCTACCTACTTCTAAGACTTCATCCATTGAAGCAAATTAAACGAAGCATTCAGAGATGGTTTTAATTGCTTACGACTCAGTTGAGGAACTTCTAAGAATGAGTTTCTTTTTGCAATGTAACTTGAGAGCTCATTCATTGAATGTAATTATGCTGTATGATGGATTGGGAAGTATGCATGGAGAGCTAAATAAGATGGAGATGACAAAATAATGGTAATAAAAATAATAGTTCTTGGGTTATGTGATACTTCCTCACAGTACATCACCACACTGTCACTGTCTTTTAAAACAGACTAATGTAATCTTGTGGCTTCCTCCTGCAGCATATATTTAGCCAACAGCATGCATTGTCCCTCTCCTGGACTTTGGTGTAGAAGTGGCTTGGCTGCATGCTTTGGAGCTCCCTGGAGCCCTTTGGCACCTCTGTGGAGTGAATGCAGACGTGCATTCTTGGGGTGGACGTGCCACCCCTCTCATCTGTGAGACAGGGTGTAATTTCACAGTTCCGGAGAGGCCGTGCCCCTGCTCTTTCCCTGCCTGGGGGCTCAGCTGGAGTTCAAGATGAAGCTTCCAAAGAGCCGTAAAGGCCCCTGGGTGCAGACCCATGTGTGTAACACCATAGTGACCCAGATAAGGCACTGAAGTTGTTTACCACTAATGAAACCTTCATGACTCTTTCAATACAGTGTTAGAAAAGGCTTTTATAGATTCTTTAACACAAAGCAAACACATTTTATCAGTCACATGAATGAACGTGTTTGCCTGCCTAAATTGCTCTATGGTAAGAGGGCAGCTCCTGTTAAACTGTAACTAGGAGGCTGGCTGGAGAGGAATCACTTTGATACCCTAGTTAAGTGTTCACTGGGGCCTTCAGAGGAGGAAAATAGCCCACATATTCATAGAAAGTGACTAACAGAGGTGGCAGAGGTACAGCTTCAAAGAGAGAACAGGAGCACCTCCGAACTATGTGGGGAGGGAGGGTGTGTTGTTGAACATTTTCTTTTCTGAATGCTAACTTTCGCTGTAACTTAAGAAACCAGACGACATGTGCTTTCCAGACTCCCTGTTTTTGTCTAGTGAGAAGAATCCCACTCTTCTGTTTCTCTTTTCCCACCCTATTCCAGATGTGCAGGCCTGCATAAACCAGCAGGATTCCAATTATAATGATACTTTCCCATTCACTATTCATCCAGTTTTTTCTTGATGTGAAAATGAAATGTGACCCAAAATAACCCATCCGGGGGGTGGGGATATGGTCTATCATTACGTACATGTGATTTACTTTTCCAGAGTGTTTTTTAATTTTTTTAAGTACTAAAACAAAACAAAACCCCACAAACAGGAAGAACAAAGAATTGGATGTATGCAGGAGTCTCCTATTCAAACGAATGGCATCTGAGGACAGGAATTATCTCCTGGATGGAACAAATGAGCAAGACTCTTGATACATAGTGATTACTCATTCATAAAAACATTATCAAGACCCACAGTGATGAGACTCAGAAAAATGACTTCTGCAAACAATACCAGTGTTCTTGCTAGGAAGATACAGATGAATAACAAAAAATATAAAGACAAAAATTTCTGACACTAAGTCCTGGAGCAAAATTTTAATTTCCTTCTATATCAGCTTTTCTAGAATCACAGAAATATGTACAGTGTAAAATAACTGAAAAGAAAATATTGTAATATTCACCTCACTTTAATATTGACTATTAGATTGTAGTACTATACTGCTTTTCTTTTCCAGGTAAGTTGACATGCAAAATGATTGTATTGCTTTTTATTATGCAGTTTCTACATCAGAGCTGGCATGTGTGGAATTTTACAAGTTTGCCAAAAATCATCTAGAGAAAAGCTAAAGTATAAGTCAGGAATATGGGATTATTTCAGCTCCTGTGCACTTTTCAGAACAAAATGGACTGGTTTATAAAGAGTGAGATATTGTATTTTGAATCTGAGAGGAGGCTGAATAAAGGTGTGAAGTCTTTGAAAGAAAGGCCAGAAAAGGCCTGAGACAAGAGAGTAAAGAGCCTGATAGAGCTAGTGGTCATCTAGCTTCAGAAAAATGGAATTGATCAGTTAACATCAATTTGAAGAAAGCATGGTTGCCTTTCTTCGCCTTTCTTTTGCTTTTATCTGAAAACCTTTCAACAGTGTTTTTCTACAACAGCCATTTGGGTCTTGTTTGAAGATCATAATCTTTAGAAAACTTGTTATAAAAGAGTCAATACAGAAGGTGATTTAATTTTTGTTGCCAAACAATAATTAGAGGTTTTTTTTTTTTTTATATTGAATTACTGCTCTGACTATTAAATGCACCAGGATAAATGACAATGTGCTGAACTATTCTGAAGAAACTGTTTTCAAAATCAGCTGTTTCAAATGACTTTGGCTCTCAGGTGTAGTTAGCACCTCACCTGTCCTGTGCCAGAGCTAATTGCTAGCTAATGGTCACTGCAAAGGTTTCAGGAGATCCAGAGAGAAAGTTGTATCCTGCTATAAAGCCCAGTGGATCCAACTAACCTCTAGAAACAAGTTACTTCAGGCAGAGTTCACAACCTGATTACCCCGTTTCTGTACCTGAGAGATATTGGTCTCATCCTTCGTTCCATCACCTGAAGCTGCTGAGGTTTTAAGGGCTGTGGCTGGTCTCATTAAGGGCTATTTAGTCGTTCTGAAAAATCCACTCCCTGGTTACTGTATCCTTCCAGGAACATGCAGGATGGAACTCTGTAACAGGGGTGGAGGTGAGGATGTATTTTCTTCTTCCCCCCACCCCTTGATATTTACTTAGTCACATACTGCTTTCAAATCCTGCTTCTAATGCATTTGAAACAAAAGACAATGTAATCTTATGATAGGAGAAATCCATATAATTGGCTGCATATCTTCAGATCTGTTCACAAGTTACCAGATGTTTAATTAGAAGTGTTGTGCTTCGTCCTAAATCTGAATACAGGACTGTAGGTTCCAAAGAACTTTGTATTTTGAAATATTTTATTGTATAAATATTATTTTTTCCTAGAATATTTAATGTGTAAAACACCGATATTTAGTTGGAAATGTTTTTGTGTTCCCCTTGCAGGGCTAGTATCATTGTCTGAATTAACAATAATTTGTGCCTTTAGCAATTTAAATGATTGGATTTATTGCAGAACCTGATGCTCTGACCTGAGCAGAGACATACCCAATCATATTCAATCTCATGGGCATCTTTATATAATTTTAACAGATTGATTTGAAATCTAGCTCTTTGCCATTAACACAAAAACTGGACTCACAAGTTTCCTATTCATATGAAAATTCATGTTTACACAAAAGGATATTTACTAGCACAGGGTTAAACTGTAACCTAAAAATATTTGATTTGTCTTACAGTATTTATTCAAGGAACTGCATAGCAAAATATAACTTCTGAATTCACAGCAGCCAGGAGAGTTGCCTATTGGTATTATTGCTGACTTCTTCTCAAGGAAACCTGATATTCCAATTTTTTTTTCAAGATATAGAAAATTAATATAAAGTGGCATAGATGAGAATGGAAATTCTCAAAGGAAGTCTATTGCATCTTTGTGACTGCAGTCTCCACCTCCTGATACATAGTCTTTTTCTGTGCTGGCTGGCAGTACCAACCCAGGAATTCTTTCTTTCTTTCTTTCTTTCTTTCACAGTGGTGCTGAGCTTGCTGAGCATGTATTAGTTTTATTTGTGGAATAAAACCAATGCATGTTCTCTCTTTCCTTCATTCCACTGAAAACTTTCTTCCAAAATTAATTGATGGAACTTCTTCCATGTTTCCAAGTGGTAAAACTCTATTGAGTCCAGTTTTTTGATGGCTGACAACTGGTGGGATAGGAGAAGAATCAGGCTCACATATTCTGCTTTAGAAGCCTGATTCAAAACAAAAAGTCACATTTAAAAAGGCTGAGCACTTGCCTGTGCACTTGACAAGATTTTAAACAATTAGGCAAGCAGCAATGGCTTCTGATCCCATGGAAACGGCTGTAGAAAAAAAAGGCCTTCCTCCATTGAAAAGTGATTAGTTTAAAGCATTCTGTCTCATTTTTGGCAGTTTGATGGCAGTTTCCATGGGGATGGGAGTAGAGGATTGCTGAAGTGTTGTCATAACTCCTGCAAATGACACAGATGGAGGTTAAAAGGTGTAAATTATATTTCAACAGCACCTGTAAATGTATTAATTTTGGGAGAGGGAGAAGGGAAGGACAACAGCATGTTTTTCCTCTTTCTCCATATTCAATGTATTTCTGATGAAAGACACAACTAACCAGAGTAAAATAAAGCAATCTTTTTCTGCTTCTTGTTCATAGTTCTGCAATATTTACCACTTTGAGAACATGAGGATCAGGGGTGTCAAATTTCTTCAAAAGTAGATATTGTTTTGCTCACTTCATAAACTGGTCAGCTGAGTCAGAAAAAAAGTTGAAGTTGCCAAAAGACCAGGAATCAGACTGTCTGCTTGTTTTTAAAGGCCTGGCTAGGTGATTCTACCACTCAAATAATGACATTTTTCTAAGGACTCCTATGCCAGGGCCTACTGGGGGCAGCAAGAAGTCCCTGTGTTGCTACCCAGACATGGGCGCAGTAGCAGGGCTCATCTCCATGGTCCTGTTGGCAATGGATGCCCCTGTGCCATGCCCACCCACAGGCCTCCTTCCTTAAGCTGTGCCAGGGAAGTTTAGACTGGGCGTCAGGAAGAATTCCTTCACAGAAAGGGAGATTAGACATTGGGATGGGCTTCCCAATGGAGTCATAATCCCTGGAGGAGTTTGAGGAAGGACTAAACATGGCGATTAGTGCTGTGGTCTAGTTGACAATGTGCTGTTTGGTCTTAGGTTGGATTTGATGGTCTTAGAGGACTTTTCCAACTGAATTGGTTCTGTGATTCTGGCCTGGCCTTGGCATCTCCCCATCCCTCAGCTGCTGCCCCATGCCCAGGGCTGGAACTGCCCAATCTCGGTGGGCAGAAGGTGTTCATGTCACTCAAACCAAGTGCTGTGCCACTGTGGCTAACATCTCACTCACCTGTGATAGAGGAAACTGTGACCCAAAGCTGGTGCTCTCTTTGTTTCAGCTGCTGGCTGAGCCTGAAACTGAAGGGTTTGAGTAACTCATGCTTTGATAATTTTTGCACTCAGTCAAACAGATGTCTAAAGGGACTTTTTTGAGAGGAGGAGGGCAGGAAGAAACTGTACAACTCTGACAGATCCATGCTGAGAAAAGGTCTTACTGTCACCCTTCTTTGTGTCTTTAATTGGTAACACTAAGGACCTAGTTTGTGACTGTGAATTATGAAGTCTCTGCATGGAGATCAAAATCTCTTCAATAGAACCATGACGTGAAAAAAATTGCTATGTGGATTACTCATGGAAAATCTAATTTTAAACAATGTTGGTTAGTTGTGATTTGTTGGAGAGCTGCACAGCATTGTTCCTCTGGTCTGATGTGATGAACATTGAGGTACTACATATTCCATACTAGCTTGGAATTTCCTATGAAGAACATAAGATATAATGAAGAGTATACTGGCTTTTATTTGATGTTGTCTCAGTAATGCACTGTGCAGACACAATGGGTTTTTTTGCCTATGGGTATTTGTGACAAATACACAATTCAGCTATCATTAGTTCCAGTTTCTTTTAAAAATATGTTTGTCAATCTTAATACAATTCAGTTTGTCTTTACTCTTTTAAGTTGTGCTGTGGAACTGTACAGTTACAGCTGAATTTCATTTTAATTTCAAGCTAGCTCCTAATCAATATTCAGGACATTTTTATGGTCTGCTTAAATCTGTTTAAATGAGGAAAATATTCTTTCCACTGTCCTATTTGGATAGGAAAAGACATCAATCATTTCACAAGTGGTACAAAACTGAAAGAACAAAGATTTAAAGGTGAATGTTACATAATTGCTTGGTGAATGACTCTTGACAGGAGTGATTTGTGTGTATTCACTTTCAAAACTCCATGTGTAGTTTTACAACTCCATGAAGGGTCAATTTTGAATCATACTGTGGGACCGTCATTTGCTAAAGTCCAAACCTGAGTTTTAAGTTTTCTGATTTATCTTTTTGGATAGGTATTTAAATAATAGCAGGCCTTTTTTAAAATAAAGTAATTTCTGTTAATCGTTGAGATTTGGAATAAGTGGCACAAACAGTGGCTTAATTAATCTTGCAAAGTAATCCAGGAATTCCAGTGTCATCCAGAAAATCTGTGGAAAACATAATCACAGGCTGAAGTGCAGGGACTCTTATGGGAGAAAACACGGTGATCAGCTATGATTGGAATAGTGATAATGCACCTTGAGGGCTGTCTAACTGAAAGCAAATATTTATCCTCATTTTTGGTTAATTTGCATGCAGAATGGAGTTGCTAATGCCACTACCTATAAATGGTGTTACATTATCAAAGCTGAAGTAAGTGGAATTTTAGTTTACGCCATATTATCACATATTTTTACATATTTTCACTCTTGACTGAAAAGATAAAAATGAAAATTATTCACAAACTTTTCATGTGCATTTCAATAAAAAACTTTCAAAGCTGCAGCAAGATCATCATAACTGGACACCTCAGCCACAATAGAAAGCTCTGAGGCATTGAGTTTTTAGCTATATACTGTTAAAGGAAGAGCTAATGCAATGCTCAAAATAGCAAACTTTCTTCTAATAAGATATATAATTTAAAATCTGGTGAAACTTGGAGAATTATATTACTTACTATTGCAATCAAGTAGTTTGTATGAGTTATGAAGGATTAAACCACCGTATATTGCATTTGTAGCACTTAGCTTTTGTATTTAACATTTTTGAAAGAAGGAGAAATTTTGTTCTTTTTTTCCTTTGTTTTGGTACTTGTACCTGAGAGCTCAATGCTGTGAACAACTGAGAAACATCTGCATAAACTGCAGCCCTGTGGCAAATACGTATCTTTATTGAGCTGTGTGAAACAGCTCAATAAGATATTCTAACTCACTCTGGAAAAAAGGAGTTGTCTTTTTGGAGATTGGATGTTAGTGGAATATAATAATTAGAATCGCTAGCATGTCTATGACCTGTGAAAGGAATGCAGTAAGCTGAAAATTCCTAATTAAAACCAATTTTGTCCCTGATCAATTTGCTCTGTATTTTTGTTACTTTCCACTTAGCAGTAGACTCTAGACACTATCCAAAATCTTTCACAGCAAAGAATGCAGAAAATATGCAGGCTAAATCTTCAAATAAATGATTAACCATACAGGAACATCCTGCCTAAACTAATTTTAAGGCAGACTAGAAATTCTATTCTAGAAATTTATTTCAAACTTCCTCTGCTTTTCAGTGGTATTTCTAAAATTGGCTCATAAAGTAATTTAGAATACTTGGATTTAAGTTACTTTAAAAGTGTTAACTGTTGGGGAGCAAGTACATTTGAATGGATTTCAGATGACAGTTCTTTGGAAGGGGTGGAAACAGAACTTTTCTGAAAGTTTTATCTCTTTGCTATTTTTGTACCTTTATGCACAAAACCTGAAGCCTGGGATAACATCAAGATATAAAGAGTAAATCCTGAATGATAAGAATAGACAATCTGGCTGTATTTCAGTTGCAGAAGCTACTGAAATGTGAAATTCAGCTACTGAAATTATGACATAATGTATTTTAAATATCTTTTATTTTTCTTTTTTAGTCTTTATTAATAAGATCCTGCAGTGAAATTCCACACTGAAAATAAGATTGACTAATACTTATATTTTGCTTTTGTCTTTAAGGACAGACAAGAAATTACTACAGTAAGTGAATGTTCTTAAAATAAGGAGTAGAGATTCATTCTGTCTGGTTTTGTTTTAAGCACTTTGTGACTGTTAAGAGCTCGGCTGACTTTGCCTACTGTAATTCTGTTTCTTGTGCCCTGATCTTCAGTCTATGATTGTCCTCTTTCCAACTAAAAATGAAAATTTTCTGTAATTCTTAGATTTACATTTAAACCAGACTCCATAGACCGGTCTCAGGGTGGAAGCTGCTTGCAGATCTCCTGAGTCATATTTTGCATGTAAAGACTTTATTTGCAAACAGTTATTCTTCAGTATCATAATAAGCAAAACAAGCTGAAAGTTTTAATGTTTAGCAATGTGGAAAGTACATCATCTATGTATGCATATGGATCAATCCAGTCTGCACATGTATTCATTTCTTCTTTCCAAAATATCAGAGGTATCTTGGGTTTCAAGGCTTGCTGATTAAGGGCAATGAGAAACACAATGAAATGTTTTGTTGGTGACTTGATATGATGAATCCTAGCAGTTGGTGCAAGCCATCACTTCTGGAAACAATGTTTGAATAGCTAAATGTGATTGTGGTGCAGTAAATTGTGTGTACAGAGATTTCTAAATATAGATGTAGTAATTCAGAGTCAGTTACTGTCAGCCAAGTCAGTAGAGATCTTAAAAATGTCTGAATCTATTTTGATGATGAAAAGAGCAGTTACTGAGACTTTAGCAACTGTGTGAAATGCTTTTAAGAAACAATGTGACTGTTTATCCATGACTCAGTGGTCTGAGATAGAAATTGATGTGACTGTCTTGATATCTGTATCTCTCTCTTTAATATATACCCATACACACAACACATTTTTCAGGTTTAAAAAAGAAAGGCCTCTAGTGGAAAGTGCTATCTATTGCCATGTCCTAAGCTGGCAGTGCATTCTGAGTTGCTGACATCTGCCTTCACATGTAGGAAACCCCTTCTTTGCTGTACATAACAACAGGGACCTCATATGCATTAACATCAGATGATGTGCATCATCATCTTTTGCTCTACACTACAGTTGAGAGAAACATACTCAAAGTACTGGAATGACATTGCAAAACTAAACAAAAAAACCCCTAAAACATCCACAAGCAGACAAAAAAGGGTTTAAAGAAGGACTAAGCCTAAGCTAGATACCCAGAGAACAACTGGACTTTGTATTAAAGATTGAGGAAAGAAGGCACTTTTTTATTGTCTTTTATGGCAGTAGCCGAATTAAATTCCTGTTAGGCTTTGGCCATTCTCATTTTCTCCCTGCATAACCTCACAGCATCCTTATCTTCCACACTAGGAACCTCCTAGGCTGCTTCCTCTCTGCTGCAGAGCCTTTCCAGCAGACATCTAGTAAGTTGATGTCCTCCACAAGAAAGAAAGGCTAGTGATTGTAAGACCTGTCCTAGCTGTTTCTAGAACATTCTGTCTGCACCTCCATCCTGCTTGGGTGGTCTCTAGCAGATTCCTACCACGACATTCACATTGTTGGCCTTTGCCCTGATTCTTACCCATAAATACTCAATCCTTTTGCCACCATCATTAAGCTCTAGACAACCAAAACTGTCCCCAACACACAGGGCTACCTCTCTATCAATTTTTCCTTGATAAACTCTTCCCGTCAGAAGAGTTTATAGCCATCCATCACAGCTTTCCTGTTGTATAGGTTTTCCCAGCGTGTTTCCTTGATAGCAACTATGACATAGCTTTCCTGCTTCACAAGTCCTTCCAGCCCCCTCTGCATTGGTGAAAATGCACTTTGGCTGAGCTTTTGATCTTGCGTTTTTTTGGGAGGGACAAGCCCTAATTCTTATGTGACCCTTCTCAGGAGCTTTTGTGGCTTCTAACATATCAATAACCCTTGTGCCTTTGCTGCTGCATGGATCTCAGCATAGGAAATTACCCACATTTCTTTTGAGGAAGCACTTTTATGAGAAGGGAGAAGGTAGGATTTTTGGTAGAAAACAGATACAAGGAAAAGGCTTTCAGTAAACATAAAGGTAAAAGAAATACAATCACACAATAGGGATTAATTTCTTAAAATATATCCATCTTCATGAAATACATGTATTACTCTTGCTGTTTCTTCACATGTAGAGGTGTAGCTCTGTGCAGTTAAAGTGGCTTTTGTGCAATTAATCATAAAACAGAGGCTCAGGTAATTTGTCTCACAAATTCATTTTATTCTGCAAGTACTCATCAGAGCTCCATCAAAATAGCATTATTGTAGTTTTCAGTGTGTAAAATGAAAATGTTAATTCTAAAACGAATATAAAATGAAAATCTCTGTGCTAAGCAAATTCTCCAAAGAGTAAATATTGTGAATTAAAAAGTTTAAGATCTAAAAGGTGTTTAGCAGCTTGGGGTATATCTGAACCCTTACTTGCCTCTCCCTAGCAGTGGTTCACATAGTGAATTTATTTTGTACCTCTGTAATGCCTTCAAAGACAAGGGAAGCACAACTGTGGAGGAGATGATGTCAGCATCTCTGTTATCAAAAGATACAGTGTGTGTGTGTTTGGAAAAAAAGGAAAAGATACTGGCTTTGAACCCAAGAAAGACACCTGTGTCTGCCATGCCATTACTGTTGATGGATCGGTACTGATAGAGGAGAAAAATCATTTGGACCCTCACTTCTGCAGCAAATAAAGGTCTGGGCTTTCTGCAAACACTGTGAAGACATCATCTCTGAGTGTCTAGGAAAGATTTATGAAAGCAGAGAGATGGAGAGGACACCTCTCCCTTCCTCCCTCCCGTATACAGGGCACCCATCTACTGCTGTGCCAGAAATGGTTTTCTGTCTGCTCTGCCTATGCACCCTATTTTCCTGTGCATGCTTGGGCCCCAGTCCTCAGTTATTTTGGCACAGCTCTTCCCAAGCCAGTGGAACTGCCCTGCTCAGGGGCTGGCAGCTGAGGATGCAACCATCAGTGTTATTCTTATGCTCTCTGGCATGCTGAATGCAGAGAGGAGCATCGTGCTGGTCTATGCACCCTTGGACTAGCGCAGATTATCTTACAGCTACGAAGCTGACTAGAAGCGAGTTTTGGAGAGGGGATGCACTGTTTTTTGGAAATCTGTTCTAGTTGTCTTGTGTTTACTTCAGAGGTGGAAATACAGATTGCTGTGTCAGAGCCAAATCCTTTGGTAAAATTCAGTTGTTGTAGGTCTGACAGTCTGAATTTATGCACTCAAATTTTGTTTTAGCAATTTTTTTTCTCTCCTGACAGAAGCTAATCCAAAATCTGGAATATTGTTTTGTCTTTATTTGTATATTTTTTGCCTGAATTTCTGCCAGATTACAGCCAGGGGAGATTTGAGCTGTTAGCCATATAATGGGTGAGAAAACTTCTCATGGTTTCTGCACCTTAATCATTCTAAGGACCACAAAACTGCATCTAATGAATTTTTAATCCAGTCACATGGGAAGAAAAGTGGAGATATTGAGCAAACTAAAATCACTTGCTAACAGTTTTGAGAAATTCTTCCACTTCTTGTTGGAATGTGGCAACTGTTAAGCAGTACACGGCAACCACAGAGGACAGGATGGGAGACACAAATGCAAGACTCTTGTGGGAACTTTGGGGGAAATATAGAGAGACTGACTGCCATGCAACAAACTCCAGGATCTGTTTGTGCAGAGGAATGCACAATTGGAGGGGAATAGGAAAAATAGGCTTCCCCTCTGTAAAATGGATGTTATTTAAAACAATAGCTGAGAGTTTCTCAAATTACCAAAAAAAAAAAAAAAAACCCAACCCCAAAAAACCCCCCTGAAAAATACAGAGACAAATACACAGCTGAAGGGGGAAAGAGAGCAAGAGAAATATCAAAATTAGCTGGGTAGTGCTGGTAATTTTAAGACTACAGGAGGAATACTTGTTCTAATATGTGAGACTTCTTGATATCAATTTAAAAAGTACACAGAAGAGACTTTTATCAAAATTGTTTTGATAAAACATAAACCCATGGGAATTTCCAAGTGGGGACTTCCTAAATTAACCTTAAGTAGGACTTTAAAAAAATTATTTCTCTTTTTAAGTTTGTTGCCTTGTACTTGCAGTTAATTCAGGGGAAAATGCTAATTCTGAACCTACAGCCACATCACTAAAAGGCGAGTTTCAAAAGACTTTTATTCTTACTTTCATTCTGGGATATGTGACAAGCTTTCAAAATCTTTTAGTGTACCTTTTACAAAAGACAGAACCCTGAGTGGCTGGTTGTAAGCTTCTGGGTACTGAACGCTTTCAAAAACCTGAGCCTTCTTTAGCTGCTTAATTGGGCACCACTTGTGAGTGGTGGAGCATATGAAAAATTGCTTTATGCCCCAAAGGTCAAAAAAGATGCCACTCAACCTCTCTGGGCTCTGTAGGTTCCACTTTGTCTGAGACTGTCCCTCACAGTTGTGGTTCATTGTTGCTTAATCTCCAGGTTTGCTGTGCTCCTGAGGCCTTGACCAGTGAGTCTCTGAGAACTGCTACTGAAACTCTTTTAGATACATGGAGAGCATTCCACAACTCAACAGCCCAAGTCTGGTGGTCTTATCCTGTCATATGCTTCTGGAAGTGCTACAGCATTTTTTCTTTCTCCTGGAGTGAATTTAAAACATGATGTGACTCAAGATTTTTGCAACTGCTGCTCTTATGGTGCTAGAACGTGAGATACATAGCATAAGTAAACCTGCTTGTATTTGAAGAATCTTGCTCTTCTATGGCTGAACTTCTGGGCTTTTGTCAATTTCAGAGAGCACAGAAATCTGCTTGTACAGCTCAGGCCACAATTTCGCAACCAGGACTGTTTCATTTTTCCATAATACAACATGTCAGCAGAAACATGAAGGGTAGAGCCAAGGGATCCTGGCTCCCGGGCTCCTACGTTTTCTCCGGACAATAGTTTTCCCTTAGAAACCAATAAGTTATGGGCTAAGGACTGCTCCATTTAAAACTATCTAGGGCTTTATGCCTAAGAGGCTTTTATTAAATAGGAGTGATTACTAAAGTATGTTACTGTTGAGGGGGGTGAGGATAGTTAAAACTTACGAAAAGGCTTTGCTTGCAGCAGAAAAGCACTGTAACTACTTAAAAATATCTTTGCTAATGTTTTTATTTTAAAAATGGAAAAAGTGAGTCAGCACTGAAGGCTCTTTATTCACTGCTAAGTCCAAACTCAGCTGCTCTGGAGAGTCTCCCCATTCCCTGCCCCCATCTGTGCTGTTGGTACAAGTGAATATAGCTACTCCTAATTTAGCAACATGCAGTTGATACCTTTGCATGGGCTGTAACAATCATCCTGAGAGATCTGCTGCTGTAAGACTTTCTTCTCCATGTCTGTAACCTCTGTGCAAAAATACAAACAAAATAATATGCAAGAATCACCTTTGGGTGACGAGTGTGTTCTGTCTCTAGACTGCTGGAATGAGAATGTGATGCAGGTGGAGCATAGCAAAAAACCAAATGGATTTTAATATACACTTAGACTTATTTATACTTGATCCAGAGGTGATAGCTCTGGACAAACTTACAGAAGTGAATCTTTCTCAACGCCAGGAGATTTTGTATCTGCACTCTGATTCTACACTGCATTTTGCGTTGTGATGAAAGGCGGAATAGCTGTATTGGAGGATCTTCAGCAGTTACTGGGCTCATAGGAAATAAGGGAGAAATATTTTCTATTCTAAGAAGTAGATACCATGGTGTTATCACAGAGGTGTTTGTAAAAGATGGTGGAATGCATCATCTTTTGTCTCCTAATGCCAAAAGTCTCCCTGCCCAGCACACAGTTTTTCTAAAGAAAAGCTATATTCTATATTTTTTTGATTCAGTACCTCCTACGGGTCCCAGTCTGATGGGGTTTTCAATGCACACTGCAAGCCTAAGCAAAATGCACACCATGCTGTGAAAGAGATACATTACATAAGAGGCCTGTGAGGCTTACACAGAGCTGGACTGCAGTGTAAACTGTCTCCGGGACGGATAAAAACCATCTCGCAAACTAGGATTAGCACTGATTCTTGTCAGGGGCTCTTGATTTGAGAGAAGAGAAGGAAATTTGTGTGTGCTGTTTTAGTGAGTTTTAGCAGCTATATAAACCACAGTTTGAAATTCTGATGTGTATCTAACCATCAGCATGCCTGAACTGTGTTTGATAAAAGGGGCAATGAGCTCCAGTTATGCAGCCCTTACTCCGGCTGGTTCTCCTCTGCAGCCAGAGAGCAACCAGGGCCATTTGCATATAAATCCTGAGCATTTGGCAACTTTGCTGCAGCAAGAGAGAAAGGGAAAGAAAGGCAAATTCCCCCTAAGTTAGTGTTTCAGCCACTCTGCAGATTTACTTTATCCACTGCTTGGCAAGTGATCCCAGCAAGGCAACTGGGTGTCTGTGTGCCTGTCTACAGATTCTCTACAATGGCCAGAGCCTAGCATCTGAAACACTGTCTGAAGTTCTGGGGTGACAACAGTGGTTAGTTTGACCCCTCAACCTGTGAATTTCACTTTGTGGAGGGAGAGATGGACCTTTCCTGAAGGTCACTCCAAAGCTCCTGGCCAGACATCCACAAAGAGACTGCTTCCTGTGCCAGTTCACTTCCAGTCTCAGTGCAGACAGGCTGCTTCCACATTAAAGCCCAACAAACTCCTTTCTATCAGCACATACAGGACAGGAGATGTCCGCCCAGACCTCCAGGCACAAAAACATGCACCTCTTTAATTCAAGGGAGAGAACCAAAGTTGTGTTACTGAGATTTCCTAGTGAATTACTGGCAGGCATTCAGATTGGATGAAAGGAGACAAATACTGTAAATACCTGTGTTTAAAAAGATGAAAAAAGTGGTACGTGCCAGAAACAAATCCCTGTAGTTAGTGACCATTAGTCTAAATATGGGTCTGCACAGTAAAGTGGTGGAGAAATTGGATCATGTTGATTATTGAATATGTCAAGTCATGCCCACCACAATACCAAGCATTTCACTGAGGATACTCAACACCATGCAGACTGATAGGAATCCTCCAAGTTCAGTATCAAAGCATGAAGGTAAATTAAGGAATGGATTTACAAGGAGGATGATGTAGTATTAAAATATTAAACCTATGTTGGTCCTCCACACGATTACATTTTCCTTCAACTTTCTTATCAAATTGTTACAGAAAGCTGTATGTGAAGGCTGTTATATGAAGCTGTTAGATAGGGATATATAATGTATCCCCGGATACACAAGGCTTTCAGAAAGCCTAGAAGCAAACTATAAAATGCTGCAAAGTGTGGCCTGTTGCAGAGCACAGACTTATCTTTCAAATCTTCTAGATACTTTTAGACTGCTGTTTTTATACATATTTATGTCTTAGGTAAAAAAAGATTTTTAAAGTTGTATTGGCTTTTTGTTCCTTTTTGTTTAAGAGTTGCAGATAAAGTTGCCAAACTTTTATCAGCCAAACCATCTTCAAAACATATTTTCTTTCCAGGGGAAAGGACTACACACAAGCCTTTTATGGCATTGTGTATTTATAGCTCTAGTCTGTACTGTGAATGAATGGCTCACTCCACAAAACACAATGCAGAGGCATTTGATGAGCGTGATCATCAGTTGTGGAATCACAAGATCACAGAATGGGTCAGGTTGGAAGGGGCCACAGGTGTTCATCTGGTCCAACACCCCTGTTCAAGCAGGGTCATCCCAAAGCACATGGCACAGGACCCTTGAATATTTCCAGTGAGGGAGACTCCACACCCTCTCTGGGCAATCTGTTCCAGTGCTTGGTCACTGCACAGTAAGGAAGTTCTTCCTCATGTTCAGGTGGAACTTCCTGTGCATCAGATTGTGCCCATTGCCTCATGTCTTATTTCCTGGCATCACTGAGCAGAGCCCAGTTCCATCCTCTGGCACCTCCCTTCAGACACTGACAGACATTGACGAGGTTCCCTCTCAGTCCCTGAACAGGCCCAGCTCTCTCAGCCTTTCCTAAGAGAAATGTCCCAGTCCCTTAATCATTGTTTTCCTCTGCTGGACCTGCTCAGTCCAGTGGAGGTCACTGAACAGGGTGTCAAAGTGCAAGGAGCCTGCTTGCTTTTCCATCCTTGCTCAGAGAGGAAGGGAAAGGTTTATCCAAGTTTGGGAATGATTGAGCACATCACCACATAACTAGCATCCTCTGAACTGCTGCTAAGCCAAAACTCTGCCCCACTCCTGAGTCTTGCACAGCTTCCTGCAGAGAAATGGGGAACAATGTCAGGACAAAGCTGAGTCATGACTCTGGCAACTGGTCATTCAAAACTTTTCAAAAGGTGGTACTAGCCTGGGATCTCCTAGTGCTCTGAGACAAAACATGCACAGGTCTCATGGGTGCTCCACCACCCAGCAAGTTAACTGTCTGCAATTCCTGCTAGTACTGGAAATAGCTTACATCCAGAAAAGGTTGGGTGTCAGGGCTTACATCCTGCCTCTGTTGCCCAATGATATGGAACTATATTTTACACCTTTGAATGCCCAACCTGTACACTGCTCACAACAGTGTCTTTCTAACATAGTAATCTTAGGATGGCTTTTGTCAGCAGCCGTATTTTTTGAGTCCATCTGCATTATTGAATTCCAGGGCCTAGAGAAACATCCTTTTCTGACAAAACAGAAGGATTAGGAAAGATAGCATATTTTGCCAGTAAAAAGGGAGGTTGAAGTAATTGCTAATATGAAATATGAAATAAGCAAAATAGGTCAGTAAATCAATCATAGTCAAAATACTGTTTTGTATATAAAAGTGCTATAAGAGAAATATTTAACATTTTGAAATCTATATTGCTTTTCATTGGAAATAAAGTTTGTCAGTAGTTGAATCCATGATAGTAATTGGTTCTGTACAGCTTTGATATTTTATCTTTTAGAACTGCAAAAATTTCTACCTGATTTTTATTTATTGAGTGTGTGTAAAAGCTTGTTAGCAAGTGAATGACATACCTGAGCTGCTTGGGAAAAATGATTCGGCTTAAATCTCTTCCCCAACATTAGGTACCTGCCCTTATCTCCTCTGAAAGTGTGGGAAACGAAAAGAATTTAGGAATGCGTTTTAGGTTATTTAGTTTCTGTTATTATAGGCAGATTTTATAAGAATCTGGATCTCAGTAGTTCTGATAGCAAAAATAAAATTTTCAGTAGTAGCTTCCCAAGTAACTGTGAAAATCTGGTGTATAGACACAGTAGTAGCACATAACTTCACTTCTCAGAAGCATCTTCCCTGTGAAATGCTATGTAAAAGTGGCCCTGAAACTATTTTTGGAGGTGATTTCTGTATGTTCCCTCTGCCACTTTATTCATCTGGCAACTTCCTCTTAATTAATATTGCGTGCCAGTAGGGATAAACAAGATCCAGGTCCCAGTCCCTCCCACAGTGAGCAGAAATCCTATCAATGTAGAAAGTAGAGCACAGGTTTCCCTTTTAGCAGGTGTGTGTAGCAGGCATCCAGTTGTTTCAGTTTGTTCTATAAAGCCAGGCTTTACACATCATGTTTGTCATTTGTCAATTACAGTTGTAAAGTGAAATTCGTCCCAGAAAAGAAGTCCTGCTCCTCTCAGTTGGAAGAAAGTTTTGAACTGATGTCTCTTGGGAAAGCAAATGAGAGCAAAAAGGGAAAATTTTATGAAGTAAATGTACAGAAAAATCTGTGCAACATAAGGCCTCAAGTTGACTGGACTTGGAATGAAGTTACAGATTTTTGTTTTATTTTTAAAGTATTTTAGCAAATATTGCCAAAACAAAGCAGAATTTTATGAACAAAATGTCTCTCAAAAGAACATTAGGATAACTGTGAAATCAATCACTTAAAAAAACCCCCAAACAATACCAAAATAAAAATTTTCTTAAAGAGCCCCAAGAAAGGATGCACGTCTAGATAAGGTGGTTTTGCAAATGCAGGCAGATTTGCAGGCTCTTGCTATTAGGGGGTAAAAATGACGCAAAGTGCAAGCCATAAATGTGTGCTGCTGTGAAAGATTGGGTGCAGTTTTGGGTGAGCTGTGGTGTGATATTTCCACTTGATACCTAGAGTCAGCCAATAGCAGCAGGTGGTGAGAGGCTGAGGAGCACAACATGTTCCAGTGGCACCTGAGGTTTGATCTCTGTGGCACGCTTGCTGCATGCTGCACAGCAAGCCTCTGTCAGGGCTTCCTTGTCGTCTTTGAACTCAGTGCATACCAAGCTGAAGTACTTTTATTTAGTTCAGATCTTCCATAATGAGTGACCATTTCCTTAGGGGTGTATGTGTATTCACTGAACCAAGAAATAGTTCTCAGATATTCTGGTGCAGGCACTGATGATTCTCTAGCAGATTTGTACTTAATCCTTTTCTTTCTGTTTGCATTTAGCAGTTGTGCCTTCTGCAGGATCTCACTCCCTACCATCCACAATAATTATAAGTGATCGGAGTTTAAATACTTTGCTGAGCTGTGGTGCTTCTCTGCACAATTTAGAAAATCACCACCTCCATGATCAGAAAATAGCTATCATGTTTTGTATTACATGAGACTAGAAGAAGGATGGATGTTTCTATAATTCCTTGTAGGAAAAGAGAAGGTGTGAGCAGTCTTATCTCAGGGACTGTAGATGTACCTACTGTGCTATTTTACTGCTTATAACAAGACGTTCTCTGGAGCGAATGCATCACCCTGGGAATGTGTTTACATTTAGGAATGGGACTCATTTCATTTCACAAATGAAAGGATGGTACCTAAAGGTCCAGTTTTGCTTTGGGTTCTTCATCTCTAAAATGTAAGTCTTTGACAAATTGGAACGAACAATTCTAACACAGGTGACATTATAGTCTAACCTCAGGGTACGTGGGGCTCTGGTGTAGTGCTCTCTTCACAGTGTCCCCAAGGCAGAAGATCACAGAGCTCATTTTGCACATGTAGCTGTAAATCCAGTGGAAGCCTTTTGTGACAGCTTTCTATAGATGGAGCTGTCTGGAAAAGGGTCACGTGCCACTGAAACCTAGCAGAAGTTGTTTAGGGTGTTTAAGTGGTGAAAACTTCATTTTAGATAAGAGTTTTGACCAGAACTATCCTGCTTGCCTACTCGTGTATTTGGGTTTTGAATTCTTTTTTTTCAGTATAAGTATGTGGGCAGTTTTTGTCTTTTCTTGGTTGGTTTCATTTTTTTTTTTTCTCTTCCTTACAAAAAATACAAGTGTATTTTCTGTCCCCAAGGAATATGACAACCTCTAAATGGGACAGCCACAAAAGTGGCCTACAGAATTGTATTTCAATTTTGCAGAACAAGAAAAGGAATAAGGGTCTGGATGGGATTTGTACTTTCATTTATTTCAGGATGGTTCCTAGGACTGCTTGCTGCCATATGGTTATTGCTGCCCACGGAATCTGTTGGTAAACTGTCCAGTCAGAAGCCCCCAGATGCATGAGGTTGAATTAGCCTAGACTGTAGTTGCAGAGAAGGGGAGCAGTCTCTTCACTGTTTTCTTCTGATTACTTCTAATGGTGGCTGTAACTTCCTCTGGATGTTGTGGGTTTCAATCTGCTTTCAGTTTTAGTGGTTACATTGGTTTGTTACAAAGCTCTTTTCCTAGTCAGACTGAGTGAATTTGCACTCAGTGTGATAGGAGAATCCAATATCTTTTAATTTGTACTCCTTAAATCTCTGTGGTTGTATGTGCCTTTTTATTTTCACTTGTATAAGTGAACAACTGAGTGAAAGAAAACCTGCAATTTTCTGGTCTTCTGACACATGAGAGTATAAAAGTTTGGTTTTCCTGACACAAAAGGCATCTAGCCACATTTTTCCAGAATCTCCTGTTTTGGACTGCGAATTAGATCTGATTTAAACCCCAAATACCCTGATGTAGGTCTTACTAAAGATATCAGTTGAGAATTTTTCTTTTCAGTGAAAGTTCTTTGTTTTCTTTTCCATTTATTTATGTACCAGAAAAATTTAGATCTACACATTGTTTGCAGAATGCAAACAAATAATAAAAAAATAAAGACAATCTTCTAAGATTAATATAGAGCTGGACAGTAAACATAAGTATATAAGGCACATATGCAATTAGATTTTAAAGTGTTTTTCCCAGGTGAAATTTTGTGACTGCCAAAGAGAAAACGAAAATTGATGATAGGTGAAAAAATATTATTATATACTTCCATACATGAAAATCTTCATCCTGTGCCAGGAGAAATGAGCGTATCTGTGTTATACTGGGTGGGTAAAAAGCTGAAGTGAGATTTATATCTTAACCTACTCATATCTCTGTGGATTTTTCAGTTGTTTTCTGTATACAGCATTTTTCTTTTTTGGTTTTCTTTTGACATATTATTCCATTCCCTACAGAGAACCCTAACTAAAGTAAACATGTAACATTTTAAGCCAGAGTGAGAATAGATTGTGCCTGATTAAGGAGAGAGTGGATTTGTATTTTGTGGTTGCTATATCCTTTTTTTGAAATGTTCTATATGTGTTTAGTAGCTACATATAACATGAGACCTTTTCCATAGGGTGTTCAGCCTCCTCTGTGAGATGACGCCAGGGCCAGCACACCTGCTGGGAGAAGATCTGTCCCTTTAGGCCCAGAAGGAAAAAGGCCCAGTGCCTGTGCATAAGAGGCACTGGGCAGTGAAAAGCTCTGTAATTCCTGCTAATCCAGTGACACAGTGAGACCGCATGAAGGCCAGTCATTGCCCTGTCCTGGACTGCTGTGGCAGTGTGGTATAACCATTTGTAAGGAGAATTGGCTTACACTGAACTTCAGCGTCCTGAGGCATACAAATTTCACATTTCTCTAGGAATCAGCGTTCTCACCTTACCCCTTAACTCTTAGCACAGATGTAGGTGTGAAAGCACATTTGCTTACACCAGAGAGGCCCCTTGCCAAAAGCAGTTTTCTGCAGTTTTATAGTGCATACAATTTGTGTTTATGATAATGCTGCAAGAGTAACTTTTATGAGTTATGTGCCTTCACACAACATCACTGGTTTCAGAAAAGGTATTTTTTCTTCTTGTGGCAGAATTCAGGTGGAAATTACAGTTGTATGGTGTCAGTGTTGATAAATAGCACTTATCTTCCTGGACAACACCACTCTAAAAATGATATTGGTCAGATACTACTTTGTGAGTTCATTGTGATTGTGCACTAATTGATATTAATTTATGTGATATTAAGCATTCTAGTTTTGTGGAGTTTTATATTGGGGTTGACTGTACTTCAGAGATCTTCTCATCCTTCTAGGTAGTGGTGGAGTCATGCTAACAGCCATCAGCTAAACATGGAATGACAAAACCACTGACATCTTGGTCACGTCTAACACAAAACTGCCCCAACTCTTGCCTCTTGAGTTACAACTTATCACATTGCTTTGTATACTTGCTACTGGCAGACCAAGATGAAATGATCTCCTATAGCAGTATTTAATCCCTTAGCAGTGTATTTAAGTGACTCTTCTTCACTTTCTACAAGGTGAGGAGAGCTCCCACGACTCGATAGTTTCGGTGGAAACTCAGAGCCCTTGCCACTTTGCTACACTGTCAATAAAGTGCTTTTGAGGCTACTCTGGTTTCTAATTTTTGAATTGCTCTACACATTTATACCACTATGTAAAACTAATACTTAGTCTAGTAATATTACCTTGTAATTAAAGTAAATATATAATTGAAAAAACAACCTCAGTAGGGAAGATTACCTTCAAAAGAGTTTTTCCACACCACCGGAAAAACCCAAGTTCATTTTCAATTAAAAGAAAGAGGCTGCCTGTGAACTTTTAAGTAGTTTCCTCAAGTTTAGAATGTAATTAAAGCTTGTAATTGCTTTTTGGGCTAACAGAATGTTTTGATAGTGAAACATCGAAAGCCCTAGATAAATAATTGTAGTAAATGTGGATTACATTATCCAGCCATATCAAAACCCAGTGCTGTGCCCAGTGTCCTAGCATTATGACTGTGTGAGGGAAAAGGAGTTGTGGTGAAGCTCAGTGGCTGCAGCTCAGCTGGTCCTGGTTGCCTGTGTTTAGTGACATCAGCATGGCTCCCCTTACACCTCTCTCCTGATGAGGGCCAGGTAGACTCACTCGTGTGATGGGTGAGGAAAGCTGTGCTCAGGCTGGTCCTGCCCGAGGATGCTGTCAGGATGTGGTGAAAGGCCATGCCCTTCTATGTCCTCCAGTCTAGATACAGATTTTGAATTTCCTTTTCCAAATAGTACAGAGTATGAACTCCAAAGTACTGAAATAGCAGAAGATAAATTAAATATTATATAATTTTTCTTTAGATATAGCCAAAAGCAGAAGAAAGTATGCATTTACAGTGTGCAACATATTTACTAATGCCTTAGGAAATGGGCTTATAATTCTTCTCCCTTGGAGAAATAATACTGTGTATGTTCTGCTTTTAAATTCCTTTTATTGAATGACTGAGCCAATCATTTGAGTGTGTGGCTTTACTTCTACATAGTGGAGTATGTCACAGAGCAGAAATATTAGGTCCAGAAAGTTCCAGAAAGAGAACCATGATTTAGTGTGGTTCTGCAGCAGAAGTACAAAACCTGAGTTTTGGCAAACCTTACTGTGAGTATTTAGGAAGCTCCAACGGGATGACCCCAAACTTTGCATTGAAATTGTGAGGCATGTTCCCACCTGACAATAATTTCATGCTGGGCAGTAGCTGCAGTGCTCAGGAGAGCTGGCTGACTTTGGTGTGGAACTGTCAGACACTGCAGCTTGTCCCTCAGTTACACTCTGGAGCCGAACAGGGATGTTCCTGGCATACCTCAGAGCATGATGATCATACATCCAAGGGACTTCATGCCTCGTAGGCACAACTAGGCCTTCCCTGAGACAGGAGATTTTGTCCCCTTTTGTCCTCTTTACCACGAGTTTGTTGAGGCTCCAAGTAAATCATACAGCTTGCTGTAGAGTTTGTGGCTGAGTCTGGAACTGAACCAGCATCTTTGTGTCCCAGCCTATTGTCCCAGTCACTCTCGTTCTTCAGAGTCTGACTCAGCACTCCTCAAACATCTCAATTTCCATTTCTCCATTTTTTTCTGATTTTGAGTTTTCCCCCGCAAGCAAACTTCTGGCTCCACTTCTATTTTTCCTTCTTGCCATTCTTCATTATTTAGTCTTTAAATATTCAGAAAACTCAATGAATGGCAATACAGCATTGTGGAAAAAACTGTTACATTTGGATGATGCGGCATAATCTCATTGCTTATTGTGTTAGAGATGATTTATTCTGTTTTATCAGTTTGTGAATAGGTTACACTTTTCCAAATACTAGGATGTCTTTTTTTTTTTTTTTTCGTTAGCTCACAACTGATCCTGTTGGTTCAATACTTCATTTCTTCAAATTAGGCTCTTTTCCAAGGGGAAAAAGAGTATACTGAGCTCTCTCTGGGTAAATTTATAGAATTTGCCAGCATGCAGCAAGGGCTGGAAAAAATGTGGAAATGATAAAATGTCATCCAAGATACAAAAGAAATAGAGGGATTCCTTTTAAGCACAGTCATAAGAAACAAAATTAATCTTTAAAGATGCACCACCCCCTACAATTTTGGGGGAGGTCACTATAACAAAAACTAGCAAGATCCATTTGTAAACTATTGATGAGACCGACATCAAAAAGAGAGTTTGTTTTGGAGGATGATTTCATGCTTGAAGGCATTACTCTCAAAAGCACACAATGTTACTAGTAAGAGGAAATATAACACCTCACTTGACATCATTGCATTGTTACATGAACTGTGCTTCTGTTTTATCTCCATGGTAGTCTGGGAATATCTCTTCTTTGCAGGTTAAAATTATAGCATGTTGGGATTTACTTAGCGTCTTTTTGTTTTCTTTAGTTTAAAGTCATGGTCAGAGTAATTTGCTTTGGAGTAACAATTTGATTTAATGATACCAGCACTAATATTCTTCATAAATGTATTAGCAATTTCTATGCTGTGCAGGTACCTTTCAGTTTGGTGAGAATTGGCTCAGTTCATTTTCCCATTTAATCCCATTCAAACAAAATTACAGAGTCACATATATGGTTCTGTATGTACATTATGGATGGGAGAGAGAAGGATAGTCCTAAACTCCGTTTTCTGTAATCTGTTTTATGGACAACATACTGGGTTTATTATGGTGATAACAGTGTTCTATTTATTCCTTGTCTTTCACCTCCTTTTTCTCTTCATGCAAACTAGATGTAAGAAATAGACTTTTTTGTTTGTCATTTTTCTAGTAATTCTTTCCTGTCTATCTTTGATGGGAAGCTGCAATGTTATTGCTTGCCAGAAACAGTCAAATCGTAATGAGGTATTTGAGAAGTCCCAGTGGAGAACCTGTCACATGTAGAGAAAATATAGAATAGATGCAGGAAATACGCAGGCCAATGCTTTGTTTTGTGGATTGTCCTGTCACACATAATACAGAACTGTTCATGTAGTCATTTGTATGACTGGTCTTGAGGAATATCTTTCAATAGTAAATTTCTCATAGGAAACTAAGTAGTTGGTTTCATCCAGGCTTTTGAAAATAGCAGCCCTGTGTTCTGAGAAAATTCATGTCCATTTTAGAGACTTATGCCAATTAAGTTCAATTAAGTTCAAAACTTAATTGATCATAGATTAATTTCTGTTTCTACAGTTTTTTTTCTGAAGACTCCACTTTTGAAGCCTGTCAGAATTTGGGAAGGGAAGGATCTGAAGCTGAAGCTTCCCTCCCTCTTTTTTTTTTTTTTTTTTTTTTGTCAGGGTGCTTTTCTTACTGGACTTTGACAGTGACTGAGCTTTCAGCAAGCCGCTGCATGTTAGCACCCTTGAAACCCTAAAACTAAAGCTAACTTGTACAGCTGTAGTGCTTTAGACAGTCTGAAGGGTGACTTGCTTTCTATATCAGGGTTATGCTCACACTGCTCTCTGGCAAACTCTGAAGGTAAACGCCCAAAGAGGGGAAGGCAGTGGCTGTGGGGTGAGCTGTAAATACAGCAGTCTGTGAATCAAACTACTCTCCCTCTCCCACCCTTTCTAGAAATCTATCAAGCTGGCAGGCTGCCCTGCTTGAAATAAATGTGGAAAATATTATGTAACTTTGCCCTGTGCGCTGCGCTGACAGTGTAGGCACTAGTCAGGTTTTAGTTACACTATCTGTTGTGGCTATTTTTGGTGACCAAAGGCATCTCTCTTTAAATTTATGTCTGTATTTCCTTTGCCCCCACCCTCGCATTTATGATTTTTTTTTCTTTTCCATTGGCACCAGGGTGCAACTCAGCTTCTGCAAACAGAAAAACAACTTCAGACTTCAGTAAAGCTGTTTAAGGGCTATTCCTTTTTAAAAATAATACACCCCCCCCCCAACAAAAAGCAAACAAAATACCCTAACCAACTGCTGGAGGAGGGATTTATCGCCTGAGTGTAGTCAAGCACTGAAACAGTCAGTCTCAGATCCCCTCCCCTTGAGTTATATGCTGTGTCAATATCTCCCTCTGCTGAAAGCTCTACATTCTTCCTCTCTTGCTTGACTACATTTTGCTGTGGCAGGACTTGCATAGACCAGAGGGAATTTGTGATACATGATAGAGCAGCCTGCTTGCTGCAACACAGCTGCCCTACCGAGATTATACCCTCTGGGGAGTGCATAAACTTAAACAATTTGTCCTTCCCCAGTGGGGACTGTTTGCAGACTAAAATCTGAGATTAGGAAAAGATGGTAATTTGGAGTCAGATGACTTTTAAAAATAATCTTTCAGGAACTCCTGTGATGGGATTCAGTCATTGTCAAGGGACATTCTTTTTAAAGACAATTCTATGTGCGTGTGCCTTACAAATTAATTTCCTTCAGTTTTAGTCGCTTAACTAGTTTTTGTTCTAGAAATAGTAAAATTACCGTGTGGTTTGTGATTCATTGTGCTGCATAAACTACCATATAAAACTTTAAGTGTTGTGTTACTCAAAGAGATTGAATTATCTTAATGATTGGAAAAATCTATGAATCATCTCAACTCCAACTATTGTGGTTATTAGGGAGCCCAGTTTTTCAGAGGCTGTGGGATTAGGGACCCAAGGTAGTAATTTCTCATCTAAAATCATTATAGCATAGAGATTTTAAAGTGACCAACACATTTTATTTGTGTCTGTTTCAGGTACCCCAAACTGACATACTAAAAAGGGTAGTGATTTTGTCAGAGGTGAATGATTGAACTTAGTGGAGAATCAAGCAACTTCCAGATGTCTCAAGTTAGGCCCCTAATCCTAGTAGAGGACTAGAAGCAAAAGACCCTAATTCAAACGAAATATTTTTCTTTGTTTATTACTCCACTGGAACTTTTGGAGTGTTTGCCTGTGTTGTGGGAAAGGCTAATGCACTGCAAAGCCACAGCTGAGCTACAGCAGTTCACAGCTTTTTGTAGTTAATAATTTTTAATATTTCCTCATTATGTTCAGTTGCTTCAGATCAGATGAGTTTTGCCTCTTTGATAGCAGATGGCAAACAACCATTTTACATCAGCTTTGTTCTAGAAGAAGTACAAATTGGGTTGCTTCTATTAACTTTTTCAACTGAGCTTTTCAATGTGTTCAGGGAAGTTTGGTGACATTGGAGGTGAGAAGAGTAATAAGGAATAAGGAAAAAACAAAAATTCTGTGTACAGAAAATTGTTCTGATTGGATGGGGTTTGAAAAAAGCACACAAGGCAGAGCAAGGACAGAAATACAGGAGGGTGCAGGAAGGAGCGCAGCTGAATGGAATAAAAACATTCAGGGGAAGGTCATATAAGGAGGAGAAGAAATCGTCATCATGTGGTGAAGTTTTCAGGAAGGTGTTATTGTATGCAGACTTGTAAGGAGAACTGACCTTAAAAAGGAAGAAATAAAGGACTGCTTGCTGCAAAAATGATGGTAGGAATTAGGCTTTGTAGGAAGAGAGGAGGGTTTGATTTAGAGTGTGCTGTGAGGCTGAGGTCTTATGGCTCTCTGGAAGATGGTTTTCCTAGCAGGAGAAGGCTTGGTCAAGGAGGCATGGCTTGAGGAAGGGCACCCTGTAGAGAAACAGGTGTCAAAGATACCTGTGTGATTCATTAAACATTTTTTTTTCATGGAGGTTTGCTCATTCTTAATTATGATGCAGAATGTTCTTTTTTGCTTCATACCTTGGATATTTATAACTGATAGGAAAATGGTAACAAAGTTACCATGGTTCATAGAAGGAAAAGCTTGTAATGTATTTGTACTTGACATTTTTTCAAAATTACATGATCTGATATTAAGATTTTATTTGGATGTTAAGCCACTCATACATAGGTTTTATAAAATGCTGGCTGTGACCTGCTGAGACAAACCTGAGAAGCAGAGATTCAAAATTACTTAAATGGATATGGAAAAAGGAATCTTAACTGTTTTTTCTGGACTTCACTGGCATATTGGATATGCCAAGGTTTCTAGCATTGAGCTGGATGTTATTACTGCTAAAGAAAAGGCATGTTTTTTGCCTCCGACTTTTTTTCCCCCTGTGGTGGACAAGGATGATTTAGAGAGAGACATGTAACTGACTGAACTTTTCAGTAATTAACATATAAGCATTGCTGCGCCTTGTGTTAGCTTATTCTCTGTGAGAATTTTAGATGGTTGTGGTTAAGGTACAAGGTACCATTCTGTGCTTTTGTGTTTACTGAGATACTCCGAGCACTCAACTGAAGTCTCCTCTAAACAGAGCTAGGTTCAGATGGGGGAAGACAGGCTACAAATGTGCATCCTGGCTGTAACAGAGCAGCCAGAAATGCATCTGTAATGCAGTGAGTATGTAGTTTGGAGTCAGCTGAGTGACAAAGTCTAAAGCGGTGACTCAATGGGAATCTGCTGCTGGCTTTGAATCTCAGGTGCTAGGTTCAGTTCTGTGAGCTCTGTAAGCTTTCCCACACTCTGTAAGGAGACCTTTAAGGAAGACAGATGACATGAGGATATTAAAAGCCCTGTACTGACAGCACAACTGAACTCAATTCACTTTTATCACTCTTTCAGACAACAAGGTATATATTTATGTAGGACTTTTTGGTCAACAGAGTGGCCATACAACAGGATGCTCCTAATGAAGCTACAGTTTTGGTATCAAAAGTCTCTGGACTAGCTGGGCCTACAAGGCAAGAAACTCATGAATCTCTAGGATATCTAGAGTAACTTGGTAGGGGCACACTTCTCTTGCAAAAGCAGAGCTACATGTTTATACTGCTTAGTTTGGAAAGTAAAACGAGACTCTAGCAGATGGAATGTGTATGAGAAGGGCTCATTATCAGTTATGCTAAATACTCAATGAAACCTGAGGCCACACAAATCTCAACTGGTTTCAAGTTTTCTTGGAGTCGAAACTCAGATCAGGTTCCTCGAGAGTTCAAGAATTTCTAAGCAAAACTAGACCTGTTGAATGCATAGAACTTGAATAGCAGCTTTACAGTACGTGCTCAGTGCACTTGCTATAAATTAATAACTTTCCACAGCACCTATGTGATTTAGAGATGTTTGATTAACCTCCTCTTACAATTCAGTCCACAGGCAAACAAAAAACCAGATTTGTTAAGGATTTTAGCATGGAGTGGTATGGACTTCAACATTTCATTGCGTGACTAACCTCTATAGGTAGACCATATAGGTTCTTCTCTGGCTTTTAAGCATGCACAAACTTTTACAAGTATTGTACTGGACAGATTATCTTGGCAAAGTCTGTTTGTGGTGAGAGTGAGATGATCTACCTGCAATGAAAGCTTTGTGACAACAGTATAGGTCCTGATTGTGGTTTGTAAATTATTTTTGATTTTAGTACACTTGATCATTATACAGACAGGTGAGCTATTAAATGGAGCATTTGCCTATGATTGAAGATTTGTTCTGTAAATTTTATGATTTTAATCCTGGTGTTCTCACTGTCCCTGAATCCAATGGATGCACAACCTGGTAATATGTGTAGTGCCTAGGCAGGAATATTTGGGTGAACACATTTTAATGTCCATTTTCTGCTAGTTGTTAATTTATGGCAGGAGTCCTATAGAAAAATGGGCAGCATTATCACACAGAGTAGTTCATTTGGATGTATGTGTGTCTACATGCACATGTCCTCTCCCCTGGGTCCCCGAAGGAGTTATACAATGTACACGTGCAAAATCAACAGGATGGCCCCTTCATTAAGTGACTGAACAGGAAACCAGGAGAGTTAACTCCTGTTCCTGATTCTTTAAAACTTTCTGCCTGCAGATCTGGGAAATCCACTTAGGAAAACTGAGTCATTTGAAATCTATCAGTAAAATAGGAGACTAAGGTAACTTTGTGGTTGTATTTAAATAGTTTAAACTGACAAGGAAAAATGTGGAAATGTCTTAAAAATATTGTTAAAACTGACTTTGAAGCCTTGAAACACATGTCCAAGGATAGAAAATACTTTAAAGATATGCTTCAGGATTATAAAAAAATTGTTGCTTTGGCTGTTTTCCAATAACAAAATCAGATTTGGCAGTATTGAAAGGCAGATTTATATTTTTTCTGTTAATCAGTCTTGAAATGTTTGTAGAACTCTTTATCAAAATTTCACTTTTTTTTTTTTCTTAAAATGTCCCTTTTTTGATATGGGGCAGAAGAAAAATATTGCTTGTTCTCTGGCTTTCTTGATGATGTCTCAATTTGTGTAGTCTTAGCATTCCACTGAAACAAAATAAATCTTCCTTTCCAAAACCACCAGAGGACTGAAACTCCTCTTATTCTTTATTCCAATTAATTATAGGGGCAGATTTTTACCACCTCTAAATGCTTTAGATGCTCTGTTTTGGTTTTAGTGTCAGTGATCTACCATGGCTCTGCTAGTTTCATGGAGGAGGATTATATTTAATCATGAAATCCTAGGAGTGCTAGAACAAGTGAAGCCTGATGGCTTATGTTTTTGTCTTGTTAACATAGCTTGGAAAGCTTTTGTGCACTGTGTATTCCTAAACTTTCTCTTTCCTTTTTGTGCAGATTCCTGGGTGTCTTACAATATGTGAGTGCATTGTTGCTTTTTCATTTAAACATCTGCTAGGAAGTGTCCCTGTTTCCTTCAGGAAAAGTTCCATGTATGCAAGAAAATTATACTGCTAAGTCACTACTCATGGTTAACTGCCTCAAAAAAAAAAAAGATGAGATAGTTTATTCTTTATGTCTTTGCTCTACTTAACTGCCCACCATAAATATAAACTTTGGAATCCCCTAGGCCACTTTAGGCCATGGGAAATGTGCCTTAAAACAGATGAGGTCAATACAGAACTGCTAGATCTTTGAACTTTTTTCCTCTTCCTGAGCCACAGAGACAACATATGTTGAAGTTTCTGTATAATTTTTTTTGAGTAATATTCAGGAATCCAATTTCTTCTTCTACAGGAGAAATTCAGATGCTTAATGGATGACAGAAGCCTAATGGATGACATCGCTTACTAGCTACAGCGTTTAAAGTCTAATTGCAGTCTGATCTGCTTCTCTTCTCTAGATCTTCCTCCAGCTGAACAATCTGTCACCTTGCCAGTCCTTTAGCAACCAGTACTTGAGGCACTTATTTTTGTGCATCAGTTCCTCTGTCACTTCGGAATTCCAACTCTACGTTTCCCAGCAGCAGGTTCCAGGAGGTGAAGTGACAGGCACCTGCCTGTCCAAACAGCAGGGTGTCCGTTCTGTCCGTCTGTCTGTGTGGAAGGCGCTGGGCTGGCTTTGTGTTTATAAACTTTGATTGATAACTGCACCTGTGCGGCTGCCAAGGTCAGGCTGCCTTTGGGAGAATGTTTTATCACCACAGGCACCTGGCTTGGTGTAAGATTTAGGGACGTGGCCTGTCTTCGATGACATGGTTCTGGCAGTCTGAAAACACTTTGTTGCAAGACATTGGCCTGCAAAGTCTAACCAGGTGACAGTTTTGCTTTTTGATCGTGCCGGAAACTTGGAATGAAGAAGCAAGTCTAAACTCCATCTACTGCATCAGTGAGTGATATTAATACCTATTAAAATATAATTAATTTTTCCCAGTGATGAATATGCTGTTTCTGAGGGCCTGGGGTTAAAGAGGTCAGAAATTTGTTGTACTGTTTGTGTTTTGTAGAGCAGGTACAGGCACAGTTTCCACAGATCAGTACCTTTTGACTTGGGTGAGGAGGGATGGCTGGGAAGTCAGACCAGGTTGCTCAGGACTTTGTCCAGACATATAATAAAAACCTCTCTATATAGAGTTTTTTATGACTGCACAGACACTTTGGTCAACCCACTCCACTTTCTTCATGGGGAGGAGAGTTTCTCCTAAAATCTGGTGTGAACTTCTCCTGTTTAATTTTATGCCCATTGCCTCATCATTCCAACACTAGCATGTTTCAGACCCTCAGCAACCTTGCCACAGGCATTGACAAGCTTCTCAAAACTGACTCTTCTCCATACTGAGCAAGTCTGAGCTTTCTCAGCCTCTCCTTGCTGAGCAAGTGTCCTAGCCATGGTGTTCCTCACTGGTTTATTAGCAGAGGAGAACTGAAGAATGGAGATCTTTAGGGGCCTAAAAGTAGATGGACTTGGCAAGAAAGACTAGGGTAGATGGAAGGAAAAGGGAGCCTTTGAGAGTAATAAGTCATTCTGCTAGTATTGCCTCCCACCCTTGAAAGACATGAAGGGATTATTTGTAAAGAGGGGCCGAGACAGCCAACGATAGAAGCTGAATGTGCTGATTGCAGGTGATACAACAATGTGCAGAAGATAATGCACCTGGGAAAATACACATGGCACTTATTGGCAGGCAGAAAGGAAAGGTGGAGAAAGCTATGGGCTGGGCATTATTGTCATGCTTCAGGACTTTGAGCTGAGACTGAGATGATACAATGACTTTAGTCACAGTGATAATTTTAAAAACAGGTATAAATTAAATGAGTGTGTTTAAGTATGCTATAGTTCTTTGAGCTGGGTTTTCTATCCTTAGCTGCAGAAATCTATATACTTTCTCTTGTGTTGCTAAGTACTGAATGCCTGAATATATGCTACCCTTTCTCCAAATCTTGAAAGTTGGCACTTTATAGTACTGACCTAATTTTAAAATAAGACTTAGAAACCCTAAGACTTAGGGACTTAGAAGGAATTCCAGAGGTTGCCTCTGAACTCTTCGGGGGCCTTGGTGCATCTCTGTAAGGACAGTATTATAGTTAAATACAATTTGCTAATTCTTATCCTACTAAGGTAATATTTTAGTTAGAATGCTCTGCTCTGGAAAAGTTAGAAGTAAAATTAGTCAATAGGATGTTTAAATGCTAGGTCACTTTATTCCTTCTAAAAGTATTTTGAGTTGTACTCGCACTAAGAGAACCATTTTGGAACAGAATGCTTTACTGCAGGGTCTGACTAATGTAGGGGTTGCATATGTTGGGTTATGTGGTATGTTTGAATATTTTGTGGTGGTTTGTGGTCCCTTGATATCCATAAAATCACTGCTTGTACTCATGACAGGATTCCTAACATTCATAAATAACCTATGTTCCTTTTTCATTTCCTGATGGGTAATTGGTAGATTGCCTAAAACTCCAGATCCAGCAGAAGTAGTACACTGGAAAATATAATTCTTCCTAGTGATTTGGCTAATAAAAATGTCAGTCAGGCTTAGGTAGGGATGCTAAAGCTTTTCTGTACAAGTCTGTGTCACAGGATAAATATGTGCCTGGATTTTAACCCACACTTTTTCAAAAGAGTTCCTTTAGCTTGATTGGAGAGCTAGTTTGGTCTCCATGTATGGATTTGGGTAGAAAAATGATGCTGAGATACTTCTACAGTATAAATTTATAGGTACTGTGTTTGAAGGGGAAATGCATAAAAAGGTTCTATAGATGTTCTAAACAACAGAGGAAAGGTCTAGGCTTCAGCAACTATTTAGAAGATGAAGGTGAGGACCTTCAGTAATTTCTTATAATGACTGACTTAACGTGTGGGCAAATAGATGTCCTTCTGGTGTACCTAACTGCAAGTAAAAAATGTACTGCTGTTCCCAGTTGTCATCTATATCACTAGCCCTTGTTCTCATGGGGCACTTCAACTTACTAAATGTCTGCTAGAAATACAATGCAGCAGAGAGGAAGCTGTGCAGGAGTTTCTTGGAGTGCGTGGAAGATAACTGCCTAACACAGCTGGTGAGTGAGGCAGCCAAGGAATGTGCCCTGCTGGACCTGTTTGTGAACAGAGAAGGACTTGTGGGTGATGTGATGGCTGGAGGCTGACTTGGTCACAGCAATGACAATTCTTGGAAAAGTAAGCAGAGATCAGCAGAACTGTCTCCGTGGACTTCTGGAGGGCAGAGTTCGGTCTGTTTGGGAGACTGGTTGACAGAGCCGCTTGGGAGGCAGTCCTGAAGGGCAAATGAGTCCAGGAAGGCTGGACATTCTTCAAGAAGGAAATATTAAAGGTAGCTGGACTTCTTCAAACGGTGCAATCTGTTTTTCCCTCTGCTGCTTAGTCTCCCCCTTGGATATTTCTCTCTGAAAAAGCAAGTTGGCTCTGCAAATTTACCTGCTCCCTTGATGGCATTCTTTTCTTGTGTGTTCTTGCATCGTGATTATTGGTGTATCATGACAGTCTTGTATTTTCTCTGGTTATGGAGATAGTAGAGAAAGTTTTAAGGATTAATCTGAGGAAGATAGTTCTCAAGATTTTACAGGAAACTTAGTGACATGCTAGAGGCCTAATTCTACCCAAGCTGCTCATCTAAAGCACTAACTGAAAAGATATGAACATACTGGGCTTTGAAAAGGACTTTTGAGTCCTTAATTTTAGGGATAATGTCTTTGAATCCAGTGGATTTACCCCACCCTGCCATGAAAAAGGAAGGTGTGTGAATGTGACTGGTAAATTTTTTTCTTTTGGAGTAAGAGTTCTGCTTCTTCAGGACACGGTACTGTGCTTACTGTTTGCATAGAAATGTCAAGTGTTTTATCCCCTTTCTAAACTGGGACACTGCAGAATGATAACCAAAAGAATTGTTATCTTGATGGTCTCCCAGTCCCTGTCCAAGCAGATCTTTGGGTATGGCCCCCTGCTGTTGTCATCCATCTTTGCAGGGATGATGGCTAAGCCTATTGCTAGAGGCTTTGCAACCTGTAAGCACTCAGCTGCAAATCTGTGATCTGACACTCTTAGATAAAATGAGTATGTCTCAACAGCTCAGCTAAAGTGAAATGGGAACAGGAAGTCAAAACTGAGCCCATGTACCCCAGTGTCATCTGTTTGCATCTAATAGACCTGTTTCTACTTAAGCTAATGGAAAAATTGATTTGTCTAATGGAATATATTTGTCTTAATTATATGCTTGTTTTAATTATATGTTCTGAATCTATTATCACCTACTTCTAGAAATCCCCAGGAGGGGGGAGATTTTGTTGTGCTGTTCACTGTAAAAGCAAATACATGAAAGCAAGATTGTACCCCAGGCAGCTCAGAATTTCAGCAGTGTTGTTTGAGAAGTGGATAAGAGGAGGGAAGTAGGCACCTGGAAGATCCCCTCTCCCTCTCCAATTTTCTTTTTTTCTTTTTATGACTTAAAGATTTAAAACTCTAGAGGAGCTGTTAATTTTGGATCACATCTGTTGATTATTTTTTTGAAAAAAGGGGGCTTTTGCAGTAGCATTGGATGAACCAAAGTTTCACTGCTAAAGTAGAGCATAAAACATGCTTCTAGCTTGTCACTGAGTCAATGAGTTTAAATATTTATTTTTACTTCCACCACTTTCCATTTCATTTCTATGTGTGAACATTTATATGAAGTTTTTACCTTTCCCACATTCTGTCATTCATATCTCAGGGTTGCCACCAACCGGCCGAGGTCTCGTTTCCATGGTTGTTGTGGTGGGGGCCATGCCAGCACTGCTGTTCACCCTGCCCAGGGTGAGCACAGCTCCTTGGGGTGGCTGTGCTGTGAGCAGCACGGTGTGAGCAGCACGGTGTGAGCAGCACAGTGTGAGTACATGGTGTGAGCAGCAGAGCATGAGCAGCATGGCGTGAGCACATGGCGTGAGCACGCGGCGTTTCCACATCGGCCCGTGACCTCACGGGTGTGAAACCGCGCACGGAAACCACCAAATGGGTACCTTCCTGTTTTTATACTGTGTTCTGTCTTGAGCTTAGAGTGTAAACAGACCTTTGTTTTTGTTCCTTTTGCATAGCACGTCTCTGTGGCAGCTTTCTCCATTCAGCCAGCAGCAGAGAAGTGAGACTTTTGAGTACCACTGTAAATATGGTGGTCTTCCGCCCTTAAAACCTGTAGGCCAGCCTCAAGCTCTTTGCTGAGCAAAATTGACTGGCCTGAAGTGGTAGTTTTTCTTGAATAAAAGAATGCAGATTTGGCTTTTTTTATTTCTAATGAATATTTGAGGCATATAATTTATTGTCCTGTTACAATACTGTAAAATTGATTTTAATTTTAATAAACTCTTAATTGTAGTATCCAAGAAATAATGCAAGAAACCAGAAAATATCTTAAAAAACCTAACCAAACAAAAACCAAACCCAAAAACTTATTGTGTGATTCACATTTTTCAAGTCGTTAAAAGTAGAATCAGACCGGGTCAGTGGGCTCATCAAAGGTCTATTGGGTCATATATAAACTGCCCCACAGCGACTATTTGTTAATAGAATAGAAAATATTTAAAATAATGCATGGTACATTCACCTACACTGTTTTTTACCATCTCTGACTTTGTATTCATTTGTTTTGGTGAACTTCAGTATAAAAAAATGAGCTGAATGAATTTATACTAAAATACTGAGTGCAAGATTGTAATTAAAAATTCAGTTTCAAAGCAACCTCTATAACGATGTAGGAGATTTGCCATCAGTTGAAATCTTGACCTCCACACTGGATAGCTTGCTTAAAAATAAGCTTGGCTTTGTCAGATGTTTTAGACTCGCTGAGTAAATTTGTTAGTTTTTGACGGACACCAGCCCCAATAGTCATAGGTTTGTTTCTGCTTCTTCTGTTACTGCCATTGACTTTCAGGCATGGAAAACAGGAGATTGTATATATTCAGAAGTCATATGTATAAACTTGCTGCTAAATAATTGAGTAATATTAGGGACAATCAAGTCTGCTAAGGGAAGCATTCAGTGCCTGGTAAATGAGAGAATCCACAAAGGATGAATTATATGCATTCAAACCCATTATGAGCTAGTTCTTAAAACTAAAATGATCATTATTTTACATACAATATTCAATCCTGTTCTTGAGGCAGGTTGATGGAGGGTTTCCCTACAGGGCTATGCTGCGTTGTTTGCTGCTGCTGCACAACCACCGATCTCTGTTTATCAACATGAATTGAAAGGGGAGGGCCCTCTCTGTTCCACACACCAGATCTGTAGTGGATAGGGACTTCACTGCATCTCTTAGCTGTTTTTTGTGTAACGCTCATGTCTTTTTACTGCAGATAATTTGAATGACTCACCAGCAGGGCTTTGAAGCCAGCTTGGGCCGAACAGTAGTCATGGCAGGTTGTTGTTCTGTGTAGACAAGTAAAAGCGTGGAATGAAATCCAAACCTTGCAAGTGAGATCCACCAGTATGGATATGGAAGCAAGGGAAAATGTGGATGCCCAGGATTCCATTTCTCCAGATCAAAATCTCATACTTTGGTTATGTTCCCCCCTCTTCCCTCAAGCAATCCCTTGCTTTCAATTTAAAGGAATGTTTTTAAACATATTGGAGCCCTTCAGGGATTCACTGGGTTACCAAGATCAGACACCAGGTCCCTGCTATCAGCTTTCCAGGCAAAGAAAATAGAAAGAAGTATTAAATTAAGAAATGAAAAAAAAAAAAAATCAGATTAATCTGCTTCTTCTCAGGCTGGAATGAATTCATATATCCTGTGGCTGTTGTGGGCAGAAGTTGTGAACCTGTGGAGCATGCTAAAATTTTGTTGTTTGAATACTATACATGGCTTGAAATGACAAGACATCATATCTTGCTGAATGAAGAGGGACTAGGAAATGTTAACTGCTAAAATGTCTTTAGGTACAAGTGGAGATTATTTTATTTTTCATTTGCAAAATCTTAGTGTGGCAGACTGGAGGTAATCCAGGTACTCAGGAACAACTAAGGCTCATTCTTTATACAAAGGATTTTGTAAAATGTAATGCTCCTACTTCAAAGCCTAGAAATGTTAAGGATGCACAAAGAAAAGAATCTGAGCTTTGGAAAACAAATTTACTTTTGACACTTGTCACTCTTAGGAACAGCTAAGATGTTAACTGAACAACTTCTTCCCTTTCTTCCCCCTCCAAATTTGGTTTGATTGAACTCACGGCATGGAAAGACTTCAGCCTTGTTAGTACTGCAAAATTAGAAATTTGATTTCAATTCATTATACAGAGAAGTCTCTGGATATAATTAAAGATAGGACTATGTTCTTCACTGCTGTAAATATATTTTCTTCCAACCTAAGT
This sequence comes from Acrocephalus scirpaceus scirpaceus, assembly GCA_910950805.1. Taxonomy (NCBI): domain Eukaryota; kingdom Metazoa; phylum Chordata; class Aves; order Passeriformes; family Sylviidae; genus Acrocephalus; species Acrocephalus scirpaceus. The sequence goes on along the minus strand of OU383775.1, from coordinate 25,397,663 downwards.
AAAATTAGAAAGAGGAAGAAAATCAAGGAACAAAAACTGGTTTTTGCCATCCCAGTTTCCTGCTTTTGGTTGCTGATTGAATGGCTTGAGGTACATTTAAGTATATTTATATACATAAATATTCATAAATTAGCAACTTGGAACCATAAGCTCCTAACAGTAATCATCTTTTAAGTCTAACTTCCCCTCCCCCCTGGGCCAAACCAACTTGAAAATTCTAGATTTATACTTTACAATCTGTGTCATGTATCCTGAGAATCACATACAAGTTCCTTGATTTATTTTTTTAACATAATGAAATGCTGAACTCCATGAGTTCCTAACCTCACTTTGGGCACCCAGCAGACTACTAATGACTTTAAAGGCTGTTTCTCTGGAAAACATCTAGATTACAAAAAAAAAAAAAAAAAAAATGGAGAGTTTGTGACAGGTCCCTGAACTTTTTTGTGATATCCATGCAACAGAATGTTGTTCATTTATTAGGGTTTTTTTTTTTTTTCTGCTGTACAAGATTTAACCAGATACATCAGTAAACTGCAACTGAAATGTCAAAAAAATTGGATGGATTTTTCTTCCCCAAGCAGCCCATATTGCATGAGGATTCCTGAAAAGTATAAAGTTCTGCTCTTAAGAGATTTAATTACACACAGTTCTAGTTCAGCACGAAGTTTTATCATAAATGGTGCTCTCAGAATTTTTTTTTTTAAATTATATTTCATAATCTCTGCTGTTTCAGACTTTCTCATGCTGCTTCCTTTGTTGGTGTTGATAACCTTTGTCATATTTCTAGAAAGTTGAAAAAGGGAGTGCAGGGAACACTGAAGAAAAATTGATAATAACTGCATAATTAACAGCAAGTTTAAATATTCCTCACTTTTTAGTGGTCATTCTTACACCTGGTTCTTTGGAGGCATATTAGAAAGATGGGTTGGCTGTCATTCATTTGGGACCCTTATTTTGGAACAGCTAATAGGAAAAGGAAATCTATTATTATAGCTAAGGAACCTGGAGACAAGGGTACAAGAGAAGATACTATAGCTGATGCTGTCAAGGAGTACAAGGTTTCTGTTGCTGTCTCTGCTCTGATGAGAAATGCCATGTATTAATGTCAGAATCCATGTTTATGCTGGTGTCTACATTTCCTCCCCCTGTCTTTATCCTAGATCTAAATTTTTTAGACATCCGTAAAGTCTGGGCTTATATTTTTGCTAATTAGAGTGCAGTCCATGAAACAGAGAAATTGTCTTGCTTCAATAACAAATCCTAGGGAAAGGGGCAATTTGATCTCATGGAGCAGAGCGTAGAAAGCTGGTAACCCCCTGGGCAGAAATTCCTGTGTTGGTGGAAGGCAGTCTTTGCTGCCAATATTTGTACTGGGAAACACTGCTGCTTTTTGTTTTATCAGCTTGTTTTCTGACTTCCCTGCTTATTGAGATGTTTTCCTGAAAATTACTGCATTCAAATGGAATAATTTACAAGAATATTTGTAAAGATTCCCTCTGAGCCATTGCTCAGTGTGGGCAATAACAGCTACTTCTATTAATATGGGGGAGTTTCCCCAAGGCAGCTATTCATACTTTACAGAAAAGTTTTTGCAAAAGTTTTTGCAGTCCTTTTTTTTTTTTAGCAGTAAAAGTTTGTGGTTTAAACCTCTTACAGGATGCTTATATAAAACAAGTTGGAAGTTCCCCTCATGTGATTGCTGTTGGTGGCCAGACAGGTTCTTTGTATTTTTATTGTAAGGTCAAAGAAGTACAATGAGGTACTATTTGGCAAAGGTGCTAGTTAAGAAAAAGGTTTATAAAGTGTTATGTAATCCATTCAGCAGCAGTGTTTCCTTAGCTGTCTTCTCTAGATCTTGGAGTAACTTTGATTAAAATCTTATGAAGCCTCATGGTACACAAGTATGCTGCTTAAGTTGTTCATGAGCTGCTGAACCCAGGTACTACTCTATTTCAGCAGGCAGTCTAGAACACATCCCCCCACCCCCTTTTGTTCTTAATTAGTCCAACTAAGTTTTATCTCTAACAGATCAAAAATAATGCTCAGGTGTAAACTTCAGAGGATTGTCTGTTACTTTGTGGAATGACTCCTCAAGAGAAAGAAAAAACAATACTAAACTTGCTTCTCCTAACAATTGCTACCAATGGATGTCCCTCTGATTTCAGCAAATGTGATCCTTTTTTTTTAATGTTATAGGATAATCAGATTTTCTTGTAGATGGAAGAAGTCTATTGTGATAGTAAATATAAGGTCAAAAAGGCTGATTTGGGCACAGTGTGCCCCAGAAATGCAACTGCAAAACCAAGATATGACAGACCTGAGTTCTAGTTGCAACTGTGGTAGTGATCATCTCTGATCTTGGATGATAAATTTCAACTCTTACCCCTTTCCTGCCTTCTAAATGACTTGTATACATCAGCCTTAGGATCCTAATAGAACTCTGGATTGTCTAAAGGAACAGTAGAGTTCCATGTGCTAGTGGGGATTGTATCACAGTTCCAAGGGGATATATCTGCACTCCAGTCTCTGTGCACACCTAAGAAATTGGACTGCCTGAGATTTGATTGTAGAGCTGCCTATTGAGAAGTGCCAGCTGGTTTAAAATGCCATTTTCTTAATATATTCTCAAAAAAAATTTCATAATATTTCTCCTAGGATAAATGATACTTAGTTTTCAAACAACACATTATTACAACCAACTTATTTTGCTGAGAATTACCTTTTTGAAGTTCCTACTCCTGTGAAAAATTAACTTTTTAACGTGGCCTAATTGGCCTCCTGTCATGTTAGATATTACTCTAGGACTGCTATTTTGGCATTTGGGGGTTCATTTGGATTGTCACTTGTAAAAATGAGAGACAAATGAGGACTCTGAGTCTATTCCAATTTTAATTTTTATATAAGTGCCTCAAAAGCCCATAGCAACCGACTCCCATCTCAGGTTTTCTACTCAACAAATTATTTCTAACATTATATGTATCCACTTATCAGCTATATGTTGTGAAATCTGGCATTGCTTAACTGGTTTTGCAAGGTAAATAATTGCCGTATCAGAATCTTAACTCTATAAGACATTGTATGGTGATCAAAAAGACAGTTAAAAAATTTATATAAATTTTCATTTAAAATGCCTCATGAGAGGTCTTGGCAACTTCTGTCAGCCTCTCGTAGCAACAGCAGTGGAAGAGAGCATTTGGCTCTAACAACAATATGATCTCATTACATAGGACAGCAATATAGAACGAAGAGACAAAACATTCTGTACTAATTTTAGGTTCCACTTGAATCTGTGACATGTATTTAAACTTGTCTTCACAGCATCCTCATTTGGGTTGAATCTCCTCAGCAACATCTGATTTGAACTGATCCTCAGTGAGCAGCATAACTTCTTGGTGCTGCTCTAGCTTCCTGTTTGCTAGTGGAAGGTTTTTACATTTATTTCGGTACTTTTCTCGTGCAGATTTTTGCATCAGTATCCGACAGGGCAGAGTTTTGTCTGAAAACTATATTTGAGAAGCCACATGTTCGAGCTGCCAGCATTCAGATGACATTTCAAGTGAACTTTAGTGTTTTAATCCTGTGTGTTAAAAAAAAAGTCAGTAGGAATCCACAAGAAGTACCCCCTTAAAATGCTACTGGTTTCTATTAGTAATTTGATTTTATCCCTTTTTATCATCTTAAGTCACTTCTAGACAATCTGTACAAAGTCAGTGAAGTTATTCTAACTCTGTAGCGTATTTTGTGTTAGTACTGGGTGGAAATCCTGGGACACCATATCCAAAGCTGATCTAGTGCCCATGCTACAACAGCTCAAAGAACTCGAAGTCAACTGGTTTTCCCAGCTGGGGATTCCCCAGGCCCAGGGAAATCTGCAGCTGGTGCTGTATCTGCATAGCTAGCTCTCTGCATGAGCACAGTGCTGCAGATGCTCACAGGACCAGCCCCCAGCCCGAACACCACGACAACTCTGGGGCTGCTCTGACACTCACTCAGGAGTTGTGCTTTTCAGAGTCTGCTCCAATCCTAAAGGTACTGGAAATCCTGCTTCAAAAATCAGAAAAGGGGAAAAACCCCTCCCTCCACAAGTTTTTGACTGCAGTGATCCACAGGTGGTTTGGATTACTAGAGTATAATCTGAACTGTTGGAGTTATATATGAAATATCTCCCTCTCATGCTCTACTGCATAAGCCCAACATAAAAGCTTAGGACTTAAGATGTTAGGCACATAAATCCTATCGAATTTTAGTTGAATTTAGGGCATTATTTGGTCTCTCTTGAAAAATTAATTCTAAATCTGTGCAGGATTAGAGGAAACTCCCACTGTGAACAAAACTTTTTCCCAATAATGCACACCTTTTCCTGAAGCACTGTTACAATGTTCAAAATATCACTTCTTGCCTGAGGAGTCTGGCAGAAATCTTTTAAAGTTCCCTTCAGTACAGTGGGCTGCAGACTGGTCTAATTTGCAGCAGCAATTTCTACTGCCCCATGAAACTTTGGATTTTCCTTTCATTTAAGTTAATAGAATTTATATAACTATATTAAGAGTTGCTTGAGGCAAAGAATATATTAGATAAAAGGCTACAAGAGAGGGTTTTCCTCTTTTTTTTTTTTTTAAATAGTGAATTAGGTGGTTTCTGGTGTTGTTTTAATTGAAATTGTCTAAAATGTATGTTTTTCTTAAAAGTGAACTTCCCCTCTGTTTGTGAGAGCCTTTCAGTCTTTAAAAATCCAATGAGTTACCATAGCATCTTGGGCAATATTGCCGATATTTCTTCATTTTAAGGCTCTGTTACCCCACTCGACATGACTGTTCTGCCCTGCAGTCTGCCTTTGGGCCCCTGCAACTGCGTATGGTCTGCCCTATCTTTGGCTTTCAAGATAGTGCAGTTCACAGCTAGTGAATACTTAAGTATTGTAAAAGAAGTTGCCAGGCATCTCTCAGGGGCAGAAGAGTTCTGTTTGAGACAGTACCTCAGTTTTATGTTGCTGTCAGCTATCAGCTTGCAGCTCTTGCCCTGTTCCTCTCCTAGCTGAGCTAGCTGCATTCCCATCTCCCAGAGGAGGAATCTCCCAGTGCCGTTTGGCTTCCACATTATTTACACTGAAACACCCTTGTAGGAATGGAAAGAAGCAAAGGTCATGTTAACAGCCCCATGTTAAAGGTCAGCGGTGCCATGGTAACAGTGGAAATCCATCCAGCTGCCTGCAGAAAAGTTGAACCCCTTACGAAGAGGAAACAACCCAAATAAACAGGGAGATAGATAAAAAGCAATATCTTAGCCCTGAGCCACGTGTCGAGTGGAAGCGTAACGCTTGTGAGCTCGTTGGGTATTTCCTATGCCTAACTTTGAACTGCTTTGCTCAAAATAAAAGCCGTAGCAATAATTTCGAAAAATAAGCCCCTTGTAAATGTTCTGCCTCTCAACCTCAGGCTTTCTTTTTACTTGCGAGCGTGTAACGCAGCCAAGTGTAGTTTAGTATCCTTCCTGTGCCTTAAAGTGTGACTTTTATGGGTGACGTTATGTTTATGGGTCTTTGTTCATCCTCGGCCTCATGTACCCCACTGCTGCTTCCTCTGAGGCTTTGCCGCCACACCGCAGGGTGTTAATTTCCTGTTTTGAGTCTGTCACAGACGAATTCAGAGCCTCGATTAAAACACAACACACAGATACATGCTGCTGACAAAGGCACTAATAAAACTCTGAAGTTTAAAGGTGGCCCTGGTGTTTCCTCGCCGAGCAGCACGAGGACCTTTCACCTCTTGGAGACATGCTGTTTGCAAGGGTTTCTTTTCTTTTTAATTAGGGCTTGCATTAATGACTCTTAGAAAACTGTTCTAGCATTTGGTGCGTTTGGTTTATGGATGTATTGACTATAAAATATGCACAGTTTACTTGAGCTTTTCTTTCAAAAAAACCCCCAAACCTCAACAAACCCCAAACAAGACTTATCAAACTTACAGGAACTGCAAAGAGAAAAAACAAAACAAACAAAAGGCTTAAGCAGAAAGTGTGTTGATTAGGGTGATGGGTCTGGTATGTGGGTCCCTGCAAGACACATGCGTGGGCATCTGCGTTTCCTGACCTCTTATCTTGGTCACTGAGCAGAAGGGATGGGGAAAAAAAGCCAGCTTTTTCTTGCTTTACTGAAGATCCTGCCTTTTGCACTCACATTCACAAGTGGAAGACCTACAAATGTCATCTCTTAGGCATGATTTTTAGAGTTTTGCCTCACTTGTTTAGCAGAGTTTCAGCATGCTTATTTTAGACTATCCTGTAGAGATAGAGACAGACTTAACAAGAAAAGAACTTTTCCTATTACCCAGTATGGTTTTTGTTCTCCTGTTCTTTAGTGTGATGTGCTGTTCTTAGCACCACTGTAAAAGCCCTTCCCCCCTGTGTAGATTCTGCACACGTGTTTACAAGACTCATCTTAAACTTGGATTTGTTCTAATGGAGGCCTTGCTATTTTTCTATAGTGTTGGGGTCATAGTTTTTCTGTTTCCAGTGAAATATTACTTATTTCTGTATCCTAAATAATCTAACCTTTTACAAGTGTATTTGGAAGCTGAAGTTTCTTACCTAGTCACTCTGATGTATGACTGCTAGTTTGCATGCCTGCTACAGCTACTCAGAAACCCAAATACCTCATCAGAATTCCCTCATAATCAAGAGGGAAATTCTAGAGTTTCTCTAGCAGTCTTAGAGATTGCTCTCAAATAAGAGCAAATAACCCTCTCGCAGTATTAACTAAACTTAGGTTAACTATATATGGAGAACAAATTTTGTAGCCCGGTTTCTTGCAGATATGGCTGTGCCATCTCCCTCATATTAACCAGAAATACCAGCTCTTCATATCTTTCAGAGAGAAATGACATTTAAAATCTTGTAGCATCTGCCTCTGACCATCTCTTAGTGGCTGTCTTTAAGACTCTCATGACTTCTTTCTTATTCATCCTCCACTGTCCTATGTTTGAACTGACCTGCATGACTTCTCACCTCTCCTGTGTACTCCACTTCAGTAGTACCCTGTGCTCATGCCCAACTTCTTTTTCCCTGCAAAATCAAGTCCCAGTGTGGCTGCAGGGATAACAGCAGGCCTGTTGCATGGGGAGGGCACCTGGAGGGGTAAGCCTCACACATGCTGATGTTCTGTGTCACCCTGTGTGCTTTTTGCTGGTATTGGATGGACAAAGTCAGTTTCAAGCCCCACATTTCCTCTGCTTTTCTGCTGCAATATTTCCTACACCTCAGGTTCATACCCTTTTGCTGTGTCTGTGGGCTCCTGGACCATCTGTGTATGCTGTGTTGTAGTAAAATGAAGAAACTGCAGCTGCAACTTAACAGCTGTCTATGATCTGCCCAGTGAGGCCATAGTACTTAGGTGGGGGAGCAGGAAAGGTGGTCTGGGTCACACCCTCAGTGGCTCAGGAAGTGACACTGTGTGCCTATAAGGACACTTTTCTGGGCCCCTGCGGGGCAAGCCCAAACAAATTTTTAAAGCAGTGTCCTGCAGCAAGTAAACTGCTTCAGGCTTTTGTGTGGATCTGACTGAATCTTATCTAATCTATTTGAGCTCCTTTATTTCGTTTTCTCCTTCCTTTACTTTTCTATCAGTTGTGGTTTGTCCCCAAGATTTTATCTTCGTCTTTGTCCAGTTTGCTCTTCTCTTTCAGGGCCGTTTCCTCGTGTCTCCATTAGCAGTGCTATTCCATCTAAATCCTCACCAAGGAGGGAGAAGAAAACCCAACCTGAAACATTACTATGAGCTGTTGTGGTGTGTGTT